>OW804098.1:117834735-119034735 GCA_942159475.1 Sthenelais limicola
CTCCTATTGGATTCTGTTGAAATCCGACATACAAATATTTAGCAACATTTTTAATCGAAAAATTGGAAGAATGTGTTCACCAGTATCAGAGTTTGTGTACATGATCTATGAAAACCAAATGCATGATGGGAAAGCACCTCCTCCAGCTCCTCCACCTCCCCCATCTCCTCCGCCTCCTCCCCCTTCTCCCCCTCCCTCCACTTCCTCCACGTCCTCCCCCTCCTCCCCCTCCTTCCCCTCCTCCACCTCCTCCCCCTCCTCCACCTCCTCCACCTCCTCCGCCTCCTCCACCTTCTCCACCTCCTCCACCTCCTCCGCCTCCTCTACCGAGCTCCTCCCCCTCCTACACCTTCTCCCCCTCCGCCACCTCCTCCCCCTCCTACACCTCCTCCCCTCCTCCCCCTCCTCCCCCTCCTCCCCCTCCTCCCCCTCCTCCACCTCCTCCACCTCCTCCGCCTCCTCCACCTTCTCCACCTCCTCCTCCTCCACCTCCTCCGCCTCCTCCCACCTTCTCCACCGCCTCCACCTCCTCCACCTCCTCCGCCTCCTCCACCAAGCTCCTCCCCCACCTACACCTTCTCCCCCTCCACCACCCCTCCCCCTCCTCCCCCTACACCTCCTCCCCTCCTACTCCTCCTCCCCTCCTACACCTCCTCCCCCTCCTCCACCTCCTCCACCTCCTCCGCCTCCTCCACCTTCTCCACCTCCTCCACCTCCTCCACCTCCTCCACCTCCTCCACCTCCTACACCTCCTCCCCCTCCTACACCTCCTCCACCTCCTACACCTCCTACACCTCCTACACCTCCTACACCTCCTACACCTTCTCCACCTCCTCCCTCACTTCCTCCGCCTCCTCCACCTTTTGCTCCACCTCTGCCACCTCCTCCTACACCTCCTCCACCTCCTCCTCCACCTCCTCCACCTCCTCCTCCACCTGCTTCACCTCCTCCACCTCCTCCACCTCCTCCACCTCCTCCTCCATCACCTCCTCCTGCACCTCCTCCTCCACCTCCTGCACCTCCTCCACCTCCTCCTGCACCTCCTCCACCTCCTCCACCTCCTCCTGCAGCTCCTCCACCTCCTCCACCTCCTCCTCCTGCACCTCCTCCTCCACCTCCTCCACCTCCTCCACCTCCTCCTCCACCTCCTCCTCCACCTCCTTCACCTCCTCTACCTCCTCCTCCACCACCTCCTCCTCCTCCTCCTCCACCTCCTCCTCCACCTCCTCCTCCACCTCCTCCACCTCCTCCTCCTCCACCTCCTCCTCCACCTCCTCCTCCACCTCCTTCACCTCCTTCACCTCCTTCACCTCCTCCTCCTCCTCCACCTCCTCCTCCACCTCCTCCACTTCTTCCACCTCCGAGAGACATCTGCATATATTCTCCTCTGCACCAAGCATTCACTCTCCTTGTCCCACCCGCCCCTCTCTACCTCTCTTGTTCTTGCTCTCTATGTTATTCCTCTATTCATTCCTAGATCATTACTTAACACTAGGTCTTACCAACAAGCCGCCTCCCCGCACCCTCCCCACGCCCCCCATACATCCCCCCACCTGCTCCCCCCTTCCTGTGCTGTCCCACCCTCTCCATTCCCTCCCTCCCTACATTTCTCCCTCTCTCAGTCGAGTACAAACACCCTCCCTTTTACAAAAATGTCGCACAAAACCAGTTCTTTCCTCTCAGGAAGCAACTCTCTCGATCCTTCGCTTTATCAGATGGGTCCGGTCACCTTGGCGTGGACTGTTGGATTGCCATGCCATGTGTAAAAGATATAGAGGATTTCCAAACGTCAGAAATATGTCTTATTTCTTGGGCACTTTCTTAGGTAACGACCAAATGCATCTCGGCAAGTTCAGAATAGCTTAACCTATAGGACCGGAGATATCGATGTGTTGATCGTATTGATATGATTTATGAGGATGGGGTATGAGAGATAATAAGAGAAATCATCTCATCACTATTGTTTAGGGAATAATGCACATTTTGGAACGTGTGGAACGCTTCACGAAAAGCAATATGAGCAAAATCTCTATACACTTATTATGAGATGGGTAGGAATAGGGGAGTTGCATAGCCGCCATTTTGAATCTAGATTCGCATTGCATTATGGGACTAACGGTACAGTGTAAAATCTATAGAAAACATGCAATGTTCAGCATGTAATATTTATCAATGGCCCATGTGTTATGAAAGTTTCCATAACACAAGTCCCCATCTTTCCCATCATGCATTTGGTCTTCATAAATAATTTACACAAACTCTGATATTGGTGAAAACATTCTTGCAATTTTCGATAAAAATGTTGCTAAATATTTGTATGTCAGATTTCATCAGAATCTATCCCAGGATGCATTGTAACAGACATGCGCAATGGCACATTCAAATCCCCTATTGAATATGACAGAAAGCTTAATAAAAGCTGAAAATAAATTGTACATTTACCAGCAGTTCTACCCTCATCCACATCTTGAACAGAATCCACCCACCCACCTCATCACCCGCCCACCCATTAATCACCACTCCTCTACTTTTCAACCCGCCTCCCCCCCCCCCACCTCGTTCATCTTTAGGCCCCCGCCCACCACTGTACTTTCCCCGTCTCAGACATCCCCCCCCCCCCATCCCAGCCATCCACCGTAAATGAATTTGCCTGTCAGTTTGACAATTCCCTCATCTCTTCCACCCACCCACCTGCTCAACTCTCCCCCCCCCCTTCTCCTCCTTTGACTCCTCCCCCTCCTCCCCCTCCCCCTCCTCCTCCTCCCCCTCCTCATCCCCTCCTCCTCCTTCCCTTCCTCCCGCAGCTCCTCCTCCTTCCCCTCATCCTCCAGCACCTCTTCCTCCCCCTCCTCCCGCACCTCTTACTCGTCCTGCTCCTCCTCCTTCCTTGTCCTTCTCATCCATCCACCCCCTTCACCTCCTCCCCCTCCTCCTCCTCCCCCTCCTCCTCCTCCCCCTCCTCCCCCTCCCCCTTCTTCTCTCGCACCTCCTTCCCCTCCTCCTCCCGCTCCCCCTTCTCCTCCTACATATCCTCCTCTTCCTCCCCCTGCTCCCCCAGCTCCTCCCGCCCACCTTCTCCTCCTCCCCCTCCTCCTTCCTTGTCTTCCTCACCAACCCCCCTCCCTCACCTCTCCCATCCTCAATTATCCCCACCCACCCACTCCACCACCACTCCTCCCTTTCCCCCACCCTCCCACCTCCACCCTCAGGTAAGGAACGTGTCCCCTAATTACAC
Source organism: Sthenelais limicola (assembly GCA_942159475.1). Lineage (NCBI taxonomy): Eukaryota > Metazoa > Annelida > Polychaeta > Phyllodocida > Sigalionidae > Sthenelais > Sthenelais limicola. Next base: position 117,837,971 of record OW804098.1, read on the forward strand.
CAATATGTCCATATAAAAGCCTCTGCACAGGAGCGGGCGATGACAGTTCTCTACAGACCTCTGTACAGGACCCTACTCCACCCAGCACCCCGGGCCGCTACACCTCAGGGGCTTGATTTAGGCCCTTTTCTTGAAGGCCCTTAGCAGCCCTTTCCCCTCGCGTCCCTTCTCTACAAGCCGCGATTCTTTTCTGAAGCCTTTCACATCGCTGTAAATCTGGCGATCACGCCATTGAAGGGCTGAGGGATTTGGAGCTGTCGCACCACCACATTTCAACTTATATAGATAGAGACATTTTCAACTTTAGTGATCACCTTTTCTGGTAAAGAACCACTTTATACAGCACCACCTCCAGCACCACCAGCACCACTACCACGACACACAGCGGTCAGTCATCCAACCACAAGATGAGGGCTACTCCAACCGTGGCAGTATTTTCCGTGAGTAAAAGAATCATTAACTTCTATTACTAATATTACTATTATTAAACACGGAATTGTTACTTCTGCTTCCAGGGCGAAATTTTCAACTTTCAACCAAGGTCGCATTTTATGATTTCGTTTCCAGGAATGATATTAGTTTTCTCTCACGTATTGGATTTCAGAGTGTACAAGCATAATAACCTGGCTATGCCATTTTATTTAGTATCAATATCATTTGATTATTGTATCCAACTCTAATTGAAAACATCTATACGCGATGGGTTTGTTGAAGACATTAAAAACTAAAAGAAATTAAAACAAAACTAAAAGAATGCGCTTATTCTGATCACCCAGCTGAAGTGGCTCTGAAACATTTTAAAAAGTAGATTGGACGAGTTTTTATGGAGGGAAGGTTTGATTTTAAGCTGCTGTATATATGTTGATCAAGGGGATCCCGATGATAGCATGTTGGGCCTTACGAAGGAACATTGCTGGAACTCTTACAGTATTAGGTGATACGGTTGGATATTTTACCTTCAATATCAGACTCTATATGCTTTTGCATAAATGTATCTATAGGTTGTGTGGTTTTAGCACTCATGTAAATTCATATGAATTTACAAGAGTAAATATTTATTCTATGGATTTACAATCTAAAGAATATCTATTAGATTCAATATTTAATGTAAAAGATATTCTTTAAATTCTAAATCCATAAATTGATATTTAAATGTAAATCAGTTACTTATAGTAGTGTATACCAGATCTTAATTGGTATAACAATATATGCATGAATACGTATACGATCTTAAACGCATGTATATGGTCGATGGGACGTAGAAGGGGTATCAGCCTTGCCTTGTCATTTTATATGTGAAATTCGTCACACTTCACAAAGAAAGCATTTCCAGATATCATCAATTTTGAAAAGATGAGATCAAGCCGATTCTAATGATGGTAAACAAAAGTGTTTTATGTTTTATACTTTTATTTTTGAAAACAGAGTTTGCAATATCCCTAGTGAAGAAGCTGAGTATACTCAAAAGGATGAGCTTAGAAATAAGTAATATATTTATTATATGATCTTGAAAATTGGTACACGTATGGATACGACTCGGAGCAGTGGATAGCCCAAGAACGAGAACATTCGTATAAAGGCATCTTGTAAATGAAATATCAAATTTGCGAGTTGCCACTCACTTTCCAGAAACCATCATGGGCATTCCGGGAGGTGCAATAGAGTAGGTGGGTCAGATTTTCAAAACATGCACAATCTACATTTCTACACATCTCTCAAATTATGCTAAATTAGAGTGAAAAATTATCCTTAATTCCATGCGAACTGAGCATATGTGAGTGCATTCTCTATGGTATGTATTCAATACATCTGTCTAGTTACGTTGAACATTTTTAAAAACCTGATTCTTGTCTGAAATTTGGATTATTTGAGGGGATTGGTAAAGGCCAATTGTACAGTTTCTGAAGACTAATTGACCCAGGTGCGAATATATTTCGAATTCGCATATACTAATTAAGCAGTATGCGCAATCTCTTCGAATAAAAGTTTATTACTAGAACCTTGTCCCATTACCAGTTCTGTTTTAATGGAGCCCCAACAACTCCCTTTTTATTAAATATCCTTAACAACTACATTATCTAGTTTAGAAATTACTTAAGATTTTCATCGGACATCGTAATGACTTAGGAATCACTCTTTAAAGATTGCCAATTACTCCTCTATTTTTTTATTGTGAAAATTATAAACGCTAAACGCTAAACTAAACCAGAATTAAAGGAAAAGACATCATTACCATGAAATGTTAAAGCACGGAAGTCCCTTTAAAGGTTTCATCAACAGACTGATCTTAGAAGCATTTATATTTAAGTGGGAAGTACTAATCAAATGTACAATTAAGTTTCGCAAATCGTCTCAAACTACTTAAATTTAATATAAAAAAAGATAAGATTCAGAATACAGTTCACCATTACCCAACTTCAAATATACTCCTTTTCTCTGTCGCTCTCCCTTCTTCTCTATCTCTATTTCCTGGGTACGATCATAAACTCACTCCCTCTCAGCTCTCCCGCCCTTGATATAACCATATTAAATGTGTTGATAAGGGCGTAAAGCCTCTCACTCACTCTCACTCACTCACTCAAATATATACTCCTCAGACACACTCAGATACAGGTACTTTTTTATCACCATGTTTTATCGAAAATTGCAAGGCCCCTTTCACAAGTATCATAGCTTGTGTAAATGAACTATACGAACCATGATGGGAAACATGAAGTCTTGTTTTATATATGCAACATGTAAAACACATGGTTATTCACAGGAGAGCACTGTTAAGTATTCCATGCTAAACATAACATACTTTCTATAGCCTTTACACTGATCGATGTACAACTCCAATAATTCCATGCGAATTGATATTCACAATGGCGGACATACACTTCCTTTTAATATATTGTAGATATTCTGGTGATTTCAATCATAATCTTTTATATCCCAGTCTAGGCTCAAAGCTGAGACATTCCCTTCAAACTGAGGGAAAGCCTCTCGCCATCATGATAATCCCATTAGTACCACAAAACTACGGTTAATCCCTTTAAGACGCTTACACTCAGATCAGAAAAGCCATTAGCGCAGTAGGCGTCCTATCACTGCCATACGATTCTTATCTGATCTGAGAGGCTCTGAGCCTAGACTGGATCCCGTACAGTAGTACAGTAATGCTGATTAGCCTACAGGTGTTCAAGACTGGAGCCTAGAGAAGAGTGAGAGAACAATCTCTGCTCCTTGTCACACTGCGGTCTTCCATTCGCACCTTATAGGAACTGTTCATTTTTAACCACTCGGGGGGGGGGGGGGGACTTTCTAGGGACGGTGGGGCTTTTTCTGAAGACAATTGTGATGTTTGATTTGATTTATGTGTTCCAGGAAAATGAGTCATAAGTCGCAAAAAATGATATTTTTCAAAGTTTTTTTTTCACAAGATCTCTTTATTGCAAAGTTCTGATTTTCGGAGGGTTTAGCACTTATTGTCATATAAATCCATGGGACAAATTTCAAGACATTGTATTAAATATATCATTGTGTTGTGAAGGCCTTTGTATCGAGTATATTTAGTTACTTTACTGGTATTTACCCAGCCAGAAACATTGCAAACTTTTTTTTCCAAAATAAAGATATCAAACTTAAAATATAAAAATACATGTTAGGTACCCTAGTGTTTACTATCATTGGAATCGGCTTGATATCCTCTTTTCAGATATTGTGATATCTCAAAATCCATATTTAGCGACTTATGACTCATTTTCGTGAAACGGATCACAATTATGGAGGCACCTTTTAATAGTGTGTGTGGGTGGGGGGGGGGGGATTTTTTTACACTCAGAACTACAATGATGTAGGGGGTGTCATCAAATGTTGCACAAACTTTCAGGGGGTGGGGGCATACAATTGTTCACAAGAATCTTTCGTAACTTCTCTCCTCCCCTTCCCCAGTGGTTAATTATGAACGGTCCCTTAGAACTAACGTTAAACGAGGCAAGGAAGCGGAAAATCGTCATGTTGACGCTTAAAGTTGCATTCCAATTTAAAATGACCCAACAATAGTTTTCTCGTTTTTTCTTTCCTTTATTCGGCGACCTGTAGACTCGAATGGGGGGGGGGGGATAAGGAACATGAAGATTAATTTCCTCGAATTTCCTGTGTTTTTTTGTTGAATTCCTGACTTTTTATAGAATATTTTCATGATTTTGTTGTTTGCTGATCTACTGTGAGAATCTGGATCAAATAGTATTAACAGTGCAGTTAGTTGGCTTTATAATATATTCTTTGTAGTCAGTTTTGTCATTACATTTCCCTAAAAACTAATTTTGGGAGATAATGTAATTTTACACCAATAAGAACAGATCACAATGCTTAAATACTCTACCCAGGTGACCTTTGCATGGGTCTGGAGTGAATAGGCCAGTGAATTTAGTGGTCTATTCAGTCCAGACTAATTTCCGTCAAGAAATGAAATTTATATTTTTGATGGAAATTAGCTGAGATTGCAGCTTTAAGTGAAGCGTCCCTACCAAAGGTCCTAATTATACTTCATGCTCAGCGCCCGCAGTATTATATAGGTATGGGTCAGGTCATGTGAAAATGTACAATCAGCAGCTGCATATATTTTGTAAATTCTTCTAAATTAGTTTGAAATAGGTTAAATACTAGGCATATCTGAATATATTTGTTATTGGGCTGATTTAAAACATGTTGAACTACAATTTGAACCTTTTGGTGGGATAAATTTGTGTTATTTGAGAAGATTTTTGCAGGGTAATATTGTACATTTTATAGAAAATTCTTCCATAGACAATTGTATGGATAAATTGACTGACGTGTTTTTGCTCTGCGGTAGACGTTTTAGTCTGAAGTGGATTTTGAATGTGAATAGATAATGACAAATGGAGTTGGTCAGAGAAGAGTCTTGATAGGTTGTGTAATATAGTATAGGTTCTTTAAAAATAATTAATATATGAAAATAACTACAAAACTACATAATGAGCTACAATAAGCATGCTCTCTGGTTGATCTTAAACCATAGTCTGAAGCCTATGCACCTTTCGCCTAATATGAGTTCAATGACTTTCACACCTATATGTCAGTGATTGGACGCCTACTGCGCTAATGGCTTTTCCGACTTGGAGTAAACGTTCGAATGGGATTTTATTAGCATTTTGCGGTTTGGAGTGTGAGGCTTTCCCTCAGTTTGGTGTATTTTTTTTTAATATTCAATACATACACCTACTGCTTCCACGATCACGGCTTACAACGGGGAGAAAATAGTCATACGAAAAGTTAAAATCATACTTTTAGTTTTCATCTAAAATACTCTTGCTTGTTCTTTCATTCCCCAAGTTTGTTACTTTTCCTGAGATATAAAACGTTCAGACCAGACTAAGCTACCTTATAAAACGAGTTTCAACCTTTTTTCAGACTTTTATTTCCGCTAAAATACTTTAAACCTGCTTTTAGAGTATAACTCGTCCTAAATTGTTAATAGTTAGTATGTAGGAGGCACAACTCATATTTAAGTGGGTTTAAATGTACTCGTGAAATGGTTAAACACCTTTTATGTCTCTTTAAGCATGTGAATGTGGGTCAAGTCTTCAGAAGATGTACAATTGGCCTTCACCAATCCCCTCAAATAACCCAAATTTCAGACAAAAATCAGGTTCAAAATACAGTTCAACATAACCAAACAGATTTATTGAATGAATACAATACAGAATACACTCAGATATACTAAGCAAGTATCATTGTTCACTCTCAATTAGCAGAATTTGAGATATGTGTAGAAATGTAGATTGTGCATTTTCTGAAAATCTGACCCATGTATATAATAGGTGGGAGGGCTGAGGGGATAGCATAGTGAGTACTAGAGATAATTAACTTTTTTTTCTTTCTTTTTTTGATAATTAGCTTTTTTACCTGTACTGAAGCGGTCTGTGCTTCCTCCCCCCGACTCACTACTCTGGGCCCTTGTGTCTGGGGCCTGGCGATATAAGGGCCTTAACGTCTGTAGAAGGGTCAGATTTTTGGAAAGTGTTCAATCGTTAGCTCTATAAATTTGCTAAATTACAGTGGAACCTTTCAAAGGCTATGCATATCCAAGGATGTTTAGCAGGTTTAGAAGGAAAAGTAGTAGGAACTGAAACAAAGAAACTCCTCATAATATAGGGATATTTTAAGAAGCAAAACAATGTTGGCATTGAAAAATATATCTCCAATTTTCGAAACTTTCATAAATATATTGGATGAACCGATTAACCCTCTTCTCCAACTTTTAATGCGATCGGGCACATTTTGGGAAAGTGTTAAATAACCCACTCCCATCGTGCAAACGGAGAGCGTCTGTAGGCAGGGTTCAGATTTTCAGAAAATGCAAAATCTATATTTCTACACATGTCTCAAATTCTGCTAAATTAGAGTGAAAAATGATAAATACTGAGTATATCTGAGTGTAGTCGGTATTGTATTCATTCAATAAATCTGTTTGGTTATGTTGAACTATATTTTGAAACTGATTTCGGTCTGAAATTTGGTTATTTGAGAGGATTGTTGAAGGACAATTGTACATTTTCTGAAGACCTGACCCACGGAGGCTTTCCCCAGTGTGGGAACCAGCGATAGGTATCATAATGTACCTTTTTTGTCAGGCTTCTGGGTCAGATTTTCAGAAAATGTACAATTCAACTTCGCCTATTTTCTCAAATAACGCAAATTTCAGACGAAAATAAAGTTCAAAATACAATTCAACTTTGCCAAACAGATTGCTAGAATCCAGTCAATGCCGAATATACTCGAATTTACCTAGTATTGACCAAATTGCAGCCTAATTTTGCAAAATTTACTAAATGTGTACAGCTGCCAATTGTACATTTTCTGAAAATCTGACCCATCTTCTAAAATTCCCAGGCCTTTCATGAAACGTCTCTACTACAAAGATTAGTCCTTCATCTGTCCTAGACGATAGTGTTCTGTCATTGCTGTGAAGTTCTAAGGATTATTAAGTCATAATTACGCTGAACAAACACTTAAATATCCTATCACTGTATGTATTAAGATATTATGTTATATTATTTCACATTATGTTATTAAATATTTGTCTATGGTATAGATATTGCTTTGTTGACTTTCATTAGAATCTACGATACATTTACTTTTTTTCTTTTCTTCTTTTCTCTTTCATTTTCCTTGCTGTATTCATTCCTCTTCGCTTTTTTCATCTCCTTTTTTTTCTTTTTTTCCTTCTCTCCATCGTTTTCCTATTGATAACACCCTCCCTGTCTTTCTTCTTTTATTCCCCTCTTCATCACTCTCTCTCTCTCTCTCTTCTCTGTCTGTCTCTTTTATTTCTCTTATTTTTATTTCTTTTGGTGTTCACCTTTTCCACTCTGTCTCGTCGTTCCCCCGTCTCCTTCTTTACCCTTCTACACTCTCTTCTGTTCCCTTTTCTCCCTTTCTAGTTGTTGACTTTCCTCTTTCTATATCTCGCTCTTATCCGCTGTCTCTCTGCTCTGCGTTTTTTCTCATCTCCTCAGTTTTTAAAGTACGTTGCTGTCTCTATCTCTCCCTTTTAGTTCATATTTCTCGATCCTCTGCGTTCTCTCTCTATCTCTATCTGTCCAACACCGTTTCGATCTCTCCTACTCTTTTCCACCTCTCTGTCTATTTCTCTGTTGAGTAGCCTACAGGTAGAACAGCTAGCCCTATACTGACGAAAACATGGAGAAATACAGAAGATGTACCCTTTAATGACAAATAAAAATCAAATCAAATCAAATCAAATCAGGGGAGAAACGGAGAGATAGAATTGAAAGAGAGAGATAAAGAGAGGTTCCTTGATAAAGGGCAAATGACGCCCGAAACGTCGGACCCCAATAAACTCAAACAAACAACTTACAAAACCCCTCCTGTCCCCTCTGTTTTCGGGCTAAACCCCACCACCTAAAACCCTGCACACACACAGCCGATTTGCCTCCCGATTGCTCCCCGATTTGGGTCTTCCGATGAATCCTAGGATTTTATTTCCAATCATGGGTTATCTTATTTCAAAAACATAAACCAGGATTTGAAATGGGATCATAGGAATCATCAGGAGACCCAAATCGGGGGGCAATCGGGATGCAAATCGGCTGTGTGTGGGCAGGGTCTAAGACAAAGAGAGGATTTAGAATTATGAACTGAGAACGCCATCACAACATTTTTGTTCGTACATCCCACTTCTTACTACTTCGCTCTTTTCCTAATTTCGCTCTTTTTCTAATTTCTTCTCATCCTCTTTTTCTAGTTATCATGTGCCTCTCGATCACTACTTCCTTACGAGCCCATAAATCGTCCTCATTGTGATGTGTGAGGTTCTAAGAGAGTAGATAATTGCAGATGGTAAACAGACCAATTTGCTGATACTATCTATAGATGTCTTTACTCTCTCGTAAACCAGGCAAGCAGTTAATTGCTAGCGACTAGAGCTAGAAAGCATTTTTTTTAACTCCTCTATGTTAATCTATAAAACATAATGGGGCAAGATCGCCTAAAAATTACAATTGGCTGCTCTATACATTTTGTGAATTCTGGTAAATAAGGCGATGAAATAGTCAATACTAAGTATATCTGGGTGTATTTGTAATTGCTTTGATTCAGAAAAGTTATTTGGTTAGTTGAATTGTATTTTGGACATGTTTTGTGTCTTAAATTGACTTCATTTGAGAGGATTTATGAAGACCAATTATACATTTTCTGGTCACTTCACCACAATATTTGGACAGGGTGTCAGAAAATATATAGTTAGCACCTCTGCACATTTAGAAAACTAGGCTGAAATACCCGAGAATATGAAAATATTAACTTCATTGATACATATATCATATTGTGCTGGTTACAGAGTGGTATTAAGTTATTATGTTAAAATGTATTTAACACTTATTCTGGTCTAAAGCCTGGGTTCCACTGCCACGCTACTTCTCCCGCTACTACTCCCGTTTCTTTGCTCCCGCTACTTTATAAATTTTTAGAAGTAACGGGAAGTAGCCGTTTCAAATCAAACCTGTTTGAATTGAAGCGGCTACCTCCCCCTACTTGCTCCCGCTTCTAAAAGTAGCGGGAGCAAAGAAACGGGAAGAGTAGCGGGAGAAGTAGCGTGGCAGTGGAACCCAGGCTTAAGATTCAATCCATCCAACACATATATCATACCGTTGCATATATATATATATAATAGGTTTTATTATTAAATTAAAACGTCCCCAATTTGTATTTTAGATTTCTGATCATGTAGGGGATCAATTTGAACCCAAACAGAGTGACATTTCTTAATAATTATTATTATGGAGGAGGGACGGTGAGATGGGGGACGGTTAAGGGGTTGGTATGGGAGAGGAAGGATGTATGATGGGGATGGAGAGGTTGGTGTGCAACGAAGCGTACTGTAAGCGCCTGACTTGTTCTTCCGACGATTAGGTGTTACAGAAAAAACCTGGTATTTCTGATATAATAAATCAGGAGATGATAATGCCACCAGTAAGAGCATGGTACATGTTGTTTAGTTGCACCAGACAGAAGAGAAAGTAAGACATAGGTCGTTGACTTATCAAATTGGTGGGAATATTATTTTTGGAGGCAACGCACTCCCAACCTTTCAGAATATAAGAATATTATCAGTGGACAAACAGGAAGTAATGAAATCTTATAACTATTAGAGATGTTATCCTTGCGCAGTACTTCAATGAAATAATCATTAAATAATCATTATACTTCATATGATATGTAATAATCTAACTTCAAAAAATGTTCCTTGCTAAGCATGTTCTGGTAAAAAAGCTTTTCATGGAACCGAGAAACACATATGACAAAAACAAAGGAGGAAGAAATAGTTATGAAATCGTGGATTAAATTGATATGGGTGTTAAAGAAAGGACATGCATTATCATTAACACTGTAGCATTGGAAAAGTTAGCATCAAATTAAATTCAATTCAATAGGGGATTTGCATGTCTCACTGCGCATGTCTATGGCAGTGTATGCTGGGATAGTTTCAGTTAAAATCTGACATACAAATATTTAGCAACCATTTTATTGAAAATTGCAAGACTGTTTTCAACAATATCACAGTTTGTATAAATGGTCTACAGAAACCAAATGCATGATGGGAAAGATGAAGTTGTGTGTTATAGAAACATCTAAAACACATGGATATTGACATTGGACCACTGATAAATATTCCAAACTAAAGATACCATGTTTTCTATAAGTTTTATACTGTACCATTACTCCCATAATTCCATGCGAATCAAGATTCAAACTGGCGGCTATGCAACTCCCCTATTAAAAAACTATTTATTGCTGATGTTAATACAAGTGGTCGATCATCTCTGACTCTGATTTCATTTCTTCCGATAAGTGCCATTGTTATATAACCTAAGAGTTGAGTTGAAAGTACTATTATATATATATATATATGGGTCAGATTTTCAGAAAATGTACAATTCGCCTTCACCAATCCTCTCAAATAACCCACATTTCAGACCAAAATGGGCTTCAAATGGCAATTTGAATTAAGAGAACTGATACTTTAAATCATTGTGATCCCAAATATACTCAGATATTCTCGAGATTCATAATTTTTCAGCCAAATTAAGCCGAATTTCCTAAATGTGAAGAGCTGCCAATTGTACATTTTCTGAAAATCTGTCCCATATATATAATGGGTTAAATTAAGAGACTACTTACAGAAACAGAATTCCCGAACATATATTATATTGTGTGTATAATATTTTAGGGAAGGAATTATGTACCGATACAATGGTTTTTTATCCTAGGGTAGGAATTTCCAAATGAAGGAATGACAAATGCCTTAGCAAGAAACATTTTAAGTACATATATCTTATAAAACAGGGTACTGTAGGTGATCCGATGCGATGGAACTACCATGTATGTTTGATGCAATAATTCACAAACTATCATCACATTTAACAAAAATAATTTGTCAGGTAGATATATCAGCGCAATTGCGCCATGCACTTATATCTAACATGTATTTCCCTATATATGTGGGCCAGATCTTTAGAAAATACCCAATCTACAGTTCTGCACATCTCTCAAATTCTGCTAAATTAGAGTGAAAAATGATAAATAACGTGTATATCTGAGTGTATTCCCTATTGTATTCACCCAATAAATCTTTCTGGTTATGTTGAACAGTATTTTGAAGCTGATTTTCGTCTTAGATTTGGGTTATTTGAGAGAATTGCGGAAGGCCAACTGTACATCTTTTGAAAACTTGACCCATACCTAACATGTATTTCCCTCCATGTAATATGAAACGACCCCCAGCGATAGGCAATATTACTAAATGAGACACCTCCCTTCCTATGCTAATTAAGCTGTGATCGCACCATCTTCAAGATGGATTGGTATGAACTGAATAATTACATATAGCTATGGTGTCTAAATTATGCATCCAGTCAGATTGTATGATTATACATCAAGATCTCGCGTAAGGACGTTTGCTACCTTGTGTATGTTTCAGGGTGGCAGTAATTTAAAAATGATTAACTTTACGTATCTATTCATCATTTTGCTGTATGATACTCACTGATTTATCAATTTAATAAGTCACACATGACTATAAATAACTATGCTACCTTTCCTCACTCCATCCCATTTTGTCGGTTTCATTTTTTAAAAAAAAGGGAAAAACACCTATCCTAGATAGTCTTCAACTACGAAACAAATTATATATGTTCTTTCTAGCCGAACAAGGCAACAGAGACATTGCAAGAAAATGTTGTTTAAATTTCAATTTTAATCTAATAATCTAATTTATTATAACAAGGAAGTTTCAACGCATCAAGGCAAAATTGCCCAATCAACGCAAAAAGCTTCTCGCCATTAAAAGAAAGAAAGAAAATGACGAACGACTTCTAATCTCAATTCCTGAATGTCCTTACTGGTAATTGGCCGCCAAGAAATATCGCAAACATTTAAAAAAAAAAAAGAAATATTAAATATAGAAAATAGAAACACTTCTAAGATGTCCTTAATGTTTACCATCAATAGAATCAGCTTGATCTCATCTTTCGAAATATGATGCTCTCAAAGTCCGTTTTATGCAACTTGTGATTCATTTGACTGAAGCACATCACATATATGGGTCAGATTTTCAGAAAATGTACAATTCAACTTCGCCTATTTTCTCAAATAACGCAAATTTCAGACGAAAATAAAGTTTATATACTATTCCTAAAATAACCTATACTTTAGACACAAATCAGCTTCAAAATGCAGTTTAACATAACAGAACTGATAATTTAAATCATTGCGATATACTCAGATATACCCGGTATTCATCATTTTACAGCCAAATTTAGCCAAATTTCCTAAATGTGTAGAGCTGTCAATTGTACATTTTCTGAAAATCTGACCCATATATATAGTGAGAGAGGGATATTTTACTTTTTCATATTTGGGTCAGATTTTCAGAAAATGCACAATCAAGAGTTCTACACATCTCTCCAGTTCTGCTAAATTTAGGCGGAAAATGATAAATACTAGGTATATCTGAGTATTGGTATATCTGTAGGGTATTCATTCAGTTAATTAATGTGTCTGGTTATGTTGAACTGTATTTTGAACCTAATATTCCTCGCCTAATGTTCGCCGCCTTTGCAGGACCCGTTATACAGCTTCGGAATTTTGGGGTCAGATTTTCAGAAAATGCATAATCAACATTTCTGTACATCTCTAAAATTTTGCTAAATTTAATTTCAAAATTCTTCTAAATAAGTTTTAAATAGGATAAAAACGAGGCATATGAGTATATTTGTTATTGGGTTGATTTAAAACATGTTTCAGTTATGTTTAACTACAATTTGAACCATTTTTTTTTTCTTAAATTCGGGTTATTTGAGAAGATTGTTAGAGGTCAAATGTACATTTTCTAGAAAATCCACCTAGACATATGCCACCACTAGTTCAACTAGAATAACCCCTTGGCAGGAATTCTGCGTAAACATCCAGGAATGTCTTTTATTGTTCATTAATTGGTAACAATTGATTCAAGCAGTGATTTTGATGACTTATTAACTACCAGGCATGACTCGCCTATATATATATATATATAAGCCTTGACTGGGATTTTGTTTGAAATGCCGGCTAATGTATATGATGTAGCTATCTATATAAAAAATATAATTGCAATACAAAAAAACATGGCAATGACAGTTATAACAATGTACAAATTCTACCTTTTAATCCCGATTTTGTAAGTTATATTTAGTCTATAAATTTACGATTTTATATACAAACATGATATTAAGTTTTGTTTTGTAATGGAACTTACTGGTATGGCCCTGGGTAAGACCTTAAAGTGCCTTTCTGTCTCATTCTGTCTCTCTCTCCCTTCTTTTCTATCTCTATTTCCTGGGTATGATCATAAACTGCCTCCCTCTCAGCTCTCCCACCCTTGATATAACTATATTAAATGTGTTGATAAGGGCGTAAAGCAACCAATCTCACTCACTCACTCCCTCTCAGCTCTCCCACCCTTGATACAACCATATTAAATGTGTTGATAAGGGCGTAAAGCAACCAATCTCACTCACTCACTCCCTCTCAGCTCTCCTGCCCTTGACATAACCATATTAAATGTGTTGATAAGGGCGTAAAGCAACCAATCTCACTCACTCACTCACTCTCAGCTCTCCCATCCTTGATATAACCATATTAAATGTGTTGATAAGGGCGTAAAGCAACCAATCTCACTCACTCACTCCCTCTCAGCTCTCCCACCCTTGATATAACCATATTAAATGTGTTGATAAGGGCGTAAAGCAACCAAACTCACTCACTCACTCCCTCTCAGCTCTCCCGCCCTTGATATAACCATATTAAATGTGTTGATAAGGGCGTAAAGCAACCAATCTCACTCACTCACTCACTCTCAGCTCTCCCATCCTTGATATAACCATATTAAATGTGTTGATAAGGGCGTAAAGCAACCAATCTCACTCACTCACTCACTCTCAGCTCTCCCGCCCTTGATATAACCATATTAAATGTGTTGATAAGGGCGTAAAGCAACTAATCTCACTCACTCCCTCTCAGCTCTCCCGCCCTTGATATAACCATATTAAATGTGTTGATAAGGGCGTAAAGCAACCAATCTCACTCACTCACTCACTCTCAGCTCTCCCGCCCTTGATATAACCATATTAAATGTGTTGATAAGGGCGTAAAGCAACCAATCTCACTCACTCCCTCTAAGCTCTCCCGCCCTTGATACAACCATATTAAATGTGTTGATAAGGGCGTAAAGCAACCAATCTCACTCACTCTGAACCTACTAGTGAAACCATGGCAACAAAGAAGAATGCCTACGCTTGAGTCCTTGGTAATGCGATCACTCAGGCCATATTGTAGGTGATAAAACTATCTTAGAATATAATTTGAAACGTTTGTGTTTAATTAAAGAAAAATCACTTTCATCATGATTAAGCAAGCTTTAAGAGGTTCGTTAACAGATGCTATAGTAAATGCCAGTTTAGCTTGATATGTGCTATAACAAGTAATGTCAGTGGCGACGCCCTGGGCGACGGAGAAAGCCAGAGAATGGCCCAGAGAAAGCTAGAGAATGGTCGCCCAGTAAGTTAGCTTGTTGAAGATTAATATTGGTTAGGGTATAAAACCTCATGTGAATGTGGATAGAGGAGGACTCTTGCCTTGCTCTACTATTGTACCAACATCGTGCCTGAATACAACAACATTGAAAGCATGAAAATGTCTTTATTCTTCATTTATTCCTTACCAAGTGATTGCTGAGAATGACTATTAGAATAGAGAAACTTATTCTAAAATAGGTTTATTTGCCCTGTCACTAGTATTCCAATTGAGTTAACATTGTTTTAATTTGCTCACACGTATTCCACAGCCACATATTTGAGCATTTAAAATTCATCATGTCATAAATGGAATTTGGATGTTATCCGTGTAAAATGGTCTGGGTGGTCTATCATTCGGATTCTAGACGAGACATTTCACCCCCCCCCCCCTCCCACCCCAAATGTTTTACCATTTCGACCCTCAATTCAAACAATTTATATTCCTTGTAATGACGTTGGAATTACATGCGTCATAGATTAACAGCTACAGAGTTGTTTCCGTCAACATAAAAAGACGAAGTTAGTTTTCATCAAGTTTTTATGAAATTGGTTTGGAGAGATTGGTTGGAATAAGATCCGTATTTTTTCAGAATTTTAAAATGGTTTATTAATGGTTTCCATACCAACTTGGCCAACCCTTATAATTTCTCTGGAGTGACAGTTAGTTGTACAAAACTGTTTTCCATATTGTGGCCTCTGCCGTTATACATACATTTACATAACTCATATATTATAAAGAAAGTATAAAGCTAGTAGGGTTCAATTGGAGGGATATCTGGAAGCATATGGACCTAACTTAGCGATTCAGGCTATAGTAAAGGTTACTAATATGTAAGAACTATGCTTTTTGTGTTCAATGAATAGAAAAGTACCAAAAAGTATGATATTCCAATGAAAGATTAGCGCTTGTTGCTCCTCTGTTACTCCGGGCTGCTCCTCTACGCAGATTTTGATCGATGTTAACGCTCCACTCTCGGTCAAAATCTACTTATTACCAAACTTTTGTTCGATTCTGTTACCAAACCATCTGAAGGTCATATGTGATGTGTTTCAGGAAAATGAGTCATAAGTCGCAAAATGGATATCTTTCAAAGTGATTTATTCATGAGATATCTTTATTGGAATATTCTAATCTTTAGGGTACTTGATGCTGCTAGTAATATTAGTATATGTACGAAATTTCAGGGCAATGTATTAAATATATCTATGCATTTCTATGGTCATCTTTTGGAGTACATTTAGGTACTTTATTAGTAATTATCCACCCAAAAATATCAATAACTCTTTTTTCCAAAACTAAAGATATCAAATTCATGGTATAGAAACACTACTTAGATGTCCTTGATGTTTACTACCATTAGAATCGGCCTGAGCTCATTTATTCAAATATGATATCTCAAAATCCATTTTTGCGACTTGTGACTCATTTTCCTAAAACGGATCACATATGACCGACATTCTGCAGGATTTTGTGTGGTTGTTTTTGCCTCAGAACGTCGTTCTTTGTATTTGGAGGACCCACACGAATCTCTTCTTATGATGACTTCACTTATTATCGCTCACCGGCCGCCGTTTTCTCTCGACGATTACACATCAACTTCTTGTATTTATAAACAGATAGAAGAACAGCAGAAACTTGATGAATTCAGTCCTATAATCTAGAATTTAAGTCAATTTGATGATACTTCTTCTGTCATAATAGCTGAGAAAAATGCTTTAAAGGTGTTGCCAGCGTTGTCAGCACTGCAGCAGGCGGTAATTCAAGGGAACTAATGCATGAAACAATAGAAGTCAATATAATTTGTTCAAACTTTTTTCTTGAGAAAGAACATGGTTGGGGGGATACAAAATGCCAAAGAATCTGGATGTTATCAGATTATGTTGTATTTTAGGGATGAGTGAGGTTTACTTCCATTCACTATTGATTTCAATGGGGGAAACTCATTGTGATACAAGTTTAGCTTAATAACTTTTTTTTTAGTTCAATGACCCCTTATTTTTTTTAATTGAGAGGGTAGAATAACATATCAGTAATGTATATATGCAGATTTTAAAGAAAATCGTATGATTCAATCATATGCTATTGGGGAAAATGCAGAAAATACCCGTTTTCCCATAGACTTCTATAGTGAACAGTAGTAAATTTCAGTGGTCCCTGAAATAAAAACTAATCCAATGACATTTGTTTTTGGGGGACTTTTTGGGTTCCCCCAACCATGTTCTTTCTAAATCCAAAGTTTAAAGAAAATTCCATGATTCATTCATTTTTGTATTAAACACTGGTATTTACCTTTAAGTGGTAACCAAGTGCAGATTTAACGAGGAGGGGAATATTCAGTTATTAATTCCATGTTGAGTCATGTCCTAATTAGTTTACAATTAACTCTAAACTAATTCCTGCTTACATGTGCTTTAAGTCGACATGATTACGAAGTGTGAAAAACATTAGCGCACGATTTAGTCTGACTATTGGCACGGTGAGAGCGAGCCGCAACCAATTAAACATACTTTGAGTACAGACTAGACCTAAATATGCTCTAAATCCATTTCTTTTTTGTGTATAAGCGTCTACACATAAGTTAGCAAGGAAACAATCCCTGGATCATGAAAATCGACGTATAGGGGATTTGCATGTGCCACTGTGCACGTAGACTATTATAGTACATCATGGGATGGATTCAGTTCAAATCTGAAATTGTTATCCATCCTTATCCAAAATTGCAAAAATGCTGTCACCGTAATCGTAGCTTGTGTAAATGATATAGGAAAACCAAATGCACAATGGGAAAGATGGTGGCTTGTGTCGAGGATACATGTATAACACATGGATATATTGACATTAGAGCAAATAAATAGTCAATACTGAACATGGCATGTTGTCTGTGCATTTTATACTGTACCATTAGTCCCATGATTCCATGGGAATCACAAATGAAAATGGCGGCTATACAACTCCCCTATTGTGGTAGATATTTCTGTAGTAGGACATCTACTGGTATAAAACATACTGTACAGTACAATTAAAGCTACATGCTCAGCAATTAGGATTAAAAAGATCTTACCAAATCTATTCGCTATTTGACCTATATGACGACTGAAAGTGTCGATATTTTGTGATCTTATAATATTATGGGTGAAATCGTCCAAAAATGTACAATTCGCGTTCACCAATCCTGTCAAATAACCAAAATCTAAGAAAAAACTAAGGTTTAAAGCACAATTCAACGTAACCAAACACACTGTTTAAATTAATGCAATAACAAATATATTCATGCACGCCTAGTATTCACCATATTTCAGTATAATTCAGCCAAATTTACCAAATGTGTTCATCTGCGAATTGTGGAATTTCTGAAGATTTGACCCATATGTCTTTACGATGATTTGAAGTCAAATCGCTCCAACGAACACAAGCTCCAATGAGGGATAATAAAAGAAATCTCCTCAGCAAAGGAAAAGTGAGCGTTTATAAATACATGGTATTACTTTAGCTGAACTCACTTTTTATATTAAAATGGCAGAACAAGTAATAAGAATTCCATGTACTATCAGGGACAAATCCAAAAAGTAGAAACTAGTATTTTTTATGTAAATCTCGTGATTTGCTAATTTTTTAATTATTTTACTATAGATGCCTTAATTAATCTCAAAGATATATGTTGTAAAGGTTTTTCCAAAGAATGTTTGGTGGTTCAGGAGGCAGGGTAACGTGTACCTCCAATCAGTGGGTGTTTTGTATGCATCTCTCTCTAAAATGCATTGCTTCTTATCAAAGTTGGAGTTTAAAAGACAGCTGGAGTTCAGAGTTGAAGAGTTAAGACAGTTTGAGTCTAAAGATTGAGACAATTGGAGTTTAAGAGTTTGAGTTTAAAAGTTGAGAAAGTTGGGGTCAATGTGTTGAGGAAGTTTGAGTTTAAGGGTGAGAAAGTTGGACTTTACCATTTGTGTTGTGTTTCAGGAAAATGAGTCATAAGTCGCAAAATTGATATTTTTCAAAGTGTTTTTTTCACAAGATCACATTATTGAAATGTTCTGATTTTTGGGGAGTGCATCACCTATAGGTATGTCAATCGATGTCTCAAATTTCAGGACAATCTATGTAATATATCCTTTCGTTTTAAAGGTCCTCATATGTACTACATTTAGTTATTTTACTGTTTATTAACCCCCAGAAATATTGAAAACCTTTTTTTCAAAAACGAAAATATCTAACTTAAAATCTAGAAATACTTATTATTTTATTATACTGTTTACTATCATTGGAATCGGCTTGATCTCATCGTTTCAAATATTGTGATATCTCAAAATCCATTTTTTGCGACTTATGACTCATTTTCCTGAAACACATCACATTTAGGAAACAGGTAGTTGAAGAGCGAGAAAGTTGGAGTGGTTTAAGAGTGAGAATATTAGAGTTTAAGACTTGAAAATGTTGAAGCTTTAGAGTTAGAAGGTGTAAGAGTGGAGACTTCAACCAAGGAGTTCAAATCTTGAGAATGTTGGAGCTTAAGGGTGAGATAGTTTGGAGTTGAAAAGTTGGGGTCTTTTGGTTGAAAATGTTAGGGTCTATTGGTTGAAAAACTTGGAGTTTAAGGTTGAGAAAGTTGAGTTTAAGTTTTGGTTGTGGGAGTTTAAGGGCGAGAAATTCGGAGATCATTAGTGAGAAAGTTGGAGTTTAAGAGTTGAAAACGTTGGAGCTTCAAAGTGAGAAACCATAAGAGTGGAACCTTCAACCAAGGAACTAATTCACACATCAAACTTCATCTTGCTAGCCAACAATAGGGGATTTGCGTAGCCGCCATTTTGAATCTTGATTCGCATTGAATTATGGGACTAATGGTACAGTGAAGAATCTACAGAAAACAAGTCATGTTCAGCTTGGGATATTTATCAATGTTCTTATGTCAATATACATGTGTTATACATGTTTCCATGACACAAGTCTCCATCTTTCCCATCATGCATTTGGTTTTCATAGATCATTGATAAAAGCTATGATTTTGGTGAAAACATTCTTGCAATTTTCGATAAAAACGTTGCTAAATATTTATATGACAGATTCATCAGAATCCATCCCAGCATGCACTGCAGTAGACATGCGCAGTGAGACATGCAACTCCCCTATTAAACAAGTTAACACTCCTTCCTTCCCATTTATTGTGTAAACCATCCCATTCACATGCTCTGTGGAATGCTGTGACAAAACATCCATTGTCTTGATGCTGACATTAATTATCAGGAAAATGATGTAATGGCGGTAGTTATGCCCATTATGCTGCCTCGCCATGTGGATTCATACCTCTAACGATATGATGGACTGGTTTAGAGGATGAAGGGATGCTGTCCAGAAAAGTGTACCGCGCTTGGGTAGGAGTGCTTTACCGTGGTTAGATTATTGGGCATTTTAGTTATTTGGATAGAAATAGCCAAAGGCTAACTATATGGGTCAGATTTTCAGAAAATGTACAATTGGCAGCTGTACACCTTTAGTAAAGTTTGCTAAATTAGGCTGCAATTTGGTCAATACTAGGTAAATTCGAGTATATTTGGCATTGCATTGAATCTAGCAATCTGTTTGGTTAGGTTGAACTGTATTTTGAACTTTATTTTCGTCTGAAATTTGTGTTAATTCAGAAGATTGGCGAAGTTGAATTGTACATTTTCTGATAATCTGACCCATATAGACCTGGGGTAGGTTACATTCCAAAACCTGGTGAAAACACTCAGTGAGTTAGAAATAAAAATACATTGTGTCTAGGCTAGTCCTACCAGCTGGGAATGGAACTTGTCCTTCTGATAGCTGAAAGAATTCCCACAAAATATATTTTCCTAAGCTTATACAAGAGGCCAAGGCAGCCCATTGTACACCCAGCCCTAGACCCCTCGAGCCACAAGCTTCACCGTCAGGAAGAGATTGGTACAATACATGTTCTATGCCTAGACTCTTTACATGCTTGGTGTCCCATGCTAATAACATATAGCATGTAATCATGTCATCTCTTTCTCACATCCCCAGTCCATAGGTAAAGGTATGTATGCATAGGAATGCATGCGCAAAGGTATACTGCATCTAAAGCTAGGATGAACTTCCTCGTCTATTCGCTCTTAATATGGGTCAGATTTTCAGAAAATGTACAATTGGCAGCTCTACACATTTAGTAAATTCTCCTAAATTAGGCTGAAAAATGAAGAATACTGGGTATATCTAAGTACATTTGGTATCGCATTGATTTGAAGTATCAGTTCTGTTATGTTTTACTGCATTTTGAAGCTCAATTTTGTCTTAAATGTGGGCTATTTGAGAAGATTGGTGAAGGTGAATTGTACATTTTCTAAAAATCTGACCCATATAATCCTTTGACTATACTCATTTATGGTCCAGCACCTTTTTATTTGATATATTTTTTCTTGATCCTGTCTGGAAAGCCAGAGAAGAAGGCAATTATCTTATATTAAGTCACGTCCATGATGTAAGTTTTTTTTTCTGTCTGAAAAAGGTGTTCAAAGTAAGTCCCTGGGCTACGAGCACTTTCCGTAAACAACACTTGGATTACAGCTATTGGAATACTGTATATTCCAGGTAGAAAATCCACAACTTCCATAGAAAACCGATGGATATAATATGATATATATATAAACTCATAGTATTTCATAAACTAACCATTTTCCAACTCAATTCTTACACTTTTTAATTCATCAATTTGATTAGATTTGTTTGGTCGTAATAGCTGAGAATGCAGCTTTAATGCTACATTCAGGTTTTGTTGGATATGTTTGTGCACGATTCAATAGCTTTTTCCTATCACGACAATTCAACAGAAACACTGAAGGAGATATTTTAGTAGACAATTCCTCACAGTGCAACGGTCCTTCCATGGGAAATTCCATCCTAAAATCCTCAGGATACCTGTATGTTCTCTAGAGTTCTAGTTCTTTTGATTTATTTTTTTAGGATTTAATTTAATATAGATAATTATTATTTTCTCTTTGACTCTTGTCACATCATTCTACAATTATTAAACTTAGCATGGGTTGGAGTCAAGAATAACGAAGATCAAAGGCCTACTTAGGCTTACAACACAAAGTCAAAAGCATTCTTAGCTGTAGATTCTTTTTTTAATTATTTATTAATTTATTCATATTATTATTTATTAAGGCCAGTGACATCGATTTAAATTACATAATTATTCTGAAGAAAGACGCGGTATCCTGCCCAGATGTCTTCACGCTTTCCCTTTATTTCTAAAAAAAAAAGGTATTGGACGGCCAACATAAAACGTGCAGAGTTGTACAGACTCGCTTTCTCTTTGAGAAAATGCATATATCTGCATATTTCAGAAGATAATTTGCTACTAGAAAACAAAAGATAAACTAAACAAATGTACCTGTAGAGAACTATACCTATGTACCACCTTATCATCGAGGATATATTTACTAGTATTCGTTAGACCCAGCAGTGGGCGGAAGACCATGGATATCTTTCACTTGATATACTATCGCAAGCCCATATCTCAATGACCTCAACTGTATTATAACTGATAATGTACAACACACATGCCTTACTGTAATATCCCTTTAACTGTCTGATAATTGCTACATAAACATACTGAATAAAGAAAATGAGCCAATACTGTGAGCCAATATCTCTATATTTGCAATACAATCTCATATTTACAATATACAAAACCAACACTTAAATGACCCACTTCCTGTTTTTTCCTTGTTCTGGATTGAATTTACTCCCTTCGAATGTATCTATATGCTTAATCACCCTGCGACTTTATAAGAATCACTGTACACTACACTGTCATTTCCTGATGATATGCTGCATGTCAGATTTTCAGAAAATGTACAATTCATCTTCAGCAATCCACTCAAATAACCCAAATTTAAGACAAAAATGAGCTTCAAAATGCAGTTCAACATAACAGAACCGATACTTTAAATAAATACGATCCCAAATATACTCAGATATACCTATTATTCATCATTTTTCAACCTAATTTAGCAAAATTTCCTAAATGTGTAGAGCTGCTAATTGTGCATTTTCTGACGATCTGACCCATATACTGAAAAAACATATCATCACAAACTTCACAGTAAATAAAAACAGCAAAGTGTGACCTGAAATGTGCACTCTACATTAGCCCTCTCCTCCTGTCACTCCTTTGACACAACGTTGACAGGAATGACACTCTCACCTCTGTCACTCAAGTGGATCGAATATGATTCATGTATGAATTATGACAGCATAAATGCCTCTCCATCTTCCTCATGACGCCTGAGTTTCCGCCTTTGCTCACTGCTTATTAAAACACCGACAATTTTGGAAACACTCTTGAGACTGATCTCATGACAGTTGATGTTGTAAAAGTCGGGGGTCATCTTTGATTGACCTTGACTGTTTATTTGAAGTTTTATTCAAAATCGCATCCGCCACGCTCCCTACCGGCTCTGGGGCCGAACTACGTTTCTTCCAGCCACAAACTCATGAACTTCTTTTCATCCCAAAACACATTCCCGGATTACAACCAACGCTGTCACTAATTATTACCACAAGGGAGGGAGGGGGATGGGAATGGCCAGCAGGCCAGGGGGGACTGATTAGAGTGGGAGGGAGAGGGGAGGGAGATAGCGGAGTGACCAGGGAAGGTGTTGTACTTGATTGGTCAGGAATGATAAATTTGATGTGTTCCAGGAAAATGAGTCATAAGTCGCAAAATTGATATTCTTCAAAGTGTTTTTTCCACAAGATCACATTATTGGAATGTTCTGATTTTTTGAGAGGTTATCACTTAGACTTATATCAATCGATATATCAAATATCAGGACTATCTATATAATATATCCTTTCATTTTAAAGGTCCTCATATGGACTACATTTAGTTACTTTACTGTTTAGTGACCCCTAGAAATATTGGAAACTTTTTTTAAAAAAAACGAAAATATCAAACTTAAAATCTAGAAATACTTATTAGATTATTAGACTGTTTACTATCATTGAAATCGGCTTGATCTCATCTTTTCAAATATAATAGTATCTCAAAATCTATTTTTTGCGACTTATGACTCATTTTCCTGAAACACATCACAAATGTGTGCTCCTGCCTCGTATCTAATTATTAATTATTGTTAACCTGTGGCTGATTGGATCCTGATTGGATTAGTTGGTCCATTCAGGATAAGCCAATCAGCCCAGGCCCTG
The DNA here is from genome assembly GCA_942159475.1 of Sthenelais limicola. Lineage (NCBI taxonomy): Eukaryota > Metazoa > Annelida > Polychaeta > Phyllodocida > Sigalionidae > Sthenelais > Sthenelais limicola. Next base: position 117,861,812 of record OW804098.1, read on the forward strand.
TGTAATCTGTGTAATCCGTCTACCAGTATATGGGTCAGATTTTCAGAAAATCTACAATTGGCAGCTCTATACATTTAGGAAATGTTGCTGAATTAGACTGAAAAATGATAAATACCGGGTATATCTGAGTATATTTTGGTATCGTGTTGATTTAAGGTATATGTTTTGCTATGTTAAACTACGTTTTAAAGCTAATTTTAGTCTTGAATCTGGGTTATTTGAGAGGGTTGGTGAAGGTGAATTGTACATTTTCCGAAAATCTGACCCTAATAAGCCATTAAATACTTGGACAGCTACTTAGGTAGAATGCACCAAGTGGTTGTTTGAAATAGCGTATCAGACACCCAAGAAGTGAAAATGTATGTATATGATCAAGAGTGGCAAACCCAAGAGCGATGATGTGAACATTTTTACTTCAAGTGTTTCTGATACGCTATTTTAGAATATTTCCTTGTTCTATTTGTTCTATTGTCCCTCTCAAAATTGGTCAAATGCATCTGCCTTTGCATCTCCACGAATCATGTCATCTTCATAAATCCTGATGTGGTTTCTAAAACAATGCCTAGTGCGGATCAGTTAGTTGAAATAAACAGTTGGGTAATGCACCATACAACAGGTGGTAGTATACTACCACAGCAGTTAGTCGAAAACGAGCTTTAGAAACTGAACTGAACAGTTTCTGGTAAGACATCATACAGTAATAGATGATAGCATACTACCCAGGAGCTAGTGGAAGACCAGCTTTAGGAGCTGAACTAAACAACCTGGTAAAACATCATTCAGCAATAGATGGTAGTATACTACCCCAGGAGTTAGTGAACAACAAGCTATTGGAGCAGAACTAAACATCTTGGTAAAACATCATACAACAATAGAAAGTGGTATACTACTGGAACTATAGGCGCTGTAAATCAAACTGCAATAAATGGTAGTATACTACCCCAGGAGCTAGTGGAAAACAGCCTGGTAAAACATCACATATACATATATACCTACATACATAGTAGGTAGACTCACACATATTTATTTTCAGTTAATATAGCACTATTACCCTCGGTTTGGTGGTTTGTTGTGGTCTTGGGCAGAGCCCTCGAGTTTCCATGACCACACATACCACAACAAACCACCAAACCGAGGGTAATAGTGCTTTTAGATGTGATTTGATCAGATTGACTTATTAATACCAAAATAGAGGGTTTACCAACCTGTACAATTATTTATTTCAATCAAATATGCCTTGTGAAACAGGTATTGAGTCCTCATACTTTGAATCAGAAGCTTACCTCAGGTAGGCCTAAGCCTACTTCCGTCTTGGTCTATAGACCCTACATGGTCTATAGGCAAGAAAACACCTCCCAGAATCTGATCAAATTGCGTCTAAGATTAATATATATATATATAATACTTTTATTCAAGGTTCAATATACAGTTACATAAGGTTATCAAAAGTTAAAATATATAAGTAATCAGTAATCCAGGAATTGGGTTAGGACCTCTGCATCAATGCAGGTCTTCCAACGACCTCCCATTAAATGACCTCCCATTAATTAAACTATAGCAGAGAAAGTTTTCCTGACTGCGGTAGGTAATGGTTCAAACAATTACTGTTGTAACTGCTGACAGGGGGCAATAAATACACACACAACTCAAACAAATCATCCATGTTTTGTTCATCCTCCGACAGCGTGCACTGATTATCTACATTATCTAGATGATAATGGTTATGGAAATTGTCTTCCTTGTCATACTAAATAAAGATTCTCGCCGATATATATTTTGTTTATACATTTGTATCTTATTATGCCCGTTATTTAATCTAACTTTAAAATAACTTAAAGATTAAATTATGTTTTTTGTTAAACTGACTAGTATAAGCGGTTCTTCAAATTGATTCTACTGTGTCTGAGAACTGCACTCTCAGCTATCGTTGGTAACAATTATTGAGCATTTCCTACACATAGATTCCAGAGGAAGAGAACTGAATTATACATCGTGGATTTCTCTCATTACAACCGGAGAAATACAACTAAGTTCACAAACATGTGCAATATCTTAAACAAATAGTGATACATTAAATAATGGATTATGTTTGAACAACATACAAAAATGCGCTGATCGGCAGCTTCGTTAATGCATCAATCAAGATCTAACAAAGATATGCGATACTCAGTATCATGTCAAATGTGTGGAAAAAACAAATGTACTGACACCTTTCACATCCAGTACAACCAGCTATCACCAGTGATCAACCAGCGATTATTGTCTACTGCATGATTAGAAGGTTATTAATTAGTAAGCCCTAATTAGAGCCACCCTAATAGGTACCCACCTGTAATCAACATATCACCTGATCACCTGTACAGGTAACAGCACCCTGGAGACTGATGGTATCCAATCAATCCATTGTTAGCAAATTATAGAATCAGTAAATCTTATCTCTCCTCTGAGCCGCAATCAATGGCAGGCAGTTATAAATCAGCAAATTGATAATTTGGGAGCTTGGGGATCAGTGAGATGTTGTACTGTGGGTCATAACGTCTGACAATGTACCGTTGGTCTTCAGCAATTCTGTCAAATAACCAGATGGGATGTGTTTCAGGAAAATGTGTTACATGTTGCTAAAAACTGATTTTCAGATATCATCATATTTGAAAAAATAAGATCAAGGGATTCCAATAACATTAAACAGTGGGAAATCTGATAAATATTTCTATATTTTAAGTTTGATATTTTTTTTTTGAAAAATAAAGCGTGCAATATTGGGTAGACATTTATTAGTGAAGTAGTTAAATATACTCTTAGAAATATGACCTTAGAACTAGATGAATATATTTTATACACTGTCTTTAAATTTGGGTAATGTATTGAGCGTTAAGCACCCTAAAATTAAAACATTCCAACAAAAGACATCTTGTGACAAAATCACTTTGAAAAATATAGATTTTGCCATTTGTGACCCATTTTTCTTATCACAAAATTTTTAAATTTTTAAATTTAAATTTTTAATTACCAATGAATATTGCAGAAATCGAGGACAATTTCTTCCCGTCTAGCCACAATCTGATACGGAAAAGAGGTTTTTCTCCATCTGTTAGCACAGGAACTACTTCTTGCGTAATCACTTCCTCGAGGCGGAGATTGAAAGAGTTAATAAACTCTGTTTCATGCCTGTTTGGTGTATAGTGTCTCAGGCTTTGCCTCCGGATTATACACCAAACTATGCACCAGCTGCCCCACAATGTCAGCCATTATATTAATGCTATACTATTGCGTCTTATCTGATAAGAAACATACATCTGACATGGGAGGGAAAGGGTCCATTATTTTTTATTTTTATTTTTTTAAATAAATTTTATTGACAAAAGTTTCACAATGTGATTATATGGTGCTTTTCTGACACATAACACTTCTCATAGGCAACACATTGGTGAACATTGTCCAGAATTACATTAGCAATCCTGGGGACATGCGGGACCAGCTGTCAGAGAAGAAACCACACTAAGCCACTGTTGTACTACAAGTACCTCCACTGGTAGTGTCATATAAGGGAAATCGTAAAGACAGAGAGAATGTCTAGAATAGGTGTTAACAGAATGCTTATGTGAGTTGTACTAATAAATTAAAGTCTTTATCCGCGCCCCTGGAATACATAATGAGCATAGGATCCTGACACCTCAATTGGTGCCTATAGATAGGGTAGGAGGACTAGGCAGTGGCCTATATACAGGTTAACTAACGTATTGGTTGAAGGACCGTGAATATTGCACGAGTTGCTTAGCAATGAGTGCCATTTTCTAAGCGACTGAAACCAATGCATTAGTTAACAGATTTATTAATGTGCTTTCAATCATGAAAATAGAAACAAATTGAGTCATAAATTTGAATTTTACCAGTAATCTTTAAAAAAAACCAGATCGCAGTTCCTGTATGTAGATGATCCATGACTTGATATGCTGGGTGCTGACTAGGGATACCCTCTGGAGTCACAGCCTACAATAGGTCAACTTCAGACTTCTCTGATAACAGTTGCTCTGGTAACAGTTGCTCTGATAACAGTTGCGCTGATAACAGTTGCTGTGGTAACAGTTAGTCTGATAACAGCTGCTCTGATAACAGTTGCTCTGATAACAGTTGCTCTGGTAACAGTTGCTCTGGTAACAGTTGCTCTGGTAACAGCTGCTCTGGTAACAGTTAGTCTGACAACAGTTGCTCTGGTAACAGTTGCGCTGGTAACAGTTGCTCTGATAACAGTTGCTCTGGTAACAGTTGCTCTGGTAACAGCTGCTCTGGTAACAGCTGCTCTGGTAACAGTTGCTCTGATAACAGTTGCGCTGGTAACAGTTGCTCTGATAACAGTTGCTCTGGTAACAGTTGCTCTGATAACAGTTGCTCTGGTAACAGTTGCTCTGATAACAGCTGCTCTGGTAACAGCTGCTCTGGTAACAGTTGCTCTGATAACAGTTGCGCTGGTAACAGTTGCTCTGATAACAGTTGCTCTGGTAACAGTTGCTCTGATAACAGTTGCTCTGGTAACAGTTGCTCTGATAACAGCTGCTCTGGTAACAGTTGCTCTGGTAACAGCTGCTCTGGTAACAGCTGCTCTGGTAACAGTTGCTCTGATAACAGTTGCGCTGGTAACAGTTGCTCTGATAACAGTTGCTCTGGTAACAGTTGCTCTGATAACAGCTGCTCTGGTAACAGCTGCTCTGGTAACAGTTGCTCTGATAACAGTTGCGCTGGTAACAGTTGCTCTGATAACAGTTGCTCTGGTAACAGTTGCTCTGGTAACAGCTGCTCTGGTAACAGTTGCTCTGGTAACAGTTGCTCTGGTAACAGTTGCTGTGGTAACAGTTGCTCTGATAACAGTTGCTCTGGTAACAGTTGCTCTCATAACAGTTGCTCTGATAACAGTTGCGCTGATAACAGTTGCTCTGATAACAGTTGCTCTGACAACAGTTGCGCTGATAACAGTTGCTCTAAAAAAGCCTGCTTGAATAGAATCTGCTGTAATGGAAGTAAAGTTTTAATATAATTGATAAGTTAGTCATGCTCGTTAGTCACCACTAATGTCAGTGAGTACATTAGCCAATACCTGCCAAGACAGCTGTGGGCTCCCCTCTTGTATTACAGAGCCCTACCTCGGTCATGAAGGATTCCTTTTCTTATTTTCTGGGATCATTATTAAAAAACTGGAAACATGTCTGACTATAGGTCCCCTTTGTGGGTATTAAAAGTATATAACTTTAATAAATGGGAGATGGATTGATGAGATATGATATAATTTCATAAGATGACAGAATGATGAAAACGTGCTATTTATCTTTGGGACAAATCCATGCCTGAGTAATCGCTTGAATATAAAGAACTCATTGAAATAGAAACAATTTATTATTTTTTCTTTTAGAAAATTTAATTTTAAACAGAAAAGAAGGAACATTTTGTTGTTCACAGGAGTAAAGTAAATTGGGAAGGAAACAACCAATTAAGAAGGTCCTTGGCTCAAAATTAACTCCAAGGTCACAGAAGAGGAATTAGATAGTTGATATAATCAGATCCAGGGAACAGATTGTGATTTGGTGCATTAAGATGCGTATCTAAAAGATTGGCTAGTGTATCTAAACATACCTGAGTCAAATCTGTTGGATTCGTACAAGTGAATGGTTAAACATGTGTTTTGAATATATTCTAATCCCCTTTTATAAACTATCCAAGGGTCACCTCACGAAATAATCAGGTTACAGTCTAGGCCCAAAGATGATAGAGTCCCTTCAAACGGAGGGAAAGCCTCTCGCCTCAAACCGCAGAGTGCCATTATAATTCCATTGAGACACAATGTTATTATAATCTCATTAGAATGCCTAGTCCTAGGCCAAGGAACCGATCAGGACATACCATTATTATCTGATATGAGGGTTTGGGCCTGGACTGGTTAGGCCTCACTAGAAACTTCACTTACTGAACTAATTTGCTTGAAAGGGTTCTAAGGAAAGCCATGACAGCTGATATAAATCCACTCATAATAACAATGGTGTTAGAAAATCTCATAGGGTGAACATTTGAGGGTTAGAATATATAAGTGTATGCATCCTCAATTCCCCTTCTTTTGAATGAGATAATATGCTAATTATCTAACTAATTAGAAGAGTAGAATAGAGTAGATAGACATACGGTATAAAGCATGGAAAGATGAATATTCAAAAATTGGCAGCATTGTACAATTTTAGACAATCTGACCCACCTACCGACTACATGAAGCTGGATCTGTCTATACAGAAACCTGATCTAGCCATCAGATCTATCTCTTCATGTCTGTCACAAGCTAATTTTCTCTAGTGTATTCAAAGCTACCTGGTTGACAGTGTAAAACGCATATATTAAAAAAAACACCCCCCCTGACCCACCGCCCAACTCATCCCAATACATGCCATCGGCAGTGTGAGAACCAAAATGATATATTGCAACTGTACAATTGAATTGAACAGATCATTTATTTGCACCTAAACATGTACATAAAGGAGACAAACGTCTGACGGGACGTTCAGGTCTTCCAGAATGTTAGTGGACTAGACTACTGAGAACCAATAGAGAACTACGGGTCCTCAACTAACTACACATAAGTGTAATTTGTACAGTTTACACAGTGTAAAGCAATCTAGCCACTGCTGACAAAACGTAGTTGATGTAAAGATGATGCAAAGAGAATGTAATAGGGCGCGTAAGTAGTCCACGGCAGCGATGTTTTGAGTTGCGCTACTGTTGCAGTTTCATGACGTCATGTGGACATGTCGCGCAAAGCTCCCGTAGGCCCACCATTGCGGAGATAAATAATCTCTGTTTATTCATCGATCATATAATCTTATGAGTTCTAACTTACATATATCCATCTTAAGAGGCAGACGATTTCAACTATAGCCTTCATAATCGTCAAACCATTACTGGGGCGATGTATAGAGTGATTATTTATCGCTCCAATGCTAACTCTATGGGGATTATTTACTTCCGGTCCACACATCGGTACAACTACGCGACTAATTTTCATTAATTCGCCCCCCGCCGCCATGACACTTACGTAGCCTATTGCCGGCGATACACATCAATGAGGAGGGTTATCGGTGCCTGCATTGTCTTCGTATCGAATGTAGAAAAAAGTTTGGCAACTATATAATTCATTTTCATGCTTGTACATATGGAATCTCATCAACGAGACATCACCAACGCATTGGCAATGCATCGCCACGGCTGTTACCTCCATTGACAATGCACCGATGCAAAATCACATCGGCGGGAAATATCAAACATGTTTGATGTTCATCAGTACCCTTACCAATGCAATTTTTACATCGCCCACTCACCGCCAGTCATCGCTGGCTATTGCCTGAGGCATAGCGATGACAAGTCAATGCAAAGATGATGCAATCAATTTCACAATAATCTTATCGACTACCTCATCGCCAACAACGATTTTGTCGACAGTGGCTGGACCGCTTAATGATGAATAGGTATATAACTCCCGGGCAGGCCAAATTGTGCACCTAATATTACAATTGTTATTTGTTTTTCTGTTAGCTTTTGTATATTTTAGAATGATTCAAAACCAACAACAGAGGTTTATATTTAGATATTCTTGAAGTAATCTGCTAATTTTCACACACTTGAGCTTCAGGTCTTGTATATGGGTCAGATTTTCAGAAAATGTACAATTGGCAGCTGTACACCTTTAGTAAATTTTGCTAAATTAGGCTTCAATTTGGTCAATACTAGGTCAATTCGAGTATATTTGGCATTGCATTGAATCTAGCAATTTGTTTGGTTAGGTTGAACTGTATTTTGAACTTTATTTTCGTCTGAAATTTGTGTTAATTCAGAAGATTGGCGAAGTTGAATTGTACATTTTCTGATAATCTGACCCATATTTCATCTAGCAATCTCCAGGTCTCCAGGTTGTCGTGCATATAGCTTAATAATCATACATTTCTTGGGTGCACCCCAAATGACACATTATTTCCCACATTTCTTAAAGACAAAACTTAGGAATTCAGGCATCATAACCCGTTGCTCATAGCCAAGGCATGTTAATGAGTCCTAATGGCGAACCTTAGCTTCCCTCCCCAATTATCGCTCTGTCTCACAGGTTACAGCTTCATCTCACATAACTAGCTGCATTACCCCTAATTTACACCATGAGTCATCTTATTAACAGCCCACCATGTACCTCTTAATTGGGGTACATAAATTAGGTTTCTGCATACCATCTGTATTACAGGGGACCTCCCATTACTATAACATTATCAGTAAACGTTATTGCTATATAAATGATTAACTTCACAATCGTCTGTCAACATCCCATTGATTAATGCATTACTGATAGATGTGACAGTGTGATAGGACTGTCAATGTGTGACAGTAAGGCCCTGTCAATGATTTAGATGTATTGTGACAGTTAAGTGGGTTTGTGACGGGATCTGTAGTAAAGTATTGAAGACCAACATTGAGCGATGGTTGGTGCAGTGTTTGGGTTTCACCTCGAATTATAGATAAATAGTGCACCAGCAGGCCCAGAATGGAGGTCATTAATCTTTTTAGTGCTTAGTTAAGCACTAGTTGCTTGATATACATGTATACATACTGAATAATCTTTTATGTAAGATAGTCCTAACTATGAGACGTAATTTAAAGGTTCCGAAAAAAAATATTTTATCAAAGATTATGTATGGCAACCTTAATAAACTCTAGCTGTGAACATGGGTCAGATTTTCAGAAAATGCACAATCTACAGTTCTACACATCTCTAAAATGTTGCTAAAATAGAGTGAAAAATAATGAATACTGATTATATCTGAGTGTATTCTACATTGTATTCATTCAATATATCTGTCTGGTTATGTTGAACTGTATTTCAAACCTGATTTTTGTCTGAAATCTCGGTTATTTGAGGGGATTGGTGAAGGTGAATAGTGTATTTCCTGAAGACTTGACCCATATATGAGGATTGTCTCCCCTCCACTGACAGGCGCGGGGAGGTGTTACAGGGAGGTATAGAAGGTGGATGTATGAGTAGGTAATTATTAGCTGTTATCTGTAAATACATCTGCGCTATGTTAACTAGTGTTAACTGGTTATGTTGAGTATGTGGGGAGTCTGTATTAGATGGGTCAGATTTCCAGAAAATGTACAATTGGCTGCTGTACATATTTAGTACATTCTTCAAAATTAGGCTGCAATTTGGTCAATACTAGGTAAATTTGAGTATATTCGGCATTGCATTGATTCTAGCAATCCGTTTCGTTAGGTTGAACTGTATTTTGAGCATCCTTTTTGTCTGAAATATGGGTTATTTGAGAGGATTGGGGAAGTTGAAGTGTACATTTTCTGAAAATCTGACCCATATATATCTTACTCCATGTTACTCCCAGCATTCCCTGTCTGTCTGTCTGGCTCAGCTTCCGCAGGATCTTCTCTCAATAGGGGATTTGCATGTGCCACTGCGCATGTTTGTTGCAATGCATCCTGTGATAAATTGTGATGAAATCTGACATACAAATATTTGGCAATATTTGTATCGAAAATTGCAAGAATGTTTTCACCAAATATCATTGCTTTTATAAATGATCTATGAAAACAAATGACAATGATACTCAGTTATACATTGTATTCATCATGTTCAGCCTTTCTTTTAAGAAGACACAAAATCTCTAAAGCAGCCGATTTTATATTTGTGATGTGTTTCAGGAAAATGAGTCATAAGTCGCTTATGTGTGTCACTTATAGGTGTGTCAATCGATGTCTTAAATTTCAGGACAATCTATGCAATATATCCTTTCGTTTTAAAGGTCCTCATATGGACTACATTTAGTTATTTTACTGTTTATTAACCCCCAGAAATATTGGAAACCTTTTTTTCAAAAACGAAAATATCTAACTTAAAATCTAAAATACTTATTATTTTATTATACTGTTTACTATCATTGGAATCGGTTTGATCTCCTCTTTTCAAATATGGTGATATCTCAAAATCCATTTTTTACGACTTATGACTCATTTTCCTAAAACGGATCACATTTTTGATGGGCTAATCCGTCAACATCAAGTGTTGGGATGTTTACATGTTATATCAAATTACAAGAAAAAAGTAATTTGTATGGTATAAAGACAATAATTAAATAGGCTTATCAAGTATTTATCTAAAGGCAATGATTAATGTTAATACTATCATGTCAAGATATCTGAAATTATCCTCTAAGTCATTAAGATTGCATTCTGAAATGAGTTTGCGAACCAGTTCAGGCAACTTTTGATGTCTACTTTATGTCTTGAAAAAGTACCAAGATTGAGAAAATTGTCTTTAGTTCTCATTAAAAACTTGTTTAATCCAATTTTCACTCTTAATTTACAATACATTATATTGAGAAAAACTTTTAAAGATGTATCAATCTTCCTCAAGTTGTCAGATGAAAACTTGTTTTCAACAATGTTATTACATCAAGGCTTCGTGCCACAAAACAAGTTTTTCTAGATCTAAATCTGGTTAGATTATTTCAGCGATAGCCATACTGATTTTAGTCTAAAGCTATTCTGTCACAACATTTCTTTGTGGGAATGTTTTCATACTTTGGGTGCTTAACGATGCTTGCATCATGAATACATTTGCCAAATCTCTAGAAGTATCGTGGCCCAAGCGAAAACCATTTTCGCCGAAAATATACACAAGCTTGTGACTGCCACCCATACTGCTATAACAGAGAACCTATATATCACCAAACTCCATCCAACAGACTTTTCTCACTTAATTTGGTCCTAGACTCTCTAATTTTTCACCAATCAAAAGGGAATGACATCAAAATCTAAATATGTGAGTTTAAAACAAATCCGGGCCCCGATGTGAAGATATTATGGAAATTAGAAAATAAAATGTCTCGAAAATGAAACAAATGCAAAAAGGCTGTCTGCTCTGGGGCTCGAACTCACAATCCTGCTTGAAAGTCCAAACCTTAAACCATTTGACTATAGGGGAACAAGGAAGGGCACATGTATATTAACACTTACATTGATCAATCACATTTTAGGTTTACTTTAATCGCCCCATTGTCCTCATGGTGATTGAGGAGAATGGGGAAATATATTTTTGAAGGTCCCTGTGTTCACCACAGGCGTTTTAATGATTCAAATTAATCATGAAAATATATCTTGCATCTGCAATCTATTTCTATAATATGCGAATGCAGAACTCCTAGGTCTGCACACTTCCTGGACTGTGTATCAAATATATCCTCGTATTTCTACGTTCATACTATAGAGTACATTTAGTTGCTTTACTAGTAATAATCCACAAACAAATATTGCAATTTTAATTTTTAAAATTAATAATATCTAAGTTAAAACGCAGACATAATTGTCAGCCTTCCTAATGTTTACTATCATTTGAATCGCTTGATCTCATCTTTTCATTATGATGATATCTCAAAATGAATTATTGGCGATTTGAGACTGGCGCCCTTTAGATCATTTGAAAATATGTTCATTTCCTAGTGTGGACGACTCATCTCACTATTTTTAGTGTTATGGGTTAGATCATCTCAAAATGTACAATCGGCAGCTGCATATATTTTGTAAATTCTGCTAAACAAGTTTGAAATATGATAGTAAATAGGCATATCTGAGTATATTTTGTTATTGGGTTGATCTAAAACATGTTTCAGTTAACTTGAACTAAATAAACTTTTTTTGGTCATAAATGTGTGTTATTTGAGAAGATTGTTGAAGGGTAATTCTACATTTTCTGGAAATTACACCCATATACACGTCTGCTGCGTTGTGTCTACTTATGACATTTTCCAAGCAGATTCGCAGAGAGTTACATTATAAAATTCTATAAGCTTTGTAGCCGATGAAATCGCACACAGAAATAACTATGTCATCACTTTAAATTATCTTGGAAGGAATGGAAAATTCCTGCTCGGTGCCATGGGTGCCATCGGTGTCAAACCTTTTTACTTGACTGTAGAAAATCAATTCTAGTCACAGTACAGTAAAAGACATGTACAACTGTCTTCTTATTCCATAGCTGTATTTATGTTCAGCCTAACTGTCCCTATATATTTGTAGACACATATGTAATAGGGGAGTTGCATGTGTCACTGCGCATGCCTACTGCAGTGCATACTGGGATGGGTTCTCTTGAAATCTGACATACAAATACTTGGTAACATTTTTATCGAAAATTGCAAGAATGTTTTCAACAATATCATAGCTTGTATAAATGATATATGAAAACCAAATGCATGATGGGAAAGATGGGAACTTGTGATGGAAACATGCATAATACATGGATATTGACATTAGAACAGTGATGGTTATTGCAAACTGAACATGGCATGTTTTCTATAGATTTTATGCTGTACCATTAGTCCCATAATTCCGCCCGAATTTAGATTCAAAATGGCGGCTATGCAAGTCCCCTATTAAAGCTAAAACTATAGTAGAAGAGAACTCCTGGACGAGATTGTCGTAGATGAGCCTGCCCATTTCCAGATGTTATTCTATTATTACTGCTACTATTTTAAATCTACAATATGAACTGGAAATAAACAATATACATGTATAAAACAGGTTATAATTGCGAGTTTATCAGTAGACCTTCATCACAATTAGTTCCATCTATTCATTCCAGCTGAAAATAGTGCACACAGAGTAACAGAGAGAAGTAGTGAGTTCCTTTTCATCCAGTTTCTACCGCACCCTCGCCTGAAGGTAATCTAGCTTCTTGCCCGAGGCAGGGAAGGAACTTAAATGACAATAAACTTCGCTTTTTATTCTGGCAGTTAGTTCCAGATTCGTGATATAAGAGACACTAGGAAACGTGTCTCTAACATATGAAGCACCGCAAAAACAATAACCAGTTATTAATATAAATGCCCTTGGAAATTGTTCATTATCTTATTAACTTTTTTTGTGTTGGTAAACTTCCAGAGGCTTATTAAGCATTAAACACTGGCGGTTAGGAAATAATCATAATTTTTTATTTTATTTTACTTAACTTTCCAAGGTTGAGGCATATGAGGGTATATTTATGACCAATCCCAGTATTTCAGGAATTGCAAACACTGCGCATGTGTCTCATAGTGCATGATGGGATGGATTCTGTTCATATTAAGTTCAAGATTAAGCTGTAGCTTCATCAAAGATTAAGATAGAACCGCATTAGGCGGTGGAGTGAGTGACTGAGATTGGTTGTTTACGCCCTTATCAACACAATTAATACGGTTATATCAAGGGCGGGAGAGCTGAGAGGGAGTGAGTGAGTGAGATTGGTTGTTTACGCCCTTATCAACACCATTAATACGGTTATATCAAGGGCAGCAGAGCTGAGAGGGAGTGAGTGAGTGAGTGAGATTGGTTGCTTTACGCCCTTATCAACACATTTAATATGGTTATATCAAGGGCAGCAGAGCTGAGAGTGAGTGAGTGAGTGAGATTGGTTGTTTACGCCCTTATCAACACAATTAATACGGTTATATCAAGGGCGGGAGAGCTGAGAGGGAGCCAGTTTATGATCATACCCACGAAATAGAGATAGAGAAGAAGGGAGAGAGACAGAGAAAAGAGACAGAAAGGCACTTTATGGGGTTGTATCAACAATATTTGTGCATTGGCACGGGAAAAATCTGTCTTCGACACAGAAGCGATAGAGAGTGTGTCAGATGTTGGAAGCACTGGATGATAATTTAATGTATATTGCACTTGTTTGGTTATTTTTCAAACAACTACACTTCAAGTTGTGTTCATACCAGTGCGCTTTTTCAACAGGGCATCACTACTCTTAGAGGTGGTGAGGTATGTTCTATGTACTGGGAAGCTGCTTACAAGGGTATTCTTGTAACGCTGTCTTAAAGTTACAACTACAAGGGCTTTATGATATGAGGGTTGTTGCATTGAAACTCATACATTAGGGCCAGGTAAGAGGTCTCTCAGAGGTCTCTCAGAGGTCCCTCAGAGTTCTGTCAGACAAGTCTCAGAAAATAATCGTAGATTTCACATGACGTCACCCGGGTGGCTGGGGAACCCTACTGGCCGCCATGTCCTGGGTCAGCGCTACCCTTGCCATCTATGGTGCATTATCAAAACAAAGTTGATAAACCTCACAAGAGAGGATACTTACTAGACTAAAGGCAGATTATCTAACCTATCATGAAGGTATTGTTGAGGCAGATTAAAACTGGTAAAGGTTAAAACAGCCAGAAAACGGTATGTTCAAGTCACGCAGCATACATAGGCATCTAACGAGACCCCAGACATGGCGAGGGCCGTGACGTCAGTATAGAGTGCAAAGCAAGTTACTATAAGAGGCAGTTGCAAGGCCTCGAAATGTGTTTTACCACACGATCGTATACAGTGCAGTGCACCTTTAGTGTGTTATCATTATTCACCTTTATGTACAGGCACCGTATGGGGGCACTGCTTGTATAGCAGCTTGTATAACTTGTATAACCTTTAGCATTATATGCATGGCCTAAACTATAATTCTCTCAAACTAATGACTTCATCTCCCCACAAAGACTGTAATTACCAGGCGCAGACAAATAACACTTATCTTTAACCGTTTTAATTAATTAGAATTAAAGCGTTTAATTGTGACTATTTTAATGGCATTCCATTGAATAATCTGAAGTACTTAAACACGTTTGGGGACATAGTTTGGGCACATTTGCCCATAGATTATGCCCATGTACCATATGGGTCAGATTTTCAGAAAATGTACAATTGGCCTTCACCAATCCTCTCAAATAACCCAAATTTCAGAAGAAAATAAAATTCAAAATACAGTTCAACCTAACCAAACAGATTGCCAGAATCAGTGCAAAGCAGAATATACTTGAATTTACCTAGTATTGACCACATTGCAGCCTTATTTAGCAAAATTTACTAAATGTGTACAACTGCCCATTGTACATTTTCTGAGTATCTGACCCATATATTGCCCCTAAGTGAGTGCTTGAGGGAAGAGTAATATTCTACGGTCATTAAATGAAACATTTTTGTGGTACTCTATCTGTGTAATGCATCCTGAGGCTAATCGCAGTAATTACTGGAAGAAAATGTAAATTACGGTTCTTTATCAGAAGCTTGTTTCATACTTTCCAACGGCTGTGGTCCTCGGTCTCCAGCGACCTGTTGCCTGAGAAGTCCTTAGGTAAAGCAGGTATTTCAGCGATTAATTTTGACAAACAGAATCTTACCAAATTCACTTATATAATGACTTATGGACTGAATTCATTAACATTCTGCTGCTACATGTGTATACAAGAATATGAATTAGAGAAAGATGGGGCAGCTGGGGTTGCAGTAGTTTGTGGAGTGTTGTAGAAATCACTAACCACTCACTATGACAATCAGATCGAAGTTTATCATCCTATTATGTCTGTACTTCCTACCTTTCAATTATGGATGGGAAGAAATTAATTGACTGTGGGCAGTGTTCTCATCCGCTTCAATAGAAGACAGCAAAGGCACCATTTTGTAAAGTTTTCAATTTCCTCTTCCGTTTGTTTGCCTCATTTACATAAGTATGAAGCCCTACAGACTAATTTACATATAGGGTAATTTTTACCGGAAGAGGGGCCTGGGCCACCTGCGTATTTATATTATGTGAGTACAGGGTCCTATAGACACTGAGAGGGCCCTTCATTAAAAGTCATTTTAGACACAGAAAAAGATCTAATATTGCCACCAATCTTGAGGATATATTGAAGAACACCAATGCCCTATCTTCACCTTACTTTATTTTCCTTTCATAATTGTGGAAAACAAATACCAGAACAAATGCTCAATAGGTCATTGGGTGTGCTGTAAGTAGGTGCAGGTTGAATGCATGATGACATGCTTTGCAATAGGTCTGAAAGCACTATATCAGTCTAAATTTGAAGATGTTGATGACCAAGTAAGGTTATAAAAATGTTGAATGTAATTACGGAATGTAGCCTCAAATGATTATAATGCTCTTGTTGAGAAGAATTGTTTTTTAAGTATTTTTATCTGTTCCCTATGCGACAAAAAAGTCCTTATAAGGACTGGCGATGACATAATGTATGTGACGGCACTGATATACTTTTTTGATAAAAGAAAATGCAGAAAAGGCAACGCAATAGGATATCAACATGGTTGACGAGCGTATTTGTTATATTATGTAAATGTTTGGCCGTAATAGTAATAAAAAAAAAAAAAATGTGCCTGTACTTAACTGTGTGTGAGCGTGTCTGTGGAGGCACACACAGGTCTACAGCTGTGGTCAGAGCCCCACCCACCCTCAGACAGGCCTCGGTTCCTGAACCAAATCAGTGCCAGATGTCGCTATCTCAAGCCATATAGAGTATTCCAAAAGTTGCCTATTAATCAAGATAGTTTGGACGGTTGGTGGTTATATGGGTCAGATTTTCAGAAAATGTACAATTGGCAGCTCTACACATTTAGTAAATTCTGCTAAATTAGACTGTAATATGGCCAATACTAGGTAAATTAGAGTATATTTGGCATTGCATTGATTCTAGCAATCTGTTTGGTTAGGTTGAACTGTATTTTGAACTTTATTTTTCTCTGAAATTTGTTTTTTTAGAAGATTGGCGAAGTTGAATTGTACATTTTCTGAAAATCTGACCCATATATCATGAGGGTGTATTGGTGAGGCTGGTCTACGGACCCAGGAACAAGACAGAACCGAAGCCGAGGTCTTGTTCCTAGGCCTGTAGTCCAGCTAGAATCAACACAACCTCATGATCTAATGGCTTTAATAGGGGAGTTGCATGTGCCACTGCGCATGTCTGTCACAGTGCATCCTGGGACAGATTCTGATGAAATCTGACTTACGAATATTTGGCAACATTTTTATCAAAAATTGCAAGAATGTTTTCACGAATATCATAGCTTTTATAAACGATCTATGAAAACCAAATGCATGATGGGAAAGATGGAGGCTTGTGTTATGTAAACATGTATAACACATGGATATTGACATTAAATCATCATTTATAAATATTCCATGCTGAACATGGCATGTTTTCTATTGATTTTACATTACCATTACTGTACCATTAGTCCCATAATTCAATGCGAATCAAGATTCAAGATGGCGGCTATGCAACTCCCCTATTACCATTTGTTGGGATGTTACTTCCATTAAAAACACATTATAAATGATTTCAAAGCAAACCAATCGAGTGGAAAGCCATGAGCTTGCCGTTTTGAGCAGTAAATATAAGTGCTCGGCTGGAAGCTAAGATAATAGTCTACCACCGCTTTATCAGTTTATAAGAATGGCTGGAGCAGCCACGATAGTCAATGCCCCCGTTGCATAACAATCTGCGAGCTTAATATTAACACTGAAAACGCTACTCGCAGATTGTTATGCAACGGGGGCAATGCATGTATAGTAATTATACTGTAAATATCGCTGAGCAATGTCCTAGTACACACATTAGCATTAGCAAAAAACGAAACAACTGCGAGAACGAAACCAGTTTCTGAACAAGATTATTGCAACATCATTGCCAGAATCAAATCTCTTAAGATAGAAAAGTTAATTAAAACGACTCCATACATGTATATTCACACCAATTATAAGCAAGGCAACTAACTCTGGTAAGATAATGGCGTATTTTACACACCTTGTCTGATACAGTGGTGTTAATCTTAGTGTAATGATAAGTATTACTTATGTTTATCACTCTCCAAACCAATGATTATACAGGATTGTCATTATATATACCAGAATTCTCGTATTACTTGGCCCCTCCGCATGTATGTCCATGAATCTCTCCATCAGATTGACTAATTGCTGTTCACCTTCTCTATGGGTGAGGACACTAGACAATATACAATTGGCCTTTACCAATCCTCTGTAATAACTCAAATTTAAGACAAAAATTGGGTTTGAAATACAGCTTAAAATTTCCCATATATTGCTGAACAGATAGGTTGTGTATAGGACCATTTTTTGTATTTAAATTATTTTATTCAGCGAAAAACATTATGAAACTGGTACACTATATCTCAGCCATCGCTGATTTACTAGAATAATCATAACAATATTTCAACCATTTACCAATATCTCGTAATTCACTAAGTATCGATTACAATATACAGAAGAAGCATTTGTTAAGAACAATACATAATTTAAAACCATCACCGACGCATCTCTTCTACCTACAGTCCGTTTAGGTTTGTTACAAAAAATGTTCATATCAAATACATATAATCCGCCATAATTGTACGTGCAACATATATATAACATATATATAGCTAGATAGGCAAGGGGTTCACTCTACCTCTAAGCGCTAGATACAACAATCCAATACAAATCAATATCAATTTGCTATTTCTTGTTCATTCACCGTCTAAATCTCTTGAGCATTGTAATACAATTCTGCAAGTAATTTTTTAACAGACACCGAGAACAATGAGTAGGGACATTTAGCACTGACAACGCAACAGCACAACGTTAACGTAAACGCTAGTTCCTCACAATAGGGTGGGCCATACGTAGTGCCAGGAGAAAAATATTTTTAGGTGGAGAGGTGTTTTCATATGGCTAAAAAGGCACACAATTTCATGAAGGAGAGTAGTGTGTTGCACCTGAATCCTTCAGAAAAAACACCTCCCGCTCATTTGTACATAAAAATGAAATCACAATTGACCATCATTTTAGCATTAAATAGACATACGTTGGGAACGTATTGACAACCCTCTTAGCGTAATTTTTTTTTTTAAAAACATATTTTTATTTGGATACACAATTCTACATAAGTAGTACGTTTCAAGATACCGAACATAGCCATATGCTGAAAATGAGTAATTAATATAACCACCAGACAAATCAATACTATCTATATACAATAAAAACCCTGATTGACGTCCGTATCTCAGGTAGCATGCTAAGAATAGCACACCTAGTCATGACGTAGTGCTCATAAAACATATGTTAGCGTTAGTGTTAGCGTTAGCGTTGTGGTTGCTAAATCAGCCTATACAAGTGCCAAACGATGCATTTTGAGGTATAATATTATTTGAAATGATGAGATCTAGCCGGGTACGATGTTAGTTAGCATAAGGACATCTAAGAGGTGTTTCTATATTTTAGATTTGATACTTTTCTCCTTGAAAGAAGAATGGTTTGCAATATTCATATGTGGACAATTACAAGTAAAGTAACTAAATATATTCAATTTAATTCAAAGTGGCAAACGATGCATATTAAGATATCATATTATTCGAAAATAGGGATCGAGCTGATTACAATGATGGTAAACACAAGGTACATCTAATAAATACTTTTATATTTGTTTCTGCATGAAAAAAACAAGTTTGTGCTATTCCCGGATGGTCAATCACTAGTAAAGTAGATAAATATACTCTGTAGGATAACCGCAGATATCCATGGCTATATTTAATACACGTTGTGACATTTGGTAGGCCTATTCATGCGACTTACAGCGCTAAACACCCCAACAATGAAAACAATCTGTCCAAGGGTTTATATTTATTAAGGTATGAAAAATACCATTTCTCACATAACACATCACATACACTCAGATATACCCCAAATTAATCATTTGTCAGCCTAATTTAACAGAATTTACTGCATGTGTAGAGCTGCCGATTGTACAATTTCTGACGACCTGATTCTTAAAGACTCTAAATTAGCTGGCACTATATTCACCTTGTCAGCAGTAATATATATTTAACTTTTTATTTCGAAGGAATTAAGTTTTTATAGCTGTAGAACTGATGATCTAAATCTTCTCTTTGTCATTTAGAATTAATTCACCAGTGGCCTACGTAACATATCTGTTCAGTGCATTCATAATTTAATGTGTAGATCATATCTAAGATACGTTATTCTATATGTCCATAACAGGCTGTAATTTGGAATGGTTTTTAACTCTGAAGCTTGGATAACATATGATATAATGTTGTACTTATACATAGTCCTAATTTGTTGTACTAAGTATAATACAGCATATCTTCCTTAAATGATTATCATTATTATTGACATTTTATCAGCGTTTTTGTTTTATATAATACATAATAACTATCTTGAAATGGGTCTCATGTCTCTGCCATGGCAACGCTTCTGACGGGACCTTAACCGGTGATAGTTATTTAGGGAGTGAAAGTAGTCCATGGCAGCGATCTTTTGAGTTTTGTAGCAGTTTCATGACTTGGTTGGAAATGTCGCCCAAAACTGCCATAGGCTCACCATTGCGGAGATAATTGATCTTTGTTCTTTCATTGATCATACAGTTTTATGAATTATAACACACGGATATCCATCTATAAACCAACTACATTTCAAGTATAGCAACAATAATCGTTGAACCTTACTGGGGCGGTGTATGGAGTGAGTCGGAGAGAGAAGGAAAACTAGTATTCTTACAATAAATTATTACACATTTCAAATTTAGTTCCTTAAGTTGGAAAAAGCAAATAGAGAATTTTCACATTCCATATGAGAGGCGCAATAAGTGGGGTGCTACAGAAATATTCATATAGTATGCATGCTATATGAACTTCTTGGGTAAAATTTGAAAAAAGTCGGCTACTTTTTTCAAATTTTACCCATCAAGTTTCATGCCCACATAGTAAATATAGAATGGAACTAGCCTGCAATAATAACAAATATTATTGGACTTGATTCGTCCAATAAATTTTCGATTATTGCCGGCTCGTTCCATTCTCTCTATTTGTAGCCGGTTAACTTTGATAGTTTGCTTGAAGTAATTAAAAGTCTCTAATGATCATTATTTCGACATTCAGGTTATTCCACTCAGAGATAATATTACAATACAGAGATTTCTTAAATTCTAGTAATCATGGTAAGATAATATTAAACAGTGGAGCTTCTGTTCGTCTCGTACCATTATTGTTACGGCAATTAATGGATGACATCACTAAGTAACTCCAATTATTGCTTTGATCAGACTCTGCTCCAAGTATTCCAAGTCAGACAAGTTTTTGTTGATTTCCTTGACACATAATCGTGATTTATAACACAATCAAACACAGTCACTGTCAGGTGTTTTTTTTTTACCAAATTGTGTGATTTACATGAAGGAATAATTGTATCCAGAGTGGAGGTTTCCTGTGTAATTACACCTGATGTACTGTTGGAAGGCTATAAAGTGTGTTTGGCAATCGAAATTATATGTTTTTGTTCACACCAAACTTAGCTGTTGCACAAAGTGTTTTTCTTATAGAAAAAGAAGAAAACTTGAATGTAGGTCGTCGTATCCACCGGGAACTATCAGAGATTTAGGTGAGAATTTGTATATATCCACAATAGTGAATCTAGATTCGCATAGAAAGATGGGAATAATGTAAGTTAGTATGTAAGTGTAATATCGTTATCATTTCATCTTCACCATATGATATATTGCATACATAATTTCAGAAGCTGTGATATTGTTAAAAACTTGTTTACAATTTTCGATAAAATTGTTGCTAATAAAAGTGGGGCATGCAAATATGCTATTCAAGCGTTTCATTATAATGACCCCTCCGGTTGACTGGTGAGTTCGCACAGAGTATCCAATTCAGATTTCTTAGGGGATACATAGTGAAAACATACAATAAATACTCCTGTGCATGTCAAAGGGTGAGTGGTGTATTAAAGAATCTTGGGATCTATGCATGAATTACTTATGGAAGATAAGGCAGGGAATAAGTACAAATATTACAAATCATCAAGAAATGTTTTTTTTTTTTTTTTTAATGATTTTATTTATCCAGCTTCTCAAGACAAAATATGCACGATACAGTCGAGAACAGGTAACACAATATAAGTCTGTGGCGTTCTACCTGCTGCTGCAGTCTACTTCGATTAACATATGTTGATAGGAAAAAATATACTACGTTTACTAGTGAATACAATATAATACAATACAGAACAATGCAATACATGGAAGTAATTGAAAGCTACAAGTTGATACAATATATTACAGTATAATACTTGGACAAAATATTACATTATCTGGAGAATTAGCTGATACGATATAATGCAGTACGGTGTAGTACATAAGAGTCATTGAAGTTTCGAAGTTGATACTATATACTACAGAACAATGCTAGGTAATAAACAGTACCTCAAATCAGTGTGCATATCCAAGAAAATATTAGACAGAAATGACTAGGGTTTCAGCGATTAAATACAGTATTTAGAGGGGTGATAATTGCCTATAGTTGAGTCACCTCAACGGCCTGATTTCAGGATTTGTAGGGCTTTTGTTTTAAATGATCGGGGGTCATGTTCATTTTTTACTGATTTGGGCAGCTCATTCCAGAGGGTGCCTCCTGAGTAGGCAGGTGCACGTCTGCACGCCTCTCTTTTCGGGCGAGGAATGGGGAGGTTATAGATGGAGGAGGCCCTAGTGTCCCGGGTTATGTTAGGGGTAGGTGGGTTTGGGGGGGACCGCTGTGGGCCCTCCTGTGCATTAGGAGGAGGAGTTGGAGGGTGCGTCTAGTTTGTAGAGGGAGGAGGTTGTTTTGGGACATAATTTCATCGACATTGCTTGTTCTCCTAGATAGGGAGGCAATGCGGACAGCTCTTCTAAGGGTTCTTTCTAGTTTAGCCTTGGATGTGGCATTTGCCATGTCTAGAAAGCAGGAATTGAATTCGAGGTGTGGGAGGATCATGGTTTTTAGTATCCTGAAGGCTATGTTTTGTGAGAGGAAGGGTCTGATTTTTGCAAAGGTGGCAATAGCAGCATTTGTGTTCCTGAGGGTTAGTTTGATTTGTGATACTTAGACGGTCGTCAATTGTGGACCCTAAATACTTAAATTCATTGACTACGGCAATTGGGGTGCCATTGATGGCAAATTGTAGAGGGTCAATGACTGGTGGGGTACTGGGTTTCAGGGGAGGGAATAGTACCATGACTTTGGTCTTATTAGCATTAATCGTCAGTTTGTTAATTCCGCACCAGTTTGCTAGGTGCGGAATTGACGCATTGAGGGCCTTGGCGGCGTCGTTGATGTCTGGGGCTGACGTGTAGAGGACAGTATCGTCAGCATAGAGTTGACAGGAGATAGGAGAGGGGTTAGTGGAGGTGATATAGGAGGGGAGAGAATTTATATAGAGGTTGAATAGAAGCGGGCCCAAGATGGACCCCTGAGGGACGCCTGTGGAGAGAGAGGCTTGGGGGGACATGGTGTCCCCAATTTTGGTTCTTTGCGACCTTCCTTCAAGATAGCTTGAGTACCATAAAATAGTCTCATGATGGAAGTTAATGGCTGAGAGGAAATTAGTCACAAGTTGCACAATAGATATTTTCGACAGTGATTTATTCACAAGATTTCTCCTTTTTTTTTTAATTCACAAGATTTCCTTGTAGAAATGTTTTCAATTTTGGGCGCTTAACGCTATTTGTAGCATGGGTACATTAACCATATTTCAAGACAGTTTATTTAGTATATCCTTGCATATCTAAGGTCATCTTATAGAGTGTATTAAGCTATTTTAAAAGTAAATCTCCACAAAGAAAACTTTTTAAACTTTGTTTGCAAAAATATAAATATCAAACTTAACATAGTACGTATTCAATATCATACTATTTACCATCATTAATCGGATTAATTTAATCTTTTTAAAAAAGATAATATCTTAAAATCCTTTGTTTGCGACTTATGACTCATTTTCTTGTAGCACGTCACAAATAATCTTGAATTAAGACAACAATGAAGCTAAAAATTCAGTTCATGATAATTCAAACAGATAATTTCGTAAACGCAATACTATTAATATACTCAGATATTCCTAGCGCTCTTCATTCCCCAGCCGAGTAGAGCAGAACTCAGTAATATGTAGAGCTGCCGATTGTACAACCTCTCTCGTTATGACCCACAAGTACACTTCATGTCCTTAAGGCGGACTGTAAAAGAGAGATTCACTCAAGTTTTTTCCATGAAATCTCGCATGTTCCTCGCCGTAATTATTGGTTCAAGAGACCAAAATATGTACCTTTTAGCATTAGGTAAAACAATACCAACATGTTACATATTTTCACGTATGGGAAATTCCCAAATGAGTCTCTTGCTTTCATAATCATACTAACAAATACGTTTACAATAATATATAAATCATTATATTTAGTTCATTATTTACTCACCTTAAATTTACTTAGATTAACAGCGAAACAGGGATGTTTCATACGATAACATTTACTTGAAATATTCCTTGTTTAGCTTTTTTTGTGCCAGGGTAAATAATGACTTATGTAAAAGTTATTAGAGGGATTGTGTATTTTCGTCAAGCCTTGTTAAGTTGACCCAACTGTTCCGTATTAGGAAATATCTCACCATTACTATGTCGAAGGATATAGTAAAAACTCATGTACTATCACTTCTTCAATATGGTTTATTCCCACTGGGAATGTCTCATGGAAAAATTAAGGTAAAACTGCAACGAATCCTAAACAGAGCATTACGTATGATATATCCCAACGATGCTCGCAGCACAAAAGAGTTCAATTTGTAATATTGAAAAACTCGAAAAAAGAAGTAAAACATCGTTACTGAGAATTATGTCCTATCTGAAGGATCACCTGGTAGAAAAGAGGGAGAAAATCAATGAAACTGGGCTCCAATCTGGTTATGTTTTAAAAATAAATAGACCAACAAACGAAAAATTTAGGAAATGTCCACACTACCAGGGACCACTCATTTGGAATAAGCTCAATGGTCGACTCAGAAATGAGAACTGGAATAGCCTAAAATCATATCTAAGGAAGAATAACAACTGGATGTAAATCATGTCGAGATTTGAATGTAATATTGTCTTGAGAAGAAAACTCAAAGAAAAAGCCAAATATCTCTGAAACAATGTTGTTTTTATCAGATCGTGCATTATACGGATTTGTCAATCTTGTACAGAAGTGAGGCGCACATTATTGAAAAAGAATAAAAAAATGTTGTATATAAATGATTCAGGATCAGATTTCCAAATGTATGTAAGCCTGACAACATAATAAAAAATGTGTCGGCGGCATAATGAAATAATTTAATATTTAAAAACTTATAAGTAATAACCTCTGTAAGAAGATCCAATGTACTATATCGAATATGATTTTTTCCCCTTGAGTCTGTGAGATTATCTATGTAAAAACATTGAAATAAGCTCAATAAAATTTCTTTTAAAAAAAAGCCTTTAATCACACGGATATTGGCTTCCGTATACTTTCTTTTATAAACCAAATATCACAGAATAGTTCATTGTCGTCAGAGATAGTTAATATCAAAGTACACCCTAATAATCAAGTATTTAAAAAGAAGAAATAATGTATTGAATAAACCAGACATAATAACCCTCAAAGATGAATCGGCGTTTGAGGAATTAATGATGTCTCATTCGTACTTAAATATCATATGATTTGATCAAATACCGCAACAACAGACACGATGTGATGCTGGGAATTTCCTAAGGATTTAGTTGGTAATTGTGGGAAAGTCCCAAAATGTTGAAACTTCGATGATTGGCCTGGCTAATTATCAGAACTATCACTCACCATATGGGTCAGATTTTCAGAAAATGTACAATTGGCAGCTCTACACATTTAGGAAACTCTCCTAAATTAAGCTAAAACAATTATGAATACCGGGTATATCTGAGTATATGTTGGTATCGCATTGATTTAAAGTATCAGTTCTGTTATGTTAAACTGCATTTTGAAGCTCATTTGTGTCTTAAATATGGGTTATTTGAGAGGATTGGTGAAGGTGAATTGTACATTTTCTGACAATCTTACCCTTAGGCATCATATTATGTGTGCACATCACGGGTGTAGTGTAGTTTAAAAGGAAGTCTTTGCCTTTCTGAACCAACTTGCCTTTTTCTATTATACCCCTGTCAGTCTGTGAGCAAGGGACCCAATCATACATGTAAGACGTACACTTATGTCCAATACTGTCTATCGTTCATTTAAACTCACAGTTAAAGCTGCATTTTCTGCTATTACGAAAATCTTGCTAAATTTACTCATATCCTTATACATATTATATAGGACAGAACTTATCAATATTCTGCTGCTGTTATATTATATTAAATACAATAGTTCAAAGCTCCAGATGAAGATCATTTGAGATCGAAAGGTTCAGCCAAATCTTCCTTCCTTCATGGTGTTTATTTACATTGAACCGTCTTTAAGTTACGATTCAATGTCCAATCGGATGAGCATAAACAGCCGCTGGTGAGCGATAATAAGGGAAGTTGTCATAGATAAGTAGGTTGGCGGGACCCCCAAAGCATAAATGTGGACTTTAATGAAGCCCTATAGCCAAAACAGCCGGACAAAATCCTACAAACTATTAGCCAAAATGACTTTTAGATTGGTTGGAACCTTGTTATTTAAATTTTTGTTCATTTACTTACACATCAGCAAGGCATAAGAGCTTTATAGCGGTCCAAATTGATATTCTGGCGACTCTCTTGGGTAAACATGATTATGACTGTGTTACTTGGGTATGATTGTTTCTGTTGAAAAAGAAATAGCTGATAGTGAAGCTTTAACTATCTTCGTGAGACCTCATCGTAGCATATGACCCCATTAGAAGACATGGAAGGTGATGACCCCGTTACTGGACATGGGTTGAAAGATGGAATGAAAGGCACTAAATAGACTTTAGAAATCAGGGACTTTTCAATATGATTTCCTTACATGAGACCATTTCTATACATCTGTTCGGACACTTTTCTCGAGGGCTTCAAAAACCTTTGAGGTTCTCTTTCTATACCTCGCAACTTTCTATAACCTCGTTGTGGGTCAGATTTTCAGAAAATGTACAATTCAACTTCGCCTATTTTCTCAAATAACGCAAATTTCAGACGAAAATAAAGTTCAAAATACAATTCAACTTTGCCAAACAAATTGCTAGAATCAATGCAATGCCAAATATTCTCGAATTTACCTAGTATTGAACAAATTGCAGCCTAATTTTGCAAAATTGACTAAATGTGTACAGCTGCCAATTGTACATTTTCTGAAAATCTGACCCTTATGAGAATCGTGAAGAGGTTCATACAGGAGGTAGATTGAACAGTACAATAGGGGATTTGCATAGCCGACAATTCAAATCTTGATTCACATGGAACATTTGTACAGTATAAAATCTATAGAAAACATGTCGTGTTCAGCATTCATGAATGCTCTAACAGCACTATTCATGTGTTATACTTGTTTCCTTAACACAAGTCCACCTTTTTTCATCATGCATTTGGTTTTCATAGGTCATTATATTGGTGAAAACATTCTTGCCATCTTTGATTAAATTTTCCCAAACATTTGTATGTCAGATCTCACGGAATCCATCCCCACGTGCGCTGTAACATGCACATGGGTCAGATTTTCAGAAAATGTACAATTGGCAGCTGTACACATTTAGTAGATTTTGCAAAATTAGGCTGCAATGTGGTCAATACTAGGTAAATTCGAGAATATTTGGCATTGCATTGATTCTAGCAATCTGTTTGGCAAAGTTGAATTGTATTTTGAACTTTATTTTCGTCTGAAATTTGCGTTATTTGAGAAAATAGGCGAAGTTGAATTGTACATTTTCTGAAAATCTGACCCATGCGTGCAAATCCACTATTGACCTGTTTTCAATAGATTTTATTTTTCCTCTGAAAGTAAGGAAATACAGGTGACTACACCTTTTTTCATGTGAGTCTGTGCTATTTTATAATGCGAACAATTTGTGTGCAAATCACAGGAAACCTTCCAACCAATTATGACGGGAAATTGCATGTTTTAGCAATAAAAGTATAACAGATTTGTTAATGCAAAGTTTGTATCAATGCAATGAGGAAACTTTTTCTTGAAGAGTGAATAAGGCCCTGCTACAGGGTGAGTGCCATAGTCTACGCTGTTGATTGTGTCATTTATTTTCACCCCACGTTTTGTTACTTCTTTTAATCTCAAACCCATAGAATTTCCTCATCAGAATTAATACTAGTGTCAACATTTAATTTTGTTTTCGAGAAAATACAACTATTATTAGATGACGATGAAGAAATACTAAAAATTGTTATAGATGAAGAAAGTAAATCAAGAAAGACATTTAATGAACTCCTAGTCAAACTTCATCTTCACTATATCGCAACCGCTGCTGCTATCCATGTACTATCAAGATATTACCAAAAGCAGCAGACAAACGCGGTCAATCTCACTAGCCAGTAAAGCTAAAGCTCCAAACCAGTATTAATACTATATTACAATTTATAAAACAGACAAAGACCAGACAGGGTGCTTGCACACCCGCCCATGTATATATACGTGCACTTTTGTACGCCTTATTCATTTATATTACGCATAGTCAACTAGTCAACTGTTATAACTTATATGTTAGAACTCATTATATGTTCCAAACAACGGGGTACTCGGAAGAGCTGTGAATAGCACAGACAGTATTCCAATTCCATTATTATTTTGACTTAATTCATGTATAACTGTGTGATGGAAATAAAATCGATTATTATTATTATATTATTATAAAATATATCTGTCTGCCATCAATAGACAAGTCGATTATACTCCTCCTTAGGTGTAATAAAAAAGAAAAAGACATTTATTACGATATCATTTATCACTCACCACCAGGACAAATCTAAATAACTAAAAACGTAAGAGAGAAGAAAACCACAATGTGATTATTATTCATTAAGAACCTGACTTATCATACCGAAACTACCCTGAAGTCTGAAGTGGAATGTGTTATGTTTTAGAACGAGTTGTTTAACCAGTTTGACACATAACAATTTGAAGGAATGTATATTAATTATTACTCCATGTTAACGGCTTTGAGAATACCTGAAAGTTCAATCAAGATGGGGAATCCCTCCCCCTTCCCCCACACATTTGGGTGAAATCAACAGAAAATGCACAATTCACCTTCACCAATCCTCTCAAATAACCCAAATTTCAGACGTGAATAAAGTTCAAAATTCAATTCAACCTAACCAAACAGATTGCTAGGATCAATACAATGCCAAATATACTTGAATTAACATAGTATTGACCAGATTGCAACCGAATCTAGCCGAATTTACTAAATGTGTACAGCTGCCAATTGTACATTTTCTAAAAAAAATCTGGCCCATTTAAGCGTTCCTTTAGTAAGTTGGAATATGACCATATTGCGGTAAACCACACAGGAGATTTTCTTTTTGACAATTTCATTGAAGTGAGACAATGTCTGAGTGGGCATGGAATGTGGATTCATCTTGTAATTGACAAGTGATGGCGCTTTTATGCTTGACTTTTATACTTCCCAGTTCCAGCGTAAAGACCGTGGACTATAAAACATGTATGGGCCAGATTTTCAGAAAATGTACAATTCGTAGCTCTACATATTTAGTAATTTCTGCTAAATTCTGCTACAAAAAATGATAAATTGTGCGTATATCTGAGTATATTTGGTATTGCAATGATTTAAAGTATCAGTTCTGTTATGTTAAACTACATTTTGAGGCTGATTTATGTCTTAAATGTCGGTTATTTGAGAGGATTGGTAAAGGCAAATTGTACATTTTCTAAAAATCTGACCCATATGCAAATGTCTTTTTGCTTGTTTCATGAAGCGTTCAGACTTCTGTTTATAATTGATCAAAGACACAAAACCGATTAAATTACGGTGACGAGAATGGACAAAAAAAAGAAAAAGTCAAGAAATCTCTATTACGTTACGTTCATAGAATGGACTTACGTTTTGGGGAAAGCTTTTGCCTTGCCCGTTTATTTCCGAATCATAAGAACATCATGAAAGTGATTTCATCAAACAGCATCGACAGGCTTCAAACAACTTCTACTGAATACTTTGTTCTAGTGAGCTTGCCCCTATATTTTGTTAATTGTTTTTCTCTTAATGTCTAAATCAACCTTCCAATAATAGAAAAACATGAATAGACTTACATCATCATTAGCATAGCATCACTTGAACACTTCCCAAACATACATATTGCCGTTTCGTTTTTTTATTCTATTTATTCATTTGTTATGGCAGAATAATTCCATGTGCCGGACTTGTCACATTGGTCTCCCGTTCTGCTGCCTTGAGTTATATGGCACTTAGGCATATGGTATTATCATTGTATTAGGTAGTACATGAAGGATGATATATACATTTGATATAATATGTCGTCAAGGGAATTATGATATTGTGGCCTGAATGAAATAAAGATAAACGGGTGCGGAATGAGCCAACTAGTGTGATTGGCCAATTTCACCAATATTACAACATTTGGCCCCCAACCGTGGAAAGTGATTAAATGAGCGTAATGCAAATAAATTACCATTAATTAGATGATTTTTTTATTGGATGATTCTACCAACCTGTGGAACCACATTTTTGGCATTTTTACCCCAGATTATTTTGGGTTTGGTTTTTTTTTTTTCAAAATCCCATTCTTGGGGCAAAAATCATTTTTTAACAGCCATTAAACCGTGGAATTGCTAAATTTCTAAATAATCATCAAAATTGAACATTTTTCTTTATATGTTGTGATGGTAGGTTACTTTACCATGTTCCGTGTAAACAACAAACACAAAAAAAAATTTTTTTAATTTTTTTAATTTTTTTGGACAAAAGCCATCAAAATCCAAACTTTTTTTGTGGCTACCTCTGGTGAAGATCGTTTTATTAAGGTGGAATTTAAAAGAAAAAATATGAAAATTTGTGATTTTTTATACTTTAACTGTCATTGTTCAATTTATATTAATTTCGCAGTCTATTCCTACACAAACTATATGATATGGTGCTACATAAAATGAAAATATTAACTTTACTTGCATTTCATGTTCTTATTCAGATGATATGTTGTTAATCTTTATGCTGTTTTTGGCACTTTTTTCCTATTTGGGAGCCATTTTCCGAGCCCACTGTAAAAAAATAACTAATAATCAGAATGGTTCCATACTTAGCAGTTCAATACACTTATATATAAGTTCAGTTTTCTAAGATTATTCCGTCCTTCCTTTGAGTACTTCTGAAGTTAAGTTGTTATTGGTTTGTACCTCAGAATAATAATATAATACAATTTAGTGATGGTTATGGTTATGGATCTCAGTGCAGGTAATTGATTAATTAATGCTAAAATTCCTTAATCCTATCTTTTAAAATGCAATAGAATCTCAAAGTTCATCTTGCGATATATCACCCATTTTTTGGTTATTTATTCTTTTAAAATTACACGCTTTATACCTAGTAACCTGCCATCAATCCTGATACAATGCTAAGATATTTCATAAAAAAGTTTGTTTGAAATCATTTTGAGATTTTTTAAAATTGTGTTTGTACTTTTCTCTTTTTTTCCCAACGATCTCTTCTTTACATCTAACGAGCGTCTTAGACATATTTTTAAAGGGGGAACCATGTATTTTTAAACATAGCAATTGATCTTGTTCATGAGTTTAGACCATATGTTGCCTTCTTCTGTCTTTGTCCCTCGCACATTTTTCGGTTATTCATCACACTAATGAAATCTTTAAAACAAATGTCATGTGTTTCAGGAAAATGAGTCATAAGTCGCAAAATTGATATTTTTCAAAGTGTTTTTTTCACAAAACCACATGATTGGAATGTTCTAACCTTTGGTGGGTTGATCACTTATAGCCCTATCAATCAATGTATCAAATTTCAGGACAATCTATGTAGTATATCCCTTAGTTTTACCGGTCCTCATATGGACTACTTTTAGTAACTTTACTGTTTATTGACTTCCAGAAATATTGGAAACTTTTTTTTTCAAAAACGAAAACTTCAAACTTAAAATCTAGAAATACTTATAAGATTATTAGACTGTTTACTATCATTGGAATCAGCTTGATCTCATCTTTTCAGATATAATGGTATCTCAAAATCTATTTTTTGCGACTTATGACTCATTTTCCTGAAACACATTACAAATACAATATGACAAAATTATGCAGCCAGCATGTAGGTGGACCAGGTTAATACAAGCATCAGATTAGCATTATGATGGAAATGGTTGCACCAGATCTAACCATACGATACGTCTGACTCAAGCACAAGTTTATGTCTTCATAATTGGTTGAGATTAACAATAAATTAGACTTAATTAATTGACACTGAGATTGTAGCTACCAATTATACCTCCATGGAGGTTGATACCAGTCTGGAGGTTGAACGACCCTGCTCGCGTTTTCCGTGGTTGGGTCTGTTAATATATAGTTTCTACAAGGTGGTTTCTAGTTTAAATCTCAAGCACGATGTTCCAATATATCTAGTGACATTATGTTACTTTTTATTTCTATATTACTAAGAAATAACACCAAAGATGGGAAATAATAACGTAGTGTGAATGGACAGGCGTTTTTCCATAATATATTGTTAGCCTTATATTTAATAATCACAAATAGTTGAAGCAGTTTTCCTATTAATAATTAGTTGAGATTAACAATAAATTAGACTTAATTAATTGTTTCTGAGATGGAACCTACCAATTATAGCTCCATTTTACATGTGTGGGTATGTTGATTTAATAGTTTCTACAAGGTGGTATCAAGTTTATATCTTACACCTGATCTTTCATTATATCCAGTAGCAATATGTTTTTTTTTATTCTGATATTACTAGGTTTTCAGAAAATGCATAATTCCCTCTCACCTATCTTCTCAAGTAATCCAAATGTAAGAGAAAAATGACATTCAAAATGCAGATTAACACAACGAAAGAGATATTTTTAATCAACTCGATGCCAAGAATACTTAGATATACATAAAATTTATGA
Organism: Sthenelais limicola; assembly: GCA_942159475.1. Classification (NCBI taxonomy): domain Eukaryota; kingdom Metazoa; phylum Annelida; class Polychaeta; order Phyllodocida; family Sigalionidae; genus Sthenelais; species Sthenelais limicola. The sequence continues at coordinate 117,894,591 of OW804098.1, forward strand.
TTTTTCAGCCTAATTTACCAGAAGTTAATAAATTTGTAGAGCTCACAATTCTGCATTTAATTTTTCTTAAAATCTTTTTTAAAACACCAAAGATCGAAATAATAACGCAGTGTGAATGCGCCAGCTTTTCTTCCATAATAGATTATTAAATCTATTGGCCTTCTAATTAATAAAATCAAATTGTTGAAGCGGTGTTCCTATTAATAATAAGTTGAGATTAACACTAAATTAGACTTAATTAATTGTCTCTGAGATGGAATCTACCAATGGATACCAGTCTCCAAGTTGAACGACCTCGCACACATTTTATTGTATGTTAATATACAGTTTCTACAAGGTGGTATCAAGTTTAGATGTTTATATTATGTTTAGATTAGTTTAGGATATATTTATTGGCATTTCTTGGCATCGACAATAGAAAAAAGATCTGCAACTATGTAATTAATTTTCTTGCTTTTACATATGGAATCTCATCGACTAGACATTGGCAATGCATCGCCACTGCTGTTACCTCCATTGCCAATGCAGCGATGCAAATTCACATCGGCGGGATATATCAAACATGTTTGATCTTCATCGTTACCCTTGTCAATGCAATTTTCACATCACCCACTCATCGCTTGTCATTGCTTGCTGTTGCCGAAGACATAGTGATAACAAGTCGATGTAAAGACGATGCAATAAATTTGAAAAAAATCTCATTGACTAGCTCATCCCCAATGGATCGCCAACGATTTTGTTGACAGTGGCCAAACCGCTTAATTTCAAATTTGAACATCCTCAGAATCCAATACTGAACTTGTTAGAGACTGGTTATTCATTACTTAAGAGTCATATGTGAGAATATTATAGATAAAATGAAATCTTTACAGATAAATAACAATGAAAGATTAAATATTACCCCCACCCAGACGTGAGCAGTCATACAATTAATGGAAATGTTTTCATTAACATTTGTTCAATCCAGATAAGATTCAAATCAGTCTTGCACAATGTTATTATTATTGGTATTCAATGGAATCTAAAGGTGCGCTTCCACTGGATCGCTCTTTTGGTTTGCTCTTCATTCGCTCTTTTATTTTCCCTGAGTGCCTAACAAGCGAAGTCTGAGCAAAACCAGAGCAGTTCAATAGAATAGGTTACTGGACTTTCTATGCGCTCTTTAAATTTGATGTTCGTGCTTGTTTTTGATGTTGCACTAATATCTGATGCGTTTGGTATGAGCGCAATGACGGCCCATACATTCTACATCTTTTAGAAGCGGTCAAATAGCGCACTGAGAGCGGACCAACACTCTAAGAAATCAGCTGAAAATTCATCTGGATCCATGTAATTACTTGTTGTTTCCAGGTACGAACTGTAGTTTACATGGATTCAGCGTGCATGCGTGGAATCCATGTAATAGCTTGTAATCCCAAGCTGAGTTTACACTGTTCCCGCACACTGTTCCCACTGTTCAGTCAACCATGCTAAGGCCACCTGCAGTGGCTTTTGTTTTAGCAGAGCTATGTATAGCCAGAGACAGTCCATTACGTAATGGACTGTCTCTGGTATAGCCTTGTGCATGCACCAGTGATTTCTAGGTCAGGACTGGACTGCAGGTTTGAAAACATAACGACTTTTACCCTCAACCAGTGAGGTAGGACAATACAACTCACAGGACGGATTGTTTATATAAATGCACAGGTCCATTTGAGGAATATGGCAATACTTTCAGGTAAGTAATATATGTTTGTATTCTATTGTACGCCGATAGGAATTAAATATTAGTACCACTTTCAAAGATGTTTAAAACGGGAATAACTTTATTAAAATCGGTCAGGAGCATATAGGTAATTCCCATCAGGGTTATAGCATTGCGGGAATGTAGCTATATGAGATGAAAAATACATGAAATATTTGTTTTAAATAGCTGGAAGCTTTCGGACATGTAGACCTACCATCTCACTTGCTAAATATACAAGAGAATCTATTTATTCAGGAGTAATTCGATCTTGGTTATTGATAACTTATATATGTGATTCCTATGTATTTTAAACATTCGATTTAATACAAGATCCCAGCAAGGTATAACAGCAGTTGTGTGCATTATTAATAGGTAATTATAGTTCGAATTTATAGTGATATTTCCTTGAGTAATCCTACAGGTGTACCTTACACGATTCCGGGTCTCAATGGACAAAAACCTGTATGGCCAAAAGCTACCGGGTCGCTATGTCCAAAAACCTGTATGGCCAAAAGCTGCTGAGTCTCTATGGCCAAGTGCTAAATGCTTTTTTGACACCTTCACTCGCCGACTGGGTGTAAAAGTTGTTTAACACAGGGAGTGGGGGAAGACAATACAATACAATAATCAATTATGTTTCCAACATTTTCGAAAGCTTTTCTAACCAACCTCTCCCTCTCCCGTCCCTCCCCCTTAATACCCTGCCCCTCCCTTTTTTCTTTTTTTTTTATTCAATTCAAGGCCAATAGAATATTTAATTTTATATAGAAAAGAAAAGACGCGAAATCCACCATGGATGTTTACACACGTTGCCCTTGAGGTTATTCACTACTGCTGATACATGTATACAATCAAACAAATGTTCTTTGTTTAGTCGTTGCTCTTTTTCTTGTCTCCTATATGTTACATTTATGGAACTTGGTTCTCTATTATGCATTAAGATAAAGTAATCATTACATGTATATATTACATACTCATGAGGGAAACAGGGGACGCCAAATCCCTCAGAAAATTTCAAAAGTGAGGATTGGTTTTTATACATTTTATAATCAATCTTAGATTTTACTTTGAAATAGTTAACTAACCCAGGTGAACTCTCAGCAAACTTTAATCTACCGCAACTCACAAAGGGATTGAGGCTTAACTGTTTTTAAGCTGTATTTTATTCTTTACAGAAGCTGGTATGAAGAAGTACACCAACAAGAAAAATGATGAACCAAATTGATGAAATGATGATTTTCTGAGGGTAAATAAAAGACTGGGAGTGTGGGGGTTTATCACAAAGATCTTTGTGATTAGATGTGAATTCTGAGATGTTTTTTATGTTAAAATCTATTTTTGAAAGCTAATCATTTCATGAGAGATAAATATGGCACTTTTGGATCACCTTTCTAACACTTTATTATAATTATATTAATTTTTACACAATCTACTGTAATTTCGAGCCGGGTTTTACATGGATTCAGAGTAAATTTTTACACGGATCTACTGTAATTTTGAGCCGGGTTTTACATGGATTCAGAGTAAATTGTTACACGGATCCACTGTAATTTTGAGCTGGGTTTTAAATGGATTCAGAGTAAATTTTTACATGGGATCCATGTAATTTTACACGAAAATGTAATTTTACCGGGAAAAACCGTCATCCAAAAACGCAGTGGAATCCGTGTAAAATTACACGGATTTGACTGAATGACCGCTTACAGTGAACTGTCTAGCCATTGATATCATATAGGAAACAAGCGAACCTGTAGAATTGCACTGCGCTTGTATTGCTCTAATAATAAAGAGCCAGCAGACTATAAATAAGCGAAGCAAGAGCGAGCCATGAGCACACACACAAGCAACCCAGCAGAATCGCACCTTTACAGTTCTTTTATTTCACAAAAACACATGTTCATAAATGGCAGCTACATTATTGCTTTTTTCTTGTTTTAAAGAGTATAATATAAATATACAAATATGTATGAGTTTCTAGCATGTTGTATAATAACTACCAAATAAACTGTATCTATTCTATATAAAATAAATTCACAATAATTACATCCTATGTCAGAATGCCGGGATTTATAATAAACCACTGACTGAGAGCGAGTCAGTGCGTGAGAGTAAGAGTGGGTGAGCATATCACTCATGTATATTAAGTTGTCTACATTATATTAATTAATAATTAAGTAATTGCCTTTCTGCATTCACTTCTATTGAGACCAATGTTCGCTGCTGACACCAAGAAAGAGGTTCTTCACCCATGTGAACTCAGATTGTCAAAACTTGTACAATTGGGCGCTCTATATATTTACTACATATCTTAGATCTAGCCTACCCATATAGTAGGGTTGAGATTAATATTGAACAAAAAGCAAGGACCCTAAGGGGGACCTGTAATAAAAAGCTCCTAAAAACTATTACCCCCCGGACTGAGAAGGTAAAGAAATCCCTTTTATATTTGATCCCTTTTTACTGGAACAATATGGAAAAGAGGGGTTTTGAATGTAAGAGTAGAAAAGATTTTAGGGTGTTTCTTAGAACTGTATATATGCAGGTGACCTGGGATGGGGTGGAGGCAACAAATTAACATTCATAATAGGTGTCTGACCTGAGCTGTGATGATCATATTGGGATTGTTGTTAATACTGTATTACTGTATTACTGTCGATTATACACAGGTGGTATGCCTAGTGCGACATAATGTAAACCGTCAATTTATACGCAGGTATTTTACCTAGTGTGACAAAATGTAACCTTCAGTGGTTTCCTGATCTCACCGCATATAAGGCGGATATCCATTAACTATATTATCAATCGATACCCCAGTGACATGGAATAGCTGGGAAGAGTTGGATTTTTCCACTAATATGTATCTGTATAATGTGTTCTTGTTATATATTCCTAACTAATCACAATGCATTGTAAATGTCCAGTAGGAAAACCTGCAGGTTGCAGAGGCTGTAGAAACTTTGTTTTCAATGTACTTGTACAAAAGGAAATAAAATCTATTTATATATATATATACTAAATGGGTCAGATTTTTAGAAAATGTACAATTCAACTTCGCCCATCTTCTCAAATAACCCAAATTTCAGACTAAAATAAAGTTCAAAATGCAGTTCAACCTAACCTAAGAGATTGCTAGAATCCATGCAATGCTGAATATACTCGAATTTACCTAGAATTGGCCAAATTGCAGCCTAATTTAGCAGAATTTTCCGTGTGTTTCCGATTTATCTGGCTGAAAACTAGGTTGGGGGGGGTAAATTTATTTTTTTTGTTAATTTTTTTTGTTTGGAAACCACATCCCAGGAACTGAAAAAAATGTCTTTTTCATAACAATAGTTGTTTTGAACATGGGAAATGTGCTTTTTGACAGTTTTGGGTTAGGAAAACCCGTTTTCCTGCTTTTGTAAGCTTTTTTTGTCAAAAAATCCAAAAAAAATTAGATATGATGGGGAAAAAATCAGGTATGGTAAAAAACTTTTTAGGTAGGGTAAGGTTTTTCTAGGTAGGGGGGGTAAATCGGAAACACACCTATTTTTGTTTGGCCTCATTAGACCTTTAGCTACGACACAGGGGTCGTTAACAGGAACGTATATAATTAATTGAGGATATAACTCTTGTATAATATGATAATTATAGTCATATGAAGGCTCATGCCATACACATTAAATAAAAATATATACACATTATCCAAAATACCTACCGCTCGTTCTTCCACTCATATAGTATCACATCACATTATCTGTAATTCCTATCACTATATGTCTACTATTCAAGTAGTATATCATCACAGCTCCTTAGGCCAAGGAAACACATCTAAAGGCCACCCACAAGAAGATGTGTACACATATTGGTACCTTTAATCCCAGTAGGAGATGTGATAATCTTCATGTTACGGTTAGACTTAGGTATTGTTTATGGCAGGGTAATTATAGAGCGGGGATTTCTCTCTGATGTCCAGGTGTGGAAGAAGGCATATTCCATTATTTCCTCTTAATCAGTTCACATCCCCATGAAAAAACAGCTGGGTTCGCCTCCCTCGACCAAATTTGGGGGGGGGGAGGGGAGTTCCCCCTGTCTTAGATTTAATCCTCTCCCGTCTAAGCCAGGTCTTGATAGCACATATCAAGTAGGCGGCGTTTTAATGGCACTTAAAATCATAAAATGATGCCTAAATGACCAAAGGATATATGGCCTTGCCTCCCCTTCCTTCTACCCCTTCCCACCTCCCTCTAAAGGAAAGGAGCGCTAAACTATACAGACAGAAGTGGGTGGAAGACCATAGCCATTCAAACTTGAATAATCTTATATATTTCTTTAATCACTGCCTTGAAATAACAATAACAGCCTTAGGTAGAGACTAAACGGAATAATAACCTCCAATTCAGGCCTGCTGGTGTACCGTTTGTGTTTAATCACTGCCTGGAGCAGTCCAGGGGCTATTACAACCTTAGGCGTAAACTAATAAGTTTCAGGCCTGCTTGTGCATGCTTTGTGTATAGTCCATTGGCTTTGCTTCGGGATTATACCCCTGACAGTGCTCCGGCAGCCCCTCAATGTGAGTGATTAACCTCAGGATTATGCACCAAACAGTGCACCAGCAGCCCCTCAATGTCAGTTATTAACCACAGGATTATACACCAAACAGTGCACCAGCAGTCCCTCAATGTCAGTCATTAACCCCGGGATTATACACTAAACAGTGCACCAGCAGCCCCTCAATGTCAGTCATTAACCCCGGGATTATACACCAAACAGTGCACCAGCAGCCCTTCAATGTCAGTCACTAACCCCGGGATTATACACCAAACAGTGCACCAGCAGCCCTTCAATGTTATTCATTAACCTCAGGTCTATACACCAAACAGTGCACCAGCAGCTCCTCATTGTCTGTCACTAACCTCAGGTCTATACACCAAACAGTGCACCAGCAGCTCCTCAATGTCAGTCATTAACCCTTCAGCAAATGCTACATATTTCTGTTTGAACCACAAATATAATGAGAAACAAATTGTCTTTTCATGGCCTAAGTCATTAACACAAGACCTTTGTCATCTCCAGGAACAAAGGCGAGTTGTAAGGAAGTGAATGAGCACATTAGCCTTGTGTCAAGTCCTTAGGAGACCTGTTGTAATGTAACAGTGGGTCTATTCACTGGAGAATGTACAATAGGGGAGTTGTAAGGAAGTGAATGAGCACATTAGCCTTGTGTCAAGTCTTTAGGGGACCTGTTGTAAAGTAACAGTGGGTCTTTTCACTGGAGAATGTACAATAGGGGAGTTGTAAGGAAGTGAATGGGCACATTAGCCTTGTGTCAAGTCTTTAGGGGACCTGTTGTAATGTAACAGTGGGTCTATAGGGGATTTGCATAGCCGCCATTTTGAATCTTAATTCGCATGGAATTGTGGGACTAATGGTACAGTCTGAAATCTATAGAAAACATGTCATGTTCAGCATGGAATATCTATCAATGCTCTAATATCAATATCTATGTGTTATACATGTATGTTTCCATGACAAAATTCCTCATCTTTCCCATTATGCATTTGATTTTCATAGATCATTTATAGAAGCTCAGATATTGGTGAAAATATTCCTGCAATTTTCGATCAAAATCTTGCCAATTATCTGGATGTCAGATTTCAACAGAATCCATCCCAGCATGCACTGCAGTAGACATGCGCAGTGAGACATGCAAATCCCCTATTCACTGGAGAATGTACAATAGGGGAGTTGCATGTGCGACTATGCATGTTTGTTATAGTGCATTCTTGGATGGATTCTTAGAAAGTCTGACAGACAAATATTTGGCAACATTTTTATCGAAAATTGCAAGAATGTTTTCACCAATATCATAGCTTTTGTACATGATTTATGAAAGCTAAAGGCATGATTGAAAAGATGGCGGCTTGTTCTATGAAAACATGTCTGACACATGTACATATATTGAGATTAGAGCAATGATAAATAATTCATGCATGGCATTTTTTCATTAGATTTTATACTGTTCTACTAGTCCCATAATTCCAGACGAATCAATATTCAAAATAGGTGTTATGCAAATCCCCTATTGCACTTAAAACATGCAAAATTGAATAAAAAACTGTAGTTCTTCTGGCACCGCCTTCTGAAGTTATCAGTAAAACATGTGGAATGCAACTAAATATAGCCAATACATCAGTACATGCGTAAGTTGTAGCAATGTAAAAAGAGATTTAGCGAAATTTGTAAGTGAAGTATCACAGACCATTGTGGTGACTGATTACTGGTTTCACTCGGAGAAATGCCTCTTTCCCACGATATAATATTATACAGTTCATTTATATATTACCGACATCCGAACGTGGGAATTGTGCTAAAGATACCGGTGTATATCCGATTATTGGGGTTGATTATAGTCTAATTAACTATGCCTCTTTGGTTAATCACCTTTCAGGAAATGTTGGTTCTTATCATGTAGTATGCTTGATTCTTGTAGGATTATGGGGAATGGTAGAGCAAGCATATATGGGTCAGATTTTCAGAAAATGTACAATTGGCAGTTCTACACATTAAGGAAATTCTCCTAAATTAGGCTGAAAAATGAAGAATACCGGGTATATCTGAGTACATTTGGTATTGCATTGATTTAAAGTATCAGTTCTGTTATGTTAAACTGCATTTTGAAGCTCATTTTTGTCTTAAATGTGGGTTTTTTGAGAGGATTGGTGAAGGCGAATTGTACATTTTCTGAAAATCTGACCCATATATTAGCGGTTAGAGAACTTATTCTATTCAGAAAAACTTATGGTTATACAAAGATTGGGGGCAATTTCCTACTGAGCTGACTGACATAGTAGTCCAGAGATGTTTTTTCTTATTCAAAAATGAAATCGATTGAAAAGTGATGACGAATACAGGCTGAATACCATACCATTCTATACATGGTGTTCAAACCTGGTCAAATTCATTGGATGATTTGATTTGAATTGATTTGTTTAGTACCTTAAACATTACATGTAATCACGCTATTCTCAGTTTAAGACAGAAACATACAATATCATATTAATTATTATCTCATGAGTTAAATATAGTATTTACTGGTAAAAGATACAAAAGTACTTTCCTAATTACAAATAATCAAGTGAAAGTTTTCAGTAATTACCTACTGACCAATTCAAATTAAAAACGTAATGACACATTTTGATCATTTAACAGATATAAGCAAAACACTAAGTGAGATCTAGAGGAGAAAAATGTGATGTGTTTCAGGAAAATGAGTCATAAGTCGCAGAATTGATATTTTTCAAAGTGACTTTTTTGAAAGATTCCTTCATTGAAATGTTTTGATTTCTCGAAGGTCTAGCTCATTTGGTCATATGAACCTATGTGCCCAATATCAGGACATAGTATTAAATATATCTTTGCATTTTGAAGGCCTTTATATTGATGATATTTAGTTACTTTACTGGTAATTACCCATCCAACTTTTTTTTCAAAAATAAGAATATCAAACATAGAATATAGAAACACTTCTTAAATGTCCTTCATGTTTACTATCATTGGAATCAGCTTGATTTCTTCTTTTCAAATATCATGATATCTCAAAATCCATCTAAAGGAATAATAGAGATCAACGCCGTGGCCTACTCTCTCAGCTAAGATTGATAAAAAACCTAAAGAATAACATCAAATTAAAACTAATTGGTCCAATTGTAGTTTATGCAATGTCCACCGTGTCGGCTTTGTGGACTCATGCATAACTTGTAATTCTATTTTTAGACAACTATACTTTTATTGTAACCCTGTTTTTTCGCCTCAAATGGACTGCATATATATATAAATGTTTCCATAACACAGGCCGCTATCGTTCTCCATCTGTTGTTTTTGCAAAATTGATGTATTTTCTTTTTTAATAACAACCATCAGCAAAAGAACATATGGGTTAGAGCTTCAGAAAATGTACAATAGTCTTCACCATTTCTCTCAAATAACCCACATTTAAGACGAAAATGAGCTTCAAAATGCAGTTTAAAATAACAGAACTGATACTTTAAATCAATGTGATACCGAATATATTCAGATATACCCGGTATTCATAATTTTTCAGCCTAATTTAGCAGAATTTCCTAAATGTGTACAGCTGCCAATTGTACATTTTCAGAAAATCTGACCCATATAGCACATTGACATAATATCAACAGTGAATGATCAGACCCTAAGATGGTGGTTGGGGGTTGGGGGGTTGGGGGGTTGGGGGGTTGGGGGGTTGGCGGGTTGGGGGGGATTCATATTCGCAAAATATACGCGCCTCCATCTTTGTTGTTGTTGTTGTAATAATTTTATTTCTAGATTCATATCACATCAGTTCCAGAAAAGGGACAATCAATTCACGGCTTATTACTAAGACATAAGATCATTTCCATCTGCGGATTTGCATTCCCAGGTCTTCCAGGGTGTCCCCTGCTCAATGCTCAGATTACAAATTATTATTTTTTTGATGTAATTTTTCTCTCTGTGTTGATTTCATCATTATTACGACACAATATCTATATGGTTCAACAAATAACCTCTCTCTTAGAGAGAAACAAACATGTTAACATATCCCTTCTAAATCTTGGGATTCCCTTTCTGATTTGTACAGTACAGTACATATAATCGTACAACCATCACTATTATGATAAGATAAGGCAGTACATGGACTTACAAGCCAAAGTTGGGTTTAGTATTTTTATGTAACCTATGTCATCTTTCCTATGATTCACTCTGTTTTTATAGATCACTTGTATGAGCTACAATATTGGTAAAATATTTTTCGATAGTAGTTGTCGATAAAAATATTGCTACTTATTTGTATATCAGACCTGAACTGAATCTATCCCAGCATGCACTGTAACAGACATGCGCAGTGGCACATGCAAATCCCCTATCAGGAGGGATAAGATCAATCTAACTTCATGCCATTCTTCATTCCCATCCATTAAAACAATAAATGCATTCATAGACAAACACCTGAATTACTTTACATATTTTTTCCAATTTTTGTCACATAATCTTCTCGAATTGATGACAAAGATGACAAACAAGACATGACCTTGGACATTTAATTGTTCAACCTTTCCATGTAACGGTAATAAGCTATATGGGTCAGATTTTCAGAAAATGTACAGTTGGCAGATCTACACTTTTGGACAATTATCCTAAATTAGACTGAAATGTGGTCAATACTAGGTAGATTTGAGTATATTCGCCATTGCATTGGTTCTAGCAATATGCTTCGTTAGGATAAAGTACATTTTTAAAGTAATTGTTGTCTTAAATTTGCTTTATTTGATAAGATCGGTAAAGACGAATTGTACATTTTCTGAAAATCTGACCCATATATTGCAATCCCGATACAATCTTCACCACGACATAATTATCTACTTCTATAAGAATTTAGTCAAGATCAAGTGATAAAGAAAAATATTTAAATTGTTGTTTATTGCTTCGATATGAAGCAGATACGTCCGATATAAAGATCAATTATTCCTTTCCCTTATATATTACAGTGTTATATGATATACTTATGTATAATTTATATAATGTGCATACATATGTGATGGGTTTCAGGAAAATGAGTCACAAGTTGCAAAATTAACATTTTTCAAAGTAATTCATTCACAGATTGTTCTGACGTTTGGAGGGTTTAGCGCTCTAATATCCGTACTAAATTTCAAGATAGTGTATCGAATGTATCCATGCGTTTGAAGGTCTTTATATTGCATTCATTTGAATACTTTACTGTCAACTGTCCACCCAGATACATTGCAATTATGTTTTCAAACATAAAAATGTCAAGGATGATATATATATATTATCTATATAGTTATGTTTATATACTATCATTAGAATCGGCCTGATCTCATCGTTTCAAATATGTGATGTGTTTCAGGAAAATGAGTCATAAGTCGCAAAATTGATATTTTTCACAAATAAGTGTTTTTTCACAAGTTCACATTATTGGAATGTTTTACTTTTTGGAGATTTTGTCACTTATAGTTATATCAATCGATGTATTTCAGGACAATCTATGCAATATATCCTTTTGTTTTAAAGGTCCTCATATGGACTACATTTAGCTACTTTAATGTTTATTGAGCCCCAAAAATATTGGAAACTTTTTTTTCAAAATCGGAAATCAAACTTAAATTCTAGAAATACTTATTAGGTTATTAGACTGTTTACTATCGTTGGAATCGGCTTGATCTCATCTTTTCAAATCTAATGATATCTCAAAATCTATTTTTTGCGACTTATGACTCATTTTCCTGAAACACATCACATATGATCTCAAAACCCTATTTTTGCGACTTGTGACTCATTTCCCTATAACACCTCAGATATACATTGATACAGTAATGGAATGATAAGAGAAGACATGTATGAGTGTCTAGACGAATGTGAAATTAACGTTAGGAGTGGATTCATGAGAAATTAATTAACAGAGTTACCACAGGTAATTAACGTGAACTTAACTGAACTTAATGGTTGTAGCAATTGCATCCGACCTTTTTTTGTATATCTAGTTTTAAAGATTGAATCATATGGCAACACATAAAAAAGAGGTTAAAGGGTGGTCTCCACTGACTGCAGTTAGCTCTGCGGTAAACCTTGCAATCACAGTCTTTATTCCATGATTTGGCCGTGAGCGTACAATATAATCGATATACTTGCCGCTCACAAGTTGGACAATATAAATTCCCTGTATTGTACAGTGACGTCACAACCATTCGAGACTGGGGGGACAACACAGTTTGATGAAATTAAAGCAAATAAAGTTGTTTTAAGTTAAGAATCATGGAATAAAAGCAAGAATAGCACAGTATCGCATCTTCGGTGACCTATATTCTCCTCGTATGGCCGAAAAACAACTCGGCCTACGGCCTTGTAGTTTTCGGCCATACTCGGAGAATATAACCCCCCTCATACGCAATACTATGCTGTTCTTGCTATAATACTAGTACCGTTCATAACTGACTTTTAGTAGCCATGTAGCAAAAAACAACCTGGCAGAATCCTCCAAATCTCGGTCAAATGACTTTTCCTCTTTTTTTTTGAATTTTTGTTTCAGCTGGGTACAACATTTCCAAGTGTAACCGGGATCTTTGATTGCGCCAACATATAAGATTGGTTAGGAAAGAATGGAGGACAATGTTAAAAATATGTTATGTTTTACAGATGATATTAACTGAGAGTACGACTTTATCTAAAACTAAACCTATTCGCATGTGAACTTTGTAAAAAGCTTTGGCAAGTGAAACTGTCAGAAATAAAATATATTTAAAGTAGGTAGTGTCCAGGTTTAGTGATAATATCTTTATTAAATGATTAATGACCGACATTGAGGGACTGCTGGTGCATCGCTTCATGTGTAATCCGGAGATGAAGCTGTGATATTTTGTACAAACACTGCACCAACAGGCCCGAAATGGAGGTTATTAATCTTGTTAGTCTCTGTCTTAGGTTGCTCCAGCCCCTGGACTGTACAAGGCAGTGATTATACACAAACAGTGCACCTGCAGGCCCGAAATGGAAGTTCATTAATCTGTTTAGTCTCTGCCTGTGGCTGGTATAGATCCTGGACTGCTCAAGGTAGTGACTAAACAAAAAAGGATGCATACAAGTGTATACAGTGTGAAACACCTATATATAGAGAGAGAATGGAACGAGCCAGCAATAATAAAAAAAAATATTGGACTAGATTTGTCCACATAAGCACGGTGCCGTAGGCAGAGTGCTTATGTAGATGAATCAAGTCCAATAAACTTTTTGATTATTGCAGGTGATTTCCATTCTATATCTATTTTATATGGGCATAAAATTTGGTGCATAAAAGTGGCCGACTTCGTGATGAAGTAGTTCATACAGTATGCATACTATAAGAATATTTGTACAGCACCCTACTTATAGCACCTCTCATATGGAAAGGGCGTATCATGAATTATATATACATGGGTACATCTTCTCGTTTGAAGAAATGCAATTCATGAGTTTGATCTATAATTTAGTAGTAAATACTCCTCTATAATATTTCTCCCTCCAATGCATTGGCTTAGTACATCGGAATGACAATAATTGCAGTATGGCATCATCCTTCCTCATTTAAATCATGAAGAATTTATTCCACCATTATGTATTCTAATTAGGAAAGAAAATATTTTTCGCCGGGCCCTGCCAATTGCTGTCTAGACCTGTCGCCAGCTGCATAAGAAATTGCTTCCTAAGCGAGTTTCCTTTGCTTAGGTGGTAATTCCTACAGTAAGAATAACAAAATTAAAATTGTCTGTGTAGCAAAATTGTTTCCCTAAAGGTTTATTAACGGCTGCTTAGCATAGAGAAATAGCAACTAAGAAGAACAAATATTAAGTAAGTTTTGGGAATTCAACGGGTCTCATTGTGATTACCAATAAGAAGCGTGGGTCAAATCATCAGAAAATGTACAATTGCAAGCTTTACACATTAAGCAAATTCTGCTAAGTTAGCCTGAAAAATGGTAATATACGGGGTGTATCTGAGTATATTTGGTATTGCCTTGATTACAGAATCTATTCCCATATATATGTTTAACTGAATTTTAAACTTCATTTTTGTATAAAAATTTGGGTTATTTGAGACAATTGGTGAAGGCGAATTGTACATTTTCTGCCGATCTTCCCCAAGTCTAGATAAAAGTTTGAATAATAAAAGCAATGATAATAACAACAACATTTGTATATTTCCAGTTGCTGCTTGTTGCTGTCTTAGCTGAGGACCAAGGCAGCAGGCAGAACAGTACAGGTAAATACATACAGGAGTCAGACTTATAATGATAATGCATGAGTTATATAAGTTCCACGGCATCGTGCTTATGTGGACAAATCTCGTCCTATAAATTTTCGATTATTGCTGGCGAGTTCCGTTCTATATTTATTATATGTGCATAAAATTTGATCATCATCAGATATCACTGAAAAAGTATTAAAGAACTCTCAGAGAGTCCCGCTGCCCCGCCGAGAGCACCGCTGAGAGCACCGTCAGTAGGCTACAACGGTGAGCTGTCAGGACTGTGTGATCATGCAGTGTTTACTTAGGCCTACTGACTTTGTTGAACTAAAACGTTCATATCGTAGCCATTTCTTGAGCTACAATAATAAACCTTACATCATTTGATAGAGAATTTAATTCTCTATTTAATGGTGTGGTGTTTATTATGTTTTTTTATAATCACAGGTGGATTACCGATCGCGGGGATCTCCGCGGGGATCTCCGCGGAGACAGCGGAAGTGCTGAGTCAGAGATATTTTTAGACAACTACATTTTTATAGGACGCGTCCTATATGACTATTTTTATAGCACCCCACTTATAGCACCTCTCATATAGCATGCGCGTATAATAAATAGAGAATGTTGGGTGGTTGAATGGTCATTTATGAAGACATTTCAAGCTTTTCCTATTATCTCATTATTATTAGGCCTACTATTTCCCATTATGATATTCAAAACGTATCACTAAATTACTTTAACTAACGATCATTACAACTAATTATATTCAACAATTATATTCAACAATTATGATTCCATTTCATAAGATATCTAAAACTTTTAATCAACACAATGCCTAAGATACTTGGATATTCATAGCATTTGAAATATTCCACTCTAAATTGCCACAAGTTACTAAATTTGTTGAGCTGAGGATTGTACATTTATTAAAAATCTGATTCCCGTACCTCAACACTCTAAATGTGTGTTTGTACCTGCCCAACAGGTGTGAGGACCCCCTGCAACCCCAACCCCTGTTTTAATGGTGCAGGGTGTACAGAGCGTGGTGTGTGGCCCATCTGTACCTGTCGTACCGGCTTCACAGGATACTGGTGTGAGGACAGTAAGTATGGACTTATTTACTTCAGCTTATTTTTTTTCGTTTTTTAGAAAGTTGTATTGGTCAAACTTTCGGACAGGGTAGAGTTCGCCTTCAACAATCCTCTCAAATAACCCAAATTTACGATCAAAAGTCAGTTCAACATGACCAAACAAATTCTATAATCAAGGCAATACCAAATGTACTCCAATACTTCTTAGTCAAGTTTTGGTCCGATTCTTAGGTGTTTTTTGGTGCTTTGGAGCAACATAGACCCCTCTCTTTGGTGCAATACTATTAGTCATACTTAGCTGTAGGGGTTTAACCTACAGCTTTCTGGTTCCTTCAATGGCGGTGTCGCTCGCACTACATTTAACAGATTCAAAATGTAAAATTGTGTAAATGGAGCTTATACCATATCATACTATTTATTCTCAAAATATACTTGAAGGGGTGTCTGCAGTGCAAGGGTCGTGTGATCCCAACCCATGCTATGAGGGCGCCACCTGCAGTCTGAGACATGAAGGTTATGTGTGCGCCTGCCCTGCTTCCAGGACAGGACCAAGATGTGACCAGTGTAAGTAGTGTGCAATGTGAGATGTGTTTAACATGATTGGAATCCACTTGATCAGTTAAGGGTATTATTACACCCCTGTGCTGTTGCTTCCTATACCTTCAGCATTGTATGTCACACTTGGTCAAATTGGTGCATAACATGTGAGTTATGTCACCCTGGGGACATACAACAAGTAGGTCCGCCCAAAACGTAAATTACTTCTTTTATTTTTAATTATTTATATTTTTTATTTATTAATGGGGTGTAATAAATATGGTACAAAGCTCGGGTGAAGTCTGTACACTTGTTAGTGACCTCGGGAGCACAGAAGATCTCGGGCTAACGCCCTCTAACTTCCTGCGCTCCCTCGGTCAATAACAAGTGTACAGACTTCCCCTTTGCTAGGTTCCATCTATGTCTCCACTGGCTGCGGTAAGCTCTGCTGTAAGCCTTGCAATGGTTTGTGCTGGTTCTATAGGTGGAGAGGAATGACAAGGACCTTGTCTACATGGTCAGTGAATGATGGCAGGACCTCACCACTCCGCAACAACACAGCACCATCGCAAGGCTTACTGCAGAGCTTACCACAGAGCTTACCGTAGCCAGTGGAGACCACCTTTTATACATCACATATGTGATGTGTTTCAGGAAAATGAGTCATAAGTCACAAAATTGATATTTTTCAAAGTGTTTTTTTCACAAGATCACATTATTAGAATGTTCTACTTTTTGTAGGGTTCATCACTTATGGCTATATCAATCGATGTATCAAATTTCAGGACAATCTATGTAATATATCCTTTCGTTTTAAAGGTCCTCATGTGGACTACATTTAGTTACTTTACTGTTTAGTGACCCCCAGAAATATTGGAAACTTTTTTTTCAAAAATGAAAATATCAAACTTAAAATCTAGAAATACTTATTAGATTATTAGACTGTTTACTATCATTGGAATCGCCTTCATCTCATCTTTTCAAATATAATGATATCTCAAAATCCATTTTTTGCGACTTATGACTCATTTTCCTGAAACACATCACATATAATGTAATTTGTTTTAAAGTTTTTATTTCAGCTAAATATTATGGAAGGTTACACAGTGTATGTGAATGTACATCATCAATGTACATGACAACGGATTTACCAGCATATATATATATATATGTATTTAGACGCACTAAGTATAGATGCTGGTATTTTCTTAAAATAATGAAAATACATATTGACAAAGTGCAAGTGTCTTTTGGTCCATGTCTTTCATGCATGCCTTGTGAAAGAAAAAAACACATGTGTTTCGTTAATGCATGGTCACATATGCAGCTCGAATTAAGTTCTATTTACAGGCTATGATACATATATCTAACCATTATTTGATCAATATTAACCTATTGTTCCCCAGACCTCCTACTCCGACAAAGAGGCAGCATTAAGGTTATGTTATGTAATAGCATCATTGAAAAGAGTAATAACTGGCTGCATTTGAAAAAGAAGATTCCGATGGTGAAATCTACCCATAATATGCTATGGTCTAATGTGGCTTTGTTTTTGTTTATACACCCTCCCAGCATAACATTTAAATACATAGGTTAGTTTTGCTTTCCTCCGCACACAGCGCTGTACTGTTCTCCCAATCCCTGTCAGAATGGTGGAACGTGTGGACCAGTTGGCGCCACCAGTTATCGGTGTGAATGTCCAGCCCTGACCAATGGTCAGTGGTGTGAGACCACCCTTACTACCACTACACGTGAGTAACTATTATAATCATTACATATGACTATGGACTAAGGAATGACTTGATTGTAAGTTCAAACGGACATTTTGAACATAAATTGTGATCCGTTTTGGGGAAATGAGTCATAAGTCGCAAAAAATAGATTTTGAGATACCATTATATTTGAAAATATGAGATCAAGCTGATTCCAATGATAGTAAGCAGTCTAATAATCTAATAAGTATTTCTAGATTTTTAAGTTTGATATTTTATATTTGATATATAAAAAAGTTTCCAATATTTTTGGGGCTCAATAAACATTAAAGTAACTAAATGTAGTCCATATGAGGACCTTTAAAACAAAAGGATATATGGCATAGATTGTCCTGAAATTTAATACATCGATTGATATAACTATAAGTGACAAAATCTCCAAAAAGTAAAACATTCCAATAATGTGAACTTGTGAAAAAACACTTTGAAAAATATCAATTTTGCGACTTATGACTCATTTTCCTGAAACACATCACAATTGTGTCCCAATTGAACTTCGATTTCATAATATTTAGTCTCATTTTTGGCCCATCATGTTTCAAACTACACATCAATACCACGATACCATGTACTATATCTATAATGTATGTCTATGTGTTGTGTTACTATGATCACACTCACTGGCATAAGTGTGCTGGCTGTGTATTGGGTATTCATTATTGATTTTCATTTTTTTCCATACGGGTAAATACTAAGCCATTTTTGACTTTTGCTTAATATCAAACCTATATTTGTCTCATATTTTTACCTCAAGGACACTATTGTCATCATCAATATTAACATAATCATTTTATCATTCATCAAATAAGGGTAATTCATTGTACACGCATTGCTCTGAAAACAATGTATCTAGAGTGGTTTACGCATAGTGCGTATTTCACTAGTGATTTACGTGGGGTTGTCGTGGCAACCAATCTGCTTTTTTGCTAAGATTACCGTTAAAATCATGATTGAAAACATGTATAATAAATCTGTTAACAAACTCGTTGGTTTCAGTCGCTTAGAATATTGCACTCATTGCTATGCAACTTGTGCAATATTCACGCTCATTCAACCAACTCTTTAGTTAACCTGTATGTAACTCCTGTATGATCCACAACACACAGGGTTACACCTAGCAATACAACAAAAACCAATTAGCAAATGCTAGGATTTTCTCCTGAATCTTTAAGACAAGAGTCACTGACTCTAAAATTGTATGCTATTTGTGCCACAGCGACAGGGCTACAGATAGGCGCCTGCCGGCAGAACCACTGTACCAATGGTGGCACCTGTATCTCTTACCAGAACTACACCACCTGCCGCTGCCCACCTGGCTACAAGGGCCGGCGCTGTGAACTTAGTAAGTCAAGACAAATCATTATTAGATTTCAAAAATTGTTGGAGTTGCTTACTCTTGTACTTATCTTTACTCATGAATCAATCTGTCTAGCTTGTAATGCTAAAGTACCAACTAGAATTAATATCCATTGGCTCTGACCAATAGACAAAGCCACCACATACGCATATATGATTTCTCTTTGCTTTATTAACCTAAATGTGTTTGAATTTGTATGTTCTATATGTATGTATATTATCTAGTCTAGATCATTTTCCAAATTCAGGGGTACTTGGAAGACCAGTACACATTACTGAAAATGCTCCTTTGTCCATCTCTTCATATTAAATCTCTAGTCCACACTTATATTTACATTTGTAGATGTCTTACGGAAATAAAAATCTATTATTAGTATCATTATCACACCCCATCCACCCCACACCCTCCCATGTGACAATACGCCAGTTTACTGAACAGAACAGGTGGAGTGGCTCACTCCTGTACTTATCAGTGAGTACAATAGAAGATTATTTATGAGTTAAACACTGGTGCTGCAACTTGGCTGAGGGTATTAGGCAGCTAAAGGGTGGTGGGGTATACCCACCAAAACAACCAAACGTCCAACCAGCAGATGTGTGTTATTGTAGAACATGTTGGGGCAATTTCTGAAGTTCAGGTGTACAAAAGAATCATTACCTACCCTAATAAATGAGTATTTGGGACAGTTGTGGGATGTATTTATTTTCACATAATCTCCCTTGCTCTCCATAAATGTGATGTGTTTCAGGAAAATGAGTCACAAGTCGCAAAACGGATATTTTTCAAAGTGTTTATTTTACTAGATGACTTTATTGGAATGCTCTGATTTTGGGAGTGTTTATTACTTATAGTTATATCGATCGATATATCAAATTTCAGGACAATGTATGTAATATATCCTTTCGTTTTAAAGGTCCTCATATGGACGACATTTAGTTACTTTACTGTTTATTAATCCCGAGAAATATTGGAAACTTTTTTTTTCAAAAACGAAAATATCAAACTTAAAATCTGGAAATCCTTATTAGATTATTAGACTGTTTACTATCATTGGAATCGGCTTGACCCCATCTTTTCGAATAAAATAGTATCTCAAAATCTTTTTTTTGCGACTTATGACTCATTTTCCTGAAACACATCACAAATGGTTTGACACACATGTCATATCAAAGTCAGTAAGGAATGATTTCACAGGTTACTAAAAACATTAGAGAACTTGTTTTCCTTTTGTTTTGGACAGTATGTGGAATTGGGTGTCCTTTGGACCATGTCCTTTGTACTGCCACGTTATACCTTCCACCACTGTAAGATATTGTTGACCAATATGTGATTTGCATATCGCCATTTTGAATCTTGATTCGCATGGAATTACAGAATTAATGCTATAGTCTAAGATGTATGAAGAACATCCCATGTTAGCCATGCTTTAACATCAATATCCATGTATACCATGTCTCCATAATAAAGGCCCCATCTTTTCCCATTTTGCATTTTGGTTTTCATAGATCATTTGATATTGATGAAAACATTCTTGCAATTTTCTATGAAAATCTTTGCATGGGCAGTGGCACTGACCATGGAATTAGTCCTAATACATTCTGCTTACAATAAACAAATGTGAGGGGTTTTAGAAAAATGAGTCATAAGTCGCAAAAATAATGTTTTTCAAAGTGTTTATTTTACAAAATCACTTTATTGGAATGTTCTGATTTTCGGAGACCTTATCACTTATATATAGATCTATCGATGTATTAACTTTCAGGACAATGCATGTAATATATCCTTTCATTTTATAGGTCCTCATATGGACTACATTTAGTTACTTTACTGCTTACTACCCCGCAGAAATATGGCAAACTTTTTTTTTCCAAAATAAAAATATCAAACTTAAAATCTAAAAATACTTGGATTATTAGACTGTTTACTATCATTGGAATCGGCTTGATCTCATCTTTTCAAATACAATGGAATCTCAAAATCTATTTTTTGCGACTTATGACTCATTTTCCTGAAACATATCACAAATGTTTGTGTTTCAGTGAACGCCCCCAGGGTGAATCAGTGCAGTCGTATCCGGTGTGAGAATGGCGCCACCTGTATCATGTATGGGAACTACACCTCATGCAGGTGTGCAGCAGGCTACATGGGGCTCAGGTGTGAGACAAGTAAGTTAATTGTATTTTAATAAAAATGAATTCATTTAATTTCAGTTAATTTTTATTTATATTAAATAAGGTAGAGGTTCCTACAAATGAAAACCAGTAGTCTACATCAGTTTGTATTTTTCAAATTCATTTCCCAACTAGTTTTGGCATATTAGTTCTCTTCTTTAGGGGTATCAATTTTACTCATTAATAGGCACATTGCATCTTCAGCAATCCTCCCAAATAACTCCAATTTAAAACGAAAATAAATTTCAAGATTCAGTTCAATATGAATCATATTTTTTTTTAAATCGATACAATACAGTCTAGGCCCAAACCCTCAGATCAGATAGGAATGGTATGTCAGTGATTGGACCCCTATTCGCTAATCAGTTTCCTGGCCTAGGACTGGTTGTTCTTAAGGGACTATCAAAACATTCTGCGGGATTAATAGCATTATGATGGCAATTTGCTAGTTTGAGGCGAGAGGCTTTCCCTTCGTGTGAAGGGGCTCTTTCATCTTTAGGCCTAGACTGAATACCAGATATATTCAGATATTTTTAGCAAATATCATTTATCAGCATTGTTTAGTAGCGTTGACTAAATATGTACATGTGCTGATTGTACATTTTCTGAAGACCTTTCAACTCAGATACTTTGTGTTGCTTTGTTTAACAGGGGACGCCAACAGTGTCAACAGAACGCGTGCCGAGAAATCACTGGATGAAATATTCAAACAGAGTGAGTATCATTTTTGAGGTCATGGTCAGGGTTAAGATCAATGTCAGTTTTTTTCCTTCTACGACCATGACCCTCTTTCTACCAGCATTAAAAAGGAACAGGACAAAATCAATTTTAAAAATATTTAAAGAGAACCATTGTTTTCATTTAGATCCCTGTTAAGGCTGTGTTGACATGTAACATCATTCAAGAAGTATTCTTTTCCTTTAGTTCTTTTGCTACCCATCTCAGAGACATTTCCTAGTTAGAATTTCATATATGTTCACTTTTATATTTTGGTGGCCCACCAAACACATTTGCCGTTTTCTCTTGGTTGATTCGACTTAATTTTAACATAGATCAGCAGCAAAATAACTGCAGTCCTGTAGGCCAAACTATGAATTACATTTAATGGTGGTTAAATGTGTCTTGTCGCAGCTTTATTTTGTGCCATTCCAATCCCTCACCTGTCATTGGATGATAGCATTACATGTGACATCTATTGACCAATAGGTTTTCAATCTCCCAATTTTTGTTTTTGTTGGACAAATCCATTAATTTAGTAACAATATCCTTCCACTGGGCTTCTACAATACTAATATCTGAATAATGTTCACACTTTTCTCATTTGGTATCATAAACACAGTCTCACTTCTCTATCAACATGATCTAAAGACCTCGGTCTAAACAATTTCATCATCAAATGCATCACTTAATTCTCAAATAACTTGCCATTTTTTTGTCTTGCATGAGTGATAGTTTTTACCTAAATATCCTAATTTCTTCTGTTATTAGCCACTTTTGCCATTGAACAGACAAGTAGAATAACTTCAATGTGCAAGCGACATGTGTGTTTAATACTGAAGCTAAAGAATGGTTGATTTATGTCTGCAGGTAACAGAGATGGTACAAACTCCACCTATGATATGGACATGATACTAAACGACCAACAACAGCAATACATCAAGGACTTTAAAGAGGGGTAGGTGTTTCTCCACCTAACGTCTGCATTCAGGGGGCTTTAGGCTTATATGATGTATTATTATACACGCATTCAATATTGAGGCACCAACGACCGTTCCTTACTTGTAACGCGGTAGTACATTACCGACACTACTATGTCGTGTTGCCTTGCTGAAGCGAGTTTGGCAACGTAAGTTTAGCTGGCACAAGTTTGGCAATGCAAGTTTCACCTATTTCTAGTCATATTCCTAGATATGGTAAATTATATCATTATTCTTTCAATTAAGCATGTTTTACATGCAAATTTAGGCATGCATAATAATCAACTTATATAACTTGTGTTCCGCACAGACGTGTAAATGAAGAACTCAATCTCCGATCTCATTCTTTATTTATGTGCCATGCGTCAACTCGTCCAATAATTGCTAATTATAGAAAAATAAGTCACAAGTCACAAGATTGATATTTTAAAATTGTTTTAGATCTCTGTGTGGAAGTGATCTCATTTCGATTCACGCTGTTTGTGGCATCAATACCTTTAGGCTTATATGGGTCAGATATTCAGAAAATGTATAATTTATATTCACCAATCCTCTCAAATAACCCAGATTTCAGACGAAAATAAAGTTCAAAATACGGTTCAACGTAACCAAACACATTGCTAGAATCAATGCAATGCCGAATATATTCGAATTTACCTAGTATTAACCAAATTGCAGCCTATTTTAGCACAAATTACTAAATATAAAGCTGCCAATTGTACATTTTCTGAAAGTCTGACCCATATGATGTATTATAGAAGAACAAGTCACAGGTCATAAGATTGATATTTTAATAGTGTTTTATTTACAAGATCTCTCTGTGGAAGTGTTCTCATGTTGGGAGTGATTCACGCTGTTTGTCGCACCAATACATTTACCAAATTTCAAGACTGTGTTAGATATAGCCATGTATTTCTAAGCTCATCTTATAGAGTATATTTAGTTACTTTACTAGTAATTATCCACCCAACAATACTGCAAGATATGTTTTCAAAAATAAAAAAACTAAAATTAAAAAATCAGAAATACTTATTAGTTGTCCTACTGTTTACTATCAATCCAAACCCAAATTATTGCAAAGTTTGTATGAAAAATAATTATATCAAACAAAAAATATAGAAAAACTATTTAGAGGTGATGTCCTTAATCTTTACCATCATTGGAATCAGCTTTATCTCAACTTTTCAAATTCAATGATCTTGATCTTGAAATAAATTGTTGGAGACTTGTAACAGAAAGCGGAACACATCACATTTTAAATACAGGCATGCAATATGGTATATATGGGTCAGATTTTCAGAAAATGTACAATTGGCAGCTGTACACATTTAGTAAATTTTGCAAAATTAGGCTGCAATTTGGTCAATACTAGGTAAATTCGAGAATATTTGGCATTGCATTGATTCTAGCAATCTGTTTGGCAAAGTTGAATTGTATTTTGAACTTTATTTTCGTCTGAAATTTGCGTTATTTGAGAAAATAGGCGAAGTTGAATTGTACATTTTCTGAAAATCTGACCCATATATTCATACAACTGAGAGCCCTATGCTGCCCCAGAATAAAAACATTTCTATAATATCTTGATAACAACACATTTGTAGTAATATCACTTTTATTAACAATGACTCATTTCTCAGCAACATTGAGAACAAAAGTCACACTAAATAAAAAACAAAGACAAAATAGAAAAATCATAGCCGTACCAAACTCTAAGCTGTTCAACAACAGTAAAAGAATATACATCTGACCTCAAAACGAATTACATTTTTTCTTTTTAAAGGACGATCTTAAATTTAATTGTTTATAATCTCCATTATATTCAACAGCAATTTCGTCTCTGGCGAATAACTCACAATAAAATTACAGTGTAAAAACACTATGGCCTATTTGCACTGTGGAATTATAAATGTCTAGACCATTAAATGAATGCAATATTTCTCCCATCCTCTAACCTAATCACATCTATTGTACTTTGTGCACACCTGTAATTACCGTCTAAAGTCGTTAGTCACATCTGCTGACAAGGTGTAACTAAGTTTTAATTATTGAAATTTATTCTAATAAAGTATGTAGTAAGTAGTATGTGTATGTGTGAGAGATGATGGAGAGGTAGGCTTTCATTAACACTTGGTCTTGTGAAAATGAAGGGGTTTAGGCATTCACGGATTTACTAAGGTGAGGGGGTGACTTTTCTGGGGGTCCTTTTTGGTTTATTTGTTTGAGGCCAGTATGATACTGAAGTTACATCGAATCGAGAAAAAACCTACTATGCAGCATGGAAGTTTTGAGACGCCGCCTTTGTTTTACAAATAAATACAGGATAAGTCACTAGTGGGTCTGAAGGAGCGGGAATATCGCACGAGTTGCAACTGTGCAACACACGAAGCCGAAGGCTGAGTGTGTTGCGCGGTTGCAACGAGTGCGATATTCCAAGCGACAAAGACCCACAAGTGATTTATCTGATTTATTATATATGCTTTACATAAGATTAAAGAATGTATATTTTGTAGAAATATTATCAAATTACAACCTTATATGATCTGCAGATCTGTTGAAATGACGAATGTTGATCATGACGATCTGCAGAACATTTTGTTGTCATTTGGCCACTGCGACTACTGCGGGCATTTTCGAATCAGTTTCCAACGTTTTCGTAGCTTTAAATAGTTTCAAAACCACAGTAATGCTTTAACAAAGGATACACTTAAATAAAGATGAAGTATTTTAGTTTATTTCCTTCATTTTGATCTTTATTTTACAGTTCTGCCTCCCGTTCTGCTTGCGTAGAAAGCTAATCATGCGTGATTCCGCTGAGTGTCTACTTTTGGCGCTGTCATAAGCCCCTTCGGCTTGGCACTCAGAGCGTGGAGTTGTATATGACACAACTCAGAGCGTGGAGTTGTATACGCACACAACGTATACAACTCTACAATACGTTGTTTCAACGGCAACGCGTATATAATAATATGCTATATCAAGAACAATCATTACCACTAACATTAACACTAACTCTTCCGTAATGAAGAAAGTCTTGAAAAGCTAGAAGAAATATTAAATTTGAGACTAGACGCAAACTCAAAATTACGAAACCTACCAATCCCACCTCAATAACTATGATATTTGGTGAGACTTTCAGAAAATGTACAATTGGCAGCTGTACACATTAGTAAATTCTGCTAAATCAGGCTGCAATTTGGTCAACATCAGTAAATTCGAGTATATTCGGCATTGCATTGATTCTAGCAATCTGTTTCGTTAGGTTCAACTGTATTTCGAAATTCATTTTTGTCTGAAATTTGGGTTATTTGAGAAGTTTGGCGAAGGTGAATTGTACATTTTCTAAAAATCGGACCCATATAATGCCACTATGAAGTGCCGTATTACTCGATGTTGCATACAAACGCCTACGAAGATCAATTCTATGAAATGTTATAAAAATCGTAAATGTAACTAACTCTATTAAATGACATAGTAACCATATTTATATGGGGTTCAATTGATATTGCGTCTACATATCCCCTATTTTTCATACGGAATTGCAATGAAAACTTGGAAATCAGGTTCAATGATGAATACGAAGTGCATAAAGATTCACTCCTGCTTTAAATGCTTCCATATGTTACTACCACACTGTAGAAATAAGTTATGTGCCGCTTATATTTATCACAGAAAGTATTGCCAAAAAGTGCATTACACTAAAACAAAATACATCATAATGATATAAGATATATGTCATACGATGTATCTTAGAATTGCTGTCTACCCTCCCTCTCTCTCTCCTCTCTCTCTCCTCCCTCTCCTTCATAAACAATGGAATCACTCATTAAATATGTCTGCACTTGTTCATTACAATAATTAGACTATAAATCAAATCTTAATTAACAAATGTTCAGATTTAATTGAGGATTAAATGTCCTGACAAAATTAGGACTTTAGCGGTTGTTATCCTATAGAAATGGATTCATATAATTGGATGGGGACAAAACCAGTCATGCTTTATGAAATAGCAGTAAATCATTATTTTTTCCATCATGAACAGGCAGAATAGGTAGTCTTCAGTTTCAGTTCCGGTGGTGATTATAATTGTATTTGAAACACTGATGTGTTTCAGAAAAATGAGTCACAAGTCACAAGATTTGTACTTTTTAAAAATTTAAACTTTTAAAAATTTATTTAGAAGATCTCTTTGGTGGAATGTTTTAATTTTTCGTGTATCAGGTTATCGAGGCAGTGTATTGATATAGCCATGCATTTCTAAAGTCGTCTTATAGAGTACATGTATGGCTAATTTACAAGTCTACTCAGAAATATTGCAAACGTTTCTTTCAAGAATATAGACTTACTTATTCGCTGTATTACTGTCTATAATCGCCCTGGTCCCATTTGAAATCGCCCTGGTCCCATCTTGATATCTCAAAATCCATTTTTGGCGACTTTTGACTCATTTTCCTTAAACACATCTCATATAGAATGGGATATGTCCAACGCCGCCTCCACAGGAAGTGCTTTGGGGCAAAGTCCACAAAATGGGGTTCAAACAATCCATTTTAGATTATTAAAGGCCTATACCCTGCATCACCTTGTGGTAAAGTAATATATATCCGTTGCATAATAATTATATGAAAGTCCTTGTCCACTAAGCCGATTCCCATGCGATTTTGTACTGCAGACGACTTTTACACTAAATTCTGTGAAAATCTCATGGAAACTGGGCCCTTAATTGTATGGTAAACCATTCTTAAAGGCATCATAACTCTCCAATAGAGAAACAATAGAACATCTAATAAGTAGTTCTATATTTAAAGTTTGATATTTTTATTTCTGAAAAAGAAGTTTGTAATATTTCTGGGTTGACATTTACTAGTAAAGTATACATGCTCTATAGGATGACCTTAGAAATGCATGGATATCTTTGATACACTGTCTTATTTATATGTTTTATTGCAATACACTGTCTTCATGCGTAAGCAACGCAAAATTGAAAACGATTCCACAAACACATGAAACACATTAGAAAATATCAATTTTGCGACGTGTGACTCAGTTTTCTGGAACACATTCGCATATCGTAAAGCCTCCGTAGTCCTCAATTTGAAGTCTTAGGCTTAACTCCATTGACGTGTGTTCTCTTTACCTTGATTTCTCACACTATGATGTCACTGATTTAATTTCCAATATTCTCCAGGAAATTCGAGCAGTCGGCGCCTATAAACCAGCAGTTCAGATGGCCTGGAGGAATCATCCCTTACGAGATAGATACAGGCTTCAGTAAGTTGGAATATTTGTCTTAAAATAGAATTGGTCACTTTGATAAGCATACAATCTGAAGCTTAACCACCAAGACAAATGTCGCTGGTGAGCATAATAAGTGAAGTCATGCATGAAAGGACTCAGGGCACTGTTTCATAATGAAGGAGGGATAGGAAGATTTATTTGGAACATCTGTGAATGGTGGTCCCGGCCTGGCGTTTCATAATATAGGACATTCACTCTTCATAGCTCTTCTTAGCTTCTCAGCTCTTTGCATTCCCACCATTGCAGTGGGGGCGGGCTGGGGGCAGGGGAGGGTGCAAGCAAGCATGGTGCATGGCTCAAGCATGGTGCATCTAAGCATGACCAGACGTTAATAACAGGCAGGTTGGAGACATGGGCTAGCTTAACTTCCACCGCTTATAGCACCAAAATTCGAAGAGAATCTTCTCAGCTTTGGGAAGATTCTCAACTTTATTATGAAACAGAATTTTTCCCAAATGTGATTATTTTCTCCTTCAGTCCTATGCCCCTGATTATGAAACCGGGCCCTGGCATATCCTCCAAATGAAGTTGACGTTTTAGAAGTTTTTTAGCAAAAGCAACTGGGCAAAATCTTCCAAAATAATCGACAAATGTGTTTTACATGAATGTTTAGTACATGACGTCATCTTTCCGCCATGCATTTGTTTGTTATAGATCATTTACATAAGCTATGATATTGGTGAAAATACTGTTGCGTTTTTCGATGAAAATGTTGCTAAATATGTGTATGTCAGAAATGAACTGAATCAGTCCTATCATGCACTGTAACAGACATGCGCAGTGAGACACGCAAATCCCCAATTCCCAGCCAAAACATTTACCTTACCAAAAATACAACAGAGGGGTTTTCATAAAAAAAAGTGTATGATATGTGTACTATATATGTATACATATAGGAATATATGTGGCGGAACCTGAATACCTTCCCGCCAGTGAATATCACCTGACTATTCTGGTCATTCCTCACTACAACTTCGAACTGACCACACGGCCACTTTCTTTTTTTACAGATATAAGATACATTGTGGGATATAAGATGTGTTGTGTGTAATTTAGAATATTCAATAAAAATGTTTTTTTAAAATAATGTGCTCGATCATTTAAGTCCCATAACTACCAATTCGAGTTTGTCAATGAAAATATCTGCGGGAATGAAGAAACTAATAGATCTATATTATACATAACTAATAGATCCAGACTGTAATAAACATGTTCATGAAGGTAATCATAAATAGTAATATACCTCTTAATAGCAGCCTTAAGGGTGGTCTCCACTGGCCGCGGTAAGCTCTACGGTAAGCTTTGCAATGGGGTTGTGCTGGTTCTGTAGGTGGACAGGAATGATGAGGTCCTGCCTACATGGATCCCTGGCCATGTAGGCAGGACCTCGCCACTTCTCACCATCACAGCACCATCGCAAGGCTTATCGCAGAGCTTACTGCAGAGCTTACCACAGCTAGTGGAGACCACCCTTTAGATATACGATATCTCATGAACGTTTACGATATCTCAAACAAATATTCAACACTCATATATACATATATAAGATTAGATCTAGAATGTGTTTTAAGACACACCCCAAGTTTCTATTCTCTAGCTCAACGCTCCGACCAGCAACTTGTTCAGTACTATTAGCAAATTTAAGCAATCATCTCCCGTGGTAATTAATTTCTCGAATTAAGAAAAAAAAGTCATAATATGTCCATAAATTGTGACATAATAGGAGGTGAGGAACTGGTACAAATTACCAATTACCTGGGATGTGTAAAGGAATTAGGTACAATCTAATAAAAGGGTAAGATCTTCAGAAAATGTACAATTGGCAGCTTTACTCATTTAGTAAATTTGGCTGCAATTTGGTCAATACTATAGGTAAATTCGAGAATATTTGGCATTGCATTGGTTCTAGCAATCTGTTAGGCTAAGTTGAACTGTGTGTTGAACTTTATTTTCGTCTGAAATTTGGGTTATTTGAGAAGATTGGCGAAGTTGAATTGTACATTTTCTGACAATCTTACCCAAATGCACATCATAAGAGGGACGAGCGCGTCTGCATGCCTTTAAGAATGCATCTCTAACAACAAATAATTGGGGACAAAAATAGACAAAAAATGTGTGAGGAATTACACCCTTAAGGTGGTTCAGGCTGTTTCAGTACTGATTAGATAATAGCAAGACTAATAGCAAGACTAAGATAAGTGTCTTATTAGAGCAAGGTAAAAATATATGGATAATTATCGCTGAGCGTGGGGGGTATCCGGTGCAAAAGTCATCGTACACATTATAGGTCATTGGCATGTTTTTTTTCAGTTAAGGCTCAGAGGTTTTTTGTTTATTTATTTTGTTTGGTATGTTTATACAGCAATCATGTTCAGTTATTTGTTTTTATCAAGTTCTGTTATAATACTGCTGAGGTCATTGAGATATGGGTTTGCGGAAGTATATTTGGTGAGGTATAGCCATGTTCTTCCACCCACTGCTTTGTCTTGCTAATACTATTATTATTATACAACTTTTATTCCGTAACTTATACATATACATTATATAAATCAAAGAATAGGGCTAGTACTCCCTCTCCGCTGGAGATCTACCAGGTAGCCCTTAACAAAAGATGTCAATACATAAAATGTGGATATTCTTTAAAAACAAAGTGCGTAGAAGAATTAATTATATTCAAAGTCCATGTCCTTTTGATATTAAGTAAGAGAGTTTCACAGTTCTTTTTGCTACTACTCATTGTAGTTGCGGTTCAATGATGAGTCTTCTTTATGCTGTCTTGTATACTAATGAAGCCTACAGAGAGTCCATTCAAACAGAGGGAAAGCCTCTCGCTCCAAAAGGCAAAATGCCATTTTAATCCCATTAGAACGCCTACTCCAGGGCCAGGAAAGCGATTAGCGCATTACGAATCTGATCACTGGCATTCCCTTAGTATCAGCTGTGAACCGTCACTGTTTTTTAAGACATATTTATTATTTCCTATTTCACGAGGGAGGTCTTCCAGTAGAAAGTGCTACAACTACATGAGGACTAAGGTATACATGGGTCAGACGTTCAGAAAATGTACAATTCGCCTTCACCAATCCTCTCAAATAACCCACTTTTAAGACAGAAATGAGCTTCAAAATGCAGTCTAACATAACATAACTGATACTTTAAATCAATGCGATACCAAATATATTCAGATATACCCAGTATTCTTCATTTTTCAGTCTAATTTAACAGAATATCCTAAATGTATAGAGCTGCCAATTGTACATTTTCTGGAAATCTGACCCACAGTGGTTGACATGCGATCTCTATAATAAACAGTTGTTAACAAAAGTGTAGACAGTTAATATAATGTACAGATAACGGTTCACATGTAAACTCAATAGCTGTGTGCAGAAGCAGTCATCTCATAGGAGACTACTTGGAGAGGACAATCTTCTTTTTTAACAATCTTATTGACTGAAGTTCCACAACAGTTTTTGCAGTATTTCTATTTCGTCACATAATATAGCCGAAGTTAGATGTTTTTTACTTTGCAAAAATTTGATGATGAAATCTAGTACATACATTATACTGTTTTAAACCCTTTAAACTGTATACAGCGTAAAATAGCTAAACTGTGGAATAATTTAGATGCTGAAACTAGAAATATTGACTCATATGAACGTTTTAAGGCCCTAACCAAGGCCGAAAGCTTCTTACCCTTATATATTTAAATGTATTCAATGTGCTCCTATTCCTCATCTATCATCCTTCATCTTAGCCATCTCCTAGTTCTCTTTTAGATAGTCTCTTTCACTATTCAGCTACATGAAAAAGGTCAAGAATTTGTAAGGTAATAGCCATCTTACCAGACTTAGCTAGACTAAGACTGAGGCTGTTTCCCACTTGTCCAACACATTATCTTGTCATGATTATATATGTTTGTGATGAAATGTTATTTTATGTCTATTGGCTGATAAACACTCCAAATAAAAAAAAATAAGATAAAAAATAAACATTATATTTTGTTAATGGTGAAGGTAATTATATGTCAACCAATGAGGACAGAGAACTCATTTAGAAATTGTGGTCCAGGAATTCAGCGTTATACCTTTAACATTCCTAACTCATCTCTGCACTTGGAATTAAAGCTGTTATGATGAGAATTGATGACTCCAATTTTTGTTCTCATCCTGTCGCACATGTATACATTGATATTACTCTACAAATGTTATGAACTAACAACTTAGAAACCATGACGTTAAGATTTCATCAACTAGATTATGATCATGTTGTGTTATGATAATCCACTACTTGATTACGATCATTTTATCTTGATCCTGATCTTGATAGATAAACTATGATGGTCCTTTATTCAAATCATTCCACCAGAGGGGGCCACTCTGACATAAGCTCCGCCTAGTGGAGGAGTGGTTGTCAAATGTCTCAGGATACACTTAAAGGGAAACTATTCCTGCGGAACATCATGTATAGTGTCGGTGGGAAATTATACATATATGATTAGTATTATTGTTGAGTTGGTGAATGACGATGGTGAATTAATTCAGTCAACATTAGTATTGTTTTGTATAAATGTTGTCTCCTGAGAAAAGAGAAAGAGGGAGAGAGATGGGAGGCAGAGGAGAGAGAGGGAGAGAGAGATAGAGAGGCAGAGAGAGAGATAGAGAGACAGAAAGAGAAGAGAGAGGCACAGAGAGAGAAGTGAGTATCAGAGGGGGAGAGATGAGAGAGAGATAGAGAGGCAGAAAGTGTGATTGAGAGAGTGAAGACCGAGAGAGGTTGAGAGAGCGGAGAGATAGAGGGACAAGATTCAATTCAATTTAATTCAAGACATTTTTTATTTGCAATTAGCGTCGGTTACAAAAAGGAGGTCCCAGTTTTGAAACCTTGGTTCCAAGTCTTCCTGTGGGTTCCTGGGTTGGTGGTTTCTGAAACAAGCTTACAATAAGATATTATGATATAAATTTCATGGCTATGTTTCTATTATCTACTTATCTAGGTTAGTTGGACATTAAATGCCACAACTGGCTAAAAGTAAGTTGTAATAACTGGCTAAGTTGTACTAACTAGAGCATACAGTAAAATCAGGGTGAGATAATAACAGTGCAATCAAACAATAGTTGGTAATCTGTATAGTCGGTCCAGACCAAGAAGAATTTTACAGAAACAACAAAAAAGTATATATAATAAAATACAATACAATACAATATCATAGCGATTCAACAAAAGATCTGTAACAGATCATGAGGTAAGTATAGTAACATATTGACATACACATACAGAGTTTGGTATAATGGTAGGGGGTGTTCTTATAATATTAATTTCATTTATGCAGGTGTGAATAATTTTGCTAAAGGTTTTCCGGTCTTGTACTTGGTGAGCAGCAGTTTCAAGCAAATTCCAATATTTAGCCGCTTTATAAATAAAAGAGTTTAGAATTTTTGCAGATTTTGGCTGTAGTAATTTTAAATTACGTCTGCCTTTGGCGTGACTCCTGGTTGAAATTTTTCTGTTATCTAAATTGGATTCACCCGTAGCCATGAAGTGGCTTAGATTAAGTATATGTTTTTGTCTCCTCTTGTTTAAGTGTAGTAAGTTCAGATCTAAATGTTCTTGATCTACATTTGTGTACTTGGTTTTTCCAAAGATGATTCGAAGTGCCGAATTTTGTAAGGACTGGAGCTTACCAAGTAGTGTTTTTGGTCTGGAATCATACAAATAGTCACCAAAATCGAAGTGTGGGAGTATGGTCATTTTATATAAGTCTTTCTTGCTTTTCTCAGTTCAACAGTGCCTCACTCATACAAAAGCCTCAATTTTGTACTAACTTTATTTCTGATAATATCTATATGTTTGTTGAAGGAGAGACCTATGTCCATAGTTAGACCTAGATATTTATATTCCTCTACTGTTTTTAGAATACTATTACCTAGTTTTATGGGTACTTCATTTTTAATCTTGGTATTTGATATTGAGAAGTGCATAACATTGCTTTTGGAAGTATTTATAGATATTTGATTTAGCCTACACCATAGGTCAATTCTGTCTAGGTCATGTTGTATGTTATAATTGACACAGAGAGAGAGAGGAGAGACACGGAGAGAGCTAGAGATAGAGAGAGAGAGAGAGCAAGAGATAGGAAGAGAAAGGAAGAGTGAAAGACGAGAGAGGAGAGAGATAGAGAGAGAGTAGGAGAGAGAGAAAGATAGCATCAGAATTTCTTGTTTATCAGTCATGGCACTCATACACACAGTTAATGTAGTTCCCTAAACAATATTTCATATATTAGTTGTTTACGCTATAAATACATTTGATGTTGACGATATATTCATAGAAGTTTCTATTTTTTCTCTTTTTTCCTATGACGGCTGTTGACTTTGCAGTCAACATCCGTCCAGATAAACTAATTGGCTCATCTTGAAATATTCAAGCCATTAAACTATTAGATATAATTGGAGACTTGCTTTAAATCAACACTACACTGCCCCAGGGTGTCTAAATGATCCCCCTGGGGCTTTCTACACTGAGTACTGGCGTATATATCATATATAATAGTTGTATTTTCACCATAAACATGTACACTTCGTTCTTGAAAGTATGCAAGCAGGGGAAAGGTTATATTCTTGTTTCAAGGAGCCTTCCACAGACTGTCATTTAGTGACCAAACAACACATACAGAGAAAACAATTAATGAAGGTATATTCATGGAATATTGGGTCAAAATTACATATAAGTTACAGAAAGGACTTATAACTAATCCGGAAGCACCTGACAAGTTAGCACTAAATTCATTCACGACATGTTATATAATTTCAGAAACTTATCAGTTTTGGCATAATATATTGTGTTACGGATTAATTTCACCTGAATACCAATTCATATTTTGGATTGTTAGAACTCATAAGAAATTCGATGGTAATATCAGTTTCAGTAAGTCCATTACATAAGTAGATATTGGTAAGGTAAAAGCCTAATATACTCATTTAGTTGGACCTTAATAGCACTTGATATATTAGTTATAACCATTCAATCAATTGACCAGAGAATATGCAATCTCAAATAAAGCCAATTTAAGAAACGACATAGATTCAAAATACAACAAGACCAACCCAGATAGAGTCAACCCATTACCAAATATACTCAGATATACCTAGTATCTATCGTTTTCTAGACTAATTTAACAAATTTTACCAAATGTGTAGAGTTGCACTTCTACATTCCGAGGCGATCTGACCCATACATGTAGCAGCAAAGGGTCTTGCCACATTGCATGTTAAAATACACATAAGTGGTCTTAAATATCATATATGTTAATTGGTTAATAGAATAATCATAGTGATTAACCCTCAAGTGATTATGGCTGTGAAGGGAGCACTCCATAATTTCATGCACTGCATTTCCCTTCAAATAAGTCGAGGGAGCCCTTGTTATTAGGGAAAAATATGGAAATCGGGATTAACCTATCCACTTTGCATAGTATAACATTAACCGTTCTTGAGGCCATGGCAATTTTCCTTTCACAAATCTGGGCTTTCTTTGGAAACCTCTGTGAGGTAAAGTCACTTCTATTGCCTTAGCAGAGTGTTTTTAAACGGTTTAAAAGATGTTTTCCTTTCATTCCTTTCTCTTTTCCCTATTTATGTATGTGAAATAATGATGAGATGGGATGATATGTGATCCGTTTTAGGAAAATGAGTCATAAGTCGCAAAAAATGAATTTTGAGATATCACCATATTTGAAAAGAGGAGATCAAGCAGATTCCAATGATAGTAAACACTGGGATATCTAATAAGTATTTCTATATTTTAAGTTTGATATTTTTATTTTTGAAAAAAAAGTGTTCAATGTTACTGGATGGGTAATTACCAGTAAAGTAACTAAATATACTCCATACAAAGGCCTTCAAAATGCAAGGATATATTTAATACAACAATAAAATTTGTTCCATGGATTCATATGACTATAAGTACTAAACCCTCTAAAGATCAGAATATTTCAATAAAGAGACCTTGTAAGAAAAACAATTTGAAAAATATCAATTTTGCGACTTATGACTCATTTTCTTGAAACACATCACAATTATGTCAGATGTGATGTGCTACAGAACAATTACTCACAAGTCGCAAAAATAGTATTTTTCAAATCGTTATCACAAGAATTCCTGATGGTAATGTGTATATTTTTTTACCAGTTTAGTATCCCCGATAGTGACAATCCACGTACCAAAACTGTCTATTGAATGTATCTATATAAGTTTCAAAAGTTATCCTAAGCAGTATATTAAACTTATTTACTTCAGGAAATATCACTTCAGGAAATATCGCTAACTTTTTTTTACCATGCATAAAATCATATAGAAATACTTATTATATGCTCTTAATGTTTACCATCATTGGGATCAGCTTGATCTCATCTTTCCAATAACAAATAATTTGTTTGCAACTTGTGACTTATATCCTGTGACACATCACACATGGTACGTGAAGGGTGAAGGGTGACATACGGAGATGTTCAAGTGCAGCAGCAATAACCATCATCAACCAAATGGTCTTATTAGCACCTAGACATTATAGTGATTTATATTAATGGAACTTGCTACCAAACGAAACAGTATATCTTAATTTAAGGCAATTTGTAAGTTGAAACTAATTAGAAAGTTTAGAACTATAAGTATAAATCAGTGAATAATTACCAAGGCCTGGAGGTTGTTCAACTTTTTCAAATGCATGGCTCTTCAACTGTTGAAGATGCACTCTCAACCTGTGATTCTACTGGATCACTATTTGGGTCAGATTTTCAGAAAATGTACAATTCGTCTTCACCAATCCTCTCAAATAACCCACATTTAAGACAGAAATCAGCTTCAAAATGCAGTTTAACATAACAAAATAGATACTATAAATCAATGTGATACCAAATATACTCAGATATACCCAGAATTCATCATTTTCCAGCCAAATTTAACAGGATTTACTGAATGTGTTGAT
This sequence comes from Sthenelais limicola, assembly GCA_942159475.1. Lineage (NCBI taxonomy): Eukaryota > Metazoa > Annelida > Polychaeta > Phyllodocida > Sigalionidae > Sthenelais > Sthenelais limicola. The sequence continues at coordinate 117,931,996 of OW804098.1, forward strand.
CTGCCAATTGTACATTTTCTGAAAATCTGACCCATTTAGGTCCGCTCATGGTGCGCTCTTATGCGCCGAGCGCCTGGCAAGCAAAGTTAGAGTAAAACCAGAGTGGAATGGGTTACTGTGCTTATATATGGGTCAGATTTTAAGAAAATGTACAATTGGCAGTTCTACACATTTTAGTAAATTCTCCTAAATTAGGCTAAACATTGATGAATACCGGGTATATCTGAGTATATTTGGTATCACACTGATTTAAAGTATCAGTTCTGTTATGTTAAACTGCATTTTGAAGCTCATTTTTGTCTTAAATGTGGGTTATTTGAGAGGATTGGTGAAAGTGAATTGTACATTTTCTGAAAATCTGACCCATATGCTCCACTAATAGGATGTTCCGCTAATATCTGACATTTTGCTAATATTGAGGTGTTTAATTTGAGCGCAAATATAGGACGTTATTTCTGCCTATTTTAGTAGCACATCAACAGTGAGCTGAGAGCAGATGCATGGAATTATTATTGGTTTCATGAGAAAACAAGCAAACCAGTAGAATCGTTCTGTGCTTGAACTTTGTGCGCTCCATTTTTGGAAGGGGCCCCTGGTTACATAGAGGAGAGTATAATGTACACTTTATGCGTTTTAAAGGCATTCGTAGGAGTATATTTAGTTACTTTGCTGGTAATTACCCATCCAGAAACATTACAAACTTCTGTTTTTTCAAATACAAATATCAAACTTAAAATATAGAAGTGCTTAATGAGGTGTCCTAGTATTTACTATATAGATACCATTGGAGTCAGCTTGACGAAAAGTCGCCAGTGGCAATGCCATGCATAAAAACCTCAGCTCAGCAATTCGACCCAAGCTCATTGGCCAACACCTATTACGCAAATCTGCAAATAATTTCCAAAAATCCCTACGTTCCCATATGTACACACACTTCAAACCTGTCCCAGTCTCAAGCTTATTGATTATAAGAGACATTTCACCCAAGATTTTAAGCTCTTACTCATATAATTACGCAGTTCCAGCATTACATGCTTACGCCTATGTATCTCTGTTTCGGATCGTTGCCGACATTACTCGGCCACACTCGGTAAGCTTCGTGTAATGACGTCATAGGCGCGGGGATTCCCCACCGGAACCCTACCCAGAACGAGGCCCATGTAATGACCTCATAGCAGTGGGGAATCGCCGTATCATGTGCATGCATGATCGGCGATGATTAAAGCTAAAAAACGAAACGATTTGGAAGGCGTCGGGAGACGCCATAGGAGGGAGGGAAGCAGGTAGGGTCTTGATAGTATTGGGCGGGATGGTGGGGCTACAAAAACACTCAATTCCATGTTTAGTAAAGCAAATAATCCAAGACTTCTCCTGTTGTGACGATATCCTGGTGCCACATACTCGCTAGATCACAAAATGGATATGGTGCTATTAGCACCTAGACATTATGCTGATTTATATTAATTTTTAGAGGAACCTATAGCAAGGGTGATTTTCTCTTTACAGGGCTGGGTTTGGGAGGGCATGTATTCCCTGCAAGCCATGAGTTGCCTTAAAGCTGCATTCCCAGGATTTAAGATCGAGTGGTTCTTCTGGAATTACATTCATATTAGTTCCCAAACTCAATATTATCTATCTCTGTTTCAATGAAAAGTAAAATTAATGTCTAAATTCTGTGTTTTTACGATCGGGAACACACAGGGATATGTATAGAAGCCATCATCACAGTTCTGTAGATGCACTGAATGGTCACATGTGGCGCCTCGGTGCCACATCAAGCCACATGTTTCTCTCTGTCTGCCAACGAATTTTCCCCGTCAACGACTATCTGTATGGAACAAGGCTAAGGAGGTCACACTGTTGACTAAGGAGGTCACACTGGTGACCACTAGTACGGGAGGACGAGTATTTCTTCTCAAATATTAAACTCCAACCTTAAGAAAGAAACCTTAACGATTGGGATAAGGTGGGGCAGTGTACTAGGTAGCTTAACAAGTGAAAACTGAGATTCGTATAGAAATTAGCTGGGAAAGGAGCTTTAATAGTTGATACTTTCTGTTTGCAGCTGTGTTTCATATTAACCTGATCCGGCAGGCCATGAATGAATGGGAGACCAACTCATGTGTCAGGTTTGTGAGACGAACCAACCAGTTCAACTTCATCAGGCTCAACAATGGACTTAAGTAAGTATAAGGGTCAGGTTTCTAGAAAATGTACAATTGGAAGCTCTACATATTTAGTAAATTCGGCTTGATTCGGTTGCAATCTGGTCAATACTAAGTTAATTTGAGTATTTTCGGCATTGCATTGATTCTAGCAATTTAAACTTAATTTTAAACTTTTTTCAAGTCTAAAATTTGGGTTATTTGAGAAGATTGGTGAAAGTGAATTGTACATTTTCGGGCGATTGCAGCCATAATTCTGTGCCCTTGAAGCTATTCTTTCCATGAAAATACAAAATTGTGTATGGAGTGGTCTATTCACACCAGTCCCATCACAAGGTCACCCAGATAGAATATTGAAGGATTTTGACCTGCTATTTTTGGTGTAAAATTGCATTATCTCCCAAAATAGTTATTTTGGGGGCCCGCCAAAATCTCACCTTTTTTCAGTCTGACAATCTATCATCTTTCTAAACGTTCGGAATCGTGTTAGAACCGAAATTGTACGAAAAACACTTGCTAGATAGGTATATGAAAAAAACCCACACAAATTGCCCTATTAATCCCATTTGATCAAGATTGCCACTGTAGATCTGTGAAATAGATAGTGAAATGTGTCACAAAATAAAACTGTTTTAAACAAAAAAATAATATTGCAGTTGTCGGGCACCGGTCGGACATCAGAATATTGGACAACAAAACGCCTTCCTCAGCACTTCAACCTGTTTCACCGTGAGTTCACATTATTTATTTTGGTTTCACAACACTCCATATTTTGATAGAGGAAGAGTCTACAAAAGTTCCAATATCACAGTGAACACACAGGGTGACTGTGCCACGCTGCGCATACATCACAAATATTGCAGATGCTAAGTTCCATTGGTTGCGCATTTGTGATGTGTTTCAGGAAAATGAGTCATAAGTCGCAAAAATTATATTTTTCAAAGTGTTTATTTTACAAGTTCACTTTAATGGAATGTTCTGATCTTTGGCGAGTTTATCACTTATGGTTGTATCAATCCATGTATCAAATTTTAGGATATTATAAATAATATATCATTTCATTTTAAAGGTCCACATATGGAGTATATTCAGTTACTTTACTGGTTATTGTCCACCAGAAATATTACAAACATTTTTGTCAAAAATAAAAATATCAAACTTAAAATATGGAAATACATATTAGAATATTGGACTGTTTACTATCGTTAGAATCGGCTTGATCTCCTCTTTTCAGATATGGTGATATCTCAAAATTCATATTTTGCGACTTATGGCTCATTTTCCTAAAACGGATCACATTTTACTTTGTTTCTCTGCATTTGGAGCATGGTAGTCTTTTCAAACTCTAGGAGATGTATTGAATAGCCTAAGCATAGTATTGGTGTATAGTATATGCTGCATATCTACGTTATTTTGTCACAATGCCTTCCAAAACAAAAATCATTCGTTCAATCGATCTGTTCTACGATTTTTTTGTGGCACGGACATCCTCTAGAACCTGCACGTACATCCTACTACACATTTATTGAGGAGTTTTCTCTAAATTGAGACGAAGCTATGACGATGTTATTTTGTAATCAAGACGATAAATTGGGTTACTAAAGGTGTATGGGGTCATGCACTGTAATAGCTCATGAGATGAGTTTCAGGAAAATGAGTCATAAGTCGCAAAAAATAGATTTTGAGATACCATTATATTTGAAAAGATGAGATCAAGCCGATTCCAATGATAGTAAACAGTCTAATAATCTAATAAGTATTACTAGATTTTAAGTTTAATATTTTCGTTTTTGAAAAAAAAAGTTTCCAATATTTCTGGGGGTCAATAAACAGTAGAGTAAGTAAATGTAGTCCATATGAGGACCTATAAAAACAAGGATGTATTACATACATTGTCCTGATATTTGATACATCGATTGATATAGCTATAAGTGATAAACTCCCCCAAAATCAGAACATTCCAATAATGTGATCTTGTGAAAAAAACACTTTGAAAAATATCAATTTTGCGACTTATGACTCATTTTCTTGAAACACAGTGAATATATCAGCCCATGGGTGCATAGCACTATAGAATATAAGACCTTGTCTTATAGGCCTTGTAACACCCTCTTAAAGTTATGACTATGAGGGACTTATGATACGAGGGTTGCTGCATTGAAACTCATGCATTTGAACAAGGTAAGAGATCTGTCATAGGACTTCAGAGTTCTCTTAGACTAGTCTCAGAAAATAATCGTATATAGTGCAATGCAACTTTTGCCAAGAGGGAGTTACGAGGCCTCTAAGTAAGAGTGGTTTAATACACAATCGTATATGGATCAGATTTTCAGAAAATGTACAGTTGCCAGCTGTCCACATTTATTGAATTCTGCAAAATAAGGCTGAAGTTTGGTCAATACTAGGTAAATTGGAGTATATTCGTCATTGCATTGATTATAGCAATCTGTCTGGTTATGTTGAACTGTATTTTTAACTTTATTTTCGTCTAAAGTTTGGGCTATTTGAAAGGATTGGTGAAGATCTTCTGAAAACCTGACCCATATGTGATGTGTTTCAGGAAAATGAGTCATAAGTCGCAAAAATGATATTTTCTTAAGTGTTTTTTCCACAAGATCACATTATTGGAATGTTCTAATTTTTTTAGGGTTTATCCCTTATAGCTATATATATCGATGTATCAAATTTCAGGACAATCTATGTAATATATCCTTTCGTTTTAAAGGTCCTCATATGGACTACATTTAATTACTTTACTGTTTATTGACCTCTAAAAATATTGGAAACTTTTTTTTCAAAAACGAAAATAATCAAACTTAAAATCTAGAAATACTTAGTAGATTATTAGACTGTTTACTATCATTGGAATCGGCTTGATCTCAACTTTTCAAATATAATGGTATCTCAAAATCTATTTTTGCGACTTATGACTCATTTTCCTGAAACACATCACATATAGTGTAATGCACCCTATATCTAATTAGTAGTGACAGACCATGACACTATGTACAGGGAAGATGGAGGGTCTGACTGTGGGTATGTTGGGAGGTAGGGATTACTTAATGATGATGTAATGTGGGCTCCCATTAAGCAGTAAGCTATGATTACTCATTATCTCACAATCGGTCTGACTTCTCTATGATTAGGATGGCAATGGCACCACCTGCGGAGTGAGTCAGATTTTCAGAAAATGTACAATTGACAGCTCTACAACTTTAGAAAATTCTCCTAAATTAGGCTGAAAAATGAAGAATACTGGGTATATCTGAGTATATTTGGTATCGCATTGATTTAAAGTATCATTTCTGTTATGTTAAACTGCATTTTGAAGCTATTTTCTTTTCTTAAAAGTGGGTTATTTGGGAGGAATGGTGAAGGCGAATTGTACATTTTCTGAAAATCTGTCCCGAGTACGTCTCATGTTGGTGCTGGTGATGAGGCAGGTCCCCGAATAGTGTACCATTGGGATGTCTTTCAGGGAAAAGAGTCACAAGTCGTGAAATTGATATTTTTCAACGTGTTTATCCACAAGATGTCTTTATTGCAGTGTTCTGATTCTAAGGGGGTTCAGCACTTATATTCATATGAATCCATGTAATAAATTTCGGGACATTGTAATTAATAGATCCTTGCGTTTTGAAGTCCTTCGTATGAAGTATATTTAGTTACTGTATATGGTATTTTTCAAAGTCATAAATTTATTCACAAGATCACATTATTGGAATCTTCTCATTTTGGGGGTATATAGTCCTCAAGGTCGCATACATATATGTACCAAATTTAAAGATAGTGTATATAATATATCCGTGCAATTCTGAGGTTATCTTTTGAGTATATAGCTACTTTATAGTGTCCAGTCAGATATATTGCAAATCTTTTTTTAAAAAATTCGAATATCAAAATCTAAATGTACTTATTCGATGCCCTACTATTTACTATCATTGGAATCTCCTTGATCTGAACTTTTCAAATATGATGATATCTCAAAGTCCGATTTTTGTGGCTTGTGACTCATTTTCCTGAAACACATCAGATATTGAAGTTTGTTGTCCACAAGATCTCTTTGTACGGATTTTCTAATTTTCAAGGTATCTAATGCCCCAAGTCGCACAAATTCCAAGCTTGTATCTTTGATATATCTATGCGCTTCAAAGCTCAACCCATAGAGTATAATAGCTACTTTACTAGTAACTGTAAGAGCTATCACAAACTTTATTTTTCAAAAATAAAAACATCAAACTCATAATATAGACACTTATTAGTTGTCCTAATGTTTACTATCATTAAGACCGGATTGATCTCATCTTTTCAAATACCCGATATCTCAAAATTCATTTTTCTCCGATTTTGAGATACAATGACATTTTATATGAGTTCCTTTCCAACGCACCCTAAAACGTTTTGTATGAACATGATTAACAGCACCCCATACAACGCTGGAGTTGGAAAACTCTCTGTATAAGATGGTAAAGTACAGTGGTATACACAGAGACTTCCTACAGTCATTGATCACTATAGGTTGGTAAAGAGAAAATCGAATTAGGTTGAAGTTGTAGTTATTTATAAAGATATAGTGATAATAATACAATAGTTATTACATAAGGTGAGGATGGTGGGCAGGAGACGACCGTCCAACTGTCGCCCAGTAAGTATAAAGGCACAGACCAATGGAGGCAGCTGGCCCTCCAGCGGTGCTCTAATGAACCACCATTTTACCGATGGGAAAGCGACTAGATACTAGGCGCCAGGCTACTAATACTGCTATATCACCATTATAGGGCGACTCCACTAGGGAGAAAAACGGCGTCAACAAATTTTGTTGTTGCCCACTAATTTGTTGCAAAAATATCCATACAGAAACAACAGTTTCCAGAGAATGTGGCAACACATCTGACACTCCTCCATTTGCATTTTCATTGGAAACATGAAATGAACAGTGGGCAACAACAAAATTGCCCACAACATTTGTCGCCGCCGTTTTTCCTCTGAGTGGAGTCGCCCTATTATGCACTATATTTTTATATCGTTTTATAGCGGAACTCCACTATAGGTAAAAAAAACGGCGCCAACAGGCAAAAACGGCTGCGACGAATTTTTTGCGACGAAATATCTAATCAAGTTAGATATTTTGCAATTGTTGGCAACATATAAATGTGTTGCAAACAACCTATTTTACCCCCTCATCCACTAGAATTTTTAGTCATGTCCAATTTTCCGAATTTTTAGAAATGTCGGCGACGAATTTTGCCTGTTGGCGCCGTTTTTTACCTATAGTGGAGTTCCGCTATTATACCTAAGGTTAAATTAGTGGTCCTAAGTCGTGTAGGTAGTAGACATATTACATTAGTAGCCTGGCGCCTAGTATTTAGTCAGTACCGACCAATGGTCTGGGAATATGAGTAAATGTTGATATCTATATCCGTGATAGCTAAAAATACATTAAAGAAGTGAAAATTAAACACCTAAAATATAGTTAAAAGGAGCCGATTGTGTTTTGTTTATTTTAAATGTTTTATTCAGCATTGGACATTATGTAACAATTACACTATATCTCAGGACTGATTTAATGATATAAAAAGATCAACCCTGAGGGCTCCTGTCGTGTAAATCCTATCTAACAACCTGGAGAGTTTGTAGAAGTAGTTGAGGAATAGGTAGTTAGGTAATGTATGGAGTAATTGCCGCTAACATTGCTAGACGGGTCAGAATTCCAGAAAATGCACAATCTACAGTTCTACACATCTCTCAAATTTTGCTAAATTAGAGTGAAAAATTATAAATACTGAGTATATCTGAGTGTATTCTGTATTGTATTCATTCAATAGATATATTCGAATATATTGCACTGCATTCTTAACCTAATTTCCGTCTTAAATTTGGGTTATTTGAGGGGATTGTTGAAGGCCAAATGTCCATTTTATGAAGGTTTGACCCGTACAGAAAAACTGAAATTGAATCTATGGGAAAGCCAAGCATACGAAAGGTCGCCAATATATAACGAAATAATGATGTAGCTATATTTAGTACTTCTGTAGAACAAGTCAGAGTGTGTTCCTGACCAGTCAGAGACACGATGTGCGCGAAAAAAGTTAACTACTGTAAACGTATTAATGTTCGCGCAGTATTTATTTTCGCTATTTTCGCGCACCCACCTTTGTGCGCGAAAATAAATCCTGTACGAAAGGTATAATTATTCCATAAACAATGTATGAGACTTCCTTGCTGCGCGAATTTAAATCCCCGCGAAAAGGTGCCATTGTATTTAGTGCGCGAAAATTTATCTGCGCGAAAATAAATACGTTTACAGTATTTTGTTGATGAGAAGAACTTTCGTAATTGTTGATTTTTCAGGAAACTCTGTCTTTCTTGAAAGCTTTGAAAAGTTCAGTTTGTCTGTAAACCCTGGGGTAATTTGTGCCCAACTGCTCTAAACATATCAATATAATTATTCGCGCAGTATTTGGGTCAGATTTTCAGAAAATGTACATTCGGCAGCTGTACACATTTGGTAAATTCTGCTAAATTAGGCTGCAATTTGGGCAATGCTAGGTAAATTCAAGTATATTTGGTATTGCATTGATTCTAGCAATCTGTTTGGTTAGCTTGAACTGTATTTTGAACTTTATTTTCGTCTGAAATTTGTGTTATTTGAGACGATTGGGGAAGATGAATTGTACATTTTCTGAAGACCTGACCCATTTATTTCCGCTATTTTAGCGCACCAACCTCATGAAAAAAGGTGTACGGTGTTACGTCCTTGCTGCGCAGAAATGTATGCGCGCGAGAATACGTTTACAGTAATTACAAGTGTGCGTGTAGGAGTCCATCTGGTAGTTACACTTCAGTCTAGTTATGTGATGGGCGAATCTGGTAGTCGATTCTGTATTTATCGATCAGATTATTAGTTAGATGTGTACAACTTTACACCTATTATTATAATAAATAAATCCTATCTTATCTTATAATATACCAAATGTTTAGAGCTGCTAAATGTACATTTTCTGATGATCTTACCCGTATTTCCATAGAATACGTACACATTCAGACAAATATATACAAATAGCCCAAATTCAACGCCTAAAAGGATTTCCTTTAATCAATGCAACACTAAATATACTCAGATAAATAAATAACATTCATTTGCCTAATTTAGCATAATATACCACATTTTTATAGCTGCCAATTGTACATTTTCTAAAGATCTGACCCATATACATCACAAGATATATACATTTAACACAGGTGCGCGACAAAAATAGATTTACGGCTTTCAGTTAGGCCAATAATTAGCGAAAAACACTAATTACAGGCATTAGACTCACTACATAAATACTCACCGCTCTCTACGTCTCTCTCTCTCTAATCAGTGCCAGTTACCCCGGAATTTATTTTATTTTATTTTAGATGGGTTTTTTTCGTACCATGAGGGACGGGGATGTTACACATTTATAAGTACAACAGGTGTAAAAATGTGAAAAATGTGGGATTTGTAGCAGTGTTTTTGGCCAAAGTCCAGAATTACGAGTTTTTATGGAAACGTTACCTGTTTATTGGGATGTACCTGTAAGAATAAGTACCTGTAAGGGTTTATATATACACCTGAGGAGAAGAGAAAAGAAAGGAAAAACAAATATGGCAGGCATTAATTTAAGGTATAAAACACTATACTTCAAACTGAAGGTAAAAAGCATAATTATGCTCGTTCGGATGGAGGTTGGAGAATAAGTAGACATTGTCAATTGGTTTATCTTGTTGTCTAAAGTCTGCGTCCACAGGCAGAAGAAACTTTTTGTGGACAATTATATTTTATTTTCTAATAAATATGAAGGAAAGTGAATACAAATTGAGAGCGCTAAGAGAAAGGTAATCTATGAGCCCCACACAAGGAAAACAACATTATCAATGGACGAAAGGTTTTCTTTGTTTTTTTTTAAAAACATTTTTATTTCTTGAATTTCTACAATGTTGTAAGTCTCGTTCGCGAAATATAACCCACTATTGACTTTCCATTTTTTTAGGGAATAATTGTTCAAATTTGTTTATTGGCCTGAAATGAAAATAGATAAATAAAAAAAAAATGTGCTTGTGTAGTGGTTGAGTGTTTTACGGGTCCCGCAATGATATAGTTTGGGAGTCCGAGACTGTCCGCTGGTTGAGTCCAGTCCTTTCGGACTGACACCAGAGGGCAGTCGAGGGCTCTCGGATCAATCCGAACACAGACCCTGGAAGAGTGGTCTCGTGTCTTATTACTTTTATCTGTGTTTATCTCTTTATATTGTGCCTTGTCCTTGTATATTGCTATTTTATACCTTTGAAATGTCCTTTTATGTTGTTCTTATCCATCTCTGGTATTGCTTATCTTAAACTCTTCTCTTATGAGAATATGTTATGTTTCATTATTCTCCACACCTTGTATTATACTGTTTTGCAGCATTTATGTTCCCTTTGTGGCTGGTCCACAAAGGTTGGTCTGACAGGTTGTGTGGTGATAAAACCAGAGTACGAGAGTAATCATTGTTCCATTTTATTCCTAAGCTAAGAGTCCCGAACCGAGTTCACTACACTTGATTATTTATGTGCCATAAGAACCAATGTTATTTTTTTCATTCAAATCTCTGAGGGAATGGGGAAATATATATATATCTATATTATTTATATATTCAATAACCTAGTGAGACTGTAATTTACAGTTCTATAAACGCTAGAGTAAATAGTAAGATACCTAAAAGAAAAAGAAAAAAAGTAAGACATTTGTAAAGAATCGTCTAAAATTTAAGAATTTCTTAAAGGTTTACAATACCTCAAACCAACAGACACACTAGTTTGCTGGAATATTTCTATACTATATGCCGCTCCTTGTTTTCTTTGACACATTTCCTTATTATCATATGTTTAGATGAATTTGTGCACGAATCTGGGTGACATGGCCAACTTCAGATGTAGTTTTTACCCACGCGACGTTTCTTTTTTCACATTTCCCCATAACTAGACTCCCATACTAAAACACTGTTATTTTCAAGCGACTGCAAAATACCAACTAAGTTCGTGAGATAACTTTGTTTTCGATTTCATTCTTACTTATGTGCTAAGAGATACTCCTTGAAAGCTTTGTTCAAATATCAATGGACACTCTGTCTTTCCATTGAACACCCGCATGTACCTTTAATAGTTCTCTACAGCGGAACTAATTGCCCTCATATTCAGGTTAGGTGTGTGGTGTCGGCCCCTCGTGTGAATCTTCCAAACTAAAAGTTAGAGCCTGGTTTATACCCATACATTCGCAGGTGGAGACACCACACTTGTCATGGTCATTCATAGACGGTAAACGTTTTACTATTATCAGAGCTATTATATCGGTCAGATTTTCAGAAAATGTACAATTCAACTCCGCCAATATTCTCAAATAACCCAATTTTCAGACGAAAATAAAGTTCAAAATACAGTTCAACCTAACCAAACAGATTGCTAGAATCAATGCAATGCCGAATATAATCAAATTTACCTAGTATTGACCAAATTGCAGCCTAATTTAGCAGAATTTACTAAATGTGTACAGCTGCCAATTGTACATTTTCTGAAAATCTGACCCATATAGACTACTAGTTTATAATAGCTCTGCTATTGTGAAACTTTCACAAAATACAATTTTCCCACACGTCCCAAGTTACATATGTTGGTCATTTGAATCAAGTTTATATCATTTTTTTTTCCAGAGATATGCAAAATTCTAAAATCCCCATTTTCCTACACAGTTGCCATGGAAATGGATTTCATTAAAAATGCTCAACAATGCCAGCTGGGCACTCATCAGTTTCTTGAATCTGACCACCTGCTGAATCCATTTCAGCAAAAAAACTGTAGTAGTATTCCAAGTCGCGCTTACTCCATATTTGGGGGTTTGTCTACTGGACTAACACTTATGATTGCAAAATTAATAGTCTATACGAATGAGAATTATTTTTGTTTTTGCAACGTGTATCCTTTATTTCTTAAAGTTGACAATTATTGATAAGGCATACATGAATACAGATTTGGTTTCAACTAAATACTAGGCGCCAGGATGCTATATTAATATTATAATATTATTATTATTTATATACCTACTACCTGTACTGACTTAGGATAACAAATATAAGGTTAGGTTTAGGGTTATAGTTAGCATTGGTATCAATCCAAGTACTCTATGCCACTTCACAGAACACATGAAACTACAGTGCATAATGGTAACATTGCTATTTTTTTTAGCATCTTGGCACCTAGTATCTAGACGCTTCTTACAGATTTTCAGTCGCTGTTTGGAGTACTCAGTAGGCGGCGACACTATTGTTTTCACCGGAGTTTGCTGTTACATCATTCTGCACTAGATGGCGCCACACTTGTTTCTTTCGGGTTTTTTGTTTGAACCTCTTAGCTATGACAATTGTGATCCGTTTTAGGAAAATGAGTCATAAGTCGCAAAAAATGGATTTTGAGATATCACCATATTTGAAAAGAGGAGATCAAGCCGATTCCAATGATAGTAAACAGTATAATGAAATAATAAGTATTTCTAGATTTTAAGTTAGATATTTTCGTTTTTGAAAAAAAGGTTTCCAATATTTCTGGGGGTTAATAAACAATAAAATAACTAAATGTAGTCCATATGAGGACCTTTAAAACGAAAGGATATATTGCATAGATTGTCCTGAAATTTGAGACATCGATTGACATATCTATAAGTGATGAACTCTCCAAAAATCAGAACATTCCAATAATGTGATCTTGTGAAAAAACACTTTGAAAAATATTAATTTTGCGACTTGTGACTCATTTTCCTGAAACACATCACAATTTTCCCTGACCCCTATAATACCATACAGTGAAGATTCTTTGTGATGTGTTTTCAGGGAAATGAGTCACAAGTCGCACAAAAGGGTATTTTTCAAAGTGTTTATTTTGCAAGATCACTTTATTAGTTCTGAGGAGTTTATCACTTATAGTTATATCGATCGATGTATCAAATTTCAGGACAGTGTATGTAAAACACCGTTTCGTTTTAAAGGTCCTCATATGGACTACATTTAGTTACTTTACCGTTTATTGGCCCCAAGAAATAGTGGAAACGTTTTTGGTCAAAATGTAAATATCAAACTTAAAATCTAGAAATACTTATTAGATTATGAGACTGTTTACTATCATTGGAATCCGCTTGATCACATCTTTTCAAATATAATGGTATCTCAAAATCTATTTTTTGCCACTTATGACTCATTATGTTAGAGGTTGTTGGTCTCCATTTTTGATCGCATCTATTTTTACCTGGATATCCTCTTTCACTTGTCTCCACAATGTACGTTCCTCTCTGGGGGCATGTTTCCTATAGAGAGTATAGTTAAATATTGCATCTCATTTTCAGCTCAGAAAACACATTTAAAATAATGATTTTGCCTTCCTCGAAGAGCCTCTGAGAAATTAAATAGAGAGTTACACTGTTCGAGTATATGGGTCAGACTTTCCGAAAATGCACAATTGGCAGCTCTACACATTCAGGAAATTCTCCTAAATTAGGCTGCAAAATGGTTAACATCGGGTATATCAGAGTATCTTTGGTAACGCATTGATTTAAAGTATAAGTTCTGTTGCGTTAAACTGCATTTTGAAGCACATTTTTGTCTTAAATGTGGGTTATTTGAGAGGATTGGTGAAGGCGAATTGTACATTTTATAAACATCTTACCCTTATACAGTATATGGGTCAGACTTTCAGAAAATGTACAATTGGCAGCTGTACATATTTAGTAAATTCTGCACAATTACGCTGCAATTTGGTCAATACTAGGTAAATTCATGCATATTCAGCATGGCATTGGTTCTAGCAATCTGTTTGGTTAGGTTGAACTGTATTTTGAACTTTATTTTCGTCTGAAATTTGGGTTATTTGAGAAGATTGGCGAAGTTGAATTGTACATTTTCCGAAAATCTGACCCATATGTTATGTTGCAGTACTCTAGCGTTCTACACGAGCTTGGCCACATCATTGGCCGCTTCCACGAGCACGGCCGGCCCGACAGAGACACATTCGTGGAGATCCAGCTGCAGAATGTGGCAGTGGGGGACTGGCCGGAGTTTGACCGCTACCCCTGGGGACTGGTCACTGACTACGACGTCCCTTACGACTACCTCAGTATCATGCACTACGCCGGCAGGGTAAGGCTTTGGGTTTTTTCTTTTTTTATTCATTTAGGGCAAACAATATTTAGAATAACATCAAACTGAAAAAGATGCTGTATCCATCTTGGATGTGTTTCAGACGTTGCCTCTTATAGTAACATTACGCAATACTTCCAGTGATTGTCATAGAGTTATTAGTTATTAATTATTATTGATAGAACAGGTACAATCAAATGTATTCCAATGTTGTTAACATGTAGGGGATCTGATAACTTATATTTCTATCTCTTCACATGCTTGAAAATATTGTTTGTAATCTTAATTAAGGATGTACATCTATTTATTTAGTAGTTGAACACTTTTTTTCAAACATAAAAATAACAAACATAACATATAAAAACACTTCTTACATGCCCTTCATGGCTACCATCATTAGAACCGGCTAGATCTCATCTTTCCAAATATGATAATATCTCAAAATCGATATTTTGAGACTTGTAACTGATTTCCCTGTAACACCACAAATATAACACCGACTCTTTCCCACAGAGTTTCTCAAGAAACGGAGCCTATACCATAGTAACCCTGGACGAGGACGCACAGACACTGATCGGCCGTGCCACGAGCCTCAGCCCCAGGGATATAGAGACCGTCAACCTCATGTACCAATGTCCAGGTAGGATATATGTGAGGTGTTTCAGAAAAATGAGTCATAAGTCGCAAAATTAATATTTTTCAAAGTGTTTTTTTCACAAGATCACATTATTGGAATGTTCTGATAATTGGAGAGTGTGTTACTTATAGGTATGTCAATCGATGTCTCAAATTTCAGGACAATCTATGCAATATATCCTTTCGTTTTAAAGGTCCTCATATGGACTACATTTAGTTATTTTACTGTTTCTTAACCCTCAGAAATATTGAAAACCTTTTTTTCAAAAACGAAAATATCAAACTTAAAATCTAGAAATACTTATTATTTTATTATACTGTTTACTATCATTGGAATCACATTGATCTCTTCTCTTCAAATATGGTGATATCTCAAATTATTGTTTGTTTGTTTTAAATGGGTTTATTCAGCCAAGAGACGTCATGTTGTTGTATACTTTTCTCAGTATTAGCTAATGGAAAAAGCAAAGCATAGGACTCGTTACAGCAATTGTAGTTTAACAAATGAATGTTATAGTCGTAGAATAAAAGTTTTCAAGATATTATATTATACAGAAAATTCCGCTTTAACAATAAAACTGTTATTTTTTAACAAAAAGAATTAAATCGAAGCAAAACAATGTAAGAACCATCACCCGGGTATAATCATCGTTTTGCTACTATCGAAGGAGAGGCTAATTAATCCAAAAAATAATCAACATACCAAAGCATATTCCAGAATCATTCAAGTCAAAATCAATGTAAACACTTCAACAACAGAAAGGCCTAAATCAGATTTTCGGGGTCTGGAAAATTCTAGATATTTAGTATTCTATTGAACGCGTTTGTACAGATTTTCTTCAACTCTGTAACAGGCTTAGATAAGATAAGATAAGATAAGATAAGATAAGATAAGAGAATTCTTTATTCGTCATAAGATGGTGCGGACAAAAAAGTTGTAGTGAAACCTTTCTTTTGATTCTAAGTTTGAACTTTGCTTGTGTTTTAAAGAAAGTTTGCAATATTTCTGGGTGAACACTTACTAGTTGCTCTTTCCCCCCCCCTTTCCTCCACGGTCTCTACCTCTATCACTCCCTCTCTCTTCTCTTTCGTCTCTCTCTCTGTCTGTCCCTCTGACCCTCTCTTTCTCACTCTCTCTCACTCTCATTCTCACTCTCTCTCACTCTCACTCTCACTCTCATTCTCACTCTCTCTCACTCTCTCTCTCTCTCATTCTCACTCTCTCTCACTCTCTCTCTCTCATTCTCACTCTCTCTCTCACTCTCTCTCTCACTCTCATTCTCACTCTCTCTCACACACTCCTCTTCCTCTCCTTTCCCTCTAAGCTCTCACTCTCTTGCTGTTATTCCCTCATTTCCCATTCCCTTTCCCTCTCTACATATCCATCCATATAATATGAAGCTAGAGCGATTTCTAGGAAAGGAGGTAGAAAAGAAATGGTAGAAAGAAGGTTTTCTTTGTCCAGAATGTTCTCGGAATTTGTTGTTTTACAAACCACTTTACTCATCTTTAGAGGTCTCTCCCCCCTCTCTGGATGTCGTCGTATGTGGTTTGTGAAGGTATTTGGGGGGGAAATTAGATTTTGAAGCCTTTTTTAAATCGGGATAACCACACTCTATTCATAGCCTGGGAAAGCCCCTGTGAGATACTACGTCATTTCCCACAACCTACGTCCAGGGGGACCTAAAACTGGTATGAAAGTCAGAGAAGAGGGGGAGGGAAAAGAGGGAGAGGGGGAAGTGTGGCGATAGAGGGTGACCGTCCTCCGGACGGGTACTACTTTGCTAGTATATCTATAAATAGAGCGACCAACGTGTTGACGGTGTATTAACCCCGGTACTATTGTCACTCTGCCTATACTACTCCCTACATAATGCACTCTCATCCATCTAGTTCAGTAGTCTAGCCCAGAAACATACCAGAAGTCCTGGAACTCCCCTTTCAGACGTATGTCTCGTTTTTGGTACATTTTTACGTGTAAATATAAATGATTCAATGATTGTTGTCTATTTTGTGTGTTGAGGGGACGAGTGTTTGGACCGGTATGATGACTGTGTGTTCTGGACCCAGGACGGCCAGTGCTCTAACCCAACCAGTCGGCCCTGGATGGAGGCAAATTGTAGGCTCAGCTGTGGACTCTGCTTCGCAAGTAAGTGTCTCCTCATGACTCATCATTAATTTTAACCACTGAGGGGGATGGAGAATTGTTTGACCCCCCGCCTTTTGAAATATTGTGCAGAATTTCTTGCCCTCCCCCTTTAAAGTTTGTGCAAAATTGCATGCGCCCTACATCATTGTAGGTATGAGTCTGTGCATAAAAAGCATCCTCCCTAGGCAGGCCCTATACTCCGCAACCTGTTTCTATGTACTAGTATGGAGTAACTCATTGCGGAATAGAGGGCCTGCCAAGAGAGGATGATAAAAAGATGTCCCCCTCCCCCCCCCCCCCACACACACACCTTTAGAGTATATATATGCGCACAGAAAGCCGACCACCATGAGATTATTTGCAAAAAAGAAGCCTCCACCCCCCATCCCAAACACCTTAAGAGTCGCCAAAAAGAAATGGCTCCCTGAAAATCCGTCCCCCCCCCCCTCCCCCAGTGGTTAATTATGAAAAGTCTCATAGTTCATATTTTGGGCAATTTTGTGCTCTAGCCTCACTTATTGCGATATTTGATTGCTATCAAACTCGTTTAAAAACCAAGCTAGAGCTATTCACATCTGGAATGACGAATACTTTATATAACTGTTTTACCCGGTCATCAGAGAGCGTATTATTATATTATTTTTATTCTTATACTATTGTCTATATTATATATTTTCCACAGATCTCATTGTTCAACTAGTGTGTTATCATGTACATTGAGTGCCATATTGTACTACGATTGAACTTACTATAAAATGTAAAGCTGTAGAGTATCACTCTGGTCATTGACAAGAGTGTCATTGTTCTCTACATATCATCGAGTGTAATATCATCAAAGAGGCTGAGAACCTCCCGTTAGCTGGAGAGACCCTCTTCTTTGCGACATACTGTCAAATAACAAGTTTTCTAATCTAATCTAATCTAATCAAAGCTGCACTCTCAGCTAACCTCGGTCAAAAACTATACATTTGTTACAGTTCTACAGTGTCTTTTCGAAATAATGATTATATATTTCTATAAGTAATTGAATTACTACATGTATCATACCATTCGACGGCACACTAGGCCCATGAAAGCCCCGAAGCAGTATAAATGCTTCCCAGTATAAATAAGATATTTATAAAATGGGTCAGATTTTCAGAAAATGTACAATTCAGCATCGCTAATCTTCTCAAATAACCCAAATTTCAGACGAAAATAAAGTTCAAAATACAGTTCAACCTAACCAAACATATTGCTAGAATCAATGCAATGCCGAATATTCTCGAATTTACCTAGTATTGACCAAATTGCAGCCTTATTTAGCAGAATTTACCCAATGTGTAGATCTGCCAATTGTACATTTTCTGAAAATCTGACCCAAATAACAAACTGTACTATAACTTGTTACTAGGTCGGTGTCCGCCCGGCTACTGTGGACTGTATGGTGTGTGTCAGCAGGGCGCTAACAACTACCGCTGCGTCTGTAACGATGGCTACATAGGACCACAGTGTGGAATAGGTTGGTTATCTTTCATTATTAACAGTCTAGGCCCAATGTTGAGAGAGTCCCTTCAAATGGAGGGAAAGTCTCTCGCTTCAATTCTAAAGTGCCATTATAATACCATTAAGACCGGAAAGTGTCATTATAATCCCATTAAAACGCTGAACCCTAGGCAAGGAAACTGATTAACGAAGTAGGCGTCTAATCACTGACATACTATTCTTATCTGATCTGAAGGTTTGGACATAGGCTGTCAATACATTCTTTATTCAGCTATACCATTTGTGATGTGTTAATGGGAAATGAGGCACAAATCGAACAAAAAAAGATTTTGAGATATCTTCAAATTTAAAAAGATGCGATCAAGACGTTACCAATGATAGTAAACATTAGGACATTTAATAGATATTTTTACAATTTGTAAAAATAAAGTGTGCAATATTTCTGGATCGATAAATACTAGTAAAGTAATAAATAAGATAACCTATATAAGATGACCTTATTAGAAATGAAAGAATATATCTAATATACACAGTATGCCTTTCTCTCATACATTTATCCATACTACTTAAAGCGGTACACACACACATGGGAACATTCCAACAAAAAGATCTTGTGAATAAATCACTTATTTGAGTTTATATTATTTTATTACACAGATGTGTGTGCGGACAATGCGTGTAATGGAGGGGCCTGCATCAGACTGCCCGGAGAGTTCCGCTGTGATTGTCCGCCAGGCTTTTCGGGACACCGCTGTCAAACTGGTATGTCATTAATGGTATTATTATTGAAATGTTATCATTGTGAACAATCCTATTTGAATGTTTATATTTTTGGGCTTTTTGGGTTTATATTATTATATAAAAAAACTTTATTTCCATTTTGTTCTACAGACAGTGATAAAAGCTTTTGTTCTCTGTCCCAGACAGCTCTTCCAAACAAACCTTCTGTAACTACATCTTTAACTACACGTTTATAGAAAAATAAAACAAAATAGTATGACTCTTGTATAGTGTACGAAATTTCACTCACCTTTTTAGAGGGCTAAGTGTCCTTGCAGTTTTTAGAGTTTTTGGACCAAGACTTACACACCTGCTTTTGGTTTTTGAAGCTTAAAGCCTCTTGCTCACCTATACAAAAAAATATGCATAGTACAGTAAACAATTGACAAAATAAAAAAGAGAACAGGAAATGCCAGAGGAGGGTGAAGGAGGGCGAGCCAGGCTTCCTTAATCTTAATCCTCTTACACATGACATATGGTACTTTCACTTTGAAAACATCAACGGCATACCAAATACATAGTCAAAATATACACGGTATTCATAATTTTTCAGCTTAATTTAGCTGAATTTCCTGAATGTGTAGAGCTGCCAATTGTACATTTTCCGAAAGCCTGACCCAAATAACACTATATTGCATCTATTCTGCGTCTTACCTATTATCTCATCATTTGTATTAATTATTCATTCATTCAACAAAATAATATTATTCACTGTTCTTTGGGTGCAAACAGCGCAGTGTGGTCCTGGTAACGCGTGTGGTACTGGGGCATGTGAGCGAATCGGTGGCGGAGGGTATCAATGCCGCTGTCTGGATGGGTCCGTAGCCCTCAGCTGTCCTGGTACGTACATTTTCTTTACTGAGACTGTGGTATGTCCATTATGGCTAGTATTAAACCAAATACTTTTTATTTACTGTTCAGATTGCTAACACTGACTTGAAAATCTCCTGTAAATATGGAATATAGTATGTATGTCCTTACAGGGAAATGTTACAGGGAAAGTCTCAAAAAATAGATTTTTAGATATTAGGGACGTTTAGCAACCACAACGCTAACGCTAACACTAACGTTAACGCTAGTTGCTCAAGATAGGGTGGGCCATACGTTGTGGCAGGATTCGATCAGTTTTCGACTTTATTACAGGTGGACAAGTGTTTTCAGAGGACTAAAAAAGCACACAATTTCATGAAGTGTAGTAGTGTGTTATACTTGAATACAAAGAAAAAAACACCTCCTGCTTATTTGTACATAAAAATCAAACCACAATTGACCATTATATTAGCTTGAAATACACACCTCTTAGCGTAATTGATGTCTGTATCTCAGGTAGGCTGCTAAGAATAGCACACCTAGTGATGACGTATTCCTCATAAAACATACGTTAGCGTTAGTGTTAGCGTTAGCGTTGTGGTTGCTAAATCAGCCTACTATCATATTTGAAAAGATTATATCAACCCGATACTAAATGATGGTAAACATTAGGACAGCTTATAAGTATTTCAATATTTCATGTTTGTTTCTATTTTTGAAAAAAATGTTTTTTTCTTCTTGAAATAATATCACATTGGGAAAATTGCGGGAAATACAATTTGTTTTAAGAAATGTTTCTCACCAAATGTTTACCATTCTGATATTTAGGAGGTGGAGGGGGGCCAGGGCCAGGGCCCGGACCAGGACCAGGACCAGGACCAAGACCAGGACCAGGACCCGCACCAGGGCCAGGGCCAGGAGGAATCACACAAAGAAGTGAGTTAACTTGTCTCTTTCAACTAAATTATTCCCAGTATTTTAATGATTCTCGCTTGATTGTAATTTAACAGTTTGCCAATAACTTCTAAGAAATATAAATCCTGGGCCTGTTGAAAAACCCTACCGAGGGAAGCATAAACACAGATAAAATAAAATATTTTAGCAAAAAATAAAAAGATTAAATAAAAGGAAATCACCACAACCTTGTGTTTGGCTTGTATTGACACACTATGATTATGTCTATTAAATACATACAACATAATTATGAGGTGTAGCATATGTCTAAGGTCTAGATGTTTGTTGTATACTAGATCCAATAGTTAATATAATATCATTATATCGTTCAAGTGAATACAAATACAAGATTTGCTAACACTGATGTGACAAAGTGGGTAACTCAGTGTTTCAACCTGTCCTAATCCCTAGACTAATCAGCCCTAGATAAGTAAGCGGGACCTCAGTGGGGTATGCAAGACTCATAGTATTACAGATCAAGGATTGATATAAACAAGTGTATATGATTGATTTTGATAACCTTTCATGAGGTTCATGAAAATATTAGTGTGAACTTGAGCCAAAATTGAGTTCAAGGGTGAAGTCACCAGAAAATGTACAATTCACCTTCACCAATCCTCTCAAATAACCCAAATTTCAGAAGAAAATATAATTCAATATACAGTTCAACCTAACCAAACAGATTGCTAGAATCAATGCAATGCCAATATACTTGAATTTACCTAGTATTGACCAAATTGCAGCCTAATTTAGCAGAATTTTACTAAATTTATGTGTACAGCTGCCAATTGTACATTTTCTGAAAATTTGACCTAGGAATGATAGTCTTTAAATAAAGGGAGTAAAGGGCTGGTCCACTAAGCCGATTCTCATGCGATTCTCATAGAATTTAGTGCAAAAGACTCCTCTGCGGCACAAAATCGCATGAGAATCGGCTTGGTGGACTAGGCCCTTTACATGTTAATTCATATCAAGTCGTTCGATATTTTGTTTTATAATTTCTGTTTGTTTGCAGGCCCCTGTTTCCCGAGCCCGTGCCATGGTGGGCAATGCGAGCATGTAACCCAAGGCATTCCCTCATGTTACGACTGTCCCAACAATCAGCTGGGCACCAACTGTGAAATCAGTGAGTTTTCTTCTTATTTACATCTGTAATGTGTTCCAGGAAAATGAGTCCCAAGTCGCAAAGTTGATATTTCTCAAAGTGATTTATTCACAAGATCTCTTTATTGGAATGTTCTTGTCTTTAGAGAGTTAGCACTTGTAGTCATATGAATCTATGTACCAAATTTCAGGATACTGTATTAAATTATATTCTTGCGTTTTGAAGGCCCTGATATGGAGTATATTTAGATACTTTACTGGTAATCACCCACCAAGAAACATTGTAAACTTTTTTCAAAAACAAAAATATCAAATTTAAGATATGAAAATGCTTATTAGGTGACCTACTGTTTACTATCATTGGACTCAGCTTGATCTCCTCTTTTCAAATATAATGATATCTCAAAATCAATATTTTCCGACTTATGACTCATTTTCCTGAAATGGATGACATTTGCAATAAACGTTGTCTAAATCTAACAGATCCTGGCAACTGTGGAGTGACGGTGGATGCGTGTTATGGTGAACCGTGCCAACAGGTGGCGTCAGGCTACCGGTGCCGGTGTGGCAGAGGAAGGTCAGGCTCAAGGTGTCAATTTGGTAATTATTAATATTTCTCTCTATTATTACTGCCATATTAGTGGTGACCCATATATGTGAATGTAAATATCTGTTTATTCTTTGTACTGTATCCGACATGATAGTACTAACTCTCCATGTCTGTATGACAAATCATACATGTCATACAGGCACAAATCATACAGGCACTCGTCAGAAGACCTGGCTACTCAGTTATCTGTTTATCCAGACGTCGAATAACCTGCATTATATAAGATCATTAATAAAAGAATCCTTGAATTGAATTGAATGTATCTTCCCATGTCAGTATGACTAAACATAAACAATCTATCTGTCAGTATGACTAATAATGAACGTATCTATCTGTCTGTATGACTAATAATGAACGTATCTATCTGTCTGTACGACTAATAATGAACGTATCTATCTGTCTGTACGACTAATAATGAATGTATCTATCTGTCTCTACGACTAATAATGAATGTATCTATCTGTCTCTACGACTAATAATGAACGTATCTATCTGTCTGTACGACTAATAATGAACGTATCTATCTGTCTGTACGACTAATAATGAACGTATCTATCTGTCTGTACGACTAATACTGAACGTATCTATCTGTCTGTACGACTAATAATGAACGTATCTATCCGTCTGTATGACTAATAATGAACATATCTATCCGTCTGTACAACTAATACTGAACGTATCTATCTGTCTGTATGACTAATAATGAACGTATCTATCTGTCTGTATGACTAATAATGAACGTATCTATCTGTCTGTACGACTAATAATGAATGTATCTCCCTCTCTGTATGACTAATAGAGTGCGTAAGTGTCATGGCAGTGGAGTGTGAATTAATGAAAATTAGTCGAGTAGTTGTACCAATGTGTGGACCGGAAGTAAAGAATGCCCATAGAGTTAGCATTGGAGCGATACATAATCACTCCCTACATCGCCCCTGTAACAGTTTGACGGTTATGAAGGCTATAGTTGCAATCGCTTGCCTCTAAAGATGGATATATGTAAGTTAGAACTCATAACACTATATGATCGTTGAAAGAAAAGGGATTTAATATCGAGGTAACGTTGGGGCTATGGGACTTTCAAAGTAGCGTGACTCAAAAAGTAGCGTGACTCAAAAAATCGCCGCGGTGGACTACTTACGCACCCTATAATGAACATATCTCTCCGTCTGTGTGACTAACAGTAAACATATCTCTCTGTCTGTATAACTAACAATAAACATATCTCAGTGTGTATGACTAGTAATACTAAACATATCTATATCTGTCCTATGAACTAATAATAAACATATCTCTCTGTTTATATCACAAATAATAAACGTATCACTTTATGTCTGTATGCCCAGCTCTATACATCTTTAATACGTTTTACTGTATATCAAAATGACTAATGTCTGTATCACTACTAGTAAGTGTATAACTGCATGTCAGCATGACTACTAACACTATTTCTCTATTCATCCAGTTTCGTGTAATGTGGATGTGTGCAATGGAGGTGTGTGCAGCTCACTGGCAGGTAACTCTATCTGTGAGTGTCCACCAGGACGTACTGGCCAATACTGTAACAGGGGTGAGTCAAGTTAAATGTTTTCATTGTTTTCATTGAAAAGCTGTTCAATTGATACAAGTAGTAGTTTAAGGGCGATTCATGTGCACATTTTGGCGACACCTTAGATTAGGCTGGATAAGAACCACTTGAGGACTAGGGCACTCATGTTTAGGTTCACCTGTACTAGGTTAGGGGTCACAGGTAACTAGGGCACTCATGTTTAGGTTCACCTGGACTAGGTCAGTACACCTGCACTAGGTCAGGGTAGGGGGGTCTTATCTACTGGGTCAAGTGCCCTTGACCCTTATCTCTCCCTTATCTCTGTTCCAAAGGTCAGGGGCGTCCTCAAGTGGCCTAATCTAAGGTGTCGCCAAAATGTGCGCATGAATCGCCCTTAAACTACTACTGATACAAGTATATAATGAATAGGAATCCAGGGCTAAGTACACAACTTTGTTGTAACTTCGATCTAATCTTGACCCACTATTTCATGAATTTATAAATATTTCTTCCTACTTTGTTTTCAGTGTATGTTTGTTTTAAGTGTGTTTATTCAGCGAAGGGACATGTTGTAATACACTTTTCTCAGTATTAGCTGATGGAAAAAAAACAAAGCTTAGGATTCGTTACAGCAGTTTTTAGTTTAACAAATACATGTTATAATAGTAGAAACAAAGTTTCATGATAATATAACATATCAAAAAAATTCAGATTTAACCAAAGAACTGTTATATCTTTAACAGTAAGAATACAATTGAAGTAAAACAAGTTTAGAACCAACACCCGGGTATAATCATCGTTATACTACTGTCCAAGGATGTATGTGAGTCAGATTTTCAGAAAATGTACAATTCGCCTTTACCAAACCTCTCAAATAACCCACATTTAAGACATAAATCAGCCTCAAAATGTAGTTTAACATAACAGAACTGATACTTTAAATCATTGCAATACCAAATATACTCAGATATACCCACAATTTATCATTTTTTGTAGCAGAATTTAGCAGAAATTACTAAATATATAGAGCTACGAATTGTACATTTTCTGAAAATCTGGCCCATGTATTTCGCTCCATAAACCAGGGAGGTATATACAGAGGGAGCGGCCACAGGGAGTATGCATGTCCATCAAATAGTTGGCCGTACTCCGATTACTACTACAAGCGCCAACTATTTATAAGGGTCTTAGTACTATACTGTTGCTGGAAAAGGGCAATCAAAGCTACCAGGGGTAGATCCATAGAAAGGTCATACAAACTCCCCAGCATTGCATAAACCCTATCTCGCTCAATGCTGGGAAGTTTGTACAACCTTTCCCTGGATCCACCCCTGGGCTATAGGTGGTACTATTGCCAACAACAGTGCTGCAGGGCCACCAGGGCATGCAGTGGCTACACCATATAGTTGACTCGCATATCCTGCTTGAATCAGTGTTCTGTTTCCACTCCCTCTGTATATTGGTCAGATTTTCTGAAAATGTACAATTCGTCTTCACCAATCCTCTCAAGTAACCCACATTTAGGACAAAAATGAGCTTTAAAATGCAGTTTAACATAACAGAACTGATACTTTAAATCAATGTGATACTAAATATACTCAGATATACCTGGTATTCATCATTCTTCAGGAGATTTTCCTAAATGTGTAGAGCTGCCAATTGTACATTTTCTGAAAATCTGACCCACATATACCTCCCTCAATAAACGTGTACTGTTATTCTATGTTTACAGATGCCTGTAATCCCAGCCCTTGCGGCAGTCTGATCTGTGTGCCCGCATTCGCCCCACCCGGCTACACATGCCAGAGCGGTGCAACAGGTAGCTACACTACATGCATCACTTTATACATAATGTGCTGTGTTACCAGAAATGAACCACAAATCAAACAAACTATTCCAAAATCATAACAAATTAGAAAATCAATCTATTGTAGAATTTAGAGTTAAATTCAGGACTTTTTGTTGAGCTGCCAGGTTGTAATTTCGCCACAACTGCAACATGTGCAGCTTGATTATGCTAATTACTGGGTACTCCTTTTGTCCTCAGGTCGGTCTGAAAAGGGGGAGGGCAGAGGGATGGGGGGACAATGGGCTTTATGGGAGGGTAGGGGAGAGATTGACGTCACCTCTCCTATACAATAGGAGAGCATTCCAACACATGTATATGGGTTGGTAGGTATGACGTCAATCTCTAAATAGTTGAATGGAATAATTAAGTTAATTCTAAGGGACACTAGACTGGCTGGGGGAAGGTGGTGGGTTAAAACCTTTTATGAAAGCCATTTATGGATTTATGTATATTAATGGATGTGCCCAGGGGTTAGTATATGCGATCCGTTTTAGGAAAATGAGTCATAAGTCGCAAAAAATAAATTTTGATATATCATTATATTTGAAAAGATTAGATCAAGCTGATTCCAATGATACTAAACAGTCTAATAATCTAATAAGTATTTCTACATTTTAAGTTTGATATTTTCGTTATTGAAAAAAAAGTTTCCAATATTTCTGGGGGTCAATAAACAGTAAAGTAACTAAATGTAGTCCATATGAGGACCTGTAAAACTAAAAGATATATCAAGTAGATTGGCCTGAAATTTGATACATTATTTGATATAGCTACAAGTAATCAACTCTTCAAAAATCAGAACATTTCAATGATGTGATCTTGTGAAAAAACACTTTGAAAAATATCTATTTTGCGACTTATGACTCATTTTCCGGAAACACATCACATATATGCCTGAATGAACTGGAGACAGAGGATGAATCTTCTTGCCTCAACAACTGGAGTTGTGACTTCTCTCTTTCTACCAACCTATTGGAGCTCTGGTCAAAGGACCACCTCTAATGTACACTATAAGAGGATTACCACAAGTTGGAACAGGTTACCTACGGTGGCCCATTTTCAAGAAGAATGCAAGAGCAATTTTATATTTGGCAAGATGACTATCTTATTTTGCTGATGTATACATTATTATATAATCCTTTATATCCCAAACCATAACTAATGATCATCGAGTTAACCCCTTTTTTGTTAAATTTTAAGGCACATATATTGCATATTTAATTGGAAAAGAGAACTATCACTTTACTTCTGTAGAAAATCATTGACAGTCAATGACTGAGATGCCATTTTTGATCTACATTTGAACACCTAAGAACCATCAAGGGAGCGGGAATCCTCCAAATCGTTGGAGTGCCCCTTTGATTGGCTAAAACACTAGCAATAAAAGTTTTCAAATTTAAATTCAAAACAATGATATTTTTCAAAAGCTTTTCCACAAGAACCCTTGGTCAGAATGATTCCATTTCTGGGGCGTAATATCTCAAAATCGATTTTTGGATTTTTTTTTTGAAATTTGGAAAATATCATGGTTGTGACTTCAGACTCATTTGTCTTCAATACATCACTTTTGCCATTTTCTTAATTCACCTTTATCTGGCGGATCCTTAGGATTTATCATGATGGTGTCAGCTATACAAATTCATTTAATGTATTAAATTATTAATTTATCTAATGTATTTAATTATTAATTTATTTAATGTAATAATATATTATTTGCATCAGCTGGGTAAATAAAATAAAATATTGAAACCAACAACCAGGGGTTTTATTTCCAACCCACTATTATATCACCACTAAGACAACCGGGATTACTCAACATATAAACGACCATCTACCTACCTTGATACATATTTAATTATTAATTTATTTAATGTAATAATATATTATTTGCATCAGCTGGGTATAACCCGTGTATACCCAACCCGTGTAACAGTGGCAGTTGCCGCAGCCTGGGAACCGCTGGTTACATCTGCACCTGTCCTTCTGGCCAGATCGGTCGCAACTGTGACATCGGTGAGTCAACTTTGTTAACCCCAACTTTTTCTTTTTTTTTTAAAGAAATTTTATTGAGCTGGTTTCAGTGTTTTACACAGATAATCTCACAGACTCAAGGGAAAAAAATGTTAACTTTCAATGATACAGTATAATTTTATAATAGTTTAAATTTTAACATTTATATAGCAGCTTGAACCGACGTAAATTACATAGAGTGGTCGGGTTTGGAAACATTTTGGAGTTATGTGCTCCTGGATCAAAATATGTACAGTACAGTGTTTTTGTTTTTTGTTTTTTTCCATTAGGCACCTCACGTCAGTGCAAGATTATCAGACAATATCTTTGTACAGTATACGATTAATAAAAGCAACAAGGTTACAGAGATATTGACAATTTAGCATTGATTTTTGTGCAACCCCAACCCATGCATATAATCATGGCAATATGGAGCCTAAGTGTTGTGGCACAAATTAAAGGTGCTTTACAAAATAAAATATTACCAAATTTACTTGTATTATGACTTATTGGACTGTATTCATAAATATACTGTTGTATGTTGTAAACGGGACTCACCCCTTAATTCAGGGTTCGGCCCATTAATGATGTGTTTCGATCGGTTTGAACCCTCCATCATGCCATTTGGTATACAAATTAGTCACGCAGTTGTATCAATGTGTTGACCAAAAATAATCAATCCCCATAGACTTAGCATTGTTGTTGATAAATATGCAATCCAATTGAAAAACCGACTTTTTTTTCTTTTTTTTTATAGTTTTTATTTATACTGGGTACCCGAGTCCCAACATCAGGGTTTTTCACCCCCCACAGATATAGACTTGGGCAAATGTCAACCCAACATAGATAATATTGTGTGTGTATCTATATGATTATATAAAAAATCGTTCACTGTATGCATCAGTACTAAAGAAAAATAGATAAAAATTAAGAGAAACAAAGAAATGATAATAACACTACCCTGTACTGTTACAGTGGCAGGATCGTGCAACCCCAACCCATGCAATGGCGCTGCCTGTGCTCTGGTGACAGGAGGGAGGAGGTGTCAGTGCCCACCGCAGAGATTTGGCCTCAGCTGTGAACTCAGTAAGTCAATAATCTACCCTGTCACAGTCTGGCAAGGTACTTTTGCTGGCATTTCTTTTAACACAATGTTCTAGAGAGATTCAATAATAAATAATAAACATATCATAGTATATAGATCTGTTATGGCGTATGGCGTATGAAAATAACCCAAATTTGTGTGTTAGATTTGGCAAATTGTATATTAACTGATCATTTATTCAAATTACTTGCTGTCAGGCCAGTGTGACCCAAGGAACTGTAATGATGCTGGAACATGTGTGTCACGAGCTAGTGGAGGCTTCTACTGTGACTGTCAGCCTGGCAGGTCTGGAGTCCGCTGTGAGATCAGTGAGTCAATTATTTTTATTCTTTACTCTTCCAGGAAAATGAGTCACAAGTCGCAAAATGCATATTTCTCAACGTGATTCATTCACAATATCTCTTTATTGGAATGTTCTGATTTTTAGAGAGTTTAACACTTGTATTTATATAAATCCATGTACCAAATTTCAGAATATTGTATTAAATATATTTTTGCGCTTTGAAGGCCTTGATATGAGGTATATTTAGATACTTTACTGGTAATTACCCAGCAAGAAACATTGCAAACTCTTTTTCAAAAATTGAATTATCAAACTTAGAATATAGAAATACTTTTTAGGTGTCCTAGTGTTTATTATCATTGGAATTGGCCCCTCTTGTCAAATAATTTATGGTGATATCTCAAAATCCATATTTTGCCAAATTCCATATTTTGCGACTTATGGCTCATTTTACTAAAACGGATCACATATGTAATGAATTCTGAGATATAATGACATTTGAAAACATGAATCATGCGGATTTCAATGATGGTAAACATTGAGGACATCTAAGGACATCTTGATGTGCTTCCTGATTTTCAGTCTGATGTTTTTATTATTGAAGCAAAACTTTCGATATTTCTGGGTGGGCAATTACTAGTAAAGTAGCTAAATATACTCCATAGGATGACCTTAATAATGGAAGGATATATACACTGTCCCGAAATACTGTACATATTTTCATGCAACCAAGGGCGGTAAAGATACTCCAAAAATGAAAACATTCCCACAAAGAAGACTTTGAATAAAAACACATTGACAAATATCAATTTTGGCACTTGTGACTAATTCTTCTGAAACAAGTCCCATAATTATATGTGATGTGTTTCAGGAAAATGAGTCATAAGTCGCAAAATAGATATTTTTCAAAGTGATATTTTCACATAATCACATCATTGAAATGTTCTGATTTTTGAAGAGTTGATTACTTGTAGCTATATCAATTAATTTATTAAATTTCAGGCCAATCTATTTAATATACCTTTTAGTTTTACAGGTCCTCATATGGACTACATTTAGTTACTTTACTGTTTATTGACCCCCAGAAATATTGGAAACTTTTTTTTCAATAACGAAAATATCAAACTTAAAATGTAGAAATACTTATTAGATTATGACTCATGACTTATGATACTGTTTAGTATCATTGGAATTAGCTTGATCTCATCTTTTCCTATATAATGGTATCTCAAAATCTATTTTTTGCGGCTTGTGACTCATTTTCCTGAAACAAGTGACATATATATGTATGTGTGCCAGACCTTCACTAATAAACTGTTCATACCCTAGGTACGGTGCTACCTTCATCGTGTTTCCCCAACCCGTGCCTCAACGGTGCAGTGTGTCAGGCCCTTGTATTTGGCATCCAGTGTAACTGTCTCATTGGCTTCTCTGGTCTCAGGTGTGAAGTGGGTAAGTCATGTAAACTTTCTAATTTCTGTGATGTAATAAGAAGGAATAAAAAAAATAAAAATAAAAAACCCACTAAACCATTTACTTTGGGAATTATTCCTCACCACCAATGAAACTAAAACTAAAATACCCGGGATCCCCACTATACAGCGACAACCTTCCCCTTGCTGTAATCACACCCTCGTCACCTACGACCTAAACTGCAGTTACCAGCATTCAAAATGGCGGAAGGTGGGCTCCCATTAGAACAAACAATGTTGGTTTTTACCTAACAAAAGCCGTTTTCAGTAGCTGTCATGTTCTGTGGGTGTTTACTATAGTTGCATTTAGGTTTGAGTGTTATCAGATACATGTATCTGGCTTATAATACAGTGTAATCTAGGTGAAAAACATTGAGTGGTATACCTGTAACTGCATTATACAGTTATGGTCATAGTGGAAAACAGTTGGGGTCATACAGTGTGTTATTCCAAGTACAAAATATAAGTAAACTTCAACCCTGGTACATTATTTGAACCCATCACAACGGTGTCATACCTAAAAGGAAGAGATCTATCGATTCAGTTTATTATATGAAGTATTTTTAAGCTAGATTTCAAAGAAAATCATCAGTGCCAACAACAACAACAACAACAATGCTGGTAACTGCAGTTGGGGTCGTAGGTGCCAAGGGTGTGTGTAATGTAATAAGCCTCAGTAAGCCTCTATTGTGTAGTATCGTTGATAAGATCATCACGTTTTTGTCAATATGCAGGACTACATGTATAACTAGCTCTGAACAACCTCTGCGGTCACACAATGCAAACTCAGTGGCTCTACACATTAGTAAATTCTACTAAATCAGGGTCAAAGTGATAAATACTAGGAGTATCTTTTGTATCCCTTTGATCTTTTCAGGTATTTTGAAGAAGGTTGATATCTAAGATATAAAGTATACTTCGGGCAGCTTCACTCATATAAAACATTTGTTATATTGATGAGTTTGTATTTTACAGGGACAAGAGACTGTTCACCAAACCCATGTGAGAACTCAGGCCGGTGTGTACAGACTGTAAACGGCTACAGGTGCGAGTGTCAGGCAGGAAATAGTGGCCAGCGCTGTCAAAACGGTAAAAAAAAGATTTGTATTTGTATTTAAATTATTTTATTCACCGAAAAACATTATGCAACTGGTACACTATATCTCAGCCGTCGCTGATTTACTAGGATAATCATAACAATAATTTAGTTTACATCAATGAAAACTTATAATCTCTTCTATGTATGGCTTAAATTACTTTACTGGATAATCATAACAATCGTAATTCACTAAGTATCGATTACAATATACAGAAGAAGCATTTGTTAAGAACAATATATAATTTAAAACCATCACCGACGCATCTCTACTTACTACAGTCCATTTAGGTTTGTTACAAAAAATGTTCATATCAATTACATATAATCCACCATCATTGTACGTGCAACATATATATAACATTTATATATATAGAGAGATAGGCAAGGGATTAAATGCCATGAATTTCTTTTAAATGTCTGTTTTAAACATACACTAGACTACTCTTTATTTAGTATCAGGGTATATACCCATTGCTCTGGGAACAACGTAACTGGAATGAGCTATGCATAGTGTGTATTTCACTAGTGAGTTATGTCTAATAATCCTGGCAACCAATACGTTTCTTTCTAAGGTTACAGGCCAAAGTGTAATTTTATGACCCCAAAAATCTCAAAAAATTATATCATTATAAGCATATAATTATTATGTATAATAACATTGTTAACTAATTAGCTATAAGAACCACTTGGGTCAGTTGAAAAAAGCAACAAAAAGGGGATACTGTACACCAAGTATAAATAAATATTTTTAAAAACTTTTTGCTTTCAGTCACTTAGAATATTGCACTCATTGCTTCTCGTCAAACTGAAATCAATGAATTTAAATTATAAAAAATAATAATTAGTTACCCTGGATTTATTATACACGCATCGCTCTAGCTGAAAACAACGTATCTAGAGTGATTTACGGATATTGCATATTTCACTAGTGATTTACGTGGGGTTGTCTTGGCAACCAATCTGTTTTTCTTTCTAAGATTACCTGTAATTCAAATTCATGACTCATTTTTTTTCTTTTTTCATGATTGAAGGCAGGTATAATAAATCTGTCAACTAACTTGTTGGTTTCAGTCGCAACTCATGCAATATTCACGCTCCTTCAACCAACTCGTTAGTTGATATATTTAAAGGAGACATTTTACCCCTCTATACCATGGAGAACAATAACATTAAAAGATATCTATATTTACAGGGCACATATTTTCCTGCAACCCAAACCCGTGCCGTAACTTTGGCCGGTGTGTGAGATACCCTGACCGCTTTAGCTGCGTGTGTAACCGGGGTTACACCGGACTCAGATGTGACGAATGTGAGTTATACTATATTTATTTCATGAATTTCTCTTTTAAATAAGAAAACAAATAAACTAGCAAAGGTTATAGATAAAGCAGAAGCTTATATTTTATTCAAAGGATCCTATTGTATTCCCGATGATTCAGTTTATTTTTCAAATTTAGGAAAAACTGATTAAGTTACGCAGATTACTCAGATAATGGTGACTTCACCCATTTCATTGCCCTTGTTTCCTTGGGGCTATTTGTTATTATCTTCTGGATTAAAGCAATACCTATACAGATAATGACGTTATTCTGGAAAATAATCACTGACCTTCTTTTCAAAAGCTTAGAATATTTGTTTTTAAGCTGAGGTAATGAAAGCCACTCATTTGTGTAACCCTGCTTCAATTTCTAGTGTCTAAACACATTCTATTGACACAATTTCACATCTTAAGGGCCAAGTCCACTAAGCCGATTCTCATGCAATTCTCACAGAATGTAGAGCCAAAGAGTCCTCTGCGGCGCAAAATCGCATGAGAATCGGCTTGGTGGACTAGGCCCTTTATAATACACATTGGTGGTAATGTATGTACACTGCCTATAACTTTTGTGTTGACACCTAGCAGTAACATTTGAACTTTTATCTAAGTTTGATATTTTTATTATTTTTGGAAAAAAGTTTACAATGTTTCTGGATTGGCAATTACCAGTAAAGTAACTATATACTCCATACGAAGGCCTTCAAAACGCAAGACTATCTTTAATACAATGTCCTGAAATCTGTTACATAGATTCAGATGACTAGACGTAATGAACCCCGTAAGAATCAGAACATTTCAGTGAACAAATCTTGTCAAGAAAACACTTTGAAAAATACCAATTTTGCGACTTTTGACTCATTTTACTGGAACAGATCACATATTTTAACTCATATTGATTTCAATATAATGTTGCAATCTATGTTGCAGTCTCGTCCTGCACTGATGCCTCGTGTAGCAATGGCCGGTGTGCCCTGACCCCTGCCGGCTATGTTTGTGACTGTAACCGTGGATACACCGGACCTCGCTGTCTATCTTGTGAGTTACCATTCAGTAGGGGACTAATACATGCCACTGCATATATGTCAGTTATAGCAATAGACAACGAGGATTTTATCGTGAGAACTGTCTGTACTCCCATAGACGTCCCAAGGCCGAAGACCGAGGGACGTCTATGGGAGTACAGACAGTTCGAACGCTAAATCTGAGTTGTATATTGAATTTAGTCTGTGTAGGAACACTGTGGTGGCGCCACTAGACCAACGCGGTCTGTAGTATAATAAGTGCACGCGAAATCTTACCCAAAATGGACTAAAATCGGTTAACTGTAAAATCAAGGCTTGCAAGCCTTGCATATATAACATAGGTTTACACCCCAGCAACTGGAAAAACATATGGGTCAGATTTTAAGAAAATGTACAACTCAACTTCGCCTATTTTCTCAAATAACCCCAATTCCAGACGAAAATAAAGTTCAAAATACAGTTCAACTTACCCATGCAGATTGCTAGAATCAATGCAATGCCAAATATTCTCGAATTTACCTAATATTGACCAAATTGCAGCCTAATTTTTCAGAATTTACTAAATGAGTACAGCTGCTAATTGTACATTTTCTGAAAATCTGACCCATGTATGTCTTTTATATGGCCTGCTGGGATACACAATAGGGGATTTGTATTTTACCACTGAACATGTCTATTAGAGTGCATGCTGGGATACACAATAGGGGATTTGTATTTCACCACTGCACAAGTCTACTACAGTGCATGCTGGGATACACAATATAGGATTTGCTAGTGCAGATATGCTGCTTGCTGGGATAGACGACATTCAGATCTTATACACAAAGAAATAATTCTACAGCATTTCTATGGAAAATTACAATTATATTTCTACCTTATGTTTACAGATGTGACCCCATCTTGTGCAGTGAACCCGTGTCGTAATGGCGGTCGGTGTGTGCCATCTAACACAGCCTCAGGCTACATATGCAGCTGTCCGTCAGGCTTCCATGGTGTCAACTGTGAATCTGGTCAGTGACTTTCTATTTTTTACTTTTAATCACTGCTTCATGTAGAGGCCTTTTTGGAAGACCAACACCTGTTGACAAGAGAACCATTTTCTCTAAGAATACTCCAAATTATTTCATTTAGGCAAAACAAATATAGGGGTATTTCCGATTATCTCGCTGGTAACTCTTTTTTTATTATTTTTTTATTAGGAAACCACTTCCCAGGAACTGAAAAAAATGTCTATTTTATAACAATAATTGTTTTGAGCATTGGGAATGTGCTTTCTGACAGTTTTGGGTTAGGACAACCCGTTTTCCTGCTTTTTTTTCAAAAAATAAAATTAAAGTAAGATATGCTAAAAAAGGAATCAGGTATGGTCAAGAAAATTTTAGGTAGGGGAAGGTTTTTCTAGGTAGAGGGGGGGGGGGGGGTAAATCGGAAATACATCTATTTTTGTGTTGGCCTTAACTGTATGTCAAACAGAAATAAGAATATATACATGTACATGTATACATGTTATAAGCTGTTAAATAAAATGAGTGAACTTGGCCAGATTGTTTATGTGGTAATATTTGTGATGTGTTTCAAGAAAATGAGTCATAAGTCGCAAAATTGATATTTTTCAAAGTGTTTTTCTTACAAGATCTCTTTATTGAAATGTTCTGATTTTTAGAGGGTTTAGTACTTATATCATATGAATCCATGTAACAAATTTTAGGACATTGTTTTAAATATATCCTTGCGTTTTGAAGGATTTTGTATGGAGTATATTAAATTAATTTACTGGTAATTACCCATCCAGTAACATTGTACACTTTTTTTCAAAAATAAAAATATCAAATTTAAAATATAGAAATACTTATTAGATATCCCAGTGTTTACTATCATTGGAATCAACTTGATCTCCTCTTTTCAAATATGGTGATATCTCAAAATTCATTTTTTGCGACTTATGACTCATTTTCCTAAAACGGATCACATTTAAGAAAGCAGCTTTAAAGCCTTGATATATTATTTTGCAGTGCGCTGTGTGCCCAACCCCTGTAATGGTGGCATCTGCACCCTCTTCCTGAACGCCTACCAGTGCACATGCCCTGGTGGAGTGTGGGGAAACCAATGCCAGTATGGTAAGTACTAGTATATCACAACTTAGACTATGTCACAATAAGTGAAATACCTGTGTCACCACATATAGTTTAGTATATGAACAATGGATTCTTTCTTTGTCCCTTTTTCCATTATTTGCATTGAATAAGGTATCTGTGGGAATGGAAATAAAATTACTACATACACATATGTGATGAGATACAGGAAAATAAGTCACAGATCACAAAAAACGATATTTTCCAAAGTGATTTCTTCGTTGGAAGGTTTCTAGTGACAAAAATTGTAATTACAGAATTGGATTATATTCTTATCACATGTGTCAATAGGGGAGTTGCATGTGCCGCTGCGCATGTCCGTACAATGCCTCCTGGGATAGATTCTGATGAAAACGGACAAACAGATATTTTGCAACATCTTTATCGAACTTGCAAGAATGTTTTCACCAATATCTTAGGTTGTATAAATGATCTATGTTAACCAAATGCATGATGGGAATGATGGGGACTAGTGATATAGAAACATGTATAAAACATGGATATTGGCATTAGAGCATTGATAAATATTCCATGCTGAACATGACATGTTTTCTATAGATTTTACACTGTACCATTAGTCCCATAATTCCATGCGAATCTAGATTCAAAATGGCGGCTATGCAAATCCCCTATTAACGACGTCATGCACCTAACAGTATTTTATGCAATGACAATTCAACATTATGTTCAACCTTGTGCTCTTACAGGAGGTTCATGTGTCCCACAACCGTGCCGTAATGGAGGAGTCTGCAGAGAGAACCCTAATGGCTACCAATGTGACTGCCCCATCGGCTACTCAGGCATCAGCTGTCAGTATGGTGAGTATATAGAATAGAATAGAATAGAATAGAATAGAATAGAATAGAATAGAATAGAATAGAATAGAATAGAATAGAATAGAATAGAATAGAATAGAATAGAATCCTGCTGGATATAGGATATAGAGGAAGAGGGAGGAGCCATGGAAGAGCTAGTCGGACCCTGGCTGAGTCTGATCACCTCAGTCGGCGCGCCCCCGGAGACCGTAGTGGTACGCGCCGAAACGGTCGATGAAAGGGAGTTCCACCTGATGAGGGGTCCGACTTAGCAGTTCGGTGTTCAAGGAACGGGGGAGTTCCACTGGATGATGGGCCCGACTTCGCAGCGTAAGCTGTATTCTAAGAACTAGAAATATCTTTTATTCATCACTGAGATCTTACATTAATTTTCGATGAACAGGTCTACAGGTTTCTAGGTACCTTATAGGATTTACACCTAGGTCTTCCTACCGTTCCCTTTATCTATACATAGTAACCTAATAAATATTTGCTTGGGTAAAATCATTTATGTAGATTTTTTAAGACCCTTATCAAATTGCTAATAAGTGAATCCAGTACAGGATTAATTTTAGCCGGGCAAGTGTTGCTCTCAGCTTAGTATACATGGGTAAATACAGCAAAACAAGAGTTGAGTAAATAAAATGAGATATGGGTCAGAACATCAGAAAATGTACAATTGACCTTCACCAATCTCCTCAAATATCCCAACTTTAAGACGATAATCAGGTTCAAAATACAGTTCAACATAACCATTCAGATTCATTGAATGAATACAATACAGAGTACACTTAGATATATTCAGTATTTATCATTTTTCACTCTAATTCAACATAATTTGAGAGATGTGTAGAATTGTAGATTGTGCATTTTCTAAAAGTTTGACCTGTAAGGAGATATTGTATTAAATATGTTCCTCCGTTTCTAAGGTTATCCTCAGGAGTATATCCAACGACTTTACTACAGATTGGACGTCCAAAACCATAGATAACTCTTTTGTCAAACATAAAAAGAAATATCCTAAAGGTTAACATGATTGGAACCTTGATCTAAAGATCTATTTTGACAAATTACATATGGGTCAGGTTTTCAGAAAATGTACAATTCGCCTTCAACAATCCTCTCAAATAACCCACATTTAAGACAGAAATGAGCTTCAAAATGCATTTTAACATAACAGAACTGATACTTTAAGTCAATGCGATACCAATATACTCGGATATACCAACAATTTATCATTTTTTAGCAGAAATTGCTAAATATGTAGAGTTGCCAATCATACAGTTTCTTAAAATCTGACCCAAATAAGAGCGGGAAAATATGTGGAACATTTTATTCTCATTAAACCCTTTGTTTCCAGGTGCATGCGACCCTAACCCGTGTAACTCTGGTGTGTGTACGACTTCATTTGGTACCTACTTCTGCCAATGTCCACCCGGTACCACCGGACGGGACTGCCAATTCAGTAAGTTCCCTCATTTATTTATACATTTTGTTTTTAGATTGATGAGATAACTTTACTTTTCTATTTGAATATGATTAATAGTTGTCATTGAGATTAATTATATAACAAACTTTACAAAAAGGAAAAAAGAAAATGACTGTTCCTTATCAATAAGAGTTTAAAAGGATCCTAAGGATCCTAAGGATAGGATATTTTAGAATAACTAGAATCTGTTAATTATCAAATTTGTGTAATAAAATGTGATTAATGTATATGGGCACCCAGCAGAAACTATCATTTACAGATCACCCTTCCAATTGCCCCATGTATTTTTTTTTGTTCAACATTTCTATTCACATATGGTATCAAATTTGGAAAAATACCAGTTTGAAAAATACCAGAGTTTTTTTAGATCAACACGGACATAATGTCTCCAGTAGGTGCATATAATAAATAAAAGAAATTAGAAGCAATTGAAAATACCTAACGTTAGATTCTGTCAGCACATTTTTAGTTGTGATGATTTATATATTATTGCAGGTATTGGCCCACAGTTGTGTGCCCCCAACCCATGTGGGCGTGGCCAGTGCGTGCCTGCACTTAACGGTTACACTTGCACGTGTCCCACAGGCTACACCGGCTTCAACTGTGAAAACGGTAACACTGACATTACTATATTGACATCTGTGATGTGTTTCAGGAAAATGAGTCATAAGTCGCAAAATTGATATTTTTCAAAGTGTTTTTTCACAAGATCACATTAGTGAAATGTTCTAATTTTTAGAGAGTTTGTCACTGAGAGCTATATCAATCGATGTCTCAAATTTCAGGACAATCAATCTAATATATCCTTTCTTTTTAAAGGTCCTCATATGAACTACATTTAGTTAATTTACTGTTTATTGACCCCAGAAATATTGGAAACCTTTTTTTTTCAAAAACGAAAATACCAAATTAAAATCTAGAAATACTTATTGGATTATTAGACTGTTTACTATCACTGGAATCAGCTTGATCTCATCTTTTCAAATATAATGGTATCTCAAAATCCAAACAACCAAACAACCAAAGTTTATTATTGAAGTCTGTGGGGAAAATGGATATTTTCTCAGTTTTTACAAGATTTCAGACAGATGAATCACATTTTTCTGTTGAAATCCTTCTAAACATAACATCACTCAGGTTTGGTCTTATGCATGTAAAAACAGGGTATCAACATATTTTGAAAGATATTATTTAGCTTTGAACATATTCAATAGTGCCGTTTTTAGCTCATCAGGATGCAAATTCCGCCGAATATTTTTTTTAAAAGCTGGTGAACCTGCTTTTTTTGCTTGTATGGGTAAAATATGTCAGCTATGTAGATATTTTAGTTATATTCCATTCATCTTTACACTGGAAAAACGGAAAAAAGTCTTTCCCATAGACTTTCATAGTAAACGATCATACATATCAGGGCTCCCTGAATGAAAACTTAACTGGTGACATATTGATTTTTTGGAGTCACTTAATCATCTTTTTTTTTGTTTTTACAAACGACTTTATTTATCGCCACCTGCCATCTGGGCTTTTACAGTTCTAAAGACAATTCAAATATATCAAGAGAGGAATAATAAGGTTAACACTTCAAGGATTCTATGGTTTCTGATATACCTTCGGCCATACGCCGCCATATTATTTTTTCTTCTCTACTTGTTTTTTTGAAATTAAAAGAATATATGACCACGTTACATCTCATACGGATTTCATACATTGCTGAAAGGGTATCTATAAAGCCATTTGCAAATAGCTTCTGCCTATATATAAAGGACTTTACCTGTAGAATAATCCAGTTAATTATTTTGGAGTTAACATTCGTAATTTCCACACCAAAAATAACTTCGATAGGTTTTATTACTACTTAAAGGCAAACGCTACTATTCACTGCCACGCCCCCTTTTTCCATATACCAAATATACGGGCATTTTACGTACTATTGCTTTAACACTGCAGTCTATGAGGAAACGGCCCATTTTTTCATGTTTTATAGTATAAAACAAACAATTAATGGCTACTCCTACTGTCCCAAAACTTTCTACACATATAGTGCAGGTTATATACTACATATTAAAAGGAAAAAAAACATATGTCATCGAGTTAGATTTTTTTTTATAGCTGTCTGAAATAGACATGTTTGGGGAACTGAGCTGACTGTGGGTACCCTCAGTTGTACCCATTTAGTATGCAAGTCTATTGGGAAGTGCTGCATTTTTCTTTCCCGGTTTTGGGAATAAAACAAAAATGAAAACTCCTAATGTCCCAAAATTTTCTACACATATAGTGCAGGTAATATTCTACACATATATAGGGAAAAAAATGTATGTCATCACGCTAAAAAAATAATTGTAGCTGTTTGAAATAGACATGTTTAGGAAACATAGAACACATTGAAACAGCAGATTTTTTGGTTGTCATGCCATGTTTCAATGCCCCATAATTCAGAAACTAGCACGGTGACCCATTATTTTTTTTTCAGTTTTATGAACACACATACTTCAAGAATCATATACTAAAGAATCAGAAAAATGACATTTAATTTCGATGAGAGAGAAAAAAAATGTTTTTATTAAATTAGTGAAAAAAAAGTGGGTTTTTTCGAGTTTTTAATTTAAAATTTGCATTTCATATTTTTTGTTTTCAGAATAAAAATAACCATGCATTCTATAAAAAAGAGGCATAGAATTATTAGCCAAGTAATACTCTCTCTAAAACTGTTAACCTTACTTAAATTGAGGGAATATAAATAGCAAATATGATCTATGAAGTCGAGGTACTCCAAAATGAGCCCCCCTTTTGATCCTCATTGGTTCTTTTGAGATACCAACTTTTGAAGCACTCTAATTAAAAATTGAGCACGGTGACCCATTGATTTTTTTCCATCTTTATGACCAGAAACACTTCAAGAATCAAATTTCAAAGTTTCAGAAAAATGACATTTATTTTCATTTTCCACTAGATAGTAGCATTTGCCTTTAATCATCTTCATTCACGAGACAAAGTTTAAACAAAATGTTTGTTTCTGTTGAACAGTGGTTTATACATTTAAGCTGAGATTTTTTTTTACAATGTGATGTTTATGGAACATAACAAATCAAATCAAATCAACCAATACAAAAAAAAAGTTCTCATGAGAAGGAATATATCAATGCAGCTGGAATAAGAAGTAATGTGTGAATATAAGGTTGATGCAAGAGTTTATTTATAATGTGTTTCAGGAAAATGAGTCACAAGTGGTGTATTTCAAAGTCGTTTACTTAAAGATCTCTTTGTTGGAATATTTTCATTTTTGAAGTGTCTAGTCCTTGGGGTTGAATGAATACATCTACCAAATTTCAAGAATGTTTATTCATCATATCCGTGCGTTTCTCAGATCATCCCATTGAGTATATTTAGCTACTTTATTGGTAATTATCCACCCAGAAATATTGAAAATGTTGTTTTTTTTCAAAAATAAAAATATCTGACTAAAACGATAAAAGTACTTATTAGATGTCCTTAATGTTAACTATCATTGGAATCGACCTGATGTCCTCATTTTAAATATGGTGACATCTCAAAATCCATATTTTGCGACTTATGACTTATTTTCCTAAAACGAATCACATTTAATAATAGAACCAACTTTTCATAACACCTTCATCATGGTTGTTTTGCTTACAGCACCCAGTGGTTGCCAGCCTGGTACGTGTGTAAATGGAGCAACATGTATCTCCATACGTGGCGGTCGCTACACCTGCTTCTGTCCCTCTGGTTATACAGGCCTCAGGTGTGAAAACATCAGTAAGTATCACACTGCTACACTGTCACCACACTGGATGTCCGTTTCGCGCTGCGCGTACATCAAAACGATAGCAGATGCTAAGCTCCATTGGTAACTTATTTCACTGTGTTTCTCCAGATTTCGAGCATGGTAGTCCTTCCCAACTCTAGGAGACATACTGAATGACCTAAGCTTAGTACTGGTGTATAATATATGCTGTAAATCTACGTTATGTTGTCACAATGCCTTCCAAAACAAAAATCATCTATGTCCGTTCTACAATTTTTGTAGCACGGACATCCTCTAAAACCTGCACGGACATACCACTACAATTTTATACAGGAGTTTTCCCTAACTTGACACACAGCTATCAGTATATTATGTTGTAATCAACATGATATATTGGGGAGCTAAAGGTGTGTGGGATCGTGCACTGTAATGGGTGGTGTAGACACAGAGATATCAAAGGAAACGTTTCGGCAGCATTGATTGGCCTATTCAAAAAGTATGTACGTGCAGCGCGAAACGGACATCCAGTGTGGTGACAGTGCTGCTAGTAGGGAGGTTTAGCAATTCTCACCTATTTGTATACATATCTGTATCTCTGATATCTCTGGTCCGGGGTTCGGTTCCCCGTCAAGGCAATGGCATTTTTCAGCAGGTTCACTACAATTGGTGCCGTGACCAGCCACCTGAGGGCAGCACTGTATACCCCAAGTTGGACAAAACCATATGAGATGAGTTTCGTCCATTGTTGGAGGGGGGCAGTGTAGTGGTCCTGGTGGTTGAACTTGGGATTGTGACATGCTGAAGTTGTGCTTGCCACGATAGCTCAGTTGGTAGAGCGTTGGAGCATCAATCCAAAGGTCCGGGGTTTGGTTCCCCGTCAAGGCAATGGCATTTTTCAGCAGGTTCACTACACAAGCATATATATATGTTAAAAGGTAGAAAGAGGTTCAGCAAAACTATATCAAGTGCTTTCAGTTGAATGACAGATAATGAAAAAATAAATGCTAGAAAAAGGTAATATTCTATGAAATATATCATGTAGTACAACTGCCGTGAAAGCCTAAAGACAAAACACTGAATAGAAATTGCAGAGACGAAGAATGAAGAGATGGTGGTAGGACCTTGCAAATCCACTCCACCTACATAACCAGCAATAACAACAACAACCCAACGGATGGTCATCAAACACTTATCAATCATTTAATGATCACGATGATGCTGAATTAATTCCATAAAGGACCTGACAATGGATGATATTTCTAAATTTTGGCCACAACAGCTCACTATTCAATGAGTAATTGTATATCATTAGTACTAGAATTCCAATTTGGAGCTATCATTGATAATAAATTGCACAGTATTTTGAGGAAGTACCATGCCCTATCGTACTTGTTCTGATTCTTATATGGGTCAGATTTTCAGAAAATGTACAATTCGTCTTCACCAATCCTCTCAAGTAGCCCACATTTAAGACAAAAATGAGCTTGAAAATGCAGTTTGCATTAATTAACAGAACTGATACTTTAATTTCGATCCCAAATATACTCAGATATACCCGATATTAGTCATTTTTCAGCCAAATTTAGCCGAATTTCCTAAATGTGTAGAGCTACCAATTGTACATTTTCTGAAAATCTGACCCATATATAACTATACAATGTCGTATATCTATTAAGAAACTAGTGCTACAGTCACTCTTTTGAACTACAATGTAGTACAATCATGATTGATGTTATAGTACTTTACCTCGCTAAATATTTTACTACTACATTCTCTCGTATTGACGTTGCACATCGACTTGCCTCTTGTTGATAGTACCTTTTCCTTAAGTACTGAAATTTGTATTGTACATACCCTTCTTTTCCCTTTTAGTTTGTAATTTTTGCAACTCGGTAACTTTGTACAACTGTTAAACTGGAATTCATATTAGGCATTCATCGGAGGAAATGATATAATTGTTATATGAATAATGAGTCTAT
Organism: Sthenelais limicola; assembly: GCA_942159475.1. NCBI lineage: Eukaryota > Metazoa > Annelida > Polychaeta > Phyllodocida > Sigalionidae > Sthenelais > Sthenelais limicola. The sequence goes on from OW804098.1 coordinate 117,976,759, forward strand.
ATGGATATAAAGAATTATGTCTAAAATATTGGAAAGAACTACAGTGTATAATCATAACAATAAATGTTAATTATGATCATTAAAGTGATTACTCATTGTTACGTTATTCTTACGTAACATGATGTAACATAATCATATCATGATTGACTGAACTACCTACTGTACTTTACCATCTATACAAATAAAAGAATTCTTGAAATGAAATGAAATGAAATGTTTGACCATGAGTTAATGTACTATTTCCAGTATCCACCCCATGCACCCCCAACCCCTGCAGTAATGGTGGCACATGCGTACAGAGACAGGGAAGACGGGTGTGCCAATGTCCTGCTGGCTACTCTGGTGACACATGCGCAATATGTAAGTTATTATGGCATTATTGAAGCATGAATGGATATGGGTCAGATCATCAGTAAGTGTACAATTGGCCTTCACCAGCCCCCTCAAATAAGATAAGATAAGATAAGATAAGATAATTCTTTATTTGCCATAAGATGTTTGACAAAGAGGTTACGTTCTTCTCGAGAGGAGGTCTTCCCGAACATGCCTTTCTTGATTACCTTTTTTCTTGGTTACATATGACTAAGCTACGGTTAAATAACCCAAATTTAAAAGGAAAATCAGGTTCAAAGTACAGTCCAACATAACCAGACAGATTTATTGAATGAATACAATACAGAATACACTCCGATCTACTCAGTATTTATCATGTACTCTAATTTAGCAGAATTTGAGAAATGTGCAGCACTGTAGATTGTGCATTTTCTAAAAATCTGACCCATTTACCAAATTTCAAGACTGTATTAAATAATATTTAAAAAGACATCCCATAGAGTATAGTGAGCTACTTTACTAGTAAATGTCAACCCTGAACTTTCAAAACTATATATCAAACATAAAATATAGAAACATTTCTTAGATGTCCTTCCTGTTTATTATCATTGGAATTGGCTTGATCTCACCTCATCAAGTCAGTGTTAGTTATATGAAAAGTAGAAAAAAGTATTTGTACAATGGTCATGTCTTGATATTTCACAGCGCCGTTACCCCCACCAAGTGCATGCAGTGACAATCCCTGCACCAATGGCGGCTCATGCATTCCTACAGCCACTGGTGTTAGGTGTATCTGTCTTAGAGGCTTCATAGGTGACCGCTGTCGTGAAAGTAAGTTAACCCTTTCATCATTTACTTAATTAATTAATACATGTTTATTAGAAATATGTTCATCATTTTATTATTAAACTAGGAGTGTCTCTATAGCAAGTTGCTTCCCTAAATGTCCCTCACAATCAAGTTCTCCACCATAGATATATATCTCTATGTTGGAAGAGTTCATTGCTGTAGTTAACAGATGAATGATTTGGGTTGCAAGTGACTATATATTATATGTAGAATATTTCTAGGTTTCTTCTTTTTTTTTAACTTTTTTCTATTCAGAATTTGTATATAGACTATCCTCAAGCAAATAACATCATACAGTACTATAGTGAGGCACATATTGAACACAAATGACAAATAATAAACAGAGGCCTTTTCAAAATAATGGGATATGAGCTCACGGTATATGAATCACTTTTGATTGACTATGGTCTTCCGCCCACTGCTGTACTAGCTAGTTTATATACTAGAGAAGGAGAAATATTAGGCTATATGTGATGTGTTTCAGGAAAATGAGTCATAAGTAGCAAAACAGATATTTTTTAAAGTGTTTTTCTCACAAGATCATATTATTGGAATGATCTAATTTTTTAAGGGTTGATAACTCATGGTTACATCAATCGATGTATCAAATTTCAGGACAATCTATGTAATATGTTCATTCGTTTGAAAGGTCCTCATATGGACTACATTTAGTTACTTTACAGTTTAGTGACCCCCAGAAATATTGGAAATTTTTTTTTTCAAAAACGAAAATATCAAACTTAAAATCTAGAAATATTTATTAGATTATCAGACTGTTTACTATCATTAGAATCAGCTTGATCTCATCTTTTCAAATATGGTGATATCTCAAAATCTATTTTTTGCGACTTATGACTCATTTTCCTAAAACACATCTCATATATAATATTAGACAGGTATAAAAAGCAGTTCTGCAATAATAAATGTGGGATATCATGGTCAGCAGGAAGATACCAATTGACTCAGCTTTCCTTATGTGCTGACGTCTGGTGGCTCCATCTGATAACACTAAGATAACAGAACAGGGGGTCGTTTCATAACTAGTAACGATAGCGAACGATCAGTAACGATTAGGGATTTTAGTGATATATTGCTAACCCGTTTCATAACTACTTGCGATAGCGATATATCGCTATCGCTCGCTAAGTCTCCGTTAACATAGCGGAAATTTTTTTGGGCTCCGCTAAATTTTGCGCTATTTAATAAATGTATTTTAAATGGCTTATTGCCTTGGATAATACTTATAAATGATAAAACAGCCAGAAAACGGTAGTGGATGCGTTAGGGTTGCGTTGGCGCATTGTGGTTGCTAAATATCCCTAACATAAAGCGTACAAGATGTGTAGTCGTAGCATACAAATCCACCGCAGGGCGTAGCCTTTGTACAGGCGTTGGACATTCTAACTAAAGATGTGGAGCTATTCTGCCTCTTCCTTCAAAGGACGGCTAATCAACTACTTGACCTTTTGAAACTATGCTTCCATGCCAGGGGCGGATCCAGGATTTTCAAAAGGAGGGGGCGCGGTTTCAAGCTTTATTTTAAAGAACATATTTATATGTTATATTCTAAGCTTTTGTTTTGCAATGCTTTAAATATTCAGGCATGCCTCTTACTTATTTCAACCCTAAAACCGACCATGATGAAAGTACTAAATAATCTTAAAATCACCCAAAAGGAACTTTCATTCTGTGCGGAATGCATGACTAGATCGAAATTATCTGTTAAATTCAAGGGTTTTGGTTTTGAACTTTTCTTAAATACAGCATTAGTTATGCCTCCCCACCATTCAAGGACTCATTTTAAGAGCATCCAAGTATTTTCCTTAATGCCCAATTTTATTATATATTTCATTTTCAATTTTTTATTTTACTTCTAAAGGTTAAAGTAACATTTGGGAACTCTACGAACTTACATTGGCTTGCTTCTGAGAATTATTTAAGTTGTATAAGGTAATTAAGATCAGAAAGTCAGTTCTAGGTATATATTTAGCTACTGGATTAAGGTGCATTTATGTCATCAACTATAATCAAACTATTTCTTAACCTATTTACACCCGCTCTCACACACCCTTCTGTAAGAAACTGAGAATCTCCAATTCAGCGGATGACAGCGAAGCATAACGATCTATAACGATAAGCCCAACAAGTGATAATGTAAAATGATGTTTTCACGATTGCTGCTAGCATGGAGCATATAATAGAGGTGACAGCAGTGTGAATCACGCCCTGACACCTAGCGGGAAATCATTTAAACTCATAGCGGATGACAGCGAAGCATAACGATCTATAACGATAAGCCCAACGAGTGATAACGAGCGATAACGACACTTAACCAACGATAATTTAGCGGAACGAATTATGCAACGGATTAGCGATATATCGCTAATCGTTGCGCTAATTAAATATCGCTAAATAACGATTAGCGATATATCGCTACTAGTTATGAAACGGGCCCCAGATCCTTACCAGCTCCTTAGAAATGTAGCTAAAGAAGGATTATCTAATGACAGAGTTCCTATCCTATGGGCCCATGATTAAGAAATAGATGGTGCCATAGGATGATAAGGTTTATGAGGTCTATGTCATAGTCTGTGTTATATATGTTGTGTGCATGCCATCCAATTTATTTTTAAGGTTTCAGGTTTAATGCCAAAGGGCTCTTGTAGTGAGAAACCATATAAAATATCAGTTTATCTTTTTCATGGCTGCCACCATTAAGGGTGCCCTATTCAAAAGTATTGGCATTGCAACTTTTTATAGTGAAGCACAACTGCCACCTGAATTTCAGATGCAATCGCATACAAATCACGGGGGAATTAAGTAGCAGGGGATAAGAAGAAACTGTGGAATTAGTTGGGGGAAACAATTGTTTTCTTTGTCACAGTGCCAATGTCTTGTTAACAAAAGCATTCATTCTATAATTGAATCTCATTAGATATCATTACAGTTGTGTGTGATTTTTTGACCTTAAGTTACTGAATACTGACAAGTTATTTTCTGTTTTCTGCAATAATTATAGTTGGATATTTTCTTTCTTTTTCACGCAATCAATTTTCTTATATTGTGCATTTGTTTGGGAAGTTCGCATGTGGAAGGTTCAATTTCATTTCTTTTAATCTCGCAGATCAGGCCTGATTGAATGATGAATGTTGAGCTTTGGCTAATTTTCATCTATTTGTATATTTATAATGAGCTTTATATGATATGGAAATGCCATAGCATCTCCTTTGTGGTTTCAATGAAGTTTGGCATGAGGTTAAACATTAGAATGCATATCAGACTGCAGGAGATTTGTTGTTCTTTCTCAGCTAGTAGACACTAGTTACCATGATGATATGTAATCAAATTATCATCCATTGGTATTTCTTTATTAATTGTACATAATATTTTTTATGGCAAACTACCTATCTAGAGGAAACCAATTTGAATGCATGAATAACTGATTTAATATACTAAATCAGTTAATTGACTCATTGGTTTCATTCAGTTAGAATATCCATCTGTGGGAGTTGTTTGATGCTCATGCCAATTAAGTTGATTTTTCAACTCCAGAAAAGCTTAGGATCCCAAAGCCAAACAACACAAAGTTAAGAGTTATTTATGTACCAAGCCCCAATGGATTCGGAACAGACTGGCCCTGGAGTCCACCAAAGCCTGGAGACTACCAAACAGTACACAGTACACAGTACACAGTACGCAGTACACAGTATGCAATACACAGTACATAGTACACAGAACATTTCCCAGGCATTATATCTAAATTCTACCAATAATTGAAAGTTTCCAGATACAATGAAACCAAATGACCCTATACATGTGATATTGTGAGAGTTTCTAAAGTGGTCATACTTACAAACCCTACAATCATTTCACAAATAAAAGTTCACAATCTTTACAAATCATTATGGTTTGCTGGATCTGATTCCTTCTATACTAAATATCATGACTTTACATAGTTTCGTCAAATTTTTTAGAAAGATTTACAAACAGACCACCATTGATAGAGATAACAAAAAACATTTAATGGAAAAATTAGATTAAATATAGAAATGTATCAAGAAAGTTGTGTGCGAACGAGATTTAAATGATGTGATGAGAACTATCAAAGAGAGCCCAAATCACAATATCAACTCCTGTCCATATTACAGGGACAGAGTTTTGCACATACACTCTCTGTCAAAACGGTGCTAGTTGTTTTGTGGTTGACCTTGTGGCTAGCTGTCTGTGTCGTGCAGGCTACACGGGCAGGTACTGTGAATCTCGTGAGTGTTCTCCACCAATGTTACGCTTCTCGTCCAGCTGAGTACTCTACCTGACTTCTGCTATGCCCTGCCAAAAGGATCTTGCCCCACGCAGCATGAAAAAATCTTCAAAAGCACCTCCTCTATTCCACTTTTGCTTCGTTACTTCTTTAATGTTGACGCTTGAAAGACACCACTACTCTTTTCACAAATTTTCATGTTTTCTATTTTCATTTTTCAACAGTCTTTTGACGAACGAACAATGTGTGAACAAATTTGATATCAAAGTGCGATGATTCTTTTTTTCTTCCTCCTTCTTTTTTCCAAATATATGTTCTATCCAATATTTGCTTCTTGCAAAGCGATGCCTTTTACAAGGAAAGTATGGATGAACAAACAGTCTTTGTTCAATAATATAATTAAAATATTTTGAATGAATCCCTTTAGGGATTATGTGTGAATCATGTGTTTGCTTGATAGAATAAGATGAAATAAATGCTTCATGATTAAGACTGCACCTTGCTTGATGACTAATCTTCTTAAAGATTGCACATAGAGCGTTCACCATTTTTTTCCCGATAAAAAGATTAAAATTTAATTTTAAGATTCAGCATTAATGTGATAAACGGTGGCCTTCCACCTCTGGTACTAACATGCTACTGAGGGTTTACTGTTAAGATTTAAAGGGTCACTATATGCGTTAATGGTTATATATGGGGTTACACACGTTACAACACCCAAGTTTAAAATTTTAAGAGTTCATTTATGACTGACTTATAGTGACTTACAAGCACCAATTGAGAAAGCTTAAGTAAAAAGATCTTTTTAATGCAACAGGGCATTGAGAGTTCTGTATGACGTCAGAATGTGGCACCTGTAATATACACAATGCCCTCCTGACCTGCATATTATGTACATTACAAGTTCATTTCAAGATTTAGCCACATTATGACGGTTATATGTTGCGCCCTAAATATAATTTTGAGCTTTTCCCCTCATCTAAAGCGGTAAAACTCAGAAAAGTGATGGTTGCATTAAGTACCAATGTGGCCATTATATTCAAATAATCTGCAAGAAGTTGATTTTCCCATATTACTTTGGGGTTTAGTGTCTCTGTTACTGTAGCCTGCACGTATCTACAAGCTAACATTTTCCCACAATATTGAGACTGTGCACCAGCCTATATGCAGCATGGGGATGTATGGGCCCAAAAACATCTCACAAATGTTCTAAAAGTTTGTGATTAAATATTAATGGAGCTAGTACAGTTTGCATTGGTGACACATGCACTAGTATAGGATGTAGCTTACAAAGTCATTGCACCCCTGTTACAAACTTAATGTACCTGAAGTGTAACCCTAATAGTATTGCCTGTATTTTGGAATGACATCTGCTTTACCAGCAACTGCTGTCTCTTTATGATGGTCAGAGGATGTACTTCAGGAGTAGCAAGAAACACTGTTTTACTGGCTCCTTTGGACATTTTTTATATTTTGCAAAGTTTTTCTTGGTAATTTCCCTTTTTCAGTTTGACTGCACAGATTACCTATAGTTACATAATCATAATTCATCAAATGACAATGAAAGAGGATGAAGTTAGTATTGTATAGTTGCAAAGGTAAAAAGGATCACTTTTATGGAGGTTTTTTGACGAGGATGGAAAAAAACTAAAACTTTAGTTATGGTTTATTTCAACTAGCTTCTGAGCTACTTGGTTTTAATTAGGTTGAGTTTGTAATGGAGAAGTAGCGAGAGGGGAGGTAGTTTAAGTTGCACCTCCAGTTATGGGTCAGATTTTCAGAAAATGCACAATCTACAGTTTTACAGATCTCTCAAATTCAGCTAGGTTAGAGTGAAAAATGATAAATACATAGTATATCTGAGTGTATTTCGTACTGTATTCATTAAATAAATCTGTCTGGTTATGATAAACTGTATTTTGAGACTGATTTTCGTCTTAAATTTGGGTTATTTGAGAGGATTGGTGGAGGCGAATTGTACATTTTCTGAAAATCTGACCCATATATGTCCTATTGGTTTGGGTGTGTGAGAACACCTTATTCTTCGGAGACGCTGATCCCGGGCACACACACTTTTTATTATGTAATGTAAGGGCGCATGAATGTCAGATTTTCAGAAAATGTACAATTGGCAGCTCTACATATTTACATATCCGGTTATTTAGTAAATTCTGCTAAATTCTGCTAAAAAAGATAAATTTTGGGTATAGCATTACATTTTGTCATTGCTCCTCTTGTTTCTACATTCAAGTTTCTATATGGTTGTATTTCATATTGCTTATCAACTATTGTGATGAAAAATGAGTCATGAGTTGCAAAATATTTTTCAAAGTGTTTTATAGGAAACTTATGATTAGTTTTATGCCTAACTTTAGCACATATGAATATGTTTTATTTCACTTATGACTCATATTTCTGTGACATTATGTCTACCTTATCTCATTTCATGACTAATTTGTTTCATGTTAACCATTTCATATGTTGGTTATGTGTTAAAATATTTGTTTGGTTCTAACAACCCTATTTCTCTCTATCTCTAGCTGTTGATACCTGTGATGGCAGCCCATGTCTGAATGGTGGACTTTGTACCACGATAGCCAACGGCTACATCTGCACATGCCGGGGTGATTACTCTGGCGACCGGTGTCAAAATCGTAAGTTGATTGTTTCATTGCATATGTGTGTTCCAGAAAAATGAGTCTTAACGGGCCTAGTCCATTAAGCTGATTCAGATGTGATTCTCGAATAATTTAGTGGAAAAAAGTCCTCTGCAGCGCAGTATCCCATGATAGTCGGCTTAGTGGACTTGGCCCTTTAGTCACAAAAATTGTCAAAGTGTTTTATTCACAAGCTCTCTGTGTACGACTTCATCAAAAAAGCATTGCTTGCGACTTGTGAGTCATTATCCTGTAACTACACAAGATATGTAAAGGATATAATAGAATATTGCACCCATTACTATGCAACTTATGCAATATTCACACTCATTCAACCAAATGGTTAGTTGCTCTGAATGTATGCAATGTATGAGACATGGCTCAGACCTTCAGAAAATGTACAATTGGCAGGTCTACACATTTAGGGAATTCTCCTAAATTAGGCTGAAAATGATGAATATCGGGTATATATCTGGGTATATTTGGTATCACATTGATTCAAAGTATCAGTTTTGTTATGTTAAACTGTATTTTTAAGCTTAGTTTTGTCTTAAATATGGGTTATTTGAGAGGATTAGTGAAGGTGAATTGTACCTTTTTGGAAAATCTGACCCACATAATGACTGTAATGTTTATCTACAGCAGGAGGAGGCAACCCCTGCTTGCCCAACCCCTGTAATGGTTACAGATGTAATGCGGAAGGACGTGGCTATGTTTGTGACTGTCCGGCGGGCACTGTTCCTCCTAATTGTCGCTCCGGTCGTAAGTCATCACAGTTTTTGTATAAAAATATTCAACTAACCTCATGTCTAATATCCAGATGGGTGAGTAGACTTGGTGGTTTTTGACCTCATCCGTACCCGTTAACACTTTTTGTTTGGGTAACATATGGTCAAGACACCAAAATACAATTGTTCTTAATTGGATTTTGAATAGTTTGTCTTAAATCTCACATATTTTCATTAGATCTGCCATAATCAAAAACATCTGAGGATATTATTTTATTATATAATTATATTATTATATTGGAATAAAGGAGAAGTAAGAATCCATTCTGATGTAAGTGAATAACTGTTTAGTTGTTAATTCTGGCAGATGTCTGGGGTTTGTAAATACAAAATAACACTTCGCACAATGTATTAGTTTTCATTAAATGGAGGAGAACAAATGTTTCATTTCCTTTTTTTTCCTGTCACAGAGCAGAAATATATATATGTTGATGGTGTAGCCACCTTCTGAACAATCAGTATGCTTCAAAACATTCATACACAAATTTATATAGGGTTATTTTATGTCCTTGTGTTAGGTAAAAATCATTCAATATTGTCTAACATAATCATAATTATATTAATACTAAGTACATCAGTTGGATCTCCGATCTCTAATAGATAAGACGTGTTTGTGTTTTTCTACATAGCTATTCCAAAAGTATTACTTTACACTGGTGGATCAACCCGGTTCTTTTCTATGTATTACACTTTGCTAGGCAATCAGTTCAAAACATTTATTATACACGCATTGCTCTGGAAACAACATATCTAGAGTGATTTACGCATAGTGCGTATTTCACTAGTGATTTACGTGGGGTTGTCATGGCAACCAATCTGTTTTTTACTGGTAAACTTCTAATTTATGACTCAATTTTTTCTATTTTCATGATTAAAAGCATGTATAATAAATATGTTAACTAACTCGTTGGTTTCAGTCTTTTAGAATATTGCACTCGTTGCTATGCAACTCGTGCAATATTCACGCTCCTTCAACCAACTCGTTAGTTAACCTGTATGTAGACTATGAGCATTTGTGATTATTTGAAGTGTAAGTATATAAGTAAGTGAGACTAATGACTGTAATCTACCTTCAGCTTGTCAGCCCAACCCATGTAACAGTGGAACGTGCACTGTGGCAGGCTCGGAGTACATCTGTAACTGTCCTGACGGCACATCGCCACCCACCTGCCTCCCTACTGGTGAGTGGTACCATCAGTTATTTGTTTCACTAATTTGGCCATTTCCAGGCAGATTATTATCTTCTGAAATATTAAAGTTGCAGTCTGCTATTTTTTTATTTTTCTTTAACTGATTTTTATTCAGGTTCCAGCGAGGTATATGCCAGGGGAAATATATGATATAAATATAGCTATTATAACAAAACAAATCTTTATACCAGAATGTTTATACAAGAATTTTGTTAAGTTGAATCGCCAACAAAAAATGGCTACCGGTGATCAAAGTCTGGTGAAAGTCGCCCCATGAAAGGATTCAGGCAAGTCCTCCAAATACAAATAAGGATGTTTTAGAAGCACTTTAGCCAGAACAACTGAACAAAATCTCCACAAATCTAATCAAACAACTTTTAGATGGGCTGGAGAAGAATAGAGCAACAAGAATAAATATGCTTACATTTGTTTACAACATAAACAGAGACAGCAGCTTTAACCCATTCAAGACAGCGCCCCCAAAGTTGCATTATGCATGGCGACCAGGCATCAGAAACTAAACATTGATGATGTCCTGTGTGAAATATACATCCCATGAGGACAGCACTGCATAACGTCCACATTCCTATTAACAATGCACAGTTTTGCAATGTTATGTCATTTCAGGATGGGACCACAACTTTGCCACTGCAAAATTCTATTGTAATAATGATGGTTTTTGGCAAGATTCATCCTTTACCACTGGAAGTGCCTTAAAGGTCAAGTGTAAAGGATTTTTTCTTGTATGTGATACATTCGGGGGAGTATTTTGAAATGATCTACAAAGTTATAACTGCCAACGTAATAAATCAAACCAGTGAGAGGTGTTTAAGCGCTGCCATTTAGTGAGCCACTGCAACCCAGCGTGACAAGGGTGGGTAGCCATCTTAGCACGGGTCCAGCGGCCTGTGACATCATCCATGTCCAAGCGCGACTGGTATAGGCCTACATTATGATAATTTGGGTCTTGTGAACCCTGGGTCGGGAGAGAGGGAGGGGAGGGAGGGACGAAAGATGGTTGGGCAGAGACATTTTTGCAATGAATTTATACTAAAGTAACTGATGGCCCTAAGAGTTGCATTTGGGTAATTTCTGGCTAATGCCGAGCTTGGTGAATTATCAGGGTTACTGGGTATATAATTCTGATTGGAGATTTCTTGTTTGAAGTTGATTTGGGACAGATTGAGTTTGTATGAAAAAGTATATGGACAGAAATTCAGAAACAGGGGACAACATGAATAACACACAAAATGGATGGATCTATAAGGTGGTAATAAATGCTAAAAAATAGAAATAGATTTATTTGTCCTCAGTCTTGCCAGTTCAACCGATTTTGATAACTTAAAATTCACCATAATGACATTCTTGCAATTTGATTGATGTATAATTTATTCTTCTAGCTGAAATAGTTTTTTTCCCACGAACCTTGCACTATGAGTAGTATTTCCAAATATTCCATACCAAATTGTGACTGATGCATATTGTACCATTTTTTTAAGATAAAGATGTATTTATCAGAGCCATAGTCTCACTAATTCTCATCCGATTTGAATGATTCAAAATGCACTGTAATGCTGACATCCGTGCAATTTGTTTGGTATATACGATAACTTTCTAATGTGTAGAGTTATCCGTCTACGAACGTTACGCGTTATAGTGACTGATAGTTAATCATGGTGATTAACATAAGGAAGAGTGGGTAGAGAGAGAGAGAGGGGGGGGGGAGAGAGAGAGAGACATTTCTAGATTTGTCGGTGGTTGCATAGAACTCAGAGATGCCAAGTGTCCCGCCCGCAGACAACTTTGTCCCGGAAAGATGTAATTTTGACCAGTTAATATTTAACCCCTAAAAATACTTAAAATGTACCAGAGAGCAAGCAAAATCTCTTAGCTTCCGACCCCATGCCTCATGGGTTGAGATACAGTACAATTAAGTTGTCCTCAAAGCTCATGTTTACAAATTGAAAGGGGAGTAACGAAATTCCAATCACAATATAACAATTACCTACATAATTAAAGATATTCAAAACATACTGTGTTATACTTGTGCCCCCTAACACAATTAGTTAAAAATTGTATTGTATTCATTTATGTGCCCTGGTATTTCTTACTAATTTTAACAATAAGAGAAAATGATTTATGGTATTAATTATTTATTCATTAATGAAAGCTAGAACTCTGTTACGGCGACATTGGTATTACCACCAAAAGAGCTGCCAAGTTGGTCGTGGTTGAAAACGGGAGATCTCCCGTTTTGGGGTAGGTGAAAACGGGAGACACAAGCGCCATAGGCATGAGTAATATCCGCTAGGGGGTACAGGGGCATGACCCCTTGGAAATCTTTTTAAAACTGGGAGCAAAATGGTGGCCCTGATTGTAAACCAGAAGTTTGACCATCTTTTTGACAAAATATCCGTTTTATTACAATATGTATAAGCCTATAACTACTGTCCTAATATTCTTTATATCCAATGATTATCTATCAAAATTATAGTATCCAAATTTAGAATATCCACATGAGTGCCATCCATAAATTGAGTGGTACAACACCACCTAACACCTACATGCTATGAGCCAGGCTACAGCAGGCCTTAGCTTGGGCATGGATGACGTCACAGCGGTGGAGCGCGAATACACACCCTCTACTAAGGCAAACTCAGCCCTATTTGTGTACTCATAAGAAAGCTGTGAAAAACGGGCTTTAATGGATTTTTTTTGATTTTTTTAACCTCAGATGCCATCAATACCACCACCACAAATGTAAATCGGCCCTTATCTCGAATTTTAGAATTTTCATTACACTTGACCTTTAATGGGGATGCCTTAAGACAATACGCAGCCATTTGTATGAGAATACCACAGGGGAATACTCATCCATACCCGTGGGAATGCCTTGAGGCAATACACAGCCTAAAGGGGTCAAGGGTGATTTCAACCCCCCATAACCTGCAAACTATATAATGCATGAGAATAATGCCTCCCTGTTGCTCTATAGGTCTGCCAGGCTACTATAGCATTTTAGTCAGTGTGAACTTCATACCTGTGTTACATATTCCAAACAAATCCAGACTAAAGGGATTAATATCCCAATAATGCCCGGCTAAAGCAGGCAGCTATAGTCCATCATCGTCCCGAAAATTGACTTATAAGTAATAATGGACTGCCCAAACATTACACAACTTTAACCATTACAATTGATTGTAATGTACCATGTCTACAGTAGCACTGTACGATAGTCTGGCAGCTGGCTGGAGATTTCAGTTACTTGGCATATGTGATAAAGTTTTCCAGATTAATTAGAGGATAAAAGCTTATCATTAATGTAGCATTAATGTAATAATAGGGACATTTAGCACTGATAACGCAACAGCACAACGCCAAATTTAATTAACGCTAGTTGCTCATGATAGGGTGGGCCATACATTGTGGCAGGAGTCAATCAGTTTTAGACTTTATTACAAGTGGACAAGTGTTTGCAGAGGACTAAAAAGCACACAATTTCATGAAGTGTAGTAGTGTGTTATACTTGAATACAAAGAAAAAAAACACCTCCTACTTATTTGTACATAAAGATAAAATCACAGTTGACCATCATTTTAGCTTCAAAAAGACATACATTCGGAACGTATTGACACACCTCTTAGCATAATTGATGTACGTAGCACAGGTAGGCAAGCTAAAAATAGCACACCTAGTGATGACGTATTCCTCATAAAACATACGTTAGCGTTAGCGTTAGTGTTAGTGTTAGCTTTGTGGTTGCTAAATCAGCCTAATGTCAATATCATTGATAGATGAGAACTGCTACCTGTAATCAAACTAAAAGTAAATATAACTATTAATATTTGATCATACCTCAAATAAAGGTAGGAATGTTTGTTTGTTTGAATGTATTGACATTAATATGGTAATTGACCTTGCACAGGCACTGGAGCATGTGTTAACTTTGAGAGCGAGGGATTCTGTCAACAGCGTGTGAGAGAAGATCACTGTGAGCTATACCCCAACCCTGTGCTCCTCCAGTGCCCACTGGCCTGTAGGATCTGTGGTCCAGGTGAGATCAATAGGGGATGTGTATGTGTCACTGCGCATGTCTACAGCAGTGCATGCTGGGATGGATTCTGTTCAAATCTAACACACAAATATTTGGCAACATTTTTATCCAAAATTGCAAGAATGTTTTCACCAAACTCATAGCTTCTATAAATGATCTATGAAAACCAAATGCATGATGGGAAAGATGGGGACATGTGCCATGAAATCTTTATAACACATGGATATTGACATTAAAGCACCGATAAATATTACATGCTGAAGATGGCATGTTTTCTATAGATTTTATCCTGTACCATTAGTCCCATAATTCCTTGCAAATCAAGATTCAAAATGGCGGCTATGAAAATCCCCTATTAGTTGTTGGGTTGAGTCGCCAGTAAATGCACAATTTACCATCACCAATCCTATGAAATGAATTCCAAATTTAATAAAAATATGAGATTTAAAATATAATTTGACATGACAGAGCCTAGTTATAGTTATAGTTATACAAAAAAAAATGCTATAATGATAACTGCATCTACTTCTGCATTTCAGATGAATTATGCCGGGACTTTGCCCGAACAACGCCATCGTGTGCTGTTCGACGGAACAGAAATGAGTGTCACACCAACTTCCTGTACATGTCTCGCCACTGTCGCCGCAGCTGTGCACTCTGTATCTAGATTCAGCGAATTCAACAAATATGTGACTACTTTGAGAAGTATAATGGTTGGAGTGATGTGAGAAATGATGCCTAGAAATTTTAAACAAAACAATTTATGATAATTGCATTGCTGTGTTTTTCCATAAATAATTTATTAAATTGTTCTCTGAAAAGACATGACCTTGTTTACCTGAACACCAGAGGTAATATACTTAATTGAAATGAATAATAGAACTAATTGAATGCCATGGAAAGGGAATTGAAGCAAGCCGTTGTAGGAGGTTCAACATACAGTTGACTCCTAAAAGATTTATTTGGAGGATTCTAGGACAAAGCATTCCAATATTTATTATAGTATTATGTTATATAGTTGTGTTGTTATTGTCAGTGCCATAACAGAAATGACGCAGTTTAACCATGAAAGTTATATCCACCTACATGTTTTGAATGCTTGCGTATGTAATCTTACGCTATGTTTGGCTTGTAAGACCTATGTCCACGGACGCAACCCAGACAGTGACAATTAGATGTTTCCACTGATCACGAGTCCCTGACGTTACCATCTGGTAAAATTGCTCAGTAGAATCTAGGCTTCATGTTCAGAAAATGTCGTCGTTGTTGACATTATAATTTGCTATCTATTTTAAGGTTATCAGGATACAATAACACAAATAATTCTTTTCAAACTCCTTTGTTTGATATGCAATGAAATTCTAGATGTTTGGTTGAAGCTGCATTCTCAGCTATTATGACTAACAAATTCGCACCAAATTAATTAATATAATGACTTATAAGACTGAATTCATCATTATTCTGCGGCTGTAATATGTTTTTTACAATATTTGAAGTAGAGACTGTCAAGTGAAAACAGGCGCCAGTGAGCGATAATAAGAGAAGTCATCATAAACAAGGATTTGGGTACGTCCTCCAAATGAAAATAATGACGTTTTAGGAAGTGTACAGCAAAAAACAAATCAACAAAATCCTCCAAAAAAATTGGTCAAATGACTTTTATATGGGTTTGAAAACAACGGAAGAAAATTTAGGATTTTTTTGTATTTTACCAACGTTAGCTGAGGGTGCAGCTTGAAGTCTTATCCAGATAGTATTGTTTATATCACAACCACTCCTCACACAGGGGTCATACATTGGGTATTAATAGTAACTGACTTCTCAATTAAAACTATTGTGTTAATAAAGATATGATTAACCCTAACTTCCTACTCCAGAATCTCCGGCAACCATGTATTTTTATTAATGTTCTAAAACTGAGAGGAGAATCTAACAGGTGGAAAGATGTGTATGCTAGTTAAGCCACACGTTTCAGTATCAATTTAAGGTTAGGGTCTAAGTACAGATCGAAGTTCCAATATAAGAGATGACACTTAATAGGAAGTAGGAAGTTACTCTTGTAATTTCGTTTCAAGTCTATTCCATTAAAAGTTTCACAAGTATTAACTAGTTTACGAATAAGTAGGTGTCTTTGCCTAAACAAGGACTTCAACTCAGGGCCCATTGCTCCAGGTGGGTGATCCCACTGCAAATACTCAATGACGATTATAAATTCATCGCTTCAGATTTGACGAAGATTGTTTTAGAAACTTGGAACACATTCCATACACAATATTACGCACCATTTCCAACTTCTGACTGTGCCTTAACATATATCTATACACCTAGAATCCAAGTGCTCTTTATGCCAAGGAATATATTATACTTTGGACATTATAATACATAATTAAAGGCTTTATGAAGTCTATCCAGGAGCAATTCTGTAACAAACTGGCTCTTATTCTGTTTTGAAGAGTAGCCACAATCTCAAAGTTCATTATGTGAATGATGAGATAGGAGGGTCAAGTCTTCAGAAAATGTACAATTCGCCTTCACCACTTCCCTCAAATAATCCAAATTTAAGACACGTTTCAGTTCCGGTTCCGGTTCAAAATACATTTCAACATAACCTGACAGATCTATTGAATGAATACAATACAGAATACACTCAGATATACTCAGTATTTATCAGTTTTCACTCTAATTTAGCAAAATTTGAGAGATGCTTAAAACTGTAGATTGTGCATTTTCTGAAAGTCTGACCCAGTAGATCCAGAGAATACCAATAGAAGTGAATGCAAGGAAAATATTCTAATCTAAGTGTGATCTGTGTCCAGAGCCAGCACTCAACCGAGTATGTGGGAAGAGATGACAATAAGCTTAAAACTAAATGCAATAGAAAGTCCAAGAAACTGAGTGCTCTAATCCGTTTAGAACTGACTGGCATCAGTTTAATCTAATACCCTAATAATGCTCTGAGAGAACAATAATATACACATTATTTACAGGTTAGAAAGGTGTGAAATCCTCCTTAAATAGACTAAACTGATTAATGACCCCTGGTTCGGACAGGAATTGCGCACTGTTTTTGTACCAGGACTAGATCACTACAATGGTGGTCTTCCTCTAGTACCTGTGGGAGGAGGTGAAATTGTAGCCATACCCGGGTTCAAACCCACAATATGTGGGTCAGATTTTCAGAAATTGTACAATTGGCAGTTGAACAATTTAAGTAAATTCGGCTAAATTCGGCTGCAATTTGGTCAATACTATGTAAATTCGAGTATATTTGGCCTTGCATTCTGGCAATCTATTTGATTAGGTATAACTGTATTTTGAACTTTATTTTGGTCTGAAATTTGGGTTATTTGAGAAGATTGATGAAGTTGAATTGTACATTTTCTGAAAATCTGACCCATGTAACTCATGCTACGGAGCCCTGTTGCTGATAGTATCTCCCATTTCACCTTGGGCATGATCAACAAACAGAGTCCTCCTTATTATGTCAGTCATTAATGCTATACTAACCTATGGTTAGTAACTGTATAATTCCTAATCAGATGAGGTCAGAGTGTATTTGTGATGTGTTTCAGGAAAATGAGTCATAAGTCGCAAAAAATAGATTTTGAGATACCATTATGTTTGAAAAGATGAGATCAAGCCGATTCCAATGATAGTAAACAGTCTAATAATCTAACAACTATTTCTAGATTTTAAGGTTGATATTTTCTTCTTTGAAAAAAAAAAAGTTTCCAATATTTATGGGGGTCACTAAACAGTAAAATAACTAAATGTAGTCCATATGAGGACATTTAAAACGAAAGGATGTATTACATAAATTGTTCTGAAATTTAAGACATCGATTGACATAACTTTAAGTGACAGACTCTCTAAAAATCAGAACATTCCAATAACGTAATCTTGTGGAAAAAACACTTTGAAAAATATAAATTTTGCGACTTATGACACATTTTCCTAAAACGGATCACATTTCATTGTGTGGTTGAGGTGGTATCATATCATAGGTAATGTCTTACCATATTAATTATAGTTAATTAATTAATTAATTATAGTTATATCTACATTAGTGGTTTGTTATGTGGGAGTCTGTTCTATGAGAAATTGTTATGATTATTACTACTTTAGCTGGTCAAGGTATAGACACAATGAGACTGTGCTGCTGGTGTTCTATTATTTTATTTTTTCTAAAGAAATTGTATTGCGATACGGGGATACCCGACATTATCATGTACACAAGTGTATGCAGTTGCCCACATATAATAATATTTCAGGTGAATTCATCTGGTATAACCTATTGTTATAACGTATTGTAACATATGTGATCCGTTTTAGGAAAATGAGTCATAAGTCGCAAAAAATGGATTTTGAGATATCACCATATTTGAAAAGAGGAGATCAAGCAGATTCCAATGATAGTAAACAGTATAATGAAATAATAAGTATTTCTAGATTTTAAGTTAGATATTTTCGTTTTTGAAAAAAAGGTTTCCAATATTTCTGGGGGTTAATAAACAGTAAAATAACTAAATGTAGTCCATATGAGGACCTTTAAAACGAAAAGATATATTGCATAGATTGTCCTGAAATTTGAGACATCGATTGACATACCTATAAGTGATGAACTCTCCAAAAAATCAGAACATTCCAATAATGTGATCTTGTGAAAAAAGCACTTTGAAAAATATTAATTTTGCGACTTATGACTCATTTTCCTGAAACACATCACATATGCCCTGTATGCCTAGGAATTTTATTTTTCTTCCTCCTCCTGCCTGCACGCAGTCCAGAGTTGTACTGATTATTAAGGTCTGTGATTGGACTAGAGCCTTCAGATGCTCTAGTCCAATCAAGGATAGGCGTCCCAATGTAGGGACCGCCCTCCTGGTATTTAGGGCTTATCCCTAGGCCCAGGCGTTCACCTACCATCTGATACGAATACCAGCTGTATCTCTGTACGTTACCATCTTACAGAATAAATAGAAACATCATAGATCTTTCTTCAATCTTCTAATAGTGTTAGGTTTAATGGAGTAGCATTCACACATTACACAGCAGTGCAAGGCTACCTTGGCTATTACATTATTTGTTGTTTTATTATATATCCAATTTTTGTTCAAGATTAGGTGCTCAAGCCACTCTGTTTTGCTCATATGACAAAAGATGCATATGGATCGGATCGGCATATTAATCTGTAATCATCATACTTCATGTGAAACATTGTGTCGTTCACATTGAACAATATAATACCATAATATTATTTCTCCGAATAAACTGGTCTGAATAGAAGACTGAACCATCAGCTTTATGGCAACTTGTCATGGAACAGGCTCCCGATATGTTACTATACTAGCTGTTATAACAAGGTGCCTGTATTATGTTAATATTCAAGGTATTCAATAAAGATTATTAATTGTTAGATTTGTGTTTTGTCCTATTTGTACTTTGATTTAAAACTATTTTATTAAGGACGTTTGAACATTTTCACACATATAGTACGAATATTCTCAGGACAGCCTGATTTAAATGATATAAACAGTTTTACATAGTTCTAGATGTTATTATTATCGGATATCACATAAGTTGTATATATTTAAGCATCAACAAACTCTAATACGTCAATCTATCTCAGTTATCTTAGATACAAGGTTTTACAGATATTCACGTTTCTCCTTGGAGTAAAATATAAGAAACAGTATACGAAAAAAGATAACATACATAATGTTAAGATACATTGTACGAAAAAAGATGAATCAAATAATGTGCTCAATTATTCAAGTTTCATTCATATATGATAACCAATTCTAGTTTGTTGATTACAATATTACAATCTCTGAGCGAATGTTGTATTAAATGTATCTATATTATAGAAGGGGATAAAACATCGCAGCCAAAATAAGAAGCCATTTTTTATTATAAGGTTACTGTAAGAGTTTTTTCTTTTTAAAGAGCTTTTTTTTATAATAGAACTAACGTTTGGGTGTTTCATGGCACCTTCACCATATTATTTCTTGAATTAAATGACCTATTCAGACAGTAATTTTCTGTTTGATAGAAGATTATGGCTACTAGTAAGACATAATATAATATTCGTTGATGTTTTTTTTATGAAACACCCCCCCCCATTCCAAGCTACTATACGACGCTATAAGTGATTGACTGATGACCTTTATTAAACAACTAAAAGAGAAATTGTATATAAGACCCGTTTTTATTAATAGAAGGTTATTTTCTCTATGAAGGAATGTAAGCATCCTTTTCATGAAATATAGATGTATATGTACACAACCGGAATATAAAATATTATAATGCAATACAATAAGATGTTTCAAATATGTTGTCCTATAATATAAAAGTACAACAATGTTTTGTTTTTTTGGTTTTTTTTGTTTTTATTTTTAAGTACAACAATGTTAGTAGTTGTTTCGTGGTAGTGTGATTCGAGCAAAGTTCTGGCAGTAAGTGATCTAGGTCTGAGTGGGCGTTATAGACAGTTCCCACTAGGGGGCAGTTCAGTTGATCATATAATACGCTCCTTTTGGTTGGCATATATGAGGTTGTAAAAAACGGTCGACAAATCTTTTATTTATTATATGCAAACAATAATCAATCAGTAAGTGTAAGTGATTTTGGCTGGTCTCTGAAATGAAACTGTGAACCTTTATAAATCAATGCAGCAAAGAATCCTCATGCTTGTATTAGCGTATAACTATAATAATTTTAATTGTTCAATAGTGTATGGAAAGTGGAATCTATTATACAAACATATGTTACCTTAAAAGTGACATTGAATATTTTTCGAATTATAAAATATTCATCCTCTTTGATCCTTGGTCAAACAAAAGTGCATTAGAGAAAGTGCTGGTCGAAATGCTTTCATAGACACAAACAAAGACAGGCAATCAATTGAACCCATGAAATATGTATCCCCACTTATGCCTTGATCCCTTAGTGGCAGCGGTATATGTGATGTGATGTAAGAAAAAAAGTCACAAGTCGCATTATTGCTATTTTTCAAAGTGTTGTATTCACAGAATATATTTGTGGGAATGTTTCCATTTTTAGGGGGTTTAACGCTTCCCATAGCCTTGATACATGTACACAATTTTAGGACAGTGTAGTGAATATATCTGTGCATTTCTAAGGTCATTGTAATGAATATATGAAACTACTTTACTAGGTAACTGTTCACCAAAAAATACTGGGATTTTTTTTTTCAAAAATAAAAATATCAAACATAAAATATAGAAATACACATTAGATATCCTACTGTTTACTATCATTAGAATCGGATTGATCTCATCTTTTCAAATAGACGGTATTTCAAAATCTATGTTTTGCGACTCATGACTTATTTTCCTAAAACACATCACATATTAGGGTCCCACAAAGAACTTGCGCTTAGTCATTATGACCAAACAATCTCAAAACATTTACTCATATTTAGTCTTATACAACTAAATTCATCAATATCCTTCAGCTGTTATATGTTTATATATGAATTGGATGTTGAATAGTTCGAGAGAAAACAACCGCCAGTGACAATGATATGTGCTGTGTTTCAGGAAAATGAGTCATAAGTCGCAAAAAATGTATTTTGAGATATCATTCTATTTGAAAATATGAGATCAAGCCGATTCCAATGATAGTAAACAGCCTCATAAGTATTTCTAGATTTTAAGTTTGATATTTTCGTTTTTTGAAAAAAAAATCTCCAATATTTCTGGGGGTCAATAAACAGTAAAGTAACTAAATGTAGTCCATATGAGGACCTTTAAAATGAAGGGATATATTATATACATTGTCCTGAGATTTGATACATCGATTGATATAGCTATGAGTGATGGACCTCCAAAAATTTGAACATTCCAATAATGTGATCTTGTGACAAAAACACTCTGAAAAATATCAATTTTGCGACTTATGACTCATTTTCCTGAAACACATCACATATGTGCATTCACCATAGGAATGGATTCGGGCGGGTCAGAAGCCCTGTGGTAAAAACAACTACACAATCCTCCAAAATGTCTGTCCAATGACCAGGAATTGGGTGGAAAAGAATGGAACACAGAGTAGAAAACATTTACTTTTTACCGACGGTTGCTGAGAGTGCAGTTTTAAGTAGAAAACATGGATTTTGCAGTACCATCATATTTAAAAAGAAAGGAATGAGCAATATCCAATATTGTGAACCTGTAGAAAACCTTATAGGAACTTCTAATTGTTTCATTTGATCAACAATTACTGGGAAAGTAGTTAGATATATACACCATATATGGCTTGGACGCCCGCACTACGCTGGAATGAAGACAGAACGGAGGAATGGCCTTGAAACCTTCAACAGGAGGTTTTATTTTCACCATAAACAGATACATATATAAAGAAAAAATTTATACGTGTGGCGTGGGTGGAGGAGCGGTTGAGAGTGGAAGGATAGGTGGGAGTGGAAGCATTGGGACTGTGACGTCATAGGTAAACACAGGGTCGACGTCATAAGCGGGACCAAGGGGGGCGTGGTTACCTAGGCGGCATAGGTAGGGGCGTGACTTCTCCAATATAATCGGTGATGTTTTCACCTTCACATATATGGCTTGGACGCCCGCACTACGCTGGAATGAAGACAGAACGGAGGAATGGCCTTGAAACCTTCAACAGGAGGTTTTATTTTCACCAAAAGGGCCAAACCGAAGTCACTTGTGAGAAGAAAGATGCTCAGCAATGAATGAATCCACTTTAAGTTTGGTGTCCAACTCGGGCGTGATATAAGAATCCACACATGAAGAACGCCAATTACCTTGGGCTTTAATGTCAGAAAGCTTAACGCCCATAGACGCCATATACGTGGCGCCACCTCTCCTTAAAGATTGGGGGCTGAACACGCCTGATATGCCTGCATGTAGAAGAAGGGCTTGTAGAAACTAGGACGGAGATTCACGCCCAGTAGAAGAGAATAATAGAGCTGAAGGAGATAATTTTTCAGCAAACACACATTTTTTCAGCCAATACACAGCGCATAAGGCGCAATCACTAAGCCTAACCACTGGGATAGTGAATGGAGATGCTGAAGTTTTTGAAGATTTTACCGTGACAAGCACGCCCCAGGGAGTCACTGAGACATCTTCACGGAGAAGAGAGTGGGTGGAAGGAACTATATGGCCCACTCTCAGCAAGGTCCTGAATAGGAAGATAATCATTGTCCACAATCTTGATTCTGACGCTGAAGTGTAGTTTACCTGACGGGACATCAGAAGAAGGTGGCGTGGCAATAGCGCTTCAAAAGGAACTGGCGACGCCCCTGGTAGACGGCTGACCCCCTTCAGTACAGATTTGATCGCTGGGTGAGACATAGGCGGGCAGTCGATGAAGCGTAGACGCGCGCCAAACACCATGCCACTAAGGTAGGTCGATACAGAAGAAACTTTCATGAAGGTGGCGAGGAAAGCTGCGAACATACACACCACGTCGACTTGTATAGGGGACGACGGGAGGTTGTTATCACATATAAATTTACTAAATAGACGCCACTGGCGTTCTCTTTGTTCCAGCGTCGACGGCGCCACAGAAGATGCTTGTAGTTGGTGGACCCTCTTCATCCACGCTGACATGCCTATCATAACGACAAGGATTATCAGTAAAACAACATAGTCCAGCTTGAGATATTATAGTACAGTCAAAAGGCATTTTCATATAGGGAAGGCCACATTAGTCTTGGTGTTAATGTATTGAGGAAGAAGTTCAATATCGTAGATGAAAGTGATCCAATACAGTTCGTATAACCATTGCATGCAAGTCTTATTAGAACTCACGCCCGTAGTTAACATTGCCACGACTTGAGTGTTATCTATGAAGCAATGGACTTGGGAACCCCTCAACAAGTCCTTCCAGCGTTTGACGCCCACCAGCACCGGGTAAAGCTCCTGCACATTAATGTTGTCCACACGCACATTCTCAGTAGGGGCGTCAATTAAATGACAACAATCCGTATCTGACCAAGGTACTACACATGCTGCCCAGGCGCCTGCAAGCCAATCTGCGCCGAGAAAGGCGCCGAAACCCTTACTTGAAGCGTCAGACACTAGGGGAAGATGAAATTCAGGTTTATTTAATAACCTCACACCGTTGAACACTTTGCAGAAACCATGCCACCACATGATATCCTGGTGGAAGGCGTCTGATATGGGTGACCCGGTCAGGCATTTGCACAGAAGAATCTTATATAAGTCAAATAGACGCCTACAGAACGTGCGCCCTCCCTTGAAAACTGACGCACAGTGGGCCAGATACCCACACAAACACTCCAAGTCCTTCTTAGAAATGAATTTGGCGTCTACAACAGTCGATAGCAGACGACGAAGCTTGGTTAATTTCCCATCGGGCAGACTCAGGGTCATCCCAACCTAGTCAATGCTGAAGCCCAAATATGTGCACTTAGTACTGGGCGTAGTAACTTTCATCCACCCCATGTGAAAGCCTAGATAACGCAGGAGGACAATGAGAGTGTCTCTGGACTGGGTACAGGAGGTCAAATCGGGAGAGCATAGGAAAAAATCATCTAGGTAATTAACCACACGTATATTACACAAATTGAACATGGTAAATGCAATGAGGTTAGAGATACTGTCGAATACACAAGGCCCAATTCTAAGACCAAAACATAAACGATTATCAGTTAGATATTCTTCCTTACCATTTATAACCCATCTGAAGCCACATAAGTTATGATGACTAGGATTAATGGCGACGGCACGATAGGCCGACTTAATATCAACCATGCCCATAAATGAACCTTCTTCTACCATATCAGTTGCATCGTCAATACTATTATATGTAAAATTACGTACAAGAGAGTCACAGTGAAAGTTTACAGAATCAGAATCGGGCCGAGAACAATCCGTTATTGGTCTGAGACCCCCGTCAGCTTTGGCGACTGCTCCTAGGGCGTGAATACACTTGGGCTTGTCCCTAACTATCGAAACACAGCCCTCCAAAATCTCATTTTCGACTATCGTATCCATCTTGGAACGAGCAGGTTCCTCAAGAATAGATGAATAATTAACACAGTCGTACGCCTGTACTGGCGAATCTACGACGTCAAAGCCGTCAATAATACCACCGTAGAAAACTTCTATATAGCGATCAAAAACTGCAC
The DNA here is from genome assembly GCA_942159475.1 of Sthenelais limicola. Lineage (NCBI taxonomy): Eukaryota > Metazoa > Annelida > Polychaeta > Phyllodocida > Sigalionidae > Sthenelais > Sthenelais limicola. The sequence goes on from OW804098.1 coordinate 118,002,040, forward strand.
AACCTTGAAGGCTTAAAATTGCCGCAAATCTACACGGCTTCAGCTGCACTGGAATACACCCGAGCGTATGAACACAAGTGCAAGTACCATCAAAACATTTACTAAAATAACCTAACAATGATTGATATGGCGGGAAAACTTGAAACGACTCAGATGTTGCTGAGCTAGTACGACTGGAGTTTTGAGTTTGTTTCCGAGGAAGAAGTCTGCCAACAGCTGCAAGAAATACATCGTAGCAGCATAAAGGCACACAGATTATTGTGGCCGACTATTTAAATACAGGGCGATTGAATTATCCAGATATACTGGTTTAAATTTTTCACCGCATCCACTTCGAACGGATCAAACATGGACGTCGTGGGGCCATCGGCCCACCAAAACCCAGAATTGACAGTTGGGGGCTCCCAAGCTGTCGATTCCTACGAAAATGAAGACAAAACCCACAGAGAAATCATCAGGGATACACCTAAAACTAATCTGCATTTTATTCCATCATTGGAAACTATCCAAGAAAATGAGGTGGGTGTTTTAAGGTGACCAACCCTTTTCCTCCAGACCCATGCCACTCCAGAACCTTTTCCCCCCATCCTCCACTTTCCCCCTTACCCTTTTCGCCCCACCTGCAGTTCGCACACCCACATGTTTCTCTCTGTACACATTCACTCCACATTTAGCATGCTCCATATTTTACCCGTGAGCGGCCGCAAAAAAACCTAGTTTTTCTTTTATCTCTCCCGCCTTTGATAAATGTCGTACATGAACAAACTTTATACCAGATTGAAGCTTAAATAGTTACCTGTCTGATGATATATATGTTGACGTTATTTGATAATGGATAAAAGGAGATAAATCGATATTACGCAACCAAGTTTAGCGCAAAGATCGACGCCGCTAGCCCCGCCGCTACCATTGCTAACAACCCCCACTTCTCCTTCTTTTCCTCCTCCACCACCTCTCTCTTTCTCTCTCGTCCCAGAGACGTCTTTGGCTATTCTCTGTTCTCTCTATATATATGTATTATGGAAAGCGGGACCCATACATATCAAAAAGTCGGCCGAATCCCGAAAAAATAATTTTTGCAGCCGAAAAATCATTTTTGGTATAATCATATTTGGTGTATAATTCGTACAAGAGCATTAATGCTCTTGTACGAATTATATACCAAATATGATATGAAATCTGATCCAGCAGGATTAATAGTAGGTAATTGGAATTAAGAAAGTATTAGAACAATTGTTTTTGGTTAAATTAAATTAACAATAACAAACTGGAACTGGTTTTGTATTAACATGCATGTCAAGAGCAAATACTCCATTCACACTAAATATTTAATTCAGTCATATATCACACTCTTATGGTAAGTTATTATAATGATTGTCTCTCCCTCTCTGTCTCCCCTATCTGTCTCTTTCCTCTATGTCTCTTATATTGGAAATCTATCCTCTCATCTACCCCCTCTCTCCTCTCTCTCTCCCCTCCCTCTCTGCCTGACTTTCTCTCTCTCAATCCCTCTATCTCTATCAACCAATATATTTCCCTATTAATGTAATGCTAATAAATCATCCCTTTTGCTGCATCCAACATTGCCACATACATATAATTCATACATATACATACATGTGTAGGTACACACATGGGCGAAAAACCTAGAAAAAATGGACAACCAAACACTGAACAGAGAAGAGAAGGTCCAAGAAATACATTTTGGTGACTTTATTTAGTCTGACAGTGCCTTCAAAATGGAATTGGTGGCTCTACATGCATCTGTACCAAATTTGGTGATTTTCTCTCAAAATTTGCATTTTTGCCCTTAACTAACCCTACTACATACAATGCCTAAACAACGGACCTACATGCACATACCACAGCAATAGACATACCCATATATGGTTCTAGGGCAAAACCCCGCCAGCCATAACCCCCCAAACCATAACCCCCCTAACCAAAACCCCGCCGTCAAAATCCCACTAGCCATAACCCCGCCATGCCATAACCCCGCCAGTAACAATCCCGCCAGTCAGAACCCATCCATGCCAAAACCCCGCCAGCCAAAACCCCGCCAAAACCCCACCAATTGTGTGTGCTTGGGGTTGGGGTTGGGGTAGGGGGTGGTTGGGGGTGCATGGGGGGAGTGATAGTTGCATAGAATAGAATAGAATAGAAAAATGTTTTATTTGTCTAAGCGGTACATGAGGTATAGACAAACTGGTTGACAGGCCTCTGGGGAGAGGCCCAGCTCTTCGGCTGTTACCTTTGCTTTACAGGATAGTTATCTATGTAGACGTCTAGTATATTAATCAAGTAAAATAATAATACAAAATAGAAAATGGAACAGAGCAGAACTAGTGTGATATGTTTCACTCCAAATCTGTTTGATAGTCAGTGATAATAACAAAAGAATAACAGTAATAATAGTATTCATGTTTCACACTCATTGGCGTTGACGTTAATATGGCACATACAATACCCTATACTCTTTTCAGAGGGATGTACATGTATATTCATTGTTTTTCTTTAATATTTGGGATCGTTTTTGATAGATGGCCATATAACGACAGTCATGCTTTCTCCTATCTCAGAGAATGGACCTGAAACCCCCCCCCCCCCCCCCCACACACACACTCTCTCTCTCTCTCAAACCTCTTTTTACCATCCCTGGCATAGCAATTACTATCTCCCATTACACACCAATACCAAACATGCAGCAAAACCACAACGTTTAACAACTTTTACGACCTCATATCTCGACCACAATAAATGCAGATAATGTACTAATGGGTGGAGATGAGAAAGTCTCTCCTCCACATCTCTCTCTCTCTTTCTTGCTCCTCATCTTCCTCCCTCCCCTTTGACCCCCTCCATCTATGCCACCAACCCCTCCTCTTTCCACCGACCTCTCCTTCTCCACCTTTCTCCCCACCTCTCCCCTGTCCTCCTTCTCACCTCCGTCATATGTAAATATGGTACAAGTAAATGACAAATCAAATAAATGTTCAGTTCTACCAATGAGGAGAATATGGATGTGAACTCTGTATACATGTCGAATATTTGATTATATCTGATGGATATGTGTTACATTTGTCTCCCATCCACTGCCACCCAGCCTCCGCTCTCTCCCTCTGTCCCTAATTGTATCTTTATCTCTTCCCTCTCACTCCTTCCCTCTCTCTCCCCCTCTCTCTCCCTCCCTTCCTCTTCTCTCATCTGCCTTGCCTTCTTTCTTTTCCCACCCAGCAACCTCCTTCTCTCTCTCCTCACTCTCTCTCCCAATCTCTCCCTCCTACCCCCTCCCCTCTCATCCCCTCTCTCCTACTTCTCTTCCCCCACCTGGCTCAATCTCTCCCTGGCTCTCTTTTCTCCCATGACTCTCTCCCTTTCTCCCCCCCCCCCTCTCTCTTCCTCTAACTGTCTCTCACTTCTCTGACATCTTTCTCTCTCCAACTCTATCCCTCTTCTCAAATCTGTTTCTGTCCCTCTCTCCTCCCCCTCTATTACATCCCCCTCATCCTCTCTTCTGTCATGTGTATCGCTCCCCTCTCCGTCTTCTCTCATCTGTATCTCTCTTCCTCTCTCACCTGTATCTCTCTTCCTCTCCGTCTGTATCTCTCTCCCTCTCAGTCTTCTCTCACCTGTATCTCTCCCCCTCTCTGTCTTCTCTCGTCTGTATCTCTCCCCCTCTCCGTCTTCTCTTACCTGTATCTCTCCTCCCTGTCTTCTCTCTCCTGTATCTCCCCACCTCTCCGTCCTGTCTCACATGTATCTTCCTCCCTCTCTGTCGTCTCTCACCTGGATCTCTCTCCCTCTGTCTTCTTTCACAAGGGATGCTGAGAAAGCAGAGAGCTGGAGAGAGAGGAGGGAGAGAGAGAGTGCAAAAGAGAGGTAGAGAGATGAGGAAACAGAGCAGAGAAGAGAGAACAGGAAGAGAAGAGAGACGGGGAATGGGAGAGGGAGGGAGAGGAGGAAAGAGACAGATGAGAGAAGGGAGAGAGCGGGAGAGAGAGAGGTAGAGAGAATGGGAAAGAGAGGGGCGAGAGAGGGATAGAGAGCATGGAGAGTGGGTTGAGAAAGAAAGAGGGAGTGGGAAGAAGAGCTAGGGACATAGAGAGGTGGAGAGAAAGAAATAGAGCGATCAGGAGAAAGAGGGAGAGGGAAGAAGATGGAGAGTGAGTGGGTAGAGAGAAGAGAGAGTGGAGAGAGAGAGAGCTAGGGACAGAGAGAGAGGGAGAGGTGGGTAGGGAGAGGAATAGAGAGAAAGGGGAGAGATAAATGGAGGGGGAGAGAAGGGGGAGAGATAAGTAGAGGGGAGAGGAGAGAGAGCAGGGAGGGAGGGGATGAGGGTGAGAAAGAGTGAGAAAGTGAGGGAGATAGAGAGGAAGAGGGAAAGAGAGAGGGAGAGAGTGGAGAGTATGAGAGGGAGGAAGATTCATAGTGGGTTTTTTCTCAAATAAACCAATGAGTTTAAAGGAAGTATAAACTCGTTGAATAAACCTAATCCTGTTTTACTGTATTCAGTTGTTATTAGAGGGTATACAGGGGGTGGGCAGCAGCAGTGGTCAAGGTGGTCTAGGAGGATTATCTTTATGGCCTGATATATATCATAAACTTAGAATAATGACCCCACGTCACCCCATACCACCCCCAATAAAAGTATACAATCCAGGGAGTGGTTAAGAGAGAGACATGACATTGCGCCAAGTGTCAGTGTAGATATGATAAAAGATAGTGGCACATGTGACTTTGAATTAAATGATTAGGGAAAGGAATGTGGCTGGAATCATTTGATAAATATAAAAAAACGTGAGTATCAAATTCAGATGAAGAAGAAAGAGAGAAAGAGAGAGGGAGAGAGCAGGGAGAATGATGCATGGAAGAGAAAGGGAGAGAAAGCGAGGAGAGGAATGGAGAGAGAAGATAGAAAGACAGAGGGAGAGAGAGAGGGAGAGTGAGAGTGAGGGGGAGAGTATGGGGAGAGGGGGAGAGTGGGGACAGAGAAGGAGAGAGCCAGTAGAGAAAGATAGGGAGAAAGCTAGAGGAGGAGAGGGAGAGAAAGGGGAGAGGAAGAGTGGGGAGAGAGATGGATGGAGAGAGCGGGGAAAGAGTAAGGGAGAGGGACAGGACGGAGAGAGAGATGGAGAAGAAGAGCGGGGAGAGAGGGAGAGAGACAAAGGGGGAGATCAGGGAGAAAGATGCATGGAGAAAGAGTAGGGATAAGAGGGAGAAAATTGAATTAGGCTAGATTTAATCGATGTAATCCTGGTCCCATTGCGGGAATTATTAGATGGATATCGTTACAGAAAAGCATTAATTAATTAACCAACAAGAGTAAATTAAGGTAAATTAAGGAGTGGTTCAACTCATGAGTCGGTAGAACTTCTATCACGTTTTCCCACCTTATCTTGGTATCTGATGGGCCAAAATCAAAGGGTTAATGACCCTGGCGGAGACCCTTTTAACCAAGCTTTTTTGTAAGTTCTTAAAGGGCCTTCAGTAAATTCAAGTCTCCCCGCTCATTTACCGTTTTGGAGGTGCTAGTAAAGTTTCTTTCTCTATTGTTTAAGTAATGCATGAATCTTATTTATAACTTGACAATCAGGTTCAGAACATCTATAGCTCGGAACCTGTACATCTCGTTTGTAAAAATAGAATAAAAATGAGCAAGTATCATGAAGTTATTCATTTGTTGACTAATTTTCAGTCAGTTATTTCCATTTGATCATATCCAACGATTTGATTTGAAGCATATAAAATATATCAATGTACACATTACTACTCATTTCCCATCCATATGTCTCATGGTAATTTTTCAAATCAGATCGGACCAATGTTAAATATAGTGATATATCCATCTCTCTGTATACATTCATGAGTTGAAATTGTCAGAACATGTGGTTTTTATGGCCTTTTATGGTCCTTTCCCCGATTTCTTCCCCCAGACCCTGTACTGTGGTTCACAGCAGGACCAAACAAGTTCGGGAATAGCATCGGACATAGTTGATACTCTTCTGTTTTAAACTCGTTTTAAACTCGTTGCTCTAACCATTGATCCCCTTTTTACCACTTTCCCTCCTCCACTTTTTCTATAACCTCTTCCATCCCTGGCTCTTGCCTACTAGATTATATTCTTCCCATTCCACCCCTTGCCTTCTCCCGAATCGTCCAGCACGTCCTGAGAATAGTGTAACTGTTACATAATGTTCAATTGCTGAATAAAAACCTTTAAATACAAAATAGCTCCCCTACCTTGTATTACTACCTCCTTCATTAAAGTAGCTTTCCAAACTCCCTACTCCCCCTCCCCCATCCAAAATAGAATATATCCAGTAAGAAAAATATATCCAGTGATAAAATAAAGAGCCTGTCATATCTAAGTGCACATATTGCCAGATTCTGTACTGCAATGTGATAAATGTCTCTTATATGAAACATACTGACACAGCATTAAAAATGTCTATTCAGACCATTATTTCAAAGATAAGGCATTTACATGAACATGATTTCATTACCTTCTCTGACAAGGTGGCATGAGTGCCCCCCCCCCGCCAAAACAAAAACAAAACAAAAAAGAAAAGACACCTAGATTATAAATACCTAAAAGTATTGATTCACCTCATCATTGCAAATTCATCCGTTATTGTAAAATCAATGATACCAGTTATGTTCAAATAGGAAAATTATTACCAAAGCAGTTTCAAGATATTGATCTTACCTATAATACTAAATTGAGCACTGCCCCCCCCCCCCGCCCCATCTACCCCAAACACATGCTTGATTTTACATGCAGATGGATGATATTTGAGATATTGAGAGTGGGGGCCAGGCCCTCCTCTGTATTACTTCCAAATGTATTATATTTTGGCTTCATTACACATTTAATAGCACGAGATATAATCAAATGGTAGTATTAGAGAAGTCCCAGTAGTTTGAACATAACGCATACTTTACCACTTGAGGTGGGTTGAGCTTCCTCCCCCAGAATGAGGGACTCTCCCCCAACTATAAAGTAGGCCTATTTGGTAATATAATTTTGAATCTTAAATCCCAAGGGAATGACACCAATTATGATCAAATCGGACTATTATTTCAAAAGTTATAACATTTTACTTAATCTAACTATTTAATTTAACTTAATTATTGAAAGGGGATCCAGTCGCCCACAATAATAGGCCAACCCGCCCCCCCCCCCCCCCTCTAGTGGAATGATGGTTGTCCACTCGAACCAAAATTATTCTTTAGACCTATAAGCGTTCATTTGATACCAAGAACTAAACTTTTGCACGATTTTGAAGTGAAAATCAAATGACGGAACCCCACTAAGATGCACAATAAAAGACAATTACCAAAAGATATTCTAAGCTGAGAAGCAATATAAGTTAATAGCAGAAGTATCTAATTAGTAAGTACGACCCCAAGGAAAAAAGAATTGAGTTATCTTATCTTATCTTGTCACCCCGCAAGCCCGCGCCCGTAGCCCGCAACCAATAAACTCATGCCCACGTTTTTCACATGTACCGATAGGGTGGCACACATGCCCAACATGCAATGACCACAATGACCACAGACGTCCACACCCTAATCACCACATTTACCGCCCCATATCTTGACCGCAATATAGATGAAGAGAATGGAACAAGGTCTGGAGATGAGAATCATTTCCTTCCAACCACAATCTATCTGACGATTTCTGTGGGTAAAAGCACCTAGCTTGTTTATAAAATGTGAGACTGTATATAAATAATTGTATACATATAATGCAACAGTATTATAAGACACAGTTTAATCTCGTTGGTATATCTAACACCAGGAAATCGGTCACAAATTTCATATTCTATACAGTTTGAATAGACATTTTGCTATGTCTTATGGCAATACATTTAGGCAACTTACTGCCACTCCATGTATTTGGTTAAATAAAATATTCTGGCGGGGTTATGGCATGGGGGGTAAAGGCAGGGCGGGATTCTGACTGGCGGGGCTCTGACTGGCGGGGTATTGGCATGGGGGGATATTGGCAAGAGGGGTTTTGGCTGGGGGGGTTCTGACGGCGGGGTTATGGCTAGGGGGGTTTTCACTGGCGGGATTATGTCCGTACACCCCCATATATACATACCATACGAAATGCATACCAAAATGGTTACCTTACTATATGTACATATCAAAATCCATACCATACAAATCCATACCAAACTACATGTCATATTGTATACCTACCAAAATCCATACCATGTACTTTATATGTAGTATACATACCATTTATACCTACCATATATACATACCATATACCATATACCATATACCATATACCATATACCATATACATACATACATACATACACACCATATGCATACCATATATACATACCATATACATAGCATATTTATACATATCATATACCATATATACATACCATATACCATATATACACACCATATACCATATACCATTTATACATACATACCATATATATACATAACATATACCACACATACCATATATTATATACATACCATATACATACCATATGTACCATGTATAAACATACCATACATACATTAATGGCTTATACATACTGCATACCATATATATGCATACCACATACCATATACTTAACATATAGTATACATGCATGTATACAGTATACAGTATACAAAACATGCGGTATATATGCACATAATGCACATATGCACATTGACCAACATGGAGAGGGACACAGAGACAAAGACAGACAGTCCAAGTTGGTCAATGCCCCTGGCCGCTACCCCCCCCTTCCCCGCTCCCTATACTACTAGGGGAGTGAGTGGGTGTAGTACTGCAGATAGGTGAAATATTTGGAAGAATTGTGGGTTTGATGAAACAAGCATGAAACTTGGCAGAAAGTTAAAAAAGGTCCTTGGGAAGATTTTTGGCTATAGGGCCATTCCATAAATCTTTTTACAGACCCCAAAATGGAAGTGTTGCCTAGCAACCGACTAGTATGTTTGGAACAGGCTCTAGCTTCACAGATATTTGAGATATTAAAATTCTAAAGACACCTACCCCCACTAATGGAACTATGGGGAATCCACTGGTATCATTGGCTTTTCTCTATGTTTGATGGTTGCCTAGCAACAGGCTTATTTCGTTATTTTTGCATAGCAACAGTACCAAAAACAAGCAATAGTACAGATAACTCTAAGGGGTTTAGGTCTTATCTCTCTTTGAGCTCTGTTAGGATGTTTTGGGTTGATAATGCTATAATATGTCACCAAATGTTGCCTAGCAACATACATTCCATGTGCATTTTTCTCTAGAAACCTTCAGTGTAGCAGTAATAGTGACGACGTGATATATATCTGAAATCTCAATATCTAACTTGTACAAAATCATTGTGAGGTGAAACCAGAAAAGAAATGGAATTTTTCAGTGTAGCAGTAATGCACTTGTCAATTGAAACCTCCCCACCCCACCACCCCCCTAATGTGTCAAAGTTACCAGGCAGCTTAGGCATTGCTTAGTTCAGACATTCAGCTATTGTCTACATTGCATATAACCAGTATAGTTCAGGGGTGATAGTCTGACACACAGCTGTGGACATCAAAAACCTTGTCATGTTCAAGGGTGACACTCTTCACACATATATTGAGGGAGCCTATCACCAACTTGCTGCTCTAACCTCTGGGTTGTGTATTCACCAATTGTTTTGTTGGCCATTGAGAACTATTGTCATATTGAGCATTTTACCTGCCCCCTTCTCCCCTCCCTACCTCCACATGCATGCATACTTGCTTGCCCCCCCCTAATGGCTATAGCTTCCTACACCACTGGGCAGCTTAGACTCTGCTTAGTTCAGATATTCAACTTTTGTCTACATTCCATATATCCAGTATAGTTCAGGGGTGATGGTCTGACACACAGCTATGGACATCAAAAACCCTGTCATCTTCAAGGGTGACACTTTAAATGTATATATGGGGGGGGGGGTTGCAATTGACAAGTGCATAATAGTGAAGACCAGCAGCATGGTACAATGTTAGGAGAATCAGCAGACCCCATGTACAAGGCACAATCAAGTAAGGGAAACACCTCTGCCGATCTACTAGGGTGGAATGGTCCACACAAAGACTTGCAAGCATGAACTGGTGGACTGTTTGTATGATCTGGGACTGAGTATTTCCTATGACCTAGTGCTGGCTATTTCAACTGAGCTGGGTGACAAGATCTGCATTAATACAAGATGGAGAAAGCAGTCTGTCTCTTCACGACTGCTGCAGTTGATAACATAGACCACAACCCCAGCTCTACCAGTGCACATGACTCATTCCATGGAACTGGAATATCACTGTTCCAACACTCAGACAATGACTTCAATTGAGCTTCCCGGCTGTTGCCTACAGTAATCATGATGCTGCTGGTGCCAAGAAGATGTCAGCATCTCTCTCTGAGACCTACACCAATGTACCACCTGTTGCTATTCCAAGGCAAGACCCATCGGTGCCAAAGGAAGAAGGTCCAAACTAAGCAGACTGTCAGCTCATAACTCAAGGCTTGCAGAAGGAATATTGGTATGTTTCATATTATTCACTGAAGATTATCTCACTTAATTTCTGCTTTACAGCTGGCCGGAGCACCAGAGGCAGGTGGACATCATGAAGATGGCAGGTGATGTCCTGAACCCTGGCCAGATCCCAGTCCTCACATGTGACCAGCCACTCTACATTCTGGCTAAGCAGATTCAATGGAGCTGGCCTACAAGTTATGGCGAAGATCAATCCATAGTGATGTTTGGTGGCCTACACATCAAGACGCATCGCTCAAGGTCTTTGGTGATCTTCTGGAGGGCAGCGGCTGGACCGAAGCACTTGTTCAAGCTGGGGTTGCTACCAAAGGAACAGCCGATTCCTTTTTGAAAGCATCCCATGTAACACATACAAGACGGGCTCACCAAGTCACAGCCAGTAGCCTGTATCTACTTTAACAAAGTGCCTACAGGGAGTACAACCAGACCTTAGAAGATGCAAGTGACGTGGTACCATTTGAAGAACGGTATGAGACAAATATTGAAGAGAGGCTTGTGAACCAGACAGTGGCTATCAAAGCCATCAAGTGGAACAACGCCCATCTTTTCAGCCACCCACCAGTCAGAGAAAAGTCAAGGAAACAGCAACAGATGTCATCCTGGAGAACAACTGTTTGCCCTTCTTCAGGCTGTAGATTGCCTTCCAGATACGCCATGGTGATTTGGAAGAGTTCTTTCAGCATGAAAACCAGGCCTGTCCACCATCTCTGTCTCAGATGGGCAGCCTGAGAACTGGAACCAAGTCAGACATGATGCACTGCCTGGAAAACCTTGTTCCAGTGAATGAGGATCTCTCCAGCCCCAGAGTACAGGTCAACATCCTGGATGGTGCTGGCATTGTCAACACACTGCGACCAGGGATTGCAAAGAGATTCCAAGGTTATGCCACTGATGTCTTCATGCCATATGTCACATCCCAGCTTCAGCATGCAGACTGATTAGATATTGTTTGGGATATGGCAGACAGCTTGAAGGCAAACACTCACAGCAAGAGAGGAGAGGGAGTTAGGAGACAAGTTGAGCCATCAAGTGCAGTTGCTGGAAAGTTTGATGACAGCAAAACAGAGCTGTTCTCCTTCCTGGCTTCTAATGGGGCAGAAATTGACACCAACAAACATCTCACCACCACACAAGGCACTGGCATTCTATGCACTGTTGATACAGGTGTGGTAGTCCTGACCATAGCATCAGCCAATCACCTCAACATACCTGCACTGTGGATTGCCTTTGGAGCTGGGAAGAGCTTCAGATTCATCGCTGCTCATAAGATTGCCAGAGCTCTTGGTCCTGACCGATGTGCGGCCTTGCCGATGTTCCATGGCTTCACTGGATGTGACACAGTGTCCTGTTTTGGCAGCAGGGGCAAGAGGACTGCATGAGACACCAGGACAACCTATGGATCACACCAGCATTCTGGGCCTTGAGTACCATCCCAAACCCACAATAATTTTACCTATCTCCAGGCTAATTAGTACCACAAAAATCCTGTAGAGGTTGAGATTGAGATAATTGCGCAGGTGCATTCCCTCACATTAAGGAGGGAATCACTAAACCTGCTCAATGTTTTGAGATTTCTCAACAAATTTACTGAAACACTGATCTTCCATTTTCCTATATGAACCACAACTCAAGATGTCAAATCACTACCCAAGGTCAGAAGTCAAACGTCAAATGTCAAAGATCTGTTTTATATTGAAAAATCAAGTTTTCTTACCATGTACTTGGTACATCTTAGATGGAATTATGCGATCATGCATACATATCAAGGGCTTCAAATGCCAACATTGGCAGTGACCTTGGTCAAGGTCGAGTATGTAGGGGTCAAGGTCAAGGTCATGTAGTCAAGGAAAAGGATATATCACAGCATTTCTTTTCTGGTTTCACCTCACAATGATTTTGTACATGTTAGATATTCAGATTTCAGATATATATACATGTTGTCACTATTACTGCTACACTGAAGGTTTCTAGGGAAAAATGCACATGGAATGTATGTTGCTAGGCAACATTTGGTGACATATTATAGCATTATCAACCCAAAACATCCTAACAGAGCTCAAAGAGAGATAAGACCTAAACCCCTTAGAGTTATCTGTACTATTGCTTGTTTTTGGTACTGTTGCTATGCAAAAATAACGAAATAAGCCTGTTGCTAGGCAACCATCAAACATAGAGAAAAGCCAATGATACCAGTGGATTCCCCATAGTTCCATTAGTGGGGGTAGGTGTCTTTAGAATTTTAATATCTCAAATATCTGTGAAGCTAGAGCCTGTTCCAAACATACTAGTCGGTTGCTAGGCAACACTTCCATTTTGGGGTCTGTAAAAAGATTTTTGGAATGGCCCTATAGCCAAAAATCTTCCCAAGGACCTTTTTTAACTTTCTGCCAAGTTTCATGCTTGTTTCATCAAACCCACAATTCTTTCACCAATCTGCAGTACTAGTGGGTGGTGGGCGATTCTCATCATCTTCTCTCTCCATCAACATAATTATGTTCTTCTGCATCATCACTACATCATCTTTGCATATTTTTATCATCATCTTTGATCCGAATTATTGATATACTGCATATAAATAGTGATTTCTGGGGAGTTTCAATGGGAATAAGGACAAAGACTCTTGTGAAAATGTGGGGTCCCTTAACAGTATTGGGTAGGATCTTAATGCTTGAGGGCATAGACAACATCCATGGCTGTCACTGTCTTCCTCTTGGCATGTATATATACACGTGTATGATCGATTTTCATGAAAAGTAGTCATTTGCACGAAATGCAGTTGAAAAAACGTCAAAAATAGAATTCATTATATATTGCTAATTTTTCTTGTACATATCACCACCCAGCTATAATTCTCCAAAATTCGGCAGCTTAATATCTAATAATTAGGCTTTGGTGGCCTGGCAAAGTTTGCGTCCTCTAGCGAGCCATACATTGCCATCAACGTACATCACGCTTAATATTGAAATCTTTACAGCAGCATTTCATCCATCTTTTAGGTTAATTATAATAATTCTCTTTTTTTACCTTCAAAAACAGGCCTATTTCTCCAGATTTCGATAGTAACTTGATATATTGTGGTGAGCATATATATGATGTAAAATGACCTTAAACTTTTGCATTTTTTAATTTCAAAGTTTCTTAATTTTGACACTTTAACTAATAGATTCTATTTCCCCTCATTTTTTCCTGTAGATTACAAGTAATGAAATTTGATATTATTCATTATATATGATGACTATCAGTTGATACGTTAAAATGTATTCTTCTGGACTTGTCATCACCTGTTTTAATTAGCTTAAAAGCTGAGCGTGACGTAAGGTGATGCGTGATGTATGATGACGTTTTATACTATCAAACCTAGCCCACAGTCAGAATGATAACACAAATCATCGTAAAATATGCTTATGATTTCACCTAACCCCTACTTATGATGAATATCAAAGATAAATTTCTTATTCTTTAGCCTAGAAATTGTGAGGATAGATAATTGGCGTGACATACGGTGATGTGTTCAATTTCCCCACTCATCAAGCTGGCATTTGAATGATATTTTAGATACTTCCCCTGAATATTACTGCAAATCTAACGTAGGACTATGAAACTATTATATGTGAAAAATGCCACTTGATAATGTATTAGATTTATATAATACCTTAATATTTACTATTCATATAGGAACATAAAATGCGTGACGTACGATGATGCACATATTTCCCATAGAATTTCCCTTTAGCTAAGAGAGAAATATTGAACTTATATATATTAAAATCACTAGAATCAATTGGCAAGTACCTGGTCTCAATATTCATACAATGAACGGATGGGCAAAATATTACTATTTTTTATTATTACAGCTTGAAGTTATAATCTTATATTTTGTATGAATATTATTCAGGAAAACACTGGTTTTCTGGCCATAACTTCTTCATTTTCAATCATAGACCCATGAAAGTAGGGTTCCCATGATAGATTTCGACAAGTTACACCCAGCCAGTATGATTACAATTGAATCCGTCATGAATTTTAACCTGTTATTGCTCAAAAACCCAAATGCCTACCAGTGGTGAAAATCGGTCATATATGTATACATGTATACTTGTGCGTGTATAGATATATTCAAAATATATTAAGATAAAATCATATATGTGATGTGTAACAGGAAAATGAGCTAATCCTATAGAGTATATTTGGCTACTTTACCAACGATTGCAAATAGAGGTATAAATAATTGCCCAATAATCATAAGAGATTAAGAAAGTCGGATAAACATGTTGGGGTATTTAATACAATTTAAATTGTGTAAAAGGCTTAAATAGTTTTTGAATAATAAGCATAAGTATTCAGACATAATTTTAGAAATTATTTCAGCGAATACCTCGGTTTAGCGCCGTCGTTATATAGTGTCTGTGCATTGATCAAGAAAAAAGGTAGAAGAAATTGATCTATGATGAAGGTATTTTCACAGATTTCAGTGGACATATGTAGCTATGTCAAGCAGTTTTCCTTTTGAAATTATCTTGAATAGTTTTTGAGATACACGCCGAAACATGTAGGGTAATTCTTTCCGCGAAACAATGCGTCGGGCTTGAAGCGAAATGCTCAATTGAGTGTTGCACACCACATGGCACAGTGGCGTGGAGCGAAAAGGCACCAAACCAGTCTTAGTGTGGCGAGAGTAATGTCAACCAATGAGGAGCCTTCTTATAATCATGTTTAAAAAACAACATATTTTCATGCGTGGATCTATCTGACAATATATGATAGCATGTATCCACTCATTTGCAGTGTGTACAACTCCCGATCAAGGTATAAGTTATTGTTCCCAGTTCTGTTCTACCAATCCTACAACTAAAGAGGATTATTTTAATAAATGTAGCTCAGTTACACAGTTCCCTTCAATCCTTCAAGTAAATAATTCACATTACATAACACTAACAATTTACACCTGAAAAATTAGTGCTATAGAGTCAGTTTTCTGGGGCCATATCCTTTAAAAAATTCATTAAAGTCTGTGATTATTAATGAAAAATCAGTATAAACTATTATACATCTTTCTCCCTGTGCACATTCGCTCCACATTTAGCATGCTCCATATTTTACCTGTGAGCGGCCGCAAATGAAACAAGCTTTTCATTCATCTCTCATGCCTTTGATAAATGTTGTACATGAACATAATGTATGCCAACTTGAAGCGTAAATAGTTGTCTTTCGAATGATATATATGTTGACGTTATTGAATAAAGGATAAATGGAAATAAAATGATAATTACGGAACCAAGTTTTGCGCGACGATCGACGCCGCTAGCCCGGTCACTACCATTGCCATCTCCCCCTCCGGCTCCTCTTCCTCCTCCGCCACCTCATTCTTTCCCCTGGGGGAGAGGGGATGCAGGCTAATAATCTTCATTTTCCCAAAATGTTCAAACTAATTAAATCAAAATAAAATCACTTCATATATCTTAGTCCTAAATCTGTCCATACTCCACCCAATATTTCAGCCCGAAAGTTATTTTTTTTCAATAGAGGATTATATAATATATTACATAATGTTTTGAGGGATTTTATTTGAATAATTATGTTATGTATCTTTTTGATAGGTATGTAATAGTCAACCCCATGCATACCATATGCATGCATAGATGCTATGTCCTCAATTTCATCTAAATTATAAAGGTTGTTTAGGCGAATATGTATTCATATGATGAACACACTACTCTAGCTTTAAATGAACCCAGGAAAAACCATCAATCTGCCGCCGCATTCTACTTATTAATGTAATAGTAAAGACACATACCCTATAGTCAACCTTTCTGCATACCATGCATATGCTATGTACACATCCATATCTCAGCAAATTAACATATTTAATTTTAAACATGTATACAAAATTTGGACCCTTATTCAAGGTAATAAACCCCTCAGCATTTAGGTCTCAGGTCTCAGCATTTATTTCCACTTTTATTGAATATATAGCCTGCAATTCCCCTTTTCTCTTATAATTGCATATGCATGGTATAGGCATATGCATGGAACGTTTCTAATAATTTTGTGAAACCCGAAAAAATGTCAATGTACCACCATTTTCTGCTTATTAACGAAAAAGTAAAGAGACATACACTATAGTCAACTTTTCTGCATACCATATGAAAATATATATATATAAATATATACCATATATATATGCATATCTCAGCAAATTAACATATTTAACTTTAAACATCTATACATAAGTTGGACCCTTATTCAAGGTAATAAACAAGGTGTCTCCCATATATGTTGCAAAAACACATTTAAAATAATTATCACGATCATCAGAAACATGCCATGAGTATGCATATATACCGTGCGTATGCAATTATAAGACAATTGGCAGATATAAGACAATTGGACTTCATAATATTCATAAACAATAGAAATAAATGTTAAGACGTCCTAGCCGCTTTAAGTGAAGACAATCATAACTTCTATAATTGCTCTTTTCCTATTTAATGTCACCCATTTTATAATATAACTTAGTCTAGTAGAGATTATCATTAAGATGCACTGGGCAATAAGATTCGATTGAACAAATTCCTATCAAAGATTTTTAAGAACCAAATTACTTTTTATCACATCCAGGCCATTTAAAAGAGCATATGTACTGACTTGCTATTGTATGTTGTGTAGAATAGATTGTATAGAGTGGCATACTCACGGCACGTCTTTTAATAAGGCCATAACTATTGGGAATTTATATTTATTAAAACTACTTCTAATGCAATAAGTCAATCTAAATTGTTTCTTGAAAGTGCCATGTTCAAATATGACTCTTATATGCTTCACCATGTTTCCAACGAAAATACCCATCCCATATATGTGCCTGAAAACGCATACCATGTGTATGCCTAGAATGAAAGAGAAATGCCCATTGGAAATACATATCTAGTCCTTGTATTTGATAGAAAATCAGATAAAGGGATCACACTGAATTGTTATCCATAGAGTTATATACTATAATAAAAGAAACCCACTGCTGTTTGTACTTAATTAAACTGTAAGGCCCATGTTTTTCTCATGTGTTATACCATGCGTATGCATTAGGTTAGGCACTTATAAAGTATTGAAAAATTCTATGAATTTCTCCTCAAATTTGTCAAAATATGTCAGACACAATCAACTACAAGAGAAAACAGGGCAATAATTATTTGTCATTGATATGGTAAAGTTAATTGCAACTTTGTAACATATACTCCAAATACTATGGTTTACAGAAAAAAACACCCTGATTTCGAATCCATAGTTATTGTCTAAAATGAATTTAATCAAATATCTGTGACTCTGAGACAATGATATATATATGTTTATCATATAATGAAAAAGAAATCAAGATATGAATAGACATATTTAGTAAAATTAGCAAAACTTTGAATAAATAACATGGCATACGCATGGTATACATACTTTGGGCTTCATTTGTCCCATCTCCTATAGCTCAGTTAATGCCAAGAGATAACCTTACCAATTAATGCACAAAAAACGTTCAAAACATCTATTTTCCTGATAAAACATTAACGGCCATTTTTCACCAAACTGGACGCCAAAAAAATAGAATTGACTACATATATATGTGATCCGTTTTAGGAAAATGAGTCATAAGTCGCAAAATATGAATTTTGAGATATCATATCTGAAAAGAGGAGATCAAGCCGATTCTAATGATAGTAAACAGTCCAATATTCTAATAAGTATTTCCATATTCTAAGTTTGATCATTTTTTTTTTGACAAAAAATAATATTTCTGGTAGACAATAACCAGTAAAGTAACTGAATATACTCCATAGGTGGACCTTTAAAACGAAATGATAATTATATTATTTATAATGTCCTAAAATTTTATTCATGGATTGATACAACCATAAGTGAAAAACTCGCAAAAAATCAGAACATTCCAATAAAGTGATCTTGTAAAATAAACACTTTGAAAAATATAATTTTTGCGACTTATGACTCATTTTCCTGAAACACATCATATATATGGTCGTTTCTAATGAAGTGTCCGCTTTGTGGGTTCAAAGCCATAACTTAGTTATTAATTATGAGAGATATGTGGGATACAATCCGGAACATTTAGACCAAATATTTCGGCGGAAGGTGTTTAGCGCCATAGAAATATGTTATATAGTGCCGTGCGACGATCAAGAAAAACGGCAGAAGAAATAATGCTATAATAATGCTACCTTCTAAGTGTCGAGAGGACATATGTAGCTATGTAAAACAGTTTTTCTTTTTGAAAAATCTTGAATAGTTTTTGAGATAGACGCCGAAACATGTAGAGCAATTCTTTCCGCGAAATAACGCGTCAAACTGACGGGGGTTGTAATGACGGGCCCCATTGGGCAGTGCACAACACACAGATCAGTGGAGTGGGGTGGAGCGAAAACGCACAAACAAGTCTAGGTGTGGCGGAAATAGGTACATTCCTTCTGACTCCACTTTAGCGGAGAAAGGCATGTGGAGCGAAAGGGTGCAGGGGAAACGCACTGGCGGAAAAAGGTATAGAATCTGTTTTAAACATTGAAGGGCCTAGTGAAAATGACAGTCAGGCCGATGTAACATTAACGGCCGACCCATCCACGGTTGATCTTATCGAAGACGGTGAGAGCGAAAATGTTCAGAAAAAAGGGAATAATGCTAGACAGGACAATGACAAGGTTTCTAACAATAAATCTGACAAAGGTTCACAAGAGGATGGTAAAGAATATGATAGGGATCTGATTAAGAAAATCACTCAAACAGTGTTAGAAAGATTGTCTGAAGAATGTGATCCTGATCGAGTATGGAAAGAGAACAGGAGATTGAAAAGGGAGCTTGACTCGACCTATCTAAGAACGGATTTGTTAATTAGGAGATTTGATAATCAGGCAGCGTGGATCGATAGAAATTACCTTAACATGAATAGAAGACTTAAGGAAGTCGAGAGAACATATCTTAGGGAGGATGTATATGTGAAAGCTGAAGGGGGGCCCAACTTGGATGATTTAACGGAGGTTCGAGTCGAGCCCAAGCCCGACGACGCATTTGTTGACGTCGTTGCTATGAAGGCAATGACAAAGCTTGACGAGGAAATAAATAACTCGATTCTGGATTTACGACTAATGATAACAGAAAATTTTGACCGCATTTCTGAAGTGGGTACAAACATGGAGGAAGTTGGACAAAAGATTAAAACGTTGAAGACTGAGGTTGAAACTAACGGCCTTACTAAACCACCACCAGCAGTAACTAACCGCTCGAAGTTTGATGGGTCCAAGCATCTATTAATTGAAGGGATACCCGAAAGGTGGCAGCAGGGGTCACCTGCGCCTTGCTGTGTCAATAAGGACACAAACCTTTCATCTATAGTCGAGAATACTAAAGAAATAATTATGCCAGTAGACAATCGTAGTGGGAAGGGGAGTTTGAATAGGGTGGGGGGTTAAGTAGGCACGTAAGTTCTACGACTAAGGCCGATACAACGGTATAGCGTTAAGAGGATGTTATTATCATGAGAATGTTATGTTAATAGATAGGACGTACAGCTATGATCTCAGTTTAGTATTTGCTTAGAGCCAGTATAGGCCAAATTGTTTATTTGCCAGTACAGGCAAGAATTTTATTCCCAGCTTAGAAAGCTGAGACTTTGTTAAATTTAAATGCACTCGTTTATTACTTATCGGATAAACGGTTTGATTGAAATTCGCCACGATTCCACAAAAGATTTTCTTTTGCCATGTTTAACATATTGTAAGGATGATTACTGACCCAGTATAGGGCAACATAGGAGTGCTAATACACTATTGATCAAGGTATTTGATAAACGTCATGAGCGTTTAAACCTATATTTGCTTCTATTGTCTCTCACTTATTAACTTCAATATCTTATCGATACTATGCTTCAGTGAAGAATCAAGTCTACCACACAAGACACCAAATATTAATTCCTATAAATCTTCAATAATAACAACTGGAACATTGAGTAACAAAAAGAACAGTCACACTCGGTCCTGAAAGTAATCTCAGGATATAAGGAACTTCACGTATTTAATGATAATTTAATGACACTAAAGGACATGGACTATTATGCGGATTATGCTTAATATATTAATTTTACAAATCTTGTACTTTAAAACCTTATTCTATGTATTCTCATCTTTTGTTAAGGGTTACCTGGTAGATCTCCAGTGGAGATGGATTAATGACCCTATTCACTGATTTATACTATGTATATGTTTACTGAATAAAAGTTGTATAATAATAATAAAAACTTTCACCTAACGATCGTTCGGGGAAATTGGCGTGGAAAACACCACGCCATCACAAGAAATATTACATTCATCGCGATAAAATTCGGCAACAGCCTTGCAAATATAATGGTAATCACAATCACTATCACAAGAAGTCTCAATACCACCTGTATGGAATAAACCGGGGGGAAAATCCTCTTGCAACGTAGTGTAAACACTACCCACAAAGTCCTTGACGGCCATCTTACCTCCTAAACTCTCCTCCAAAGCCGGAGAATCAGAAACAGTGTCTATATCAACAACAGAGATGGCGCCACTACCCCGACTTACCCCTGCCGCATCCTATTTAGACGCCTTGGTCGACGCACAGGTCTTCGCTCCGTGATCAGCTGATCCGCATGAAGAGCATCGGTGGCCGTAGTCACATTGAGATCTGGTACATCCACCAGAGTTAAACTTGAAACACGTACGTTCCTTGGAAGGCTTGGATTTCCCAGAAGATTTCGATGCCGCTGCTTTGCGTGAATTTTCATAGGAATAGTAGCGCAATACCTCCTCCTGGCGTGTATCGCCGAAAGCGACCAGACCTTTCTTGTTGGCCCTAGATCTGACTGCCTGATCATACGCCAATGACGCCTTGAGAGTATACATGGATGAAGCATCTTTCTCCGTCATGGTGACACAGTGAGATAACACACTAGACAATTCCTCTACAGGGCGTGAGTCAGAAATTAACCTTTCCATAAGCTTCAAGGACAGCAGCAAAAGTTCATTAAAGTTTCAACTGTCTCACCCTTGTCGATGACTGATTCGCGGTCGAAAGGACCAGACCTCTTCCTAGAAGAACTGCGCCGACGACGGTGAGATGATGAGCCCGCTGTATATATGGAACTCTCTCTACTGTGCGATGGCTCTTCATCTTCCATATCTCGACGAGACTTCCTGCCTTTATCCTCATTGATATGGATTTCACTATCGGAGGAGCCCACCGATGACTCGGGCTTCTTTTCCAGCGCCTGGACTGCCGTCAGGATTCGACTGACCATGTTTTCCAGACCTTCTACACGCCCGGTGAGTTGACTTGTTTTCTCTCCCTCTAGCTTCGCCACCTCTGCTATCAATTTACGATTGCAATGCAATCCCGTCGGAGCATCATGCTCAATTCCGCATGGAGTACAATATCTACCCATCGTAAAATCGGAACTTGACTCAAAATCACGCCAAAAAATATATACGTGTGGCGTGGGCGGAGGAGCGGTTGAGAGTGGAAGGATAGGTGGGCGTGGAAGCATTGGGACTGTGACGTCATAGGTAAACACAGGGTCGACGCCATAAGCAGGACCAAGGGGGGCGTGGTTACCTAGGCGGCGTAGTTAGGGGCGTGACTTCTCCAATATAATCGGTGATGTTTTCACCTTCACATAGAATGACCTTAAAAACACAAAGACGCAAAGAACGATAATTAAAGACTCTTGACATTTGATGTATATTCTTACAACTGGGAGCACTAAGCAACCAACAAATGAGAACATTCCGACACATAAATATTTTAAAAAATTCATTTTTTGCGACTTTAGATTTTTCTGTGCGGCAGAAATAGCATCGTCAAGGTCTCTAGAATCATATGCACTGCATAATATTACACCGCCAAATATGTTTTGTTAAAAAGCAGGTCATTTTTTACTTGTGAGGGTCAATCTATATGTCAACTATGTATATATAGACTTTTGAGAAAATGTTGCTGAAATGCTGAATACACTGATAAAGTAAACAGTTATACATTTCAGTGCTCCCTGAAAAAACTAACTTGGAGACATATTGTTTTTATCAGAGTTTGTGTTTAACCTAGCCCTGTACTTTCATGAGTCAAAGTCTGAAAAAATATTCTATTCCTTTTTATTTTGTGTTTAACGGTGGTTTATACCTTTAAGCCTGGGTTCCACTGCTCCGCTACTTCTCCTGCTACTGCTCCCGCTTCTTGATCAAAGAAGCAGGAGCAGTAATGTGGGAGTAACGGGGATGGGTGCTATTGGCTCCCACTACACAGCCACGTTACTTCCTGCTTCTTTTGGTGGATTTGTGATGTGTTTTAGGAAAATGAGTCATAAGTCGCAAAAAATAGTTTTTGAGATACCATTATATTTGAAAAGATGAGATCAAGCTGATTCCAATGATAGTAAACAGTATAATAATCTAATAAGTATTTCTAGGTTTTAAGTTCGATATTTTCGTTTTTGAAAAAAAAAAGTTTCCAATATTTCTGGTGGTCACTAAACAGTAAGGTAACTAAATGTAGTCCATATGAGCACCTCTAAAATGAAAGGATATATTACAGGGATTGTCCTGAAATTTGAATCCGTCATGAATTTGAGGAATCGATTGACATGACCATAAGTGACACGCTCTCCAAAGATCAGAACATTCCAATAATGTGATCTTGTGAAAAAAACGCTTTGAAAAATATCAATTTTGCGACTTGTGACTCATTTTTCTGAAACACATCACATTTTAGAAGCGTAGAGTGCTCCCACGTCTATCAAACATGTTTGATTTGTAACAGCTGCACAGGAAGTAGCAGGAGCTGTAGTCGCGCATTGGCACTGCTCAACATTACTACTCATGTAACTTGATTTGATTTACTTCATTTCCAATTGAAAATAAAATGTCGCCTGCTAACATTTCTGAGAAGCGAACACTTTTGGTAAATATATCTACAGAAAGTAAGGCAGGGTAAAAATGATGGAAGGTGAGGTAATGTTGTTCTAGGTAGGGCATAAATCAGATACAGGCCTCTTTTATAGTGGCATAGATCACATCTAACAGTTACAGAACATGTAGAAATTCAGCTTTTTAACTAACATGGACGAATGCATGGAAGTCAATCAGTCATAGAGTGGATGGTATTTAACATTTTACCAGTTACTGTTTAAGCGTATTCTTATCATACTAAACACTCACACATACACTACTGGTCAGTACTCACAAGCTGGGTACATTGGGGGTATTTGGGGCTAAAAGTGCAAATGCATTGAAACTCCTAATTATTGCAATACATCAGTGTTTAAATACATAACCAAGACTTGGCAACAAAGACTGGGGCCCTAATCTCAAGAACTGGGCTCTAGGTGGCCAATGTAGTTTCCTATGTTGCCTCCCCGATGTGCTTGGAGATTTTTAAGAGTGATAATGCTGAGCATATTTTTTTAGTAAATTATTAGTCATATGTATGTATGTATATTGTTTATTTCCAGTTCACATTTAATTGTACATTCATAACAGTAGTAGTGATAATAAAATAAAATCTGGAAATGGTAAACCCTGTCTATGAATATCATAGCTCTTTCAGGATTTCCCTTCTACACTAGTTTTAGTTGTAATTACATATGCGTCTACAATTATATAAGGTCAGTTGGGCTGAACAGAAATACAGCTATTGAACAAGAATACAGTTGTACATGTCTTTTACTGTGCTGTGACTAAATTGATTTTCTACAGTCAAGATTTATACTAAATTCAGCTTGTAAGACGTAATTATCTGGTTATAACTTGATGAGTTCATTTACTATAGGACTTTTCTTTTTTTTTAAATAAGGTACCCTGTTATAGATATTTTCGTAGAAGTAGAGCAAAGGAGGAATGGGATAAATTGCTACAGCAGTGACTACTTCCTTTTTCCACTAGTGCTTAGCTGAAGATATATGATATAAATACAAATACTGTGAAAATAAAGATTAATACAATACAATATAATACATCTGATCAACCATTTACAGAATCCTATTCACTTCCCACCGCAGCTAACGACTCCTTATTTTTCATGCATTAGTTCCTTGAACTCCCACCTGCAGCAGTGCATATGACAGTGGCGTATCTCTTTAAATAGGCAGTAAGACATAAACCCTGCCTTTCTCATACACAAAGTGTTTCTTCAGGAAAAACATCATCCACGGTTTAAGTAGCCTCCTTATACCAAGCGCCCGCAACTGAAGGTGAGTGTCATGGCAGAGTAGATTACGCTGCAACATGATGATCACATCCTTCTGACTGGCTATTGTAGATACAACAATTGAGTACTTGCCAATTATCAGGTTCAGCAACATAACAGATACAAACATGACGTAAAATGTATGAATCAACTTGATATCAGGCTCCACATGGGTCCCCAAACTCGCTGTATTGATCATTAGTTTCATTACTGCATATGAACTACCAAATGCTGACTTGAAATCAGAGTCAGTGTCCATCATTCCATATTTGGTGACTGAGCGGTAGATGACATTGGCAAAACAGGTTTGCACAATAGCTAACACCATGAAAAACCCAATGGAGTCAAATATGATTTGTTTAAATGCGAGGACAATATGTCCGATGGGGGAGATTTGGAGGAAATAAAGCAGAAAGAAGATGATGTAGATTTTCATCCAAAGGTCACTAATGTGGATGAAACATTCAGGAAATTTGATGAGATTATGTTGTGATAAAATATCCTGCAGAATTACTAGTGCAGTGTTGAATTCAGAAACTAAGCTCAATATGTAGAAGAAAGATGGCTTCAATATGGATGAACCCTGTTTATAGTCTACCATGTACAGCTTGAAGAGTTTACTCACAGAATACAACAACACAATCGAATACATAATAATGAATAGAGATAAAAACTGGGTGAAAAACATCAAACAGAAATGACCTGCTTTTGAAATCGGAAAACATGTATCAACTGAATCAATCAGGGAATAACTTGCTGACATATATTGGGCAGTTCTGCTAAAGTTTTGAAACAATTCAGGATAAAATGATTCCACAGTCAAGCAAGAATGCATGATAATAGAAAATGGTAAGTAATGTAAAATAAATGTGATTAATGAAATAATAATAAACCAGAAATTGGACCTGTATCTACTTCTGAACCATGTTTCCAGCAGTGGTGACTGCAGAAACAGCTGTTTCCCGTGTTTAGTGACACCAAGCTCTTCGCAGAGCATCAAGGTACCAAGCGGAGACTTGAAGGCTCTTTTACCATCTGGATGCTCATATTCAGTGACATCATACAACTTGTATTCTTTCCATTGGTTCTGTACAGTTTTATACAAGTATACACCCTCAGTGTTCATAATAACATCAAAGAACCTGAACAGCGATAACTTGACAGAAAGCTCCAGAACATTTAACCCATCTGCATTTTCCTTATGAAGGAGTTGTTTTAAGTTTTCCCTGTCAATGACTTTGGTAAGATTTTTGTAGAAGTTTATATATTGGTCCATGCTTGACTCTTTCAGGTAAGCGCAGTAGAGAAGGTAGTGGAAAATGTTCATGGGATATTCTGTAATATCAAACACCACACCTCTGACTATTAACAACTCCATGATTTTGTTAGAGGCCGATGCCACTGTGAGTGACAGGAGGCTCCTTGGTAGTAGAGACATTTCCATGCTCTCAGCATTAATATAGCTGTCAGTAGGGTCTGACAGCCGGGAAATGCCAGTCAAAATAGTAGCTGTCAGATTGGCATCAGAGTTGTGAAGAAGGGCATTAAACTCTTCCAGTGAGTCACTTTTAGTGAGCTGTTTCAGTGTGTGGTAAAGTTCAGACTCCATGAAGTGGCTGCTGTTTGGATGCTCGGCCGAGGCAATGAAGAGCGTCTCACAGTGTTTGGGGCCATCCATCGCCGATATTCTCATTTTCCTACTTTTGGAGCTTTAATGAAAAAAATAGTTTGATTTTCTTTTGAAGCTCACTGAATGGTAGAGATAGGTGAGGTTGATGTTACCTAACAGTAACTTGATGTCCAATATCTACTGAGCTGTGGAGGATTTGTCCTTTGATAAATTTGAATGGTTCAGATGAAGTGCAGCATAGATGTTAATCAATTAGAGGAATCAGATGAATACGTTTCACTCTGGAGAGACTAATTAAATCAAATGTAGCATTCAGAAAATCAGCCAATTAAGATTCAGGTGATTAAATATGATTCACCAGTCACGATGCCTCATCCATATAAACGCATCAATCAGATGAAATGCACCTCTTCTCTTAGGCATTGGCTTTACAAGTGTAATAGAACCTACCTGTCACACTGATTTCAAGTAATCGGCTAAGGGAACTGTGTGGGTCAAGACACAAAAATATGTATCATTGTATTTCCATAGTTTGTTATAAATTAAACAAATTTGGGATGAGACTTTTAATGAGTGTGCCATTTAGGATCAAAAGACAGTGAGAACAAATTTAAATATGAATAAATGACTTTAAAAGTTTATATCATCATTCAGGCATGTATGTGAAATGTTTCATGAAAATGAGTCACAATTCGCAAAAAATGGATTTTGAGATATAATCATATTTAAAAGGATGAGATCAAGAGGATTCCAATGATAGCAAACAATAGGACATCAGGTAGTGTTTCTATATAATATGTTTGATGTTTTTATTTTTGTAAAAAAAAGCTTTGCAATATGTGTGGTTAGAGACAGTTTGCTGGCTAGACACTTACTAGTAAAGTAACTAAATATACTCCATAAGATCAACTTCTAAAGGCAAGAAAAATTTAATACAGTCTTAAAATTTAGTACATGAATTCATACTTGTAAACTAAAGCGCTATAATGGCCAATAATGAGAACATTTTCTACAAAGAGATCTTGTGAATAAATCCCTTTGATAAATTTCAATTTTGCAACTTGTGACTGATTACCCTGTAATAACTCATAATCATTGATATTTCTGAAATTAAATTGTACATATAGTGGTGCCTTGACCCAAGCCTTGTTTGCCATACACCTGTATTGTTTGCGCTTAGATGAATCGAGGGCAATAGCGGCGAGCGACAGGTAAATAACCCTTGTTGGCAATCCATGCCCAGCACCTGTGACTCATTCCTCATCACATATTTGGTCTGGTTTTGGGGACTTCTTTCAGGAAATTATTTCCCAGGAACAAACATGATTGCTGGCAAAGGCCAGCACTTTCTTGTAGAACAGCCTTAAGAATGTGTTTTCAGCTATTACAGCAAAGAAAATCTCCCCAAATTAACTCATATTATGACTTATAGAACTAGATTTATCAATATTCTGCTGCTGCTGTTATTTTGTATAAGTGTTACTCTGCTGCTATCATAAGTACAAGAGTTCGTCATAGTATGACTTATAGGACTCAATTGATCAATATTCTACTGCTGTTTATATAAGAATTTGTGCTCTGAACTGTGATTAGCGGTTGTTTTTCACCTACACCAGGTCTTTATTCCATATTTGGCAATAGGTCTTCCAATAACATTTAAATCAAAACTGTCCTCACATGCTTTGTTCCTCTTATGAGATTTTCAAAATAAATTTGTAATATGCTCAACTTGTATAGACCATGTACAAAAGTCTCCACCCTCCTGCAACCTCTCATAAACAAGGCGTTACAAGTCATGCTGTTAATTAGTCTTTGATATGAATTGAATTTCCCTCAAAAACTCAGACAGGTATTCATCATGACAAAAAAATTGTATTCCTGTTGTATAAGGGGATTTGCATGACTCAATGCACATGTCTGTTACAGTGCATGGTGGGATGGATTAAGTTCAAATATAACATACAAATATTTAGCAACATGTTTACCCTGACCTATATTACATAAACACCTAATGCATGATGGGAAAGACAAACTCTTATTTCATGAAATCATGTCAACTACCTTACTATTTATATGTATTCATTGTTAAATATGCCATGCTGAACATAACATGTTTTCTATAGCTTTGACATGGAACTGACATAAGCCCATGCAAATTACATAATTCCATGCAAGATTCAAGATGGTGAACATGCAAATCCCCTATTGGGGACTGACATTGGATCTTAAGGGATGTAATTGTTGTGAGTTAGAAACAAGCTGGAGATTAGAGTTTAGATTCTTCTATTCATGAATTACATTACATCAATGATGCTATTCTCAGCAATCCTGATTTACCCTATACAAAGATTAATCTACTACCACTAGAGAAGGTAATAAGTACATAACACAGATAAACAACAAAAGCAAAATTGACACAAGTGACTTCTGGTGTTATGTTATGAAAAAAAAAAGAGTTAAACAATAATAATGTCTTCAGAATAGGGGGATTTAGGCTTGATATTATTATTACCGTATTTCACCGATGGAACCCCAGGTCCCAAATGAGTACTTTCCCAGAAAAAGCACCGGGTCATTAAACGTCATGAAATGAATAAACTCCCGCCCCAAATGAACGCCGGGTCCCGATAATTTGATGGGTCTTTCCACTTCCCCTCCCCTCAAATCGTACACCCATCAAAGAGCATAATATGATGCTTTCGATAATTAGTTAAATCATAATTGTCCCTGTTGTGGAAAGGGGCAACAACATAGATTTGATAACATCTCACTGTTACAGCATAGGTATTCATTAACCTAAAACGATAAATGCCTTCCCTGTATAAACGCTTGCCTCAGAAAAGCGCCAGGAGATTGAGAAAAGTGGCAGGTGCCTGACAAAAATAAACGCTTGGGTGTTCTATTGGTGAAATACGGTACTTAAGGGGGATAGTACTAATCGCTCATTAAATATCAATAGCAATAGCAGTGTGCTATTTGTCCCCTTCCCAAATGCTTGCTGACTTGCTGAGTTATCAACAGATGCATCAACTGATTAATGGGTCTGGTTTTTCAGTGAATGCTTTGATTAATGCCTGGGAGCTCAAACAGGTTAACGCTAGTGAGATGCTGGTGTATGTAAACATGGCTTAATGCAATTGTTAATAATTCAGTCCATCTAAATAGACTCAGTGGATTTGCATTCCATTATGTCATTTGGTTTGACTAAAGGAGCTGCTTTGGCCTTTCTTGAACAAAACTAAGGTCCTTAGCTCTTAGATATACCCTGTAGCACTCGATGGTAATAATCATTAATGTTCTGGACACTGTATAATATGGCTGTTCTTGTTTTGAAGGTGCAAGGAGAAAGACGATACATCATGGGTAAGTTCTTTCTACAGATTTTTTTTTTCTCAGCTTATAGTGTGTAATTAATTTAGTGTTTAATAAATCAGAACATAAATAATTCTAAGCGTTTTGTACTCAATCTGTTAACATAAACTGAGCTTTGCAGCACCTTGTACATAATAGTATATAACCAAGAACAGATAGGTCGAGCCATCTAGTGACTTTTAACTTTAACATGATTCATAATATAATTTGACGCTAGACGAGAGGTCGCAAAGTGGCATAATTAATTATGCATGCATAAACACGTCAACTCGTAAATTCGACCCAAGCTCCTTGGGGCAAAACTATAGGGAAAAATGGTTTATAATTTCCAAAAAACCCTATGTTCTCTTATGTTCACACACTTCAAACCTGTCCCAGTATGAACATTATGCATTCTAAGAGACATTTCACCTAAAATTTTAAGCTCTTACTGGTATAATTACTGCATAACAGACCTCTCGCGTTCACGCTTTATCTGCATGAGGAAGTCGAAATCAGACATCGGTGGCTTCACTATTATGGTGTACACCTCGTGGTAATGTGGTAAACTGAGAGAATGGTTTCTAGCCCTCCCACCAGGTAGCGCCACCAGCAGCACCAGCCATAAACAAAGCTATATATGTGCGGAAGCATCGCTTATATCGGTGATGCTTACTGCACAAATTTCAGACAAAAACGAAAAGATTTTAATGCCAGTAGCCACAGGAGGAGGGCGGGACAGTAAGGAGAGTGGGCGGGATGGTGGGCAATGTCAGAACAATCTTTATTAACTCCATTCCATGTTTAGTAAAGTAAATAGCCCAAGACTTCTCCTCTTGTAACGATATCCTGGTGCCACATATTCTCCTGGATGTCCTAACATGCTGTTGGTCATTTTCTACATTTTATTGCCCAATGGTATAATATTGATACATATTTCTATAACCAGTGCTGGAGCATTCAGATGTTGACCAGGTGGTGAATGACTTGGGTCTGTCTCTCAATGTCACATGCACTCCAGTCATACCAAACGAGACCTTTGCCAAAGATACTCTCCTGTTTGACGAAACCCATTAAGAACTATCAATCCATTGTATTATTCTCATTCTCAGTGAATGAAATTAGTTATCGTTTAATAAGATCCAAAAACTACATCTGGATCTAAATTCAAATGTTTATTGTTGTGTTGGCTCCGTCCAGTGGAACACACATTGGGGTTATTTATCATGTGCTTAGCATAATAATAATATTATAGGCAATCATGGAATCACTTTAGAGATACAAATCAATGTGGCAAAGATGAAGAATTGGGCTACATTGTCTGTATTGAATGTAGCACCGTCATAAAGTGTACATGAATGTCTAAAATATAGAAATAAACCTCCACACAAAATGACCAAATCCATTACTTTCTTCTCTCTTTTTTGGTTTTACAACAGACTTTATTTCTGATACCTGCCTTCGAGGCATATACAATTCTAAGCACATGGTTAATAATATACCGACATAAGAGAAAAAGCATCAAATAACACCATTTACATCTCTATCCATACTTATACTATGCTTAACATGTTCAATTCGATTTAAAAAGAATCATGATTACAAATCATAATGAATATAAACGAAACAGTAGTGATTCGTCATAATTTACAACATCCATAAAACAATTATTCCTCATTTAAATTATTACAATTAAGATCAATATTCTCCTTAATAACTATTAACTAATTAATATACCATACTTCCTTTTTAAGGACCCCTTAGATATTAATTACTGGATCAAATGCTCTCTACTATTTTCTGTTTTGTGGAGAGATCCATACAACAAGGACACATGTATGTGTTTTGCGTTTCTTGCCGATGACGCCTAGGATATTATATTATTGAGTGGATAATGAAACCTTAGGCTACCAACCACCCTCCCAATGATGTCCCTCCGTCTTCGTTTCGTTTTAGTGATAAATCCATGTGCACAACATCGCCAATGTCCAACAATGCTGTTGCACATTATACACTCTATGGTGGTGCTACTGGTGGCGCCACTGGTAAGAGAGCTAGACACCATTACTTTGAGTTTACCGAAACTTACACAAGTGAAACCAAGTGTGCAAGAGTGATGAGTATGCAAGAGCACCGATCGGGACAACATTTCTAGACGAGATGTGACCGACCCGGCCTCTGTGGGCGGATAAGCCTACATCAACATTTGTGACGTCACCCAACCCATCAGCGTCCACTCCCTATATATACACAACCCATACTTCTGGCCTTATTTTCAATGTTTTCCCCTGAAAGTGGCGACCTGTAATTTGCCTGAGAGAAACTTGACTTAGTTAACTACCCTTTTGTCTGGAAAAACTACCACATTCATGGTCTACCAATGTTGTTTTGAAAACATTTATGCACCCTCTACCTGTGGTCACTCACTCCCACCATGTTTACATAGCATCAACCACCCCACACAGTACTAGGGACTAGCCACTACCATCATTACATAACACCCACGCTCACAGGCATGTTGACAACATGTATTTATAGGGTGGGTAGCGTAGCATACACAGCACGTTGTGGTGTGTACGTCTACAGCATTTAACACTAAATCAAATGGATTATTGTAGGTAGGAGGGATAAAGAGAGCTAGGGTGGGTGGATGGGTCTATTTCCCTTGAAATAAGAAACCCAACACTCAAAAACAGAAAAAATCAGTAAGTAAACACCACCCAAAAATACTCGCAGGTAAAATTTCTGGACATAAAAGTCGTCCTTGTTTTGTATTTTTGTGGCCCAGAATATAAAACACTCAACACAGGAACTTGTGTTTAAAATGAATTTATCTCAGGCCAATATAATATTTCATTAATACAAAAAACGTACTATTCATCGTGAATGTTTGCAGCCATTGCCTGTGTCATCCTTACTAACAATATAAACTGATATAGTTATACAAATAAACATTACTATAAGATATTCTGTACTCAACGAAAAAAAGAGATATACATTTTCCACTTAACACTCTCTCCTGTGTGTACTCAAGGTGCCTAATGCTAAAATGTGATCCGTTTTAAGGAAAATGAGGCATAAGTCGCAAAATATCGATTTTATTATATTTGAAAAGATGAGACCAACCCGATTCCAATGAATGTAAACATTAAGGACTTCTAATAAGTTCTAAATTATATTACTTTACTGGTAATTACTCATCCAGAAACATGGCAAACATTTGTTTCAAATAAAAAACAAAAAAATATAGAAATACATATCAGATGTCCTAATGTTTACTATCATTGAAATCGGCTTGATCTACAGTGTTGTCACCTTTTCTTGTGCAGGTCATTTTTAGCTATGACTTATAGAATTGTTGATCCCTAAAATCTTCTTGAAACATTTCTTGAAAGTCTCATTTTTCCATGCATAGATCAAAGGGTTAATCCAAGTATTTGTCAGCAAAATTATGTTGGAAATTTTCTCTGCTATTAGGCCATTCAAACCGGGGATATATTGTTTTTGTATTTTCATAATTACAGCAACCTGAACATAACTCACCATATAGACCACTAATACAGTAAACATCATTTTGGATATTTTATTCTGTTTTTTTATTTTCTCAGCCTCCTCTGAACTGAATGATCCTATCTGTGCAATAACCCTTCGTTTTTGAGAATAAGCAATTATAGCAATAATTATATAGCAACCAAAAGTAATGCTAATCCCTAAAAAAAATCTGGGAAGCAACCATCTGTTGATGTAACTCTGGTTCATACGTAGATAAGTACTGCATGAATCACCCGGTGTGTGATCATAGAAGAAAATAAAGGTTATTATAGTCTCTACCCATATATCTAACCATATAAACATGACCACATTGAATGCCATCTTACCAGTCATGACTCTCTTGTAACGATTGGGATAAGCAATACAGAACACGCGATCGATGGCAATTACTAAAATATTCAAAAAGTTGCCCCTTGCAAAAATGATACCAACAAAGTGCTTTGTTATGCACAGGTGGTTGCTACTGCTTGGGTATAAAGTGTGGACAATAGATAAAGGTAGTGTAAGGAAGCTGATTATATCTGCTGTGGCAAGGCTACATATGAAATAGTTAGAGTTGATCTGTAAAACAGTATGTTTATAAACAGCTATGATTGTCAGAAGGTTCCCAAAGAGGGAGATCATGGCTCCTAGGATCCGAAGAGTTAGGAAAAGAAAGAGAAGACTTTGAGGTAGTGATGGAGCAGATGTAAAAGGAGATTCAGCAGATGTAGAAGTGTTCCAAATGAGGAGTTTATCAGTCTGGTTGGTGGTGCTTTGTCCATTGGCATCAGTTAGTGGCAAGGTGAAACCGTGGCTATTCAGGACCACTGCAAAGGAAATGTGATGTGTTTTAAGGAAATGAGTCATAAGTCGCAAAATTGATATTCTTCAAAGTGTTTTCTTTACAATATCTCTTCATTGAAATGTTCTGATTTTTGGAGAGATTACTACTTATTGTCATATGAATCTATATAACAAATTTCGGGACTTTCTATTAAATATGTTCCTGCGTTTTGAAGGCCTTTGTATGGAGTATATTCAGTTACTTTACTGGTAATTACCCATCAAGAAATGAAAATGTCAAACTTAAAATATGGAAATACTTATGTTTAATTAATACCACTTAGGTGTCCTAGTGTTTACCATCATTGGAAACGCCTTTTTCTCCTCTTTTCAAATATGATGATATCTCAAAATCGATTTTTTACGACCTATGACTTATTTTCCTAAAACGGGTCACATATGACTAAGTAGATGAATACCTAAATCTATCTAAAATATTTGCTTTATGATATTTGAATATAGAAATATATGTGAATCCAAAATAAATGTATGAAATAAACATTAAATTCTTCAGTTAGAAAAGCACAAAAAATATCTTGATATTTCCATTGCCCATCCAAACTCAAAACTCCAAGCTCACATTAGATGCTCATGGGTCATATTTTCAGAAAATGGACAATTCAAATTCTTCTCAAATAACCAAAATTCCAGACAAAAATCAAGTTCAAAATACTATGGAAAGCCATTTATACATATAACCCAAATGTACAGAATTTTAGTAATACTTTTCCTAATTTACCTAACCATATTCCTGATTAGCCTTTTTCTCAGTGAACTGGCATCCTATTTTGGGAAAATTGGCCCAGCTCGGCGGCCAATCCGGAATGTTCCTACTGGGTAGGCCTAGTGTTTTTCCGAAATAGCAGGGTGTCTAGAGAATTAGATGCCAGCTCGGAGTGAATTAACAAAAGCTATGCCCCAGTCAGAAATTGATGAAGTCTAAGTAGAAATGATGGAAAGGGAAGATTAGCTTAATATTAAAAAGCACAATTTGGGAAGTTTAGGAAGTTTCCGATTTGGTTTCTAATTCTCGGCTAACCCGGAACAAAATTCCCCAGTTTGCATTCATTTTCAATGGTGAATTCGTCAGTCATTTTCCTGGTTAGCCTACTAATTCTCCCGGTTTGGGGTAAATTCATAACATGTATAAATGACTTTCCATAAAATACAGTTCAACCTAGCCAAACAGATTTTACTCAATGTGTAGAGCTGCCAATTGAAGCATTTTCTGAAAATGTGACCCTCATGTGGATATGTCAACAGCAATGAGAATTGTGAAGGATTTTATGAATTCAACACTTCAATCAACATTACTAACCAGACTTCTTTTCATATTATTCCTTTCAGGCAAAGGATGATTAAGTTACATTAAAATAAAAATATGTAATATCCAGCACAGATGTATTCACACGTCGTCATCTTTTAGAGATAAATTGTTACAGTAAGGACAGAAAACAAAGCTTACATGAAACTTTTCCCTAATTCCCTAAAGTTCAAGTTAAACAAACTAAAATTATAGACGGGGAGGGATCAGTGTCTACCGATGGGGGTCCATCATGTATTCGATGTGTATTCAATGTATCTTTGCCTATACAAAGGCTAAGGGGTATTTTAATCACTGAGGTATTGATGATCAAGAAATATCATAAATTTGTGATGTGTTTCAGGAAAACTAGTCATAAGTCGCGTAACATGGATTTTGAGATATCATCATATTTGAAAAGATGAGACAAAGCCGATTCCAATGAATGCAAACATTAAGGACATCTAATAAGTACTTTTGTCTTTTTAGTCATGTATTTTTACTTTGGAAAAAAAAGTTTACAATATTTCTAGATGGATATTACCAGTAAAGTAGCTAACTATACTCAATAGGATCATCTAAATAATGCATTGATATACCCAGGTTGCACGGATGCACATAGGATGCGCAGCCCTTGCACGACCACGGACTCCATCCGGATTCAGGGAAAAGTGCAGCCAGTGTAAGCCAGCCTTGCACATCCGGCTGCACTTTGGCTGCAGTTGGCTCGGATGTGCAATGGCTGCGCAAGGGTTGCACATCCGGCTGCACTTACACTGCAGCTGGATATGAAGGGGCGCACAAATTGGCAGGACATTTTTAACTATGGCAGGTGTAGGCATGGCAGTGTACTAATTGTTATTATGATAATTTGTTAGTATTAATTTCCTCCTCTCCCGTTCCCATGAAATGCTGTTTCTCAGATTTGAACAGTCAGAGTTGCAAACCAAAGGCAACTTTAGATTGAACATCTATAGCCCAGATAGCTTTTGAAGGTACAACAGCATAGGTTGTATCCTTTTATTCATCATTTATCATTGGGAATGAGCACTGATGTTCACAGTGCTTGTCAGCTTTCATCTTTTAATGATGGAATCTGTCCACTTAGGATACTATACAATATGGATGTGCATGATGGAAGGGTGTTGTTATTACACCCTCTCTAAAATATCACATACATGAAATACAGAATTAGAATATATTGTAAAGAATTGCAATTCTTGAGAGCTGAATTTACCACTAAAGTGGCCGTCCCCCCTCCCCCTCTCCCCCCCTCCCCTCCGCCTGGGCCTCGACCGCCACGCGGGACCTGGGTGGAGCGGGGGAGAGCGGGGCGCTGGACATCTGTTGTTATGTGTCTACCTGTTTGATTGTCTTAGCAACCGAAATAGCATCACCTCTTGTTCTCCTGTGTGACTCTCATTAGCGGGTGGGGGGAAGGGACTGGGGGAGGGAGGGGACGCTACATGCTTGGGTCAGGGATAATTGGAGGGGAGGGGGAGTTGAGGGCAAGGGATCCTCCGCGCATGCGCACAGCGCATGACCATGGCGTGGGAGAGCGCTGGGGGTCATGATCATGTGGCAGGAAGATCCCCCTCAGCCAATCATAAGGGTGGATCGCCAGCAGCGCATTTTGCTATACCCATTTTGATGCTAATGAATAATTAACGTGTGACTATAAATAAAGGGGACAGAGTAAGATTGGACACACCTTGCTGCCTGGCCGAAGACTACTATCATCCGACTTCTCTGACTTCATCATTCCCATACCAAATCTCTGGGCAAATTGCCATTGCATTCTCACAATATATTAGGGGACAAAGATCAAGAGTGGGACATATACAACCAAATATTACTATAAATGATACCATGCTGGAAGGTGTAGAATGATATAAGTACCTAGGAATAACCCTAGACTCACATTTGAAATTCTCTGCTCAGGTTAGACAAACTCACAAATCTGTAAGCCATAAGCTTTACCTTTTAAGAAGAATATCAAGACTAGTACCACAATATGTTTTACTAAGAATTTTTAAAAGTCATATCTTACCATTGTTTGATTATGGTGATTACTTATAGTGGTTGTAATGCAAATGAATTGAATGCTCTCCAAGTCCTTCATAACAAATGTATAAAAGTAGTTTTAAAGCTTCCCATCCTCACTGATACCCTGTTAATTCATTGACTGGCTAATGTGCCCAAGCTAGAGGATAGAAGAAGAGCAGACATTTTAAATTTTGCCTTCAGGAGAAGCAAAAAAGAAAGATATCTAAACAATGAGAGAAGAAATACAAGACAATGGGATGGACCAGTACTTTTATCCCAAAAACCTAACACAGTGAACTATGATCTGGATTGTACACAACGTAAAACAGCCTAACTGTGGAATAATTTAGATGCTGAAACTAGAAATATTGACTCGTACAACCGTTTTAAGGCCCTAACCAAGGCCGAAAGCTTGTTACCCATATATATTTAAAAGTGTTCAATGTACTCCTATTCTTCATCTATCATCCTTCTTCTTCAAATACACAATTTCCCCGCTGATGTGGTATTAGGCCATATTTTATATGGCAAAAAGCACATTAATCCTTCGCATCCACTGATCTCAACCTCGTTCCGCCTGGCTGCAGGCCAGCCGATGTGTCCCAATTACCAGTTGGCAATGGTGGATTAGGGTTTCATGGAAGACAAAGCTTTTACTCAAACTTTTATCCTATTGAAATTAGATACAAGGGAGTTACATACCCCTCTGCAGAACACGCATACCAATGTTCAAAAGTGATGTTCTACAGCCTCCCACATCAGGCTAAGGTAATCAACGAGGCACCAAACTCCATGCACGCCAAGCGACTCGGTGGAAAACTAGACAAGGAGGTTACCTCAAAACAGATGCTAGTTTGGGAGAGGGTGGAAGTAAATATCCTTACGGAAATAGCCACTGAAAAATTCAGTCAACACAAATTCCTAACCAAAAATGCTTGATCCAAAAATTAATGGGTTTTATGAAGTCACCGCAAATGACAAATGGAGGATAGGCCAGAACACTCAAGGTGTGTTAGTAATATAGAAATAATTCCTGTTTTTTCTGCTCACGGGTACTGTTGCTTGAGGGAAGTTCGAAGGCTTGCCCAAGATCATCCGTTAGGCAACAGTACCAGCGAGCAGAAAAACACCGAGGGAATTGTTGCTTTTAGACGTGACACTAGATGTTGGCACCCACTTATGGAGAATATGCATTGTGCGTTACCGGAAGCGCGAGGGGAGGGCTCCAAAAAAGAATAGATCCTGGCAGACCAGTGATCGAACGACGCAGCGGGATTCTATAGAGAAAAAAAACATCCCAGAATCTGATCAAATCGAGTCTAAGCAATGTTAGTCCCCATTGGTTGGTCTGGCGGGGACCGTTAGAAAGGCATAGAATAGTCCACCACGCCATAGCCGGGGACTCTAAGCCGGAAGACGCACCAGTGGGGAGACTCTCTTGAACTCGCAGCTTCCTGTCACAACAGGTTGTGCGTGCTAGTGGGATCTAGCAAAGAAAAGAGGTAAATAGAAAATCTGAATCCGCAAAAACAATTGCAATATTGTTTTACCCCGATAATGAAATTTTAGTGTATGTGAGTCATTGAATGGTGATTCTAGAAGGGATGTGGTGGTGGAGGTGGAGAGCGTGTTTTTGCAATATCTTGTCCAATAGATATGCTGCTGATTATTAAGGCGGGACGGGGTAAGGGATAGGCTAAACATTTAATTGTTGAGTCATGTTGATGTATTGATGTATCATTGAATTTGATGTCCTCTGGAAGTAAGATGGTTTTGATGTGAAGAACTTGAAACTAAATAATCTCACAATATAAGATTGTGTAGTGATTTAGGGTTCTACGCTTAGCTAGAATAAAGACGGAACGAGATATTTAACCTGTTGCATCCATTTTATTCTCTATACTCCTCTGAACCAACCCTGACTAGCTGTAGTATTGACATACATGAATCACAGGGTAAATAGGTAAAACAGGTGTTAACAGGAGATAAGTAAGATGATTAAAAGATCCAATGGATTCAACATTAATATCAGCACCACTAAGAGACTAGATACAATTCAAGTTTATGCTACAAGAACATACATGATCGAGAACATAAAAGACAACTTATAAGGACTGAATACTATAAAAGAGATGAGAAATACAATAAGCCAAACACATTACGTAATGGGTGCTCCTTCGGGCAACCCGAGCCCTTACTGTCCACTAGCGTGGTCCCGAGGAACCACTTCCGCGGACAGCTCGGACTCCGAGATACATAAATACAATACCGGAATGAAAGATATGTAAAACCACCACAATTGCTTGAAATCGAGCATTGAACTAGACTGATTATAAAACAAACAAAATGTAATATTATGTCTCTTAATGAATGAATATATTATAATAATAAATAATCATTATTTAGTTAGTGCGGTCGAGGAATCCTGTAAATGGGCAGAGTACCAACATCTTTTTTTCTAGGTTTTTTTCTTATCTATGTAACTAATATGGAGAATTATCTTGAATGAAAGCATTATATATATCCAATTACTGGCACTGAGTTCCGTTCTCTCCATTTATTTCACATCTAATACAAGTTGATAACATGTATGTGTATGAAACATGATGGACAAAAGTAGGACTAACCTATCTCTCTCTCTCCCTCCATGCATTTAGCTAATGGTCCATACTACCTTCTGGCATAATCAGCTAAAAGGAGGATGCAACTAATGTTAAATCCTTGTCAGAGGAGTCTTGGGTGTCTAAATGTGTCTAAGTTCATATCATGACAATGGTATTCACCTTAAAAATGTATGTTCTGCTATTAGGGACTCAATCATAATTAACCACTGGGGGTAGTGGAGAATTTGCGAATCATTCTTGTCCAAAACTGTATGAACCAGTACTGATGCTTGAAACCGTAAAATATTTTTACCTGAAAATCTGTCCCGATTTTTTGTATATTTATGTGTTAGTAAGTACTGTATCTACATTCTTTTTAAATTTCATCAAGATTCATCAAGCCGTTTTTTTATAAATGCCGATTGCCATCAGCCTAAATCATTTTTTTCTAGTTCCCCTTACTATTAGTATTACTAATTGTATTAGGGACTGCTCGTAATTAATCACTGGGGCTAGTGGAGAATTTACGAAACATTCTTGTCCAAAACTGTATGAGGGTCAGATTTTCAGAAAATGTACAATTGGCAGCTCTACACATTTAGGAAATTCTCCTAAATTAGGCTGAAAAATGAAGAATACCAGGTATATCTGAATATATTTGGTAATGCATTCATTTAAAGTATCAGTTCTGTTATGTTAAACTGCATTTTGAAGCTCATTTTTGTCTTAAAGGTGGGATATTTGAGAGGATTGGTGAAGGCGAATTGTACATTTTCTGAAAATCTGATCCATGAACCCTTTTAAGGTGACCCCAGTACCGATTGCTTCAAATTGTAAAATAATTTTACCTGATAATCCTTCCCGATTTTTTGTGTGTATGTTAGTAAGTACTGTATTTACATTCAAATTAAATTTGATCAAGATTCATGGAGCCGTTTTTCTTATGAATGCTGATTGCAATCAGCGTAAATCATTTTTTTCTAGTTGCCCTTATTGCGGTTCTAGGGGAAATCCCTGCCAACCATAACCCCACTTCAGTGATGTCGGAACTGGGGGGGGGGGGCACAGGGGCCATGGCCCCCCACCAATGAAAGTGGGGGGGGGGACCAGAGTATGATTTGGCCCCCCCCCCATATTTTACCTTCAATTTCAAATTTGAATGCTGACAATGAATTCCTCCAGATTGCACCAATTGGTCGTCATTTGGCCAGCAAGGACTGAAAGTTCTTATTTTGTTTAAGTTGCTGCTATTGATTTTTTTTCGTACATGAACTAGACATATGATCAAATTTTATGGACATTTTATTATTGCCAGCGTGTTCCACTCTCTGTATGTATTGAGTGTTTAGGAAGGTAAATATGAATTCTATTTAAGTAGTTAGAAGCAAAATTATTATGGAAAAGTTTCTCTATACATATCAATGTTTAAATAATGTGACATAATTATTATGTCACATATTTTATCTCACTGTAACATGCCGGCATGTTACGATGACATCATCTTTTAGCACTCTTGTGGTGCAATAATGCACAGCAGGGCTATAATGCGGCTGTTTATGTTTGAGCTATGTGATTGATGACTTATCTTCAGACATACTTTAATTTTTTTAATTCTAAACATTTTATTTTTTGCTAACTAAAATGTCCGGCATGTTATGGTGACATAGACACTTCCCAAATATATATTATATGCTCTAATTCCAGAGAAAACTAAAATATTCAAATACATTCATTATTGTATAGGATAATACATTGAAAGCTATCTAAGACATATTCACTTGATCCCTCTTGGTGTTTATACCAATTTGTATTCTAGTTTTAAATAGGCACATTATAGTGACATATACATACTTCCCCAGACATTAAATTTTTTGCTTTGCACATTAACCAATGGGTTATTAGAAATATATATTTTTCAAAATATTCAGTACCCAGGGTCATGATATGAAATTTGAATAAACATGTAACCATGTGTGGACATCATTTTTTGTCCTATTTACACCATTTTTTTTTTATTAACAATAGTTTTTGTTATAATTTAAGACAAGAAAACAGTTTTTTCCCTCTAGAATTTTAAATATTTATGCCAGATATGCAAAAGTAGGGTATTTCTGCTGAATTTTCCATCGGTGAAGCAAACTAAATTGCTTAAGGTACCTCTAGGTTACGTTAGGTTACGTTAGTAGTCTAGGCCTGAAGTTGAGAAAGTCCCTTCCAGCAAAGGGAAAGCCTCCTGTCTCAAACCACAAATTGCCTTCATTTATTTTTTTTTTTTTTTTTTTTTTTTAAAGCTTTTATTTATACTGGGTAGTATAGCAGTCCCAGCAGTAGGGCTTTTCACTTGCCCCAGATTTCGTTTGTACAGGATTTTGATATATACAAAAGTATTTACAATGAATTCCAGTTTAATTTGACATAATGCTTAACTTTAGGATACATTCTGTACAAAAGTGATAAGAGTCTTTAACATTAACATTCATCAGGGTCAAAAATAGGAAAATGATGACAATAACCCAATAAGTAGCATTTCAGAGGTGTTCAATTTACTGGATTTATCTGGGTATTCATATGTAGTGAACCTGTCACCACACCTATTGCAGTGAATCAGGTCTCACCCAAACTCAGGTTCAATCTCGACATGGCAAAGTAAAACCAGACACAGTTCTGTTAGTATCACTGGTTTATTCACCTCTTGGACAACCCTGTAAGACCAGTGGTGTGCAGTAGTCAGTCCTCAATGTCAGATTCATTGGGAGACTCACCATTGAAGGCAAGCAGTATAAAAGGGTAGTACAAGAGTAACATGGCAATATGATCTAATGTATAAGACAGGTTACAATAGCAATGTAATACATACAGAGAAGAGGTATAACATACAATCTGTAGTAATTGTAATAGATATAACAGCAACCTGTAAAGCAGGAATAAGATGATACATAGACTTGGATAAAACATAGCATTTTCAAGCTTAAAACATGATAAGGTTACAAGTGGAAAAGAAATGGAAGAAAAAGAGTACAGATTCTTATTACAGAAACATGTATTCAATTGATCTTTCATATATAATAATATAATCGTGCAATCAAAGGCGTATAGAGTAAACAGTGGTGTAATTTGCTATTATGTAATGCAGAATCAAGCTATATACATTCGATCAACTGTTTTCATAAATCAATTAAGACTGCAAAATGTCATTATATTCGCATTAAAACGCCGAGTTCTAGGCAGAGATACCAATTAGCAAAGTAGGCTGACATACCATTCTTATCTGATCTGAGGGTTTGGACTTAGAGTGTTAGGGCTGCCAGCCATGCCTCTGGTCCAGATACCCTAATAACCCAGAACCCCATTTAACTCACTTAATTTGAACTTAGCATCTCAAATTCTTTCCCCAATCAAGGACTGACATCAATAACTCAATGTGCACGTTTAAAAGAAAAGTGAGCCCGAGATATGAAGTGGACAAACAATAAGTAAATTTCATCATTAAAACAGCCATACAAAGCTTTACAGGGTATTAAATAGAGATATAAATTTGGAATACAAACTCAACTGTCAACCACACCACTTGCGACGACACACAATCTTAGACCCTGTGTCATAGGAAAACTATTTCCAAATCAACTTATGATGATCAACTCAAGAAATACAATTTCACTTTGTGAGACAAAGTTGCCCCCCCCCCCCCCATGTTTAAATTGCTTCCTACATCACTACACTTGCCATAACCCCGCTAGCTAAAACCCTGCCGTCAGAGTCTCCCTTACCATAACCCCACCAGGCAAAAACCCTGCCAGTAACAATCCCGCGAGTCAGAAACCATCCATGCCAAAACCCCGCTAGTCAAAAGCCTACCAATTCCCAACAATTTGTCTGTGTTTAGGGTATGGGTGGGGATGGGAGTCACTGGGGTTGGTTGGCGTTGGTGGGTGGGTGCAGGATTATATATGCCTGCCACAGACTACTATCTCATAATGAATCTGCATCCCCACCCCCACCCCCTCGCCACAAAGACCCAAACAACAAATGTTTTCATATGCTCAAAAGGATAT
Organism: Sthenelais limicola; assembly: GCA_942159475.1. NCBI lineage: Eukaryota > Metazoa > Annelida > Polychaeta > Phyllodocida > Sigalionidae > Sthenelais > Sthenelais limicola. The sequence continues at coordinate 118,046,202 of OW804098.1, forward strand.
TTCTTTGATAGCCAGATAAACGGTAATTTTTCACAATGACAAACATTGTCTGTTTTGTGTTTGATAGTTCTGATATTCCAGGACAATATGATTTTATTAGTTTTCATAAAAGTTTTATTGCACACAATTACAGGAAATCCTGGTATTCTCATGTAATACAAGGAAAATATTATCAAAGTGTCGTACAGTATATATTAGCTGATATAGCTTTATCTTCTTTGTAACATTTAAACTTTAACCTTTTTTAACATGCCCATTATTTAAAGAGATTGTTCCTTTCAGTTTACCCCGGTCTTTTGACTCAGCTGTTTCTACCATCAGTATTCATTGTTCACTCCCATATACAGGTATTGGTTTTACACTCTACACAATACACTCTACACAATACACTCTTTTCAATACATGCCCATGCAGAACCTTCCCGCTGGCCTGTGGACAAAACACACACAAAATCCAACATACCTCACCTCATCCCCCTCCCCCCACGATTAAACCTTCTAGGTAAACGCCAATGTCCCTATATATCACTCATGTCCTAGTGTTAAGAAACCCTAGCCAGTTGACTTAGTTAGACACAGCAGTGGGCAGAAAACCATGGTTATTCCCAGGTGAGTAAACCCTGTGAGCCCACGTCATTATTTTGTATCACTGTATGAACTCTTGCATTTCCTTACTTGATCACTCATATCTTTGACCTCACTGTATAAACATCCTGAATAAAAAAAAAGTAATACAAAAATACATGTTTTGTGGTTATTGTGTTGTTTCTAATCACTAAGGGGTCAGTGCATTCACACTTTCTAAGGCACCGCCTTGAGACAAACTGGCCTTCACAATAATTGTTTTCCCTCCAAGTTCTCCCCTGGAAATGGAACCATGACTTATCGTAATGATTATATCTGGGTCAGATTTTCAGATAATGTACAATTCAACTTCGCCAATCATCACAAATGACCCGAATTTCAGACGAAAATGAACTTCAGAATACAGTTCAACTTAACCAAACAGATTGCTGGACTCAATGCAATGCCGAATATACCCAAAGTTACCTAGTATTGACCAAAGTGCAGCCTAATTTAGCAGAATTAAAATTAAAATTTAAATGTATACAGATGTCAATTGTACATTTTCTGAAAATCTGACCCATTTTTTTTTTCTGTAAGTAAAGTCATACTGTAACTTGATCTAAGAGTAATAAATGCATAAGATCCACTGCTCCAGGCACAGTTCTTAAGAACAGATCCCTAAGTTGAAGGAGTGAATAAAATATTTAAAAATACAAACTTATGACAAAATTATTTGTAAACCACACTCACCACTGGCAATAGTTGTAGAATCCATTCCTTCTGCAGATGAATTATTGATCTTTGATGATCAGGTTGTATTTAAATGTGAATGCTTGAAGAGTTGAAGGGACGTGTTTCGGTCTGTGAGAGCAAGAGTATACTAATGCAGGCCCACTGCTATGAGGGTCATTCACTATTAGTCAGATGATGGGATTATTATCTGACAGGTGAGAAAAACACTTCCTTAAAGATACATTCCTTCTCTAAATTCTGACTGAGCAAATAGAGACTTCTTCAGCCCTATCATTTTCTAAATTGGCAATGAGAAGAGATCTAGGAAATAGTATTCACAAAACCTCCCATTTTGTGCATCTTTATCTACGATTCATTTATCAGCACCCTCAAAACACTTTATTAAAATGAAATGACCTTCCCAAATTTTAAAATTAGATTCATGTATATGTATCTCCATTAGAACACCTACTTCTTTTGTTCAAATGTACATGTATGCATAATCAAGACCCAACTCCCATCCCATTCAACCCCATCTCATCTCATTATTAATCTCACCACCAATTAACTGGATTTGTTATATGTAATGCTTTCAACACACTCTATTTTTAACTGTTAAAGATTAAGCGAAAATTCAGGGTTAGGCGGAATATCGGATTACCCGAGCCTTACATAGTATTGCTTTGGCATATGCCAGCACTTATTTACCTGAATAAAGATATGTTTAAAAAAAAAAAAAAAATGGGAACAGAAAATGACTTGATAGACAGGTCTTATGTTCATACCTAGGGGTAGGCTACTTTGACCTGGAAGTCTATATAACCGATTTTCACGACTGGTAGGCATTCAGGTTTTTGAGCAATAACTGGTTTAAAATTATGACAGACCTAATGGTAATAGTAATGGCTGGGTAAAACTTGTGGAAATCGGTCCAGAGAACCCTAGTTTTATGGGTCTACAATTAAAAAATAAGAAGTTATAGTCAGAAAACCACTGTTTTCTTTAATAATAGTCATACAAAACATAAAAATTATAACTTCAAGCTGTAATAATTATAGAAAAGAGTATATTTTGCATATCCATTCCTTGCATGAATATTGAGCTTAAGCACTTGGCAATGTATTCTAGCCATTTTAATGTTTATAATTTCAATATTTCTTTCTTAGCTAGAAGGGAAACCTATGGGAAATTTGTGCGTCATTGTACATCACATTTTTATGAGCCTCTGGCAATAATAAACATTAACCCATTATATAGATCTAATACATTATCAAGTCGTGTTTTTCACATAGTTTCATGAATACAGATGAAATTCGCAGAAATAATTAGGGTTAATAGCTAAAAGGTCATCCTAATGCCACTTTGCTGATTGGGGACGTTATGCATCACATTAATAACCTATCCTCACAATTTAGAGGCTAAGAGGATTGTTCTGGATACTCAGTAGAAATATGCATTAGGTTAAATCATAAGCATTATATTGACATGTTCTTTTCCTTTTCCTGGCTGTGGAGTATGTTTCATACAGTAGAACGTCATCGTACATTATGCATCATTGTACATCACGCTCAGCTATTAAGCTACTTAAAACAGCTAGAGAGAGAGAAATGCTAGAGGTGAACCTAATGTTAGCTGGAATGGCAACTTTAAGAGACAAACCTTGTCAATCAAGTGCTAGAGGGGAACCTAATGTTAGCTGGGACTGCAACTTTAAGAGACAAACCTTGTCCATCAAATGCTACAGGTGAAGCTAATGTTAGCTGGAATGGCAACTTTAAGAGACAAACCTTGTCCATCAAGTGCTAGAGGGGAACCCAAGGTTAGCTGGGACTGGAACTCAAAGAGACAAAACTTGTGCATCAAGTCCTAGAGGTGAACCTAATGTTAGCTGGTCCGGCAACTTTAAGAGACAAACCTTGTCCATCAAGTCCTAGAGGTGAACCTAATGTTAGCTGGTCCAGCAACTTTAAGAGACAAACCTTGTCCATCAAGTGCTAGAGGTGAACCCAAGGTTAGCTGGGACTGCAACTTTAAAAGACAAACCTTGTCCATCAAGTGCTACAGGTGAACCTAATGTTAGCTGGGATTGCAACTTTAAGAGACAAACCTAGTCCATCAAGTGCTACAGGTGAACCTAATGTTAGCTGGTCCGGCAACTTTAAGAGACAAACCTTGTCCATCAAGTGCTAGAGGTGAACCTAATGTTAGCTGGGATTGCAACTTTAAGAGACAAGCCTTGTCCATCAAGTGCTAGAGGTGAACCTAATGTTAGCTGGGACTGCAACTTTAACAGACAAACCTTGTCCATCAAGTGCTAGAGGTGAACCTAATGTTAGCTGGGATTGCAACTTTAAGAGACAAACCTTGTCCATCAAGTGCTACAGGTGAACCTAATGTTAGCTTGGACTGCAACTTTAAAAGACAAACCTAGTCCATCAAGTACTACAGGTGAACCTAATGTTAGCTTGGACTGCAACTTTAAAAGACAAACCTAGTCCATCAAGTACTACAGGTGAACCTAATGTTAGCTTGGACTGCAACTTTAAGAGACAAACCTTGTCCATCAAGTGCTAGAGGTGAACCTAATGTTAGCTGGGACTGCAACTTTAACAGACAAACCTTGTCCATCAAGTGCTAGAGGTGAATCTAATGTTAGCTAAGACTGCAACTTTAAGAGACAAACCTTGTCCATCAAGTGCTAGAGGTGAATCTAATGTTAGCTGGGACTGCAACTTTAAGAGACAAACCTAGTCCATCAAGTGCTAGAGGTGAACCTAATGTTAGCTGGGACTGCAACTTTAACAGACAAACTTTGTCCATCAGGTGCTAGAGGTGAACCTAATGTTAGCTGGGACTGCAACTTTAACAGACAAACTTTGTCCATCAGGTGCTAGAGGTGAACCTAATGATAGCTGGGACTGCAACTTTAAGAGACAAACCTTGTCCATCAAGTGCTAGAGGTGAATCTAATGTTAGCTGGGACTGCAACTTTAAGAGACAAACTTTGTCCATCAGGTGCTAGAGGTGAACCTAATGTTAGCTGGGACTGCAACTTTAACAGACAAACTTTGTCCATCAGGTGCTAGAGGTGAACCTAATGATAGCTGGGACTGCAACTTTAAGAGACAAACCTTGTCCATCAAGTGCTAGAGGTGAACCTAATGTTAGCTGGGACTGCAACTTTAAAGGGCAATCCTTGTCCATCAAGTGCTAGAGGTGAATCTAATGTTAGCTAAGACTGCAACTTTAAGAGACAAACCTTGTCCATCAAGTGCTAGAGGTGAATCTAATGTTAGCTGGGACTGCAACTTTAAGAGACAAACCTAGTCCATCAAGTGCTAGAGGTGAACCTAATGTTAGCTGGGACTGCAACTTTAACAGACAAACTTTGTCCATCAGGTGCTAGAGGTGAACCTAATGTTAGCTGGGACTGCAACTTTAACAGACAAACTTTGTCCATCAGGTGCTAGAGGTGAACCTAATGTTAGCTGGGACTGCAACTTTAAGAGACAAACCTTGTCCATCAAGTGCTAGAGGTGAACCTAATGTTAGCTGGGACTGAAACTTTAAAAGACAAACCTTGTCCATCAAGTGCTAGAGGTGAACCTAATGTTAGCTGGGACTGCAACTTTAAGGGACAAAACTTGTCCATCAGGTGCTAGAGGTGAACCTAATGTTAGCTGGGACTGCAACTTTAACAGACAAACTTTGTCCATCAGGTGCTAGAGGTGAACCTAATGTTAGCTGGGACTGCAACTTTAACAGACAAACTTTGTCCATCAGGTGCTAGAGGTGAACCTAATGTTAGCTGGGACTGCAACTTTAAGGGGCAAACTTTGTCCATCAGGTGCTAGAGGTGCAGCTAATGTTAGCTGGGACTGCAGCTTTAAGAGACAAACCTTGTCCATCAAGTGCTAGAGGGGAACCTAATGTTAGTTGGGACTGCAACTTTAACAGACAAACCTTGTCCATCAAGTGCTACAGGTGAACCTAATGTTAGCTGGGACTGCAACTTTAAAGGGCAATCCTTGTCCATCAAGTGCTAGAGGTGAATCTAATGTTAGCTAAGACTGCAACTTTAAGAGACAAACCTTGTCCATCAAGTGCTAGAGGTGAATCTAATGTTAGCTGGGACTGCAACTTTAAGAGACAAACCTAGTCCATCAAGTGCTAGAGGTGAACCTAATGTTAGCTGGGACTGCAACTTTAACAGACAAACTTTGTCCATCAGGTGCTAGAGGTGAACCTAATGTTAGCTGGGACTGCAACTTTAACAGACAAACTTTGTCCATCAGGTGCTAGAGGTGAACCTAATGTTAGCTGGGACTGCAACTTTAAGAGACAAACCTTGTCCATCAAGTGCTAGAGGTGAACCTAATGTTAGCTGGGACTGAAACTTTAAAAGACAAACCTTGTCCATCAAGTGCTAGAGGTGAACCTAATGTTAGCTGGGACTGCAACTTTAAGGGACAAAACTTGTCCATCAAGTGCTAGAGGTGAACCTAATGTTAGCTGGGACTGCAACTTTAACAGACAAACTTTGTCCATCAGGTGCTAGAGGTGAACCTAATGTTAGCTGGGACTGCAACTTTAACAGACAAACTTTGTCCATCAGGTGCTAGAGGTGAACCTAATGTTAGCTGGGACTGCAACTTTAAGGGGCAAACTTTGTCCATCAGGTGCTAGAGGTGCAGCTAATGTTAGCTGGGACTGCAGCTTTAAGAGACAAACCTTGTCCATCAAGTGCTAGAGGGGAACCTAATGTTAGTTGGGACTGCAACTTTAACAGACAAACTTTGTCCATCAGGTGCTAGAGGTGAACCTAATGTTAGCTGGGACTGCAACTTTAAGGGGCAAACTTTGTCCATCAGGTGCTAGAGGTGCAGCTAATGGTAGCTGGGACTGCAGCTTTAAGAGACAAACCTTGTCCATCAAGTGCTAGAGGTGAACTTAATGTTAGCTGGGACTGCAACTTTAAGAGACAAACTTTGTCCATCAAGTGCTAGAGGGGAACCTAATGTTAGCTGGGACTGCAACTTTAAAAGACAAACCTTGTCCATCAAGTGCTACAGGTGAACCTAATGTTAGCTGGGACTGCAACTTTAAGAGACAAACCTTGTCCATCAAGTGCTAGAGGGGAACTTAATGTTAGCTGGGACTGCAACTTTAAGAGACAAACCTTGTCCATCAAGTGCTAGAGGGGAACCTAATGTTAGTTGGGACTGCAACTTTAAAAGACAAACCTTGTCCATCAAGTGCTAGAGGGGAACCTTATGTTAGCTGGGACTGCAACTTTAAAAGACAAACCTTGTCCATCAAGTGCTAGGGGTGAACCTAATGTTAGCTGGGACTGCAACTTTAAGAGACAAACCTTGTCCATCAAGTGCTAGAGGTGAAAATAATGTTAGCGGGGACTGCAACTTTAACAGACAAACCTTGTCCATCAAGTGCTAGAGGTGAACCTAATGTTAGCTGGGAGGGCAACTTTAACAGACAAACCTTGTCCATCAAGTGCTAGAGGTAAACTTAATGATAGCTGGGACTGCAACTTTAAGGGACAAACCTTGTCCATCAAGTGCTAGAGGTGAATCTAATGTTAGCTGGAATGGCAACTTTAAGAGACAAACCTTGTCCATCAAGTGCTAGAGGTGAACCTAATGTTAGCTGGGACTGCAACTTTAACAGATGAAACTTGTCCATCGAGTACTAAAGGTAAACCTAATGTTAGCTGGAATGGCAACTTTAAGAGACCAAACTTGTGCATCAAGTGCTACAGGTGAACCTAATGTTAGCTGGGACTGCAACTTTAAGAGACCAAACTTGTGCATTAAGTGCTACAGGTGAACCTAATGTTAGCTGGGACTGCAACTTTAAGAGACCAACCTTGTCCATTAAATGCTAGAGGTCAACCTAATGTTAGCTGGAATGGCAACTTGAAGAGAGAAACCCTGTCCATCAAGTGCTAGAGGTGAATCTAATGTTAGCTGGGAGGGCAACTTTAAGAGACAAACCTTGTCCATCAAGTGCTAGAGGTGAACCTAATGTTAGCTGGGACTGCAACTTTAACAGACAAACCTTGTCCATCAAGTGCTAGAGGTGAACCTAATGTTAGCTGGGACTGCATCTTTAAAGCACAAACCTTGTCCGTCAAGTGCTAGAGGTGAACCTAATGTTAGCTGGGACTGCATTGTTAAATGACAAACTGTGTCCATCAAATGCTAGAGGTGAACATAATGTTAGCTGGGACTGCAACTTTAAGAGACTAACCTTGTCCATCAAGTGCTAGAGGGAACCTAATGTTAGCTGGGACTGCAACTTCAAGAGACAAACCTTGTCCATCAAGTGCTAGAGTTGAACCTAATGTTAGCTTTGACTGCATTTTTAAAGGACAAACTGTGTCCATCAAAAGCTAGAGGTGAACCTAATGTTTGCTGGGACTGCAACTTTAAGAGATAAAACCTGTCCATCAAGTACTAAAGGTGAACCTAATGTTAGCTCGGACTGTAACTTTAAGAGACAAAACCTGTCCATCAAGTACTAAAGGTGAACCTAATGTTAGCTGGGACTGCAATTTTAAGAGACAAACCTTGTCCATCAAATGCTAGAGTTGAACCTACTGTTAGCTGGGACTGCAACTTTAAGAGACAAAACTTGTGCATCAAGTGCTAGGGGGGAACCTAATGTTAGCTTGGACAGCAACTTCAAGAGACTAACCTTGTCCATCAAATGCTAGAGGTGAACCTAATGCTACCAACCCTGTGCTAGGTGTGCTGTAGCTGAACCTAATGTTAGCTGGGACTGCAACTTTGCTAGAGGTGAAATACTGGGACTGTAACATACTCCACTGGGACAATTGATCCACTGCCAAGGCTGCCAACAAATATTGTGCATTCACTAGATATTACTCATTTCCACGCCAGCCTCTGAAGAGTGAAGCTGTCAAGTGTCATCTTTTACTCGCACATCTCACAAAGGTAAGGATTCAGGACATAATACTGCAGACACCACACAACTGCCTAAACCCTAACGTTAACCCATCGCCCTACTACAGAATTATTACCCCGAGGTTTGGTGGTTTGTTGTGGTCTCTGTTTCCATGATAATGGGTAATAATGCTTTTAGACGTGATTTGATCAGATCAACTTATTAATACCAACCTACCAACTTTACCAACCTATACAGTTTTTATATGCCTTATGTAACAGGAATTGAGGCTCATACTTTGAACCGGAAGCTTACCTCAAGTACTTTGTTTGATACAAATGTGGTCAATAGGCAAGAAATAACCTCCCAGAATCTGATCAAATCAGGTCTAAATACAAAGACAAATAAAAAACCTTATCTTACCTTATCTTATTTTATCCACTCTCACTCTCTCATCTCTATCTCTCATTCCTGTCACTCCCTCATCTCTGTCTTCCTCTCTCTCAAACCTCTCTCTCTCATCTCTCATTCCTGTCACTCTCGCCTCTCTATCTTTCTCACCCCTCTCACTCTCTCTCCTCTCTGTCTTCCTCTCTCCTCTCTCTCTCCCTCTCTCACATCTCTCACTCTCTCATTTCTATCTTCCTCTCTCCCACCTCTCTATCTTTCTCACCCCTCTCACTCTTTCTCCTCTCTGTCTTCCTCTCTCCTCTCTCTCTCACATCTCTCACATCTCTCATTTCTATCTTCCTCTCTCCCACCTCTCTCTCTCCCTATCTCGCACTTCCTCCATCTCTCCCCTCTCTTTTCCTCTCTCATCCTCTCCCTATCACACCTTTCATCTCTCTCCCTCTCCCTTCCTCTCTTACACCTATCCCTTTCTCCTCCCTCTCTCTCCTTCTCGCACACTTCTCACTCTCTCCTCTCTCTCACTCCTCTCTCTCTCTCTCTCTAACACCTCGATCTCACTCTCTCCTCCCTATATTCTTGTTTCACTCTGTCTGCCCCACCCCCTCGCTCCAAATCCTAATCCCTCCAAACCACCATCTGCACATAGATATTTTAGATATTATATTCTCATCTCATTAAATTATTTAGATATGTTCGCAATTGAAATCTGCTTATGATATCAATCCCAAATATGAATGGTATTAATAAGAAAATAGTTTTATTAAGATGCAAATATTTTTTATTTTAGATTGAAGCAATGGAGGTTAGTAATACTACGCCGCAACCACTGCTTCCAACGAGAAACAAAAGAAAAATAGAAGTGAGTACAGAACAGTTTCATACATGGGTCAGATTTTCCGAAAATAGACAATTCAACTTTGCCAATCTTCTCAAATAAGCCAAATTTCAGACGAAAATATAGTTAAAAATACAGTTGAACCTAGCCAAACAGTTTGCTGGAATCTATGCAATGCCAAATATTCTCGAATGTACCTAGTATTGACCAAATTGCAGACACATTTTGCAAAATTTACTAAATGAGCACAGCTGCCAATTGTACATTTAAATTACATTTAAATTTAAATTTAAAAACTGTAAAACATTAGGAATTGGAAGTAATAACTACTATGAATACTATAATATTTTTCTGTTAATATTTAAGACACGCTGAGAATGATTATCTTGTAAAACGGATAAAATGCTGTCAATAAAGAAATACAAAAGAAATACAAATACATTTTCTGAAAAATACTGCGCAAACATTAATATTTTTATAGTATCTACATACACACATAGAGAGAAACCAGTGTTGTTGTTGAGCTGGTTGTGTAGGTGAAGAGGAGTGGCGAGCTCCTCCCTACATGGTTCACTGGGATATTGATTTGGACAGAATTTGCTAGCAGCTATATAAATATATAATATGTTTATGATATTCCTGAGTACAAACTGATTGATTGGCAAGAGAGGCTTTCACCAAACACATTGTCATCTGTCACTTTTCTATACTGTGATGTGCTACAGGAAAAGGAGTCACAAGTTGCAATGTCAATGTCAATGTCAAAAATTGATGTTTTATCAAAGATATGTTTTATTATAAAAGTGATGTTTTATTCAAAATTATTTCTGTTGTATCTTTGTACGAATTCTCTCATTTTAGGGGTGAATTTCTAAGACACTTGTGTATGAAATTACCAACTTAGACTAGCGCCTTTGTGCCTCCATGAAGCACATCAACAAATCAGGCATAGACAGAGTTTGGGTTGCTTGGACTGTCTCTGTGACTTGTTTCACCCACTTGGCTACTTAGCCAGTGATATCTGGTGACTTACCCATGAATAGAGAATGGAACTCACTGTCAAAATTGAAAATCTATTGGACTCGGTTTGTACATGTAAGCACTCTGCCTTACGGTAATGTGCTTAGACGGACAAATCTCGTCCAATAAACATTTGTTTACTGGCAGCTCATTCCATTATCTTCATGAATTGTATTATAATACAGTTATTAAATGATCCAGTAAGGTAGACCTTTAAATCAGCCATACAAAAGATCTGACCAGATACCTATATTATCAACAGAACTATAGAGCATTGCGTATTAACCAATTATATTGCTGCATTTTGAATGAAAGTTCAACCATATGAACCGAAACGTTGGAATCGCAAAATCATACTACAACCAAAGAAATGAAAACAACTAAGATCACTTTGTCTCTAGTTTTGGTGTCTCATAAGGTGATTATTAAATTATTATTATTAAATTATTATTATTAAATTATTATTATTAAATTATAATGATTATGTTTAACAGCCAATTATGCCAACAAACATGTATGAGAACCAAGCCTACCATGGCCCCCACATGCAGCCTGGAGATGATGACCAGACATATGAGCAGATGGAGGAGGCACTCAGACGTATATCACAAGTCCCTGCTCGCCTCAACCTCATCATTGTGATTGGGCTGCTCATCCTGGGAGCACTCATTGTAGTCTCCATCTTCCTCTTCACAACCACAGGTGAGATATTTGTGCACAAGTCTTAATGGCTGGCATAAATGTGATGTGTTCCAGCGAAATGAGTCATAAGTCGTTTATTTTATAAGATCACTTTATTGGAATGTTCTGAATTTTTGAGAGTTTATCACCTATAGTTATGTTAATTGATGTATCAAATTTCAGGATAATGTGTCTGATATATCCTTTCATTTTAAAGGTCTTTATATGGAGTATATTTAGTTACTTTACTGATTATTGCCCCCCAGAAATAGTTTTTTTATCAAAAATAAAAATATCAAACTTAAGATCTGGAAATACGTGTTGGATTATTAGACTGTTTACTATCATTGGAATCGACTTGGTCTCATCTTTTCAAATATAATGATATCTCAAAATACATTTTTGCGACTTATGACTCATTTTCCTGAAACACAACACAAATATAAACGCAAATTCACAAACATCAACATCACACACCTTTATATCACACAAACATACAATTGAAGAGGGCGTATAAATCAATGTTTATTTGGCACGGAGCTGCCAGGACATTTTTATTTCATGCAGAGCAACTGTAGTTAAGATATGCCCTGCCCATAACTGAGTTAAGATATGCCCTGCCAATAACTGAGTTAAGATATAGCCTGCCAATAACTGAGTTAAGATATGCCCTGCCCATAACTGAGTTAAGATATGCCCTGCCAATAACTGAGTTAAGATATGCCCTGCCAAGAACTGAGTTAAGATATGCCCTGCCCATAACTGAGTTAAGATATGCCCTGCCAATAACTGAGTTAAGATATAGCCTGCCAATAACTGAGTTAAGATATGCCCTGCCCATAACTGAGTTAAGATATGCCCTGCCCATAACTGAGTTAAGATATGGCCTGCCCATAACTGAGTTAAGATATGCCCTGCCTATAACTAAGGTAAGATATGCCCTGCCTATAAGTGAGTTAAGATATAGCCCGCCTATAAGTGAGTTAAGATATAGCCCGCCTATAACTGAGGTAAGATATGGCCTGCCTATAAGTGAGTTAAGATATAGCCCGCCTATAACTGAGGTAAGATATGGCCTGCCTATAAGTGAGTTAAGATATAGCCCGCCTATAACTGAGGTAAGATATGGCCTGCCTATAAGTGAGTTAAGATATAGCCTGCCTATAACTAAGGTAAGATATGCCCTGCCTATAACTAAGGTAAGATATGCCCTGCCTATAACTAAGGTAAGATATGGCCTGCCTATAAGTGAGTTAAGATATAGCCCGTCTATAACTGAGGTAAGATATGACCTTCCTATAACTGAGGTAAGATATGCCCTGCCTATAACTAAGGTAAGATATGGCCTGCCTATAAGTGAGTTAAGATATAGCCCGCCTATAACTGAGGTAAGATATGGCCTGCCTATAAGTGAGTTAAGATATAGCCTGCCTATAACTAAGGTAAGATATGCCCTGCCTATAACTAAGGTAAGATATGGCCTGCCCATAATTGAGTTAAGATAAGCCATGCCTATAACTGAGTTAAGATATGCCCTGCCCATAACTGAGTTAAGATATGCCCTGCCTATAACTGAGTTAAGATATGCCCTGCCTATAACTGAGGTAAGATATGACCTGCCTATAACTGAGTTAAGATATGGCCTGCCTATAACTGAGTTAAGATATGCCCTGCCTATAACTGAGTTAAGATAAGCCATGCCTATAACAGAGTTAAGATAAGCCCTGCCCATAACTGAGTTAAGATATGACCTGCCCATAACGGAGTTAAAATATGACCTGCCTATAACTGAGGTAAGATATGCCCTGCCTATAACTGAGTTAAGATATGCCCTGCCCATAACTGAGGTAAGATATGGCCTGCCTATAACTGAGTTAAGATAAGCCATGCCTATAACTGAGTTAAGATATAGCCTGCCTATAACGGAGTTAAGATATGCCCTGCCCATAACTGAGGTAAGATATGGCCTGCCCATAACTGAGTTAAGATATGCCCTGCCTCTAACTGAGTTAAGATATGCCCTGCCTATAACTGAGGTAAGATATGGCCTGCCTATAACTGAGTTAAGATAAGCCATGCCTATAACTGAGTTAAGATATAGCCTGCCTATAACTGAGTTAAGATATGCCCTGCCCATAACTGAGGTAAGATATGGCCTGCCCATAACTGAGTTAAGATATGCCCTGCCTATAACTAAGGTAAGATATGGCCTGCCTATAAGTGAGTTAAATTATGCCCTGCCAATAACTGAGTTAAGATATGACTCGCCTATAACTGAGTTTAGATATAACCTGCCTATAACTGAGTTAAGATATGCCCTGCCCATAACTGAGGTAAGATATGGCCTGCCCATAACTGAGTTAAGATATGCCCTGCCTATAACTAAGGTAAGATATGGCCTGCCTATAAGTGAGTTAAATTATGCCCTGCCAATAACTGAGTTAAGATATGACTCGCCTATAACTGAGTTAAGATATAACCTGCCTATAACTGAGTTAAGATATAACCTGCCTATAACTGAGTTACCATATAGCCCGCCTATAACTGAGTTACCATATAGCCCGCCTATAACTGAGTTACCATATAGCCTACTTATAACTGAGTTAATTATAATAGCCTGTCCATAACTTAATTAAGGTATGTAAAACCCTCAAACAAGTTCAAATATAACCTGCCCGCAAACAGTTTATTATAAGACAGCATGCTCACATAGTTCCACAATGTCACAGTTTGTGTGTCCATGATTACAGGCAGACATGGAGGAGACATTTTAGTGGGAGCCTCTGGTCCTGGAGCTCCCTCTACCGCTGCCAGTGCAGGACCTCCACCTCCACCTACTGCCCTGGGGGCGGTGCTTCAACCTCCACCTACCTCTGCCACACCTCCAGCTGCCATTACTACAGGTAAGATATCATATTCATCATAATTGGCAGCTCATGTACCCATGGGTATATATCAAGGTTGGTGCGGTTGTTATTTTAGGTGTGAAGGTCATGACTTTTGTCTTATTTATGTTTATTGTGAGTTTGCTGGTGTCACAACAATGTTCTACTGCTTGTAGTGCAGTTTGTATTGTGGGTACAGCTGCATCGTTTGGTTTACAGATCACTGTGTCATTTGCACATAACTGGGTTTTGTATGCAAGTATAGAAGGCAACTTTTGGTCTGGCTTCTGTAAATGTAAAATTGCTGTAAAGTATAACCATACCTACTAACTATTTTACAATTAATACATTCACTTCAGCCACCACTACCACATCTACTGCAACGACCGCCACTACCACCACCACCACAGTCGCTGCCACCACCACCACAGTCGCTGCCACCACCACTGCTGCTGCCACCACCACCACTGCCGCTGCCACCACTACTGCCGCTGCCACCACCACCACTGCCGCTGCCACCACTACTGCCGCTGCCACCACCACCACAGTCGCTGCCACCACCACTACTGCTGCCACCACCACCATCACCACTGCCGCCACCACCACTACCACCACTGCCGCCACCACCACCAACACCGCTGCCACCACAGCCGCTGCCACTGACACCACCACCCCCACCACCACTGCCACCACCACCACCGCTGCCATTGCCACCACCGCCACTGCCACCACCGCTGCCACCACCCCCACTGCCAACACTACCTCCACATATATACCAACTAGAGGTGAGTGTCTGTTATCCTCCTATAAAAATATCCAACTTTCTCACTCGAGTACAAATACAAAATACTTGATATTCATGACAGCTTTGGTATAACTGCTCTTGTACTGCTTAGTTATTTCACCAAGATCATAGAGGCTATGCATCTAGACAGCATTTAACCACTAGATTGTGTTGTGTGGGGATCTTACTCTTAGGCTAGTTGCTTGTAAAACTGTAGCTTGTTCCACTGCCAGCACCCATGCCCCAGTCCCTGCCACCTTACTCTCCCTCCCTCCCTCCCTCCAACCTTGAAATACATTATTGTTTTGTGTCTAATATGCTGCAATATGCATGAAGTGCAAGCAAGCGTGAACAAACAGGGCTATATATAGGAGGCCCAAATGTATAGCTTGGCTGTGCTTGTGCAGGAATATGGCTATGTTCAAAAGTACAAATATACAAAAAAAAATACAAAAAATACAAAAATACAAAAAAACCTGTTGGATCGTCCCTTGGCTTCGGTATCCATCCGTGGGCGTGTAGCTCGAATACCCCCGCCGCGGGATGATATGTCTTCCCGCTATGTCCCTTGGTCATTTTGTCTTATTCTCAAGCAGTAGAAGATACAGTAACAGGTGTTAACATGGGAAGTTTAAAATTCTAGGTGAAAAGTATAATACATATAACTACCATAAGCCAGCTTGATGGTCAGTGCTGGAGGGGAGCAGCAGGTTGTGGCGGGTAGTTTATGTTGTGTCCCGAAGCTTTCCAATGCATGTTACACATTAGTGCAATTCCTGCCTTTAATGAAATAACAGATTTTGAAAATGGAAAATAATCAGCCCTGTAACATATGTCCATCAAGGATATAGGTGATGACTGAAAAACAAGTTTTGAATATATATGTTACTTTTTAAAATGAAAAAATAGCGTTATCTGAGAAAAGAAATATTTAGGTTAATTCCACTGTATACAGGTACATATGTGATGTGTTCCAGGGATATGAGTCATAAGTCGCAAAAAAATGGATTTTGAGATTCCATTATAGTTGAAAAGATGAGATCAAGCCGATTCCAATGATAGTAAACAGTCTAATAATCCAATAAATATTTCTAGATTTTAAGTTTGATATTTTTATTTTGGAAAAAAAGTTTGCACAATTTCTGGGGGGTAGTAAACTGTAAAATAACTAAATATAGTCCATATAAGGACCTTTAAAATGAAATGATATATTACATACATTGTCCTGAAATTTGATACATCGATCAATATAATATATAAGTGATAAACTCTCCAAAGATCAGAACATTTCAATGAAGTGATCTTGTAAAATAATCCCATTGAAAAATATTATTTTTGCGACTTATGACTCATTTTCCTGGAACACATCACATATGAGTGCTACACACAAGTACACAGTACATGTACAAAGTAAAACATGAAAACCTAAATAACTCCATGTGACATGTGTTGTATATTTGCAGCTGCCTTCATCATCCAGTGTGAGATACCAGCAGGACGGGGTGGATATACGGATATACATGATGTGTGTTGGGTTGATGCCACCACCCTGGTGGCTGTACAGTGGGCGGGTGGGCAGGTATTGAGGTACAGTGTAGGGCAGCATGGCTGCACACACACCGTGATGGACAGTGGGTTTGGAGCTGACCGTGTGGCATGTGATGCAAGCACCAGGACGGTGTATGTAGCAGATGATTCTAATAATAGAGTGGTGATGTATAACATCACTAACCCTGGTGCTGGTGGTGAGGTATGGTATCCACAGGGTGTGAGGCAGCCAGAGCATATAAGTGTGAATGAGAGGAATATAGTTGTAGGTGAGTGGGGTCTTCTAAACCATGTGTCTGTGTATAACAAGCAGCGGGTGCTGCTCCACCAGGCTCAGCTGTCTACTACTGGTGTGCGTGTAGCATGGAGCTACCTGACTGCTGGAGGGCTATGGGCGGCCACTACATGGGCTCATCAGCTAGTTATATATGACACACCAAATAACATATCACGTATAGTGGGAGGGCGGGGGCAGGGAGATGGAGAGTTTAATAACGCCCGTGGAGTGAGTGGCGGCCCTAATGATGGGTCACTGCTAGTATGTGACTGGTCTAATGACAGGATCAGTGTGTGGAGTGTGGACGGTGCCTTCATGTCACACCTCACCCTGGTAGGCAGACAGGCAAATATCCCATATGGTATATCAGTGGTTGACAGGCTGGGAGACTCCAGCCTCATGGCTTTCAGGGGAGGGTATACCGATCATGATGAGCTACTTATATACAGCCTCCAGTAATGTATCATTGCCAAGATTTATATATTGTCGAAGGGAGCGAATTCAATAATGAGACTATAAATGATGTTTACTGGACGAAATGTGACCCCAACGCTTTTTTGAAAAAAAAAGCCAAAGGTTGAAATATTTGGATTGTCACGCCACCATTAAAGGACGGACCTTAAGGATAGAGCTCCCCTACCTGCTGCCTCAAAATACAACTTTTCATCTTAGGTAAAACCTCTTTAAGTAATGTCAAAAGCTGGCAAGCAAAAAATAATTACGAATGGTCCTGAAATTTTTTTTTATTTGAGCAATAGTTAAAAAGTTCTCACAAACCGCGCATTTGAAGCAAGGAGAATACAAAGATGGCTGCCAAAACAAAATGTTCTTGGAAGAGGGACCAGGGAGGCAGCATGGAAGAGCCGCAGCCACTCTGAGCCAATCAGATGTGACCACTAGCAAAGTTGTCATGTATACCTTAGGCCTGGGGAAGCCTCTCCGATCAGAAAAAGATTGAAGCACTGCCACTCCTTATAGGTACCAACTCTGAGATTATAATTTATTGCATAAAAAAGCTAACGAAATAGAGAATCTAACCCTAAAATGTAAATGCCTGCAGGTGTCTTATGGTGTTCCATATAAACAATGCTCTTCAAGCAAAACACCGAGTCCAGATAACCCTTGTTGGGGTACCACCCTTGCCGCGCTAAATCTTTCCGCGCTGTACTTTCCGCGACACCTTACCTTACTGCGACTCACGCCCATGCAAGTGGTGTGCCTCACCGCGCCCACTGCAGCCCTTCCCGCTCCATACATTGCCGCGCCCAACCTTGCCGTGAACCTTTCCCCTGAGAAATGGAACTTTCCCACGCTCCTCCCCCAATAGTTGCGCCACAAACTGGCGACGTTATTAGATGACATATCTACATGTATGGGTCCAAATTAAAAATTGTGTATACTTGACCTTTTGAATATTTGGACAGAGTAATTTGAATATTTCTTATATTTCTAATGATAAGAGAGTGTATACTTTTGTATCTCTCTCTCTCTCTCTCTCTCTCTCTCTCTCTTTTGGAATACTCCATATATGAGTAATTCTCCCAATCGGGTGTCATTTGGTTTTCCAGCCTAGGATGTCTACAACATGACCTTAGGACAATCGCACATGATTATAATCATTTTATTTGAATTCCTTGGCAAAAATAATGCCTTGGGAACCCTACTTTCCAAGCTCCTATGCCAAAATCTTCGCCGCTGTTGCAATAAATGTGCTTTTCCAGGGTAGAAAATAAGTAATAATAATGGAATTTGAATATAATATACAGCCGCATTTAGAAAATGTATTACTTCTGCTTAAAGAAATAGGTTTCTACACATGCACACAAGTTCATTATTATGAAAAAACGTCATTCAAACTTTGGTTACAACCAGGTCCTGTGTTGGCGGACATCATCGATTTCCTAGCTGTTACTTTGTTATTTGATATTGCTGGTATAATTACTGGCTATCTTATCTCAAATTTACACAATATTATTTGATAAATCTGGCTTAATATAGGCGAAATAAGGCAAAAAAATAGGCAAACATGGGGGTTTCTGAATCACAGGTGTAGGAATCGAAATATTTGGCACAGCCTTCCCAAACTTTTTCCGTATAAAGTATTCTAAGTCGATAGAACACCAAAACTATAACCGAAGCGATTTTTTTTTAGGTGATATTTATTCAGATGTTTGATATAAATGTTGAGTTGTGATTCCAACGTTTCGGATTCGTGGCGATCCTTCATCAGGGAATGATTGACTTGGTTTTTCTCGGGGGGTATATTAAAAATGTGCAGGATGGTTACCATAGTTACTTGTCAACAACGTTGATGCAGCGATGTGATTGGCTAAGGCGTTTTGGGGGATAGCGGCGTGAATAATAAGGTTAGAGTTGTGTAGTAAATTTTATTAAGTATAACTCGATGTGGTCCATGTGACAAGATTTCTTCTGTGTTAGATGAACAAGTTGAATACTTGTGAAATGTATTAAAATGTAATGTAATACATTTTCTGTATAATCCTGATATGCTCTTCTATATGTACGCCAACAGTTGTAGAGATTGGACGAATTTTATTTTTTCTAAAAAATGGCCTCCTGAAATAAAATGTTGCCCGTTTGGGAGAATTACTTATTTGTAATATTTCTGACAATTTGCAATAAGTCATGTGTAATCGTATTAAATGTATTTTAACCCCTGTCGATATGTATTAAATATATGACCAACCCCAAACATACCTAATATTTCATGTAGATGAACCACTTAAAATTCCCATATCGAAAGCATATTATTAATGATTTTATTTAGAAATGAATGTGTCAATAAATGCAAATACCTCTAACTCGTAGAAATATTACTATATAATGAACTAGGATAAAAATTGTGTAAATATTACTACAATGATGTTCAAGGAATTAATAATGTATGTGCATGGTCGCTTACATATATAGTTACTGAACTACCCAGTAGTTATCACTATATCATAGGGTTGCTTATTTTCAAGATTATTTTCCCAATTTATACATTGATATCGGCCAAGACGTTGGTTATATTGCTTAAACAAATTAAGATGAAATAAGCATTTCTAAATTGTGCTTGTTTTAAGTCATATGACGAAAGATTGGTGGATAGACTCATATGATATTTTAAGGGAGATATGAGGCATCTAGTATTTTTGAGGTTTTGAGCTCTGCATCCAGACTCATAAGTTGTGCTGATACAACTATACGATATCTTGGAGCGATAGTAGAGACTTAGTCTTGGCAATGTGTATAAGGTACACCCGTAGGATTGCTCAAAGGAAATATGACTATATTCGAAATCTAATTAACTATAAAAAATACACACAACTGTTGTAATTCTTTGCTGGGATGTTGTATTTATTGAGTTCACAATGGCCGAAAGAACAGGTAATGGTAATAAAATACACAACACAGAGGTGTAGAGCAAGTTGGTGGTGGCAGAGTTTAAGTTAAAGCAGAAGTGATTCAATGTGCCAACCACACAACCTTATATACTCCTCTACCCCGTCACAGGAGGCCTCTTCCCAGCGCGAAAACATTGATCTCGTCCGACTACAGCTATTTTACTAACACTACAAGTTAATTTGTGAGAAGAACATCTGTAGTGAATGTGATATACTTCATGCCATGCTATTTCTACACAGAAATTGGCGAAATGGTCGTTCCTCACGTTTTGGAAATTAGTTTGTTAGGGGTAAATTCAATGGGGTGGAACAACCTTTCTTCAATATTGTAAACAATGTGAACCAGTAAAAAATATTGTCAAATAATTAAAATGTCCAATAATCAAAGATCTATATGCTTTATTCAATCTCTTAGGATGTTAATCATAATCCAATAATAATGATTGGATAACAGGATAAAAAAAGTAAATATAGGCATATAAATCCGCGTAACAAATTCCAGGACATGGTATTAAATATATCCTTGAGTTTTGAAGGCCTTTGTATGGTGTATATTTAGTTACTTTACTGGTTATTATCCATCCAGTAACTATCTAAGCGACCATGCACATACATTGTTAATTCCTTGAACATCATTATAGTAATATTTACACAATATTTATCCTAGTTCATTAGATATATAGTAATATTTCGAGTTAGAGGTATTTGCATGCAAAGGTCTAAATGAAATCATTAGTAATATAGATGCTTTCGATATGGGAATTTTAAGATGTTCATCTAACTGGACAGATAGTGTTTGATGCAAATCAAATACAAAGTTGATAATATTAGAAATATTAGGGGGTTATAAGGGATAAATAACGTGTGTAGCACGGCCGCATATATCTCAACCATTACTGGCTCATTTGTATTTCCTGTTCTAAGGTATTCCTACTGCATAAAATGATGCTGAGCTGGAGGCTGATTCTACAGTATTTCTATCTGTGTCGAATCATCTTTGATTCATAAAATATGGGTTTTAGGTTTTCAGGAAAAGATTATCCCTACAGAATCGGACAAACTGAATACTTTTCCAAAAGAATTATATCACCGAATTGACTGAGAAATAGAGAATAATGGTGACCTATTCAAACCAACCATACATAGAAAACCACTGGACCGATACAGGCATCATTCAGGAAGGGAGGCCGTCACAGGAGGCCTTGGCATGGGCCTCTTTCCAGTGCGAATACATTGACGGGAGCGTGTCGGCGCAAAGCTTGAGTGCGGTAGGCAGGAGTGCGGTATGCATGGGAGGGGTATTTTTTTTTTTTTTTTTTTTTATTTAACATATTTATACAGCCATAAGTGATAAGGATATACAAGGCTCACGGGGGCTATTATTTAGCATTGTCCATGATTTTCCGCCAGGGGCTGTTAGGTGCAGTCCTACTACTATAGAAGGAAAGGAGTGGTGCATAAGTAAAGGTAATTAGTAATTAGTGTAGAAGGAAAGATGGGATGGGAGGGGAGCGGTAAGCATGAGCGCGGAAAGGCAGGTGCGCGGTATACAGGAGCGCGGTAAGGCATGGAACCCCCTTGTTGTGGCATGCTAAAGTTTAGCTTGGTCCCCCGGCTCCAGTCGCTGAAACCATAATTTTAAAAGCTTTGATTATTCCCAATGATATAACAAATACAGAGCAACAAAAATAATCTTCTAACAAATTTCTAACCAGCCAAGCATTTACCATACACAAATTCTCATGTGGTAGGCAGGTGTTGAGGTTTAATGTAGGGCGGGAGGGCTGCACACACACTGTGGTGGACAGAGGGTATGGAGCTTACCATGTGGCATGTGATACAAGCACCACCACAGTATATGTAATAGATGCAACTAATGATAGAGTGATTATATACTGTCTAACTAAGCTTGGTGCCGGTGGTGGGTGAGGTATGGCAACCACAGGGTGTGCGGGTGCCAGAGTATGTAAGTGTGAATGACAGGAATATAGTTGTAGGTGAGTGGGGTGATATAACCCTTGTGTCTGTGTATAACTAGCATCATAGCCTGCTGTCTAGACTCCTACAATACAACAAGCAGTAGGTGCTGCTCCACCAGGCACAGGTTGCTACTACTGGTGTTGATGTACACTTTACCTACCTGACTGCTGGAGGGCTATGGGCGGCCATGGGGTCAGAATTATTCATCTTCACCAATCCTATCAAATAATGCAAATTTAAGACAGAAATATCTTTCAAAATTCAAAGTTTAATCTTAACAAACAGATTGCTAGAATCAATGCAATGCCGAATATATTAGAATTTACCTAGCATTGACTAAATCTATGTCTAATTTGTCAGAATTTGTCTCTTACCCCATTAATTGCAAAACAAAAAATATAGAACTTGAAACGTTCCAGAACAAAATTCTAAGGTTTGCTCTAAAGAGTGATTAATATGAACCAAACAGAGAAATGTATGTAGAGACAAAGGTTATGCACATTGAGAACATTGTTTTTTGTTTTTTTTGTTTCTTTTTATTCAACATTTTTATACAGCAAGATATGACTATTTGTGAAGACCAAAAGGTCACAGCATCTGTAATGAAGGTATGCTGGATGGATGCCACCACCCTCTTGGTAGTACAGTTAAAGGCAAACGCTACTATCTAGTGGAAAATGAAAATAAATGTCATTTTTCTGAAACTTTGAAATTTGATTCTTGAAGTGTTTCTGGTCATAAAGATGGAAAAAAATCAATGGGTCACCGTGCTCAATTTTGAATTAGAGTGCTTCAAAAGTTGGTATCTCAAAAGAACCAATGAGGACCAAAAGGGGGCTCATTTTGGAGTACCTCGACTGCATAGTTCATATTTGCTATTTATATTCACTCAATTTAAGTAAGGTTAACAGTTTTAGAGAGAGTATTATTTGCCCAATAGTTCTATGCCTCTTTTTTTATAGAATGCATGGCTATTTTCATTCTGAAAACAACAAATATGTAATGCAAATTTTAAATTAAAAACTCGAAAAAACCCACTATTTTTCACTAATTTTATAAAAACAATTTTATTTTTCTTTCATCGAAATTAAATGTCATTTTTCTGATTCTTTAGTATATGATTCTTAAAATATATGTGTTCATAAAACTGGAAAAAAAATAATGGGTCCCCGTGCTAGTTTCTGAATTATGGGGCTTTGAAACATGGCTGACAACCCAAAAATCTGCTGTTTTCAATGTGTTCTATGTTTCCTAAACATGTCTATTTCAAACAGCTACAATTATTTTTTCAACGTGATGACATACATTTTTTTCCCTATATATGTGTAGAATATTACCTGCACTATATGTGTAGAAAATTTTGGGACATTAGGAGTTTTCATTTTTGTTTTATTCCCAACACTGTCAAAGAAAAATGCAGCACTTCCCAATAGACTTGCATACTAAATGGGTACAACTGAGGGTACCCACAGCTAGCTCAGTTTCCCAAACATGTCTATTTCAGACAGCTATAAAAAAAAATTAAACGCGATGACATATGTTTTTTTTTCTTTTTATATGTAGTATATAACCTATACTATATGTGTAGAAAATTTTGGGACAGTAGGAGTAGCCATTAATTGTTTATTTTAAACTACAAAACATGAAAAAATGCGCCATTTTCTCATAGACTGCAATGCTAAAGGAATAGTACGTAAAATGTCCGTATATTTGGTATATGGAAAAGGGGGGCGTGGCAGTGAATAGTAGCGTTTGCCTTTAAGAGGTAGCCAGGTGTTGAGGTACAGCATAGGCAGGGATGGCTGCACACACACTGTGCTGGACAGTGGCTATAGAGCAGACTGTGTGGCATGTGATAGAAGCACCAGGACAGTGTATGTGATTGATTACTATAATGATAGGGTGGTTATGTATAGCCTTACTAACACTGGTGCTGGTGGTGAGGTATGGCAGCCACTGGGTGTGCAGCAGCCACAACATATAAGTGTGAATGAGAGGTATATAGCTGTATGTGGAGGGCATGATATAACCCATGTGTCTGTGTACAACAAACAGAGGGTGCTACGCCACCAGACCCAGGTGGCTACTACTGGTGTTGATATAGACTACAGCTACCTGACTGCTGGAGGGGTATGGGCGGCCAGTTTATGGGGTCATCAGGTAGTTATATACAACATATACAGCAACACGTCGCACATAGTGGGAAAGTATGGGCAGGGAGATGGCCAGTTTAACGATGCACAGGGAGTGAGTGGTGGCCCTAATGATGGGTCACTGCTAGTACGTGACTATGGTAATGGGAGGATTAGTGTGTGGAGTGTGAAGGGTGAGTTTATGTCACACCTCACCCTGGAAGGCAGACAGGTGAGCAGCCCTACAGCTCTGTCAGTGGTTGACAGGGCGGCGGGAGACTCCAGCCTCATGGCTGTTAGTACATATTCTGGGGATGAGCTAATCATATACAGTCTCCACTGAGACCAGTGATGTACTCGCTTACCGAGGGTAAATGTGGTGTGATGTGAAAATGAGTCACAAGTCGCACAATTGATATTATAAGGTTGTTTACTACAAGATATCTTATAATATTTTAATTTTTGGGGTGTCCAGTCATTGTGGCTGTATGAATACATGTACCAAAATTCAAGACTGTTTATTGATTATATCAATGCGTCATTTAGATCATCTTATTGAATATATTTAGCTACTTTACTAGTAATATCCACCTAGAAATATTGCAAACTTTTTTTTCAAAAATAAAAATATATGACTAAAGAGACAAAAGTACTTATTAGATGTCCTGAATATAAAACTAGAAACCATGCAAGAAAATTATTAAAACTAGAACATCCGAAATCATCCCTCTTCCAAAATAGCTGTCTATATAAGGCCAAATATGCCTGGAATAACCTCCCCACCAAATTACATAATATAGAAAATCAGAGACAATTCAGACAAGAATTAGTATCACTCTATTCACAATAGAAAATTAAAATTAAATCCTCAATAAGTTTGACAATGTCACCCACAAAATTAGCCAAGTGATTTATCTTCAACTTTAACCTTGACTTTACCTCATCTTGTATGTATGGTACCAGTATATTATATTATTATATTATATTATATTACATTATACCTTCTATTTTATGTTATGTTGCACTGTACCGTGCTATATCTTACTACATTGTATTGTTTAGAGATATCTGTCTGTTAGTCAACCTGATGTCAAAATGCAAATGTTATCCCATGATTAAATTGTAAGCATTAGAAAAGTATATTCGAATGCATAACTCACAATTTCTTGCCACTCTTACCCGAATTTTTGTCCAATAATAGTACACTATTGGCGAGATACCGATATTACACAAAACAAGTAACAAGTTACTAATTATATTCAATAACGTATATTATTGGATAAATGTTGATATTTTATGAAACTATTGCCTGTTAATATCTCTAAAGACGTCCATATCGTCTTCTAATAACTAACACTTCATATTTTATATGTTTTGTATGTTTTATATGTTATATAATCTCCTCTGGTCGCGCCATGTAATTCTTATTATTAAATACAAGCCTCAACCTTATACGGTATAAACCTCTCCAAATTAAAGGTAACTGTTGGTAGAGATGGAACAAATTCGTTTCATATAGACATGTAGACCCCTTTGTCATTTCTCTTATGTATTATACGATTCCTTAGACAAATAAAAGATTTTCCTATCTTATCTTAAAGTGGCTAAGATAGTTAAAATGAGTAGTCATGGAATCGTGTGAAACTTTGTCAGTGTAATCATATAATAGGTATAGCAATATCTGAAGTATTGAGTATCAGCATTGCGTTTTCATTCAATGATTAGTGAATATGTGTAATGAATGGGTCAGAACCTAAACCCATGTCAAATCCATGAGGAAATGGCTTGGCGACCAGGAGGTACTGCCAGATTTAGCCCTGGGACCAGTAATGGAACTAATGCCCTTTGTACTGATCGGTGCCGACCTGGGGGTTACATAATTCCAGATGTCATCCCAACTGACAGTTTGAATATTGGATTGGAAAGCAAAAACAATTTTGCTCTCTATTTTACCACATATCTGATATAATATGAACGATAGAGTTTTGATATCTACAGGAGTTATTTAGGAGGGTAAGTTGAACCAAATACTAGAAAATGAAGTAGAAATTCCGTTACTCGATAATCCAGCCCTCAACAGTGAGAAGTGTCAATTTAATATTTACTTTCATTCTATTCAAATATGATGATGTCTCAAAATTCAATTTAAGCGACTTATAACTCATTTTCCTAAGACACATCACAAATAAAAGAATCATTTAGTATTTGTATACAGCACATCTTCTGTAATAATGACAGTTGAGTTATCAACAAGCAAGTACATTGTACAATGAAGTTCTAATAGTCAATTGAAGACTTTTTAAACATTGAGATATGGGCTCATGGGTGATAATTCGATACAGAATAATCATGGTCTTCCACCCACCGCTGTGTCTATCTATACCAAAGTCCAAAGTAAGACCAAAGGTCAAGGTCAGAAACAAAATGAAATGAAATCAATTTAAAAATTATTAACTTGGTAAGTCTAACTTAAACAGAGAC
Organism: Sthenelais limicola; assembly: GCA_942159475.1. NCBI lineage: Eukaryota > Metazoa > Annelida > Polychaeta > Phyllodocida > Sigalionidae > Sthenelais > Sthenelais limicola. The sequence continues at coordinate 118,072,865 of OW804098.1, forward strand.
TTTCATGAACTTAATTCACCACAAACATTCTTCATCTCAAGAGTCTGACTCAAAATTCGAGATATATTTAATTCAAAACCTGCAATATCCAAGACTACACATGGATCTGCCTGCTTATACTTGTGCATTATGTATTCTATTATTGAATGCATATTATCAAATTTGGTCATTTCCACAAGCTCATGCTGAGCAACTTTAACTTTATTATCTCTAATTTTAGCATTAATTTTAGTATGTATCTATTACGTAACCTTATGCAATTTAATTGAACCACTGGTTTAAGTAAAGTTTATTTACCGTATCTCCTAGTTATGTAACTATTACATAATCTTACACAATAATTGAATTGATTTTAATTTCAATTTAATTTGGTTTGTGGTTCAATTTGATTTAATTCAATTTAACTTGTTTTAATTTAGTCTGCTCATTTTAATTGAATATTTGTGTCAATTTAATTTGCGTCAATTTGATTTGTGTCAATTTAATTTGATTTTGGTTTAATTTGATGCAATTTTATTGAATTTGATTGGTTGAATTTAATTTTCTCTTTTATCTTTACATCTACAATTACATAACCTTACATTACATTGCATAAGTAACTCAATTATGCAATTTTTCATAACTTTAAATATGTTTTATTACGTAATATCACATAGCGCTGTGGCCTATGTATTTTCTTAATTTTTAATTATTCATAATTTTTGGATTGCGTAATTATTAAGCAAAGTTATGCAGTAATGTGGCTGCATTAACAAACAATTTCATATTTTATTTATTCCTTTTTAATTACATAATTAATTACATGAGATTATGTATTATTACCCAACATCATGTAATATATTTTATTACATCATATCTGGGTACAGGTGTCAGTTACAATATGTGATGTGTTTCAGGAAAATGAGTCATAAGTCGCAAAATTGATATTTTTCAAAGGGTTTTTTTCACAAGATCACATTATTGCAATGTTCTGATTCTTGGAGAGTGTGTCACTTATAGTTATCTCAATCGATGTATCAAATTTCAGGACAATCTATGTAATTTATCCTTTCATTTTAAAGGTGCTCATATGGACTGCATTTAGGTACTTTACTGTTTATTGACCCCCAGAAATATTGGATTTTTTTTTTCAAAAACGAAAATATCAAACTTAAAATCTAGAAATACTTATTGGACTATTAGACTGTTTACTATCATTGGAATCGGCTTGATCACATCTTTTCAGATATAATGGTATCTCAAAATCTATTTTTTGCGACTTATGACTCATTTTCCTGAAACATATCACATATATCACCTCAATATTCATATAAATTTTCTGTTACATTAACTTACATAATGCATCCGCCTATTACATAATCTTATATAACTGTAAGCCTTATGCCACAATCAGTGTAATTTTAATTAATATCTCATCGGCGGAGCGATGTATAGTAATTGGGGGATAATATGTTATACCTTATTGTGTCATAAGTATACATCCCTAAAATTTTAGTTCATTTTACCTGTACCTCCTTCCCTCATGGCAGTCACATTGGCTGACGCCTACATGGCCAAACAGAGCTGGGGCTAATGAACCATTGTTCATTAACCCAGATATAAGGTACTGCCTGGGGCCCTATCAAGTTAGTTACCTGCCGGATTCCAACTAGGTTATACCATCACATTGTATACCTGTACCAGGAATAAATACTTCTTCAAACTTCAATACTTCGTTACCTTTTGTATTACACTAGTTGTAACAATATATTGCTCACTGGAAGAAGTGAGGCAGTAAAAACCTTGGATACATTGATAGCCTACTATATATGGGTCAGATTTTCAGAAAATGTACAATTGGCAGCTGTACACATTTAGTAAATTCTGGAAAATCAGACTGGAATTTGGTCAATACTAGGTAAATTCAAGTATATTTAGCATTGCATTGATTCTAGCAATCTGTTTGGTTAAGTTAAACTGAATTTTGAACTTTATTTTCGTCTGAAATTGGGATTATTTGAGAGAATTTGTGAAGGTGAGTTGTACATTTTCTGAAAATCTGACACGCACACAGAGCTGCTCTAAGTTAACATTCCACTCTTCCATTGCTGCTGAATTGTCTGTAATAATACGTTTTCTATTTATTACTCTTCCTCACATCACATTAAGTAATTACCCCAGATGAAGCCAGTGTATTCTGGGTTCCCAACAGAACACAATTGTGATCCGTTTTAGGAAAATGAGTCATAAGTCGCAAAAATTGGGTTTTGTGACATTATCATATTTGAAAAGAGGAGACCAAGGGATTCCAATCAATATAAACATTAAGGGTATCTAATAAGTATTTCTATATTTTAAGTTTGATATTTTTATTTCTGGAAAAAATATTTTCAATATTTTTGGGTGGACAGTTAGTATTAAAATAGGTAAATATACTCTATGGGATGACCCTATGAATGCATGACAATATTTGATACACTGTCTTGCAATTTGGTACATGTATTCATACTTCATCCAACGTTAGTCCCACCAAAAATGAGGACATTCCTACAAAGAGAACTTGGGAATATATCACTTTGGAAAATATCAATTTTGCGACTTATGACTCATTTTCCTGAAACACATCACAATTTAGTACTTATGAAAAGAAAATGAGTTACGTTTGGAAAGAGAATGGTAACATTGACAAACATTTAAGCACAGGAAAATAAATGATGAAAAAAAGTAATGAAGTGTGTTAATTAACTGACTTATCATTTTTTCGATGAAATAAAATGATCAAGTATTGCAGACTGTAGATACATTAATTGAAGCCTGCATGAGTTAGTTATAGGCAACACAGTTGTTTTAAGTTAATCTAAATCTAGGTGTCCTTGAAGGTTTGTTGTTAATTATAATTCATGAAGAAGTTATGCAAATTGTCCCCATCAATGTTTGTCAATCTATAAAAACTACAAAAAACTACCAATAAGATAGGTCAGTAGGGACAGCCACAATACCCTTCGCATGACAACACATAAGTGTCAAAGGGAAGTGACCTCCTTCTCAACTGGGATGGACTAAATTCAACAAAGGCAACATATTAGAACAAAGGGCTATTCCTCTGTGAAGTAACTCATATTGAAGTAACTCAGTTGTTTGTGTGGATATGTGGATTATTTAAGAGGAAAACATGGACTCCTTTATGCTACAATACTTGTTGATCATGACTCTGATGTCAGAGGTAAATACAATACGTAAGTACCATTTCTTATAAACCAAGTCATGATGCACTATTATTACCATTCAGTTGTTCAATGCTATTCAATGTTATTCAATGCTATTTTTGTGAAGGGCTGAATATTTAGTTGGTGTATGTACCACATGCTATTTTATGACACAGTCATACATACTACCCCCTCATACAATAGTTCTCTGTCTCTCAAAACTTCACCATTACCATTAGATCTGTTTATACGTCTACCTATATGACGAAGGCCTATAGGGATATATCGATCACCGGAAGCGGATACACCTGACCTTGGGTAATCACCCAGGCGACGGCAAACAACAATTCCTTCATATTGCTCTGGCGCTGCAGACGTGCATAGCGTCTCCGGACAATCTGATAGCAAAATTTTTGCCTTTCAATGCCTAAACTAGGTAAATGTTCTAAATGCAGTTTTCTTCACGACGGTCCTCACTGTTCTAGATGCAAGTATACGGGTGATCGTGATATTATTGTAGCTAAACTTACCTCTGATTCTTCTACCATGTCTCTCCTTGATGCGGCGGGGTGCACAGACAAGTCCGACCCAAAGTACCTGGAATACCTTGAGAAAATCAGCGGTGAGGCTTTAAAGAAGGAGAAACCTCCTGTAACAGACACCGTTTTATCTGCTATTATGGATCGTCTTAACGCCTTGGAAGGTGGTAAACCTCCTCCGAAGAATGACTCAGGATCATCGGGCTCCTCGGGCTCTAATGGCGGCCACGTACAACAACCGTCTGCCGGAGACATCGTTGGCTTGACGGGATGCATCGAGCAGCTTTCGCTGTCAGTCAATCAGGGAGCTCCGTCCAAAAAAGGTATCGAGTATAGGCCTGAATATCAGTGTCAAGTCATGTCATACCACCAGACTATTAAGCAAATGGATCACAATAAATTGTCTGGTACTGAGCTTCAGTTTGAAATGTTGAAGGTGTATAATAATTTTCTTTCTGAAGATGTTGATACCGCCGAGGGCTATTCGAAACATATATTGTATGTGGGTCGCCATGTTGTCGATTCAAATTTTTCCACGGCCGGTTGTATATTGTACGATAGACATGTGGTTGATAATTTTATCGCTGGCACTAACACCTTCGGTCCCCCGGATCAGTTTGGCGCAGGTATATACCTCAGCGGGTTTTACAACCGCAAGAAGCAAGATGAAAATAAGAATTCCGATAAATCTGACAGCGGGAGCTCAACAAACCGACGTGGTTCTTCCGGCCGCTTCCGGCCTGCTCGGGATGAGTCTTCGGCCGTTTCCGCTCCTATGCCCGACGACTGGCCATCGGATATATGTTACAAATTTAATTCATCTGGCTGTTTTGGCAAGTGCACTAGGTTACATATTTGTAGTAATTGCAAATAATTATTGTCATTCGGTCAAGAATTGCCTAATTAGGGTCTGCCTACTACTATTGAAACTTTGTCTCAATGTGCTTGTTAATATTGTTTCGCGACTTTGCGACTGTGTGTCTAACCTTATTTCTATATAACTTGTGTTCTAGTGATGTCTCGTAAAGTCTGTGTGGCTAACTATATATAATTTTTGACTGATTTAGACTAGTACTTAATACGACTATCTGACAGTGTGCTTTAGTATAACATAACAATGATTAACACTTATAAATTGTTTGTATTCTTTGGACTTTGTGTCCCACTTCCTTATATATAAATCAACACATACTTATTTACATATTTATAGCTAATCGAACCCTTTTTTGCCGGCTCAGGGCTTGGAAGAATACCACCGGAATGGTGACCTGAGGAGCGGCTCTTTATAACTTAACCTATGTAACAATGATGTATGTTGGCTCATACCTGAATAAAAACAAATTAAAAAAAAAAAAAGAATTGCCGCTTCAAGGACCACAAAGATGGAAAAACTGACTCCTCGTGAAATGAGACTTCAGACGAGAGGTCAAACCAAGATGGCCACCAGTTGAACGTGAGCATCTCTCCACAACACTGGACTTTTCAAAGCATTAACTGGCCTTGTGATGGCCATACCAGACTCCTGTATGACACTCGCCTATGTTTTGGGCTTCGTTGTGCGCCATTTATTTTCTCCTCTGTTAGTGAATTTGTGGTGAGAATAATGGCTCGTTGTGGTTTCTTCATAGCAGCGTACCTTGATGATTTTTTAATTGTGGGTTCATCCTTCAAGGAGTGTCAAGCCATACAGACTGAACTCATTACCTTGCTGGGAGATCTAGGCTTCGAAATCAGCTGGAATAAGTGCTCCAGCCCCAGCATATCATGTGTGTACTTGGGCATTAAGATTGATTCGGATGCGATGACTCTTTCTCTGCCTGAGGAAAAATTGAATAAGTTTCACATGGAATTGTCCTTTTTCAAGGATCGTCAACGAGCTACCAAAAGGCAAATTCAGAGGTTATGTGGGATCCTATGTCACTGCAGCAAGGTAGTACGTGGTGGAAGGACCTTTTCTCATAGGGTTGTGAATCTACTTTGTGGCCTTCCTGAGAGAAATGTCAGAATTTACCTCACAAAAGAATTCAAACTTGATCTAGTTTGGTGGGAGAAATTCACTGCCTTTTTCAATGGTACTTCTTGCATCATAGACAAATCAGACGATTCCTCTTTATCATTTGCTACCGATGCCTCCCTAGCCGGGTATGGAATTGTACATTATGATGACTGGGTTGGTGGATTCTTCTCCTCGGATGCCACCCCCGATGATATTGCTTTGTGTGATCCTTCTCACACGCACTGGGCCAATGTAGATGTCCCGGAGGTCCATCATTCAAACATAAATGTGTTAGAGACTATCCCAATTTTTCTGGCTGCCCTATGGTATAAGGAGCTCTGGAAAAATAAGCATGTCATCGTGTTTTGTGATAACTCTCAGGCTACTGCTCTTATCAATAAGGGTTGTAGTTCGAACGAATACTGCATGGAAATCCTTTGTGAGCTATTCTGGATTAGTGTGGCATATAATTTCCATTTAACATCCCTTCACGTCCCCGGTGAAATGAATGTGTTTCCTGACCATATTTCTCGTGTGAAATATTCTGGTTTCATCTTTACTGACAATTTCAAATTTTGTTGCAGTAGAGATCGAGGAGTTGGACACTAAGATGGCAGCGATTATTTCCTCTGCGTGGGCAGCTAACACCAAGTCTGTTCATTCATCCCAGTGGTCTATTTTTCAACGATTTTGTCATGAATTTGACCTGCCATATCTCCCCTCAGATGTGCATACAGTTGCCAGATTTCTGGTCTTCAAGGCCAGATCTTCAAAATTCTCTACTATTAACAATTATGTGTCGGCCATCGTGACTCTACACAAATATTATGGTTACGATGCTTCTTTTCATGATTCATACCTCATCAAGATGGTTTTAGATGGCCTCAAGCATATTCTAGGAACAAGACCAGATCAGAAGATTCCCCTTCTTCCGTTGCAACTGAAACAGATGTCTAGTCACGTTCAATTTAGTGACCAAAAACAATTTGCTATGTGGGCCTCCATAATTTTGTCTTTTCGTTCTTTATTACGGAAGTCATACATAATTCCTACCTCTACCTCAGATTGTGTTCATGTTTTAGCCAGGGGTGATATAGAATTTTAGTCTTCTGGCATGAACATTACATGTACGTTCAACCAAGACACTCAAGAACAGGAGTAGGATATTGGATATCCCTATTGCTCGTTTATCAGCAAATTATCATCTGTGTGCTGTTTATCTACTGAGCCACCATCTTCGGTCGTCACCTGGCATCAATTCTGATCCTTTATTCATTGTTCATGGAAAGCCTGTGATGTATAGAGATGTGCTGGACTTCCTGAAGGATTTGGTTTCGAAAATTGGTTTGGACCCTCAAGCTGTCGGCTTCCATTCCTTAAGAGGATCTGGAGCTCAATATTTACACTCGCTAGGTACCCCCTTAGAAGATATTCATAGGATCAGGGATTAGGCAAGCTTAGCTGTCCTCTCGTACCTGTCCACGTCATCTTCAAGGAAATTTGAGTTGGACAGTTTTGCTGCTTCTAAATTGTCTCAAATTTAATCAAAATATTACTCACCAACCCTTCCAAGTCTGGGAAATCGTTTCCCAAAAGCATGCTGTGGTGTTGTAATTAGTGACGAGGATATTTATTCATCAACCTTCGTCCGCCTACATCCTAATCTCTAGCGGTTCATGTACGGCGTGTGACTGTCGAGCAGCATCGTGCTAGATTTAGTCGCTCCATGTACGACGTGTGACTGCAGGGCAGCATCTTCCTCACATCATGTACTATTGATGCATGTACTAGATGTGGCTGTCGGTTAGCGCCATAACTTCCTCATGTACCAAGTGTGACTTTACGTCAGCAGTTCGCTCATGTTTGAGTGGGACTTGAGTCAGCAGTTCACTCCTTCATAGACTGACATTATGTTTCTTTTATTTTTTCTTGTTTTTCTTTTTTTTTCCCCTTGGAGTTTGGCGGTCAAGGCTGCCACATAGTCGCATACCTTGTTCTCTTATTATTCTGCAGGAGAAGTGATATATCCCTATATGACAAAGGCCTATAGGGATATATTGATCACCGGAAGCGGATACACCTGACCTTGGGTAATCACCCAGGCGACGGCAAACAACAGTTCCTTCATATTGCTCTGGCGCTGCAGACGTGCATAGCGTCTCCGGACAATATGATAGCAACATTTTTTTTTCTTTTGTTGTTTTTCAATAATGGGCGGTCAAGGCTGCCACATAGTCCCATACCTTGTTCTCTTATTATTCTGCAGGAGAAGTGATATAAATGTATTCAAGTTTAATATGAATATAGATCTAGTGTATTGACAAGAAACTAATTAGTCAGTACCATTTACCACTCAATGATGTTTCCTGCATCATCTGATTCATCCACATTTCACAGTTAGATTTTATCCTTAGTCAATTTTCCTCATTTTATATGTCTGAAAAGAGTAATTTTCATATTTCATATATGGTCAGTTCTCACGAAATGGGGTCACAGGGGGCTATTTGGGGGTCAAATTTTAAATTCCTTGCAACTACCAATCCTTCACATGATCGATTGTACACATGTTTAATGATCCAAATCGAAAATTGGGAACACTAATATTAAAATCTCTCCCTGTGGCAGCCAAAATCAAGAAAAGCATAAATTGGCTTGTGTTGCGTTCCAACGCCCTTTCAATGCCCTGTCAACGCCCTTAAAATAAAATTACAAAATTTCTGTCTAATATTGTAACATCAAAAACAGCTGCTAAACTAGGTATTAAGCTGAATATTTAGTGTAAAAATGATTTTTTTGTCCATATTTTATTGAGATATATAGTTCATGTTTTTCTGGGGCGTTGGAATAGGCGTTAGAACGCAAAGATTAGTGTTGATTTATTATGATTGTTTTCTGGCCCTTTTGTGATCATTTTTTGTATTTCTTTGACCAGGAAATGTCAATTAAGGGTGAATTATCATTATTATCAGTATAGTAATTAGTTTGGAGGAGAATGTTCCTAACAGTGCAACCATCTTGCAGAGGGCGTTGGAACGCAACAGGGCGTTGGAACACAACGTTGGCACTTTGATTCTGTCTAAAGAAGTCATAAATTATCTCTGGACAAAATTCTAAAAAACATTGCCTAACCCTTTATATAGATGCTTCAAGTGTTAAATTTTCGTTGACTAATCTATATATTTGTAGACACTGTGATGTAAATGAAGGGTATTGGAACACAACGTTAGGAATTCCCCAAATGGGATTTTTTTTCACTCATTCAGGTCGGATATAAACACTTTTGTTTGTAGTCCCTTTTTTAACATTTTAATCCAAAGTCAACCTCTTGGGAAACAATTTGAGCTTAAGAGTAATAACTAAATATTTATTTTTCATAAGTACATGAGCCCATAAAAAGGGCGTTGGAACGCAACACACAAAATTCCCCAAAAGGAAAATTCAATTAGGAGAAATAAAAAATATTTTGTGAACATATATTTTGGTGCAGGTATATAACCAACAAATAGGGCTCTAATAACAAACAGAAAATATTATTATTCTAAGTAATGTATGACCTGGTGATGATCGTTTTCATAAGATTTTGTATTTCTTCTGTGAAAAAGGAGTGATTTTAGCATGTTTATTGCCCATAAAATATTTATTATTTATTTTAGATACACAAAACCACAGTTCCCCAGAAAGCCCTATCTCCCCTGCATTTGTTGATATAACTTTTATTCAAACACAATCAACCCCTATGGATATATATGCCTTGGAACCTTGGGAATGCCTGTGGGCCTATTTCGTGAGAATTGACCATATGTGTTATATTCATGCCATGAATATAGTTATCTTGTATCAGTATAGTTTGTATGACATATATAATACTTTGTATTTTAGTCAGTGATGAACACACGTGGTAATATACTAATATATACTGTGTTGCCATTCTTCAGCAGGTGAAGGAGATTTAGATATAGGTTTCATCATTGATGGATCAAGAAGCATCCAAGATGCAAACCCACCCGATGGAGCATATGACAACTGGGACCTACTCCTCCAATTTGTAGCAAACATCATTGACAGACTACCCATGTCTGGCACTCATGTTGGAGCTGTTCTCTTCAGTGACTATGGAGTTCTCTTATTTGGCCTCAATGAGCACTCAAGTCTTGCTCAAGCAAGGTAATTAGACATGGGTTTTAAAAATCTCCATAAATGATTTGACCCAAACATACTGTATAATATGTATTAGCTTTCTATGTATAGATAAAGAGAACGGTAGGAAAGGTACCTGAGACCTGTTCATCGAAAATTAATGTAAAACCTCAGTGATGAATAAAAGATATTCCTATTCTATTCTATTCTAAGGGAAGCAATACTCAGCACCCAGTACCCTGCAGGTAATACCAATACCTCTGGAGGTCTCTGGGTTGCAAGGAATCAACTCTTCAATGTAAACAATGGAGACCGCCCGGATGTCAGTAACCTGGCTGTTCTCATCACAGATGGCAAGTCAACCTATGACAACGAAAGAACCATTCCTTTTGCGGAGGACTTGAGAAGAGAAAATGTTGAAGTCATCAGCATAGGAGTAACAAATTCGGTAGATCAGAATGAACTATAGGCCATATCATCTCTTCCTCAAGAAAGAGGCTCCAACTATTTCACATCACCTGACTTTAGTCAGCTGCAGAGTGTGATTGACGAACTTCTGGCCAGTGCATGAGTAGTATATAATGTGCAAGTTATAGCGACGGTAAATTTTTAAGAGCGCCTCTTTTAAAGAGTTTTTCGGCTTGTCCTCTACCAAACGCCGGATCATGACAATGAAGCGATCAGTTTGATGGCACCTATATAGATGTGTATGAATTTGAAGATAATTTCTGCTTACCATTTTATATCCCTTATTGATGGACATGACTTTGCCACCCTCTGTTGGTCAGTTAGGCCTAGGCCTCCCAGAGAGTCAATCCCCTGACTAGGCCTGTCGACTGCTGCTGTCCTGGCTTGACCACACCTTGAACACTTGAACTCAGACTTGCCATTTTTCTTTTAAAATCGTGGGCATGGTCGTCCAGAATTGCCGGGGGCATAAGGCAAAGCATGTCAACCCCAGGGACACTAGGTGCAAATATGTGCTTATGGCCAAGAGAAAGGCGATGTGGAAACTAACTACCTATCTTATCTACCTCTCATACCTGAGCCAGACCCGTCAGATTAGAAAATAGCTGGGGAGGCCGATGAGCAGACTGCAGATGTTCCTCCTATAGTGACCAAGCAGGAGCCATTTGACCCCAAACAGGAGGTTACAGCTATTGTAGGTACTCTTACTTCTCAGTGGCGCTCTATTGACTCTTTATCTGGTGATTTAGCTAAATTGTTGTCCTTGCTGGACCCAATTGGCGGGGCTAAGCCCAAAACAAGTCAGACCAGTTTGTCCAAGCAGGGGGCCAGTGGTCTTACTTCCCCTCTGCCTTCTACCACTGTTATTGCCACTGCTGTCACCTCCACTGCCACTGCTGTCACCTCCACTATCTCTGTTGCAATCGTTTGTTTGAAAATATATTCATAATGTAATTAAATATTCTTTATAAGACATATATGGACATTAGAAATGCATAAATATATTTAATACATTGTTTTGCAATATATATATTTAGGCTACTGATAGTTTTAATATCTTTTATAATGAAACATTTTAAGCATTATTTGTATATACCTATATTTTGTACGTAATAATTAGATGATAATTCCAGAATATTAATGAATCAAATGTATACAATGGTAAAAAGATATCAGATTAAGAAAAAAAAACCACTTTATATATAAATCGTTGTGGTATATTAGAGTTGTAATTTAGTTCACTTTGCTAATTTATATTATTACCTATAACATAGTGTTTTAATGAAAATATAATATTTAACATTATTTAACATTCTAAGGCAAAATGCGTTTTCTAAATTCAAAGGCATTTTGTAATACAGGGCTTAGAGATTTTGCAAGACAGATGCATTGTACAGGATACATGAGCAATGACCTACCTGTATTATATGTTGGAAATGTCACATAGACACATAGGCACATGTTAATTATTTAGTTGGATTAACTTGTTAATTGCAACAACTTTATAATAATTCTTACCAGATATATAGTAATATATTCTCAATCTTAGTTAGGACAAGCTCATTAATAAATCTTTAGTAAGGTACAATCCTAATTTAATTTTACCACATAAGCTTTATTGTAGCATGCAATAATTATTGGTTTATTTCACTACCATCGGAGAAAGAGAGGTGATTTAATTTTACGAGCATTTAGAGGAGATAAAGAGAAATAATGGAGATGTGGGTCACTAGATCGGACATTTACTTTTGGGTGTGTACAATGATACACGTCATTAGTATATCCTCAATATCAATTTGGGGAATCCTTAATGATTGTATTACTTGGGTAAATCAAGTGTCTTGCTTTATATCCTTTAACTTTGGGCATATTATGTACTAGGTGATGAGGAAGTAAGAGCAAAATCTGAAATATACACATGACAACGCTTCCATTTTTAGCGTCTTAACACATGCAGTGCTTACCCATTGTCTTAAAAAATTTGTTTCAGTGGTGTAATATTTCCAGAAGCTTTTCTAAGCAAGTACTATATATGTAGTAAATATTTAGGTATAAAGTTCTGTTACATTGTAAAAGGTGACATTTGTTTGGCACCTGGAGATAAAGGGGCTTCTCAGCTTGCCCTTGTAAGAGATACATGTGGAGAGTTAATAAAATTATTAACCCCACAACAATTTCCGTGCATCAGTACTCCCTTAAAAAGCTTTAGGAAATACTCAATATTAAGTTACGTCCAAACTATCTACGGTTTTGGCTTTCCTTGAACCTAACTTGGTTGAGACTGTCTCAAGTTGGTTGAGACATTATCTCCGGCCAGACACTGAATAGTTGAATCCCCTTTTACCTTTTTTCAGTAACTAGCTGAATTTCCTTTTCAAATGTTTTACCTAAACCAGGTATCATACTCGATCCATGTTTTGTTTCCGATATGTGTTTTATGCATATTTAACACTCAAATTACTCAGAACAATATAATAAAACCATATAATAATAATAATAACTTATGACAATTTGATATTATATAAATCATGTATTATAGGTTAAATAAACTTATTATATCTTCCATCTGCCCTAATCACAGCTGTTTCCGGATGGGCAGAATGCTACTAAAGCATACTTTTTTGAGCCCTAATAACTCAATCTTACATTGAATAGTATTCTTATTACAGAATATCCTTCTTCTACTATTCCGGACTCAGAGGTTCATTTACTACAGCTCCCAACATTAATAATATGTGATACACGTGTTTCAGGAAAACACATGTTAAAATTGATATTTTTCAACGGGTTTTTTCACAAGATCACATAATTAGAATGTTCTGATTTTAGGAGAGTTTATCACCTATACCTATATCAATCGATGTATTAAATTTCAGGACAATCTATGCTGTATATCCTTTAGATTTAAAGGTCCTCATATGGACTAAATTTAGTTACTTTACTGTTTATTCACCCCCAGAAATATTGGAAACTTTTTTTTTCAAAAACGAAAATATTAAACTTAAAATCTAGAAATACTTATGAGATTATTAGACTGTTTAGTATCATTGGAATCAGCTTGATCCCATCGTTTCAAATATAATGGTATCTCAAAATCTATTTTTTGCGACTTATGACCTATTTTTTGCGACTTATGACCTGTGTTTTTTCCCCTTTCAGTCCTTGTTCTTTTGCGATGTCTATAGCGTTGTGGCTGCTGCTGCTTCTAGCAATACTTGAGATAGTTAGGTATGATTAGGTTGGAATAAGTGTGGCTCATAAAAAAGAAGATTGAAAGAAGTACCATTGTTTTTCGTGGTTTGTACTTACACTATAGACAGGTCTTGCCAGTCCTTTTTCAATCTCGTCCATTTGGGTAGATAGTGTACTCTAGAGGACCACAAAATTCTTGCATGTTTCTTTAGCAACTCCTGCAAATAGGTCAGTTCCATCTGGAATTATCATGAGAATAAGGAATAGATAACAAAGATTAATTGATAATAATAAAGTATTTATTCTCAAATTAACCAGGAACTTATGAAGGAAAACCGCTCTAACTATAAGGGATAGTGACAACTTATTTCACCTAAAAACAAATAATTACTACTAGCTTTGACTCTGTCAAAGGGAATGTTACACCTTATCAAAGATGTATAATCACATTTGAGTATATACGATTATAGATATCAATTCAATTCAAGGATTCTTTTATTGCTGAAGATGTTTTACAGTAAGGTTGCCCAACATTCTAAGTAAACAATTGTCTAAGTAGGTCTTCCGTTGGGTGCCCGAATTCTTGCTTCAACTTTACTTTTGTTACAATATGACTATAGTGAACTTTACTTTTGTTACAATATGACTAGGAGTTTCTATGACTAGTTCTAATATGATGTGATGGTGATGATGAAGTGTTGATGAGTATATATGGCTGGTACATGGAAAGTTTGTTGTATTCTCAGTACAATAATTATGGGCGGTTGTCGGCTACATATGCTTGGTATAAGGTAATTGGATGTTGAACAGAGTTGTACAATATAACAGTGGTAACATTCATATAATTAAGGTATGGTAGGGCACTAAAGCAAGTTACCCTTTATTATGCAGTGGTAGGTAGGGTACAGTCAGGGTTGGGGGAAGGGGTTAAGGATCTTTTCTGTATACTTCTTAAAAGTGTGTTTGTCTTCGATTTTGTGTGCGTCCGTGTGGAGCTCATTCCATCTTTTCTGACATTTATAGATCATAGAGTTATTGATTTTTGATAATTTTGAATTGATAACTATTAAATTTGTTCTACCCGTGGCATGGCTCCTGGTGGGTAGCTTTCTATCATCTAGATTTTCTTGATTTTGGGCTAAGTAGAACGACATGTCCAGTATGTGTTTATCTCTGTGAGCTTGGAGGGGCCAGATATTTAAGGTTTTATGTTCCTGGTCAACATTTTCGAATTTTGATTTATTGAAAATTATTCTTAGTGCTCTGTTCTGCTGAGCTTGTAGTTTTTGTAATATTGATTTGGGGGCCGAGTCATGAATAAAGTCACAGAAATCGAAGTTTGGGAGGATAGCCATTTTGTATAGGTTGTGTTTGGCCGTGGCTGTTAAAGAATTTCTTGCCCTATATATGAGTCTGATCTTTGCAGAGACTAGGTTTAGGGTGTTTTTTGTGTGGACCTTAAAAGTTAATAGGTCATCTAGTGTAAATCCTAGGTATTTATAGTCATGTACCTGTTCAAGAGTGGATTGACCTAGTTCTAGGTTCTTAGTGATTGATTTGTGCTTTTGCATTGCGGGGTGACTCAGGGCACAAACAACATGGTTTTACATTTGGTGGTGTTGAGAGATAGTTTATTTACTGTGCACCAGGTGTATACATTATTTAGGTCCTGCTGTAAATTATTATGTAGGGTATTATTTTGATTGTTGTAAAATAAGACTGTGTTGTCTGCAAAGTGTTGTATTTGGGCATGCTCGACTACAGAGTGGAGGTCGTTGATGTATATATAGTGAACAGTATTGGGCCAAGTATTGTCCCCTGGGGAACTCCATAGGTGACTGTACCCTCCTTAGAGTTTATACCATTTAGTTGTACAATTTGTTTTCTACCTGAGAGGTAATTCTTGAACCACAGCTGTTCCATACCCTGTACTCCATATGCTGCCAGTTTGTCTAATAGAGTCTGACGATGTACAGTGTTGAAGGCTTTGCTAAAGTCTAAAAATACTGTTTTGTTTAGTTGTTTATTATTTAGGCCTGAATAAATTTTGTGTAGGAAGTC
The DNA here is from genome assembly GCA_942159475.1 of Sthenelais limicola. Taxonomy (NCBI): domain Eukaryota; kingdom Metazoa; phylum Annelida; class Polychaeta; order Phyllodocida; family Sigalionidae; genus Sthenelais; species Sthenelais limicola. The sequence continues at coordinate 118,088,443 of OW804098.1, forward strand.
TGTTTGAGCCTGTTGTATTGAGTGGTCTGTCCTAAAGCCATAATATTAACAAAACACAATATTATTGTGTTTTGTTAAATAATGAGTTTGTTTTGAAGTGGGCATTAATTTGCTTCTGTACAATTTTCTCTAGAATTTTTGCTGGCAGCGATATACAGGATATGGGTCTGTAGTTATTACAAGCCATCCTCTCCCCTGACTTATATATGGGGGAGACTCTGGCTACCTTAAATGCGGAGGGGATCCTCCCAAGCAATATCGATAAGTTGATGATATGGGTGAATTGTTTGCATAGTGAAAGCAAACATGATTTTAAAATCTTTGTGGGGAGATTTTCTATCCCTGAGTTCTTACTAGCATCCATCTTACTGATTACCTTGCGAACCTCTTGAGGGGAGACTTCAGAGAACCTAAAAATTGGATGATCTTGGTTTTTCAGGTAGGATAGGGGACTGGTTGTGCTATTTGGGATTTTGCTGGCTAGGTTGGGGCCGACATTTAGGAAAAAATCATTAAAGGCATCCGGTACTTGGAGGGGGGTCTAACATTTGGTTGTCCTTTTCAATATTAATTGTAATTGATATTTTTTATTTTTCTGGGCTTATTATCGGGCGAAGGAATTCCCAGTACTTCCTAGGGTTTTTATCATAGAATTCCAAATTCGACCTAATGAAGGCAGCTTTTTGGATTTGCATCCATGGTTCGCTCTGTTTTTTAGTATTTTTGCCTGATTTAATAAGTTAGGGTTTTGCCCTTTCCTAGCCAGTTTAAATAGTCTGTCTCTCTCATTCATAATATTAAGTAGGTCGTCAGTCATCCATTTTGGTTTTGCACGGACATTTCTGAATTCCTTGAGGGGGCACATTCTATCCAGATAGACATTTATTTTATTAAGCAAAATGGTCCAGCAATCCTCTGGATTGGGGTTGTTAAAGAACTCGCCCCATTCCAGATTTGCTAGAATTTCGTTGAGGACTCTCTGGTCCAGTAATCTTGTGTTTCTGGCCCAGAAAGTTTCTGTCTTATATTTGTTCCTGGGCTTCTTACGTACTAGGAAGATTGGAAAATGGTCAGAAAGGTTAATGTTTATTGCACCAGCTTTTGTTATGTGGGGTGAATTGGAGTAGAGGTGGTCAATAATGGTGTTTGATTTCAGGGTTGATCTGGTTGGTTGTCTAATAAACTGGGTCAAAGAGAAGGAACTTGTTAGGTTCCTGATTTCTTGTGAGTTGTCAATTTTGGACAGGATGTTTTTTATTGATTCTAAGTAGGCTTTCGCAATTCCACTAGGGGGCCTGTACTAGTTCAGAAGGGTACATTTCTTTATAAATCCTTTTTTAATTTGGAGAATTTGTGTTTTGATATCATTATTTGAGACGTTTAATTCTTTATAGATTTCTGAGTCAACAACCAGATCATTATGAATATACATGCATAGACCTCCACCTCTACTCCTTGTTAACCTGTCTAGTCTGTATAGATTGTAGTCCTGGAGCTGAATCATGTTGTTGTGGACAGTATGATTCAGCCAGGTTTCACAGAAACTAATTACATCGATATCAGCTTCGTTTGTTAGGTATTCTATTTGGTTGACATGTTTATAGAGACTCCTGATATTCCAAGAGATCATTGTGATACCTTTAATTTCTTTTGGTTCTTGTAAGGAGTGCAGCAGAGTGCTGCCTAGTTGGGGTGGTTTCATTTGGCTGGTGATGGGGGTGCAAGGGCTAAAACACTGCAAGTGTTGGGAATCATTTCACATTTTTTTAGTATATTTTCGGTATGCTTTTCACATTTTTGAATACACATTTGGTATGCATTACGGAGTTATCCAGCTGTATTGTGGCACTAAATCAAGTTGCCATGCGATGCATCTGGATGATATTAGAGGCTAGGACTGTATGTGCAGTCCCAGGGCCTGTACATTGTCGTGGTACAATCATATGGCACAAAAACAAGTTACCATGCCGGTTGTTGTTTGTTTTACAGTTGGTATATAATAGTTCAGGTATTTCCTACAGTGCAATTAGAGATTTTGGTCAACGCCTCCAACGTACTTAGATTTCCACTTTTTGGTACGCTATATTAAATTGAGATTAAGATTAAAATCAATTTCAGAGTTAAAGTTAAAGTTAAATGTGTCACTTGTTGCAAAAGTTAGAATTACAAAATATATATTGTCCCCCGCAATTAGATAATATGCCTGTGCATCAAATTAGTCCTATAAGATACAACATGTAAAGTTTGCCTGCTCAACTCTGTGCATGAGTGCAGATCTCAGTGTTTTCTATTTATTTTGTATGGGCTGCTCTTCGACCCTATTCACGCGTACACAGTAGCCAGGTATAGGGTTGATGGTTCAGCTATTGCATAATATGCATAGTGAGCAAAAACATAATTGGGTGGATAATCTTGATGATGCAACAGAATCATATAATAATTCTTATCACAGAATGATTAAAATGACACCTTCACAGGCTGTTAAGGAAGATGATGTTTATCTTTGGAAAACTCAATACGGTGAGATTTCAAAAATAAATGCAAGAAAGCAGTTTAAAAGTCATAATGAAGAAAGCAACATGAAAGGTTCTGGTAAAACAGAAATAAAAAAGAACGATTTTGTGAGAATTAGTCGTTTTAGAACGACATTTCACAGAGCTTACGATCAAAATTGGACAATGGAGGTGTTTATCGTTGTGAATGTGAGGATTGTGGGTGAAATAAAACAATTTGAAATAAAATCATGGAACAATGAAATGATTGATGGTCGTTTTCATGAAGATGAGCTTCAAAAAGTGATTATAAACAATAACACTGTCTATAAAATAGAGGGAATAGTTAAATATGAAAGCAGAAATGGCGTGCGTGGTGCAGAGGTTGCTTGGGCAGGTTGAAATTCTTCATTTAACACGTGGGTGCCACTATCTCAAATTAAAAACATTAGAAGCATTGAATAGAATGTATATTTGCAAATTCTTCTTTTTCAAAGGAAATATTTCCTTTCAATTCACCCTTTGATTTTAAAGTTTATTTACCAAGGCTATTTAACACATCAAACTTGCAAATAGGGTTATGTGAAATATCTTGGGATAGTGACTATTCTCCTGAATGTGATATGTTTGTTTATTGTGATTTATTAGACAATAGTTCAATCGTTTTAAATCAATTTGAACCTATTTTAAGGGTTGTAAACAAATCAGAAACGTTCTTAAAACCATAATTATATGAATATGAAACATGAAGAAGTTAATGAAATGCGTATCTATATAAGAGGTGCAAACCGAAAAGAAATTAAGTTAAAGCCTAACGAGATTTGGTGCACACTTCATGTAATAAGTAGAGGTGTATAATGACGTCATACATTCCTTATATACCGAATACTACTTTATTAAAAAACCTGGATCAAACAAAGTTTTCAGGAAAACGTTTATATACAAATCAGAAAGGTTCTGGTGGTCCTATAAAAATGGTTACATCCTCACAGGAAGCCATTGAGCGTGCAAAGTCGGACTTGGAAAGATACGGGGGAGAATCTAAATCTCAGAAGGGGTTAGGTGGAAGAAAAAGAGCCAAGGTGAGGAAAGAACCACAAAGAACAAGAAAATACGCCGGTGGAAGTTGGGGTGCAATATGTGCACCGAGTTTCAATAGGACCAACAACAGCATTATCAAAGATGAGCACAATAGAATTTGACATTCAAAACAATTCTTCTGAATATGTAATGATTGATAAATTAAGGCTTGAACTTTCTGTGAAAATATTAGATGATAAGGGAAATAGTGTTGATACTAAGGAAAAAGATCCTGTCGGCCTAATTAATAATGTAGGTTCTTTTACGCAAGTTGATTTGTCTCTGCAAAGTACACTAATTACCCCATCGATTGGTCAAAACTATCCGTATAAATCTGTTTTTGATGCACTATTAAACACTAGCAATGAAGAACAGGAATTTTCCGTAGTTGAAGATTTCATGAAAGATAGTGCAGGGGCAACAATGGATGATTGTGATGTAAAGCTTAACTTTGGTCTAACTTCAAGAGCTAGTGAGACAGAGAGTGGTAAAACCTATAAGATATATTCAAAACTGAATATGGACATTGTAAATCAGGATAGGTTAATCATAAACGGTGTTCCTATCAACATCAAGTTATACCAGTCTAGGGATAAGTTTAGGCTTATGTATGGCAAAAAGATGATGATAAATACATGTGTCAACCTTTAATGGCAGAATCACCAACTGTCCCAGCCGATAGGTCGGATGATTACTATGTGGAGATTGTCGACGCCCAATTAATCGTTCCCTACGCCTCAATCCACCCAGGCCTTATCCTTAATCATGCTGAAGCTTTAATTAAGCAACCTGCCATCTACCCATTTATCAAAAGTGATATAAAAACATTTACAATTAGTAAAGATAGTTGGCAGTTTTCTGTTGAAAACCCTTTCTCTGGGGAAATTCCAAATAGGTTGGTTGTTGCAATGGTTGCTGCAGGTGCATATTCAGGAAATAGTGAAAAGAATCCCTACAATTTCCAACATTTCCATGCAAATCAATTGGCCTATGAAATTAATAGTCAAAATAACAATATTATTTATAAGCCGAATTTTGCTAAGAATCATTACAATAGAGAATATGCAGCACTCATTGAGTCGATGCCGCCTAGGAGGCATTGCCTGCCGCACATCAAATTTAAAGACTTTAAAGAAGGCTATTCCATTTTTTGTGTTTGATCAACAGAAAAGTAAATCAAAAACATTTTCTGTTCCAAAAACAAAAAGAAACTAAGTTTACAATTGATTTCAGCCAGGCCTTACCGATTCCAGTCACTGTGATCTTATATGGAACCTTCAACAGCTTAATGAATATTGACAAGGCTCGCAATGTAATAGTGCATAACTAGATATGGATTCAAGAACAATATATAGCACATTAACTAAAAACCCATTAACGCAAGATGCATTTGGTGGTGTTTTTTCCTATCAAAGCTTGCCGGCTAAAAAAATAGAAAGGAAAAACTTACCAATTCTCTATGTTATAAATTCGGATGTCATATCTGGAATTGGAAAGCATTGGATGTCAATTGCTATATATAAAAATGAAACATGTGAATTCTTCGATCCATTAGGGAAAACACCATTGCAGTATGATGAATATATTCACAAGTTTCTAATATTAAATTAAATGGGAATGGAAAATATGTTTATAACCAAAAGAGAATTCAAGGTGAGCAACCTGTATGCGGAAATTACTGCCTAATATATGCACACTTTATGGCAAACATGTACACATTTAAAGAATTTTTAAACATGTTTGGGAATGATACCGCTGAAAATGATAATATGGTGCTAATGAATGTTTAAGCAAAATGATGGCTATCTTGCTACATATGTTGAATTGTAAAAAATCCACATCTGTTAGACTTAAGAAAGAAATAAAGAGATTAAAAAGAAATGTCTACTGTATATGTCTTCATGCAAGTCTACAATTCTGTATACGTCACATAATTAGTTCAACATGCTCTTGCGTTAATTGTAAACAATATTCTAAGTACTTGCCCACATGAGATGAAACAAAATGAACCCTTTATCGACTATCTCTATACATATTTACCTTATAATTCGATGTCTTCAAACTCCCAGTTTTCCACAATGTTCATCATCCCATCATATCGGTTTTCATCATTCGCCTCATTAAAACCTAATTCGTCAGTTTCCCTCCGCCTTCTTTTTAGAAAGAAAAGTATACCAATAATCGCTCCGAGCGCCAAAACGATCAAAGAACCAACAACTAGACCAACAATTAAGTCGGAATTAGTTGAGGAATGTTCAAAATTACCAGATGTCGTCAGCCCATTTTCAGTTGATTCCTCATGGTCGGAAATTGTAGGTGAGGAATATTTTTTCGTTGAAGTGGGTTGATGAGTGCTTGAGGAGGATATGTCGACTTGAGATGTAAAATAAAATGTGGTTGTTGTTATTTTTCCACCTTCTGATGATAGGTGCTGCAATGTTGTAGTTGAAAATGTCACTGAAGAGTGAAACTCTGTCATTGTTGAATGTGTTGGAAGTGTAGGGCACGATGATATAATTTTATACGAAGTTCCAGAAGGAATTGAGTCACAAAATCCCTCATGATTCGTAATTTGGTTTGAAACAACACACATACACAACCAACACACATACACTGGCGAAACGAAATACGCAACGACTTCATCTCCTGCTACTGTGAGAAACAAATCTCCATAAACCAAACCTAGTTTTGGAATGGATAATCACCAAAATGCTGTGGGGACCAGTATTTAAACCATATCTTGTTATTATGCTTGCTTCGGTTCCTGGCATCACTGTTAGCTTCATGGAAAATGTCTTTGTGATGGTGTCAACATCAACTATTACATTAATGTTTTTGTATACAAATTTCATTTTGTCACTTTTGGTTTTGACTCACGTCTGTAATATACATCTGCTCAGCTAGATTGCTTAGTATGGGTTGTTGGATCTGCTATCCATAGTGCAAATGGTGAAACACTATTCCAGCTTTTGGGTATTATCTACCCATTTACTTATATAGCACTTTGATAAACTTAGCTTAAATTTTACTGAAATTATTCAATAGCGAATTTTCTATTTATCTCTAGTTTAGTTTTGAAGATAATTTACTGATTCTTCTGAACTGAGTGCAGCCTCATCCACTGAATTATATGAGTAGGTGCACGTGTCTGGATGCAGATTATTCTTTTTCCAGTTCGACTCCAATGGCCCTAGTTTACCCACACTCATCTAGAAATCCAGTTTTGAAACAATTACTAATAATTAAAAAAGTAAGTATTAATGTATTTCACTTTAAACATTGATGAAAGAAATGTCTATATGAAAAGCCCATTAATAAGTTTGGTCATCTCTAGTCCTTCACTCCGAGCAAAATCATAAATTTCTCTATCCACTTCCTCAACAAGACTCAAGATTCTTTCAAAGAACTGAGAAGTTGAACTGATTCTGTAAATGATCATGCATTTACATAACTATTACGGCACCTTACAACTCCCAAGATGTAAATATTTCTTGACATGAAATAATCAACACATTATATCAGAGCACTTCTCATGTAATATAATAAATTTATACAATGAAGAATCTACTCACCCAGACATAATATTTTCGAATAACCTTTGCGGTGTTTTAGAGTAATGATGACAAGCAAGGATATATTTCTCAAAGACATATACACCTATATACACACACACACACACAACCCACGCCCCCTTAGTGGGAGGACGTATGCAGGTGACCGCCATACTGATAGTTAGTTTTAAATTATCAGAAACTCAATTAATATAGGATAAATGTTTATTAATCTGATACTTATACTTATACTTATGTATGAATGTAAGGATCAGATTATGCATGAATTAATAGTAAATCTAACCTCTCTGTTCAGATATGTTTTAAGAATAAACATCATGACAGTTGTTGGGTTAGATTAGGCTCCCATGCTTTTGATCTTTGTCGCTAAATTGGAAGCATCTCCATGCGTTTGTTTGTAAGTTCCTAACTAAATATCTAGTAAAGCACCAAAGATCATATGCCATTGAATAATGAATTATAGAAGTGTAATACATACCTTATACTCAACATCGCCAAACAATAAAAATGATGGAATAATGAATTATAGATAACTTCAGAATACTTCTCAATACTTACAGGCTTCTGGAGACGTGTAGGTAGTGCCTCCAGGGGTGGTCATTCTGCCAGGTGGACAACCACCTTAGGTATAAACCTGCCAGGTGGACAACCACTTTAGGTATAAACCTGCCTGGTGGACAACCACCTTAGGTATAAACCTGCCTGGTGGACAACCACCTTAGGTATAAACCTGCCTGGTGGACAACCACCTTAGGTATAAACCTGCCTGGTGGACAACCACCTTAGGTATAAACCTGCCTGGTGGACAACCACTTTAGGTATAAACCTGCCTGGTGGACAACCACTTTAGGTATAAACCTGCCTTGTGGACAACCACTTTAGGTATAAACCTGCCTGGTGGACAACCACTTTAGGTTCACTACCCTATGAGGATATCTGTGCTTGACTTGAGGTCATTATTAATTATATCTGTTGATCATTATTGTTCATTCAATAAATCACTTCTCTGTATATGTTTATGACTGTTATATGAGCAACTCGGCTGGAGGCCAGGGATCAGGCTGATTAGGGTCACTTGTCTTAGTGCCCTATGATGCCTATTTTTTTTTTATTTTTTTTTATTTATTTTTTTCCGACAGTACATACAATTTCATGGTCTCGCGGCGAGGCGATTTTATGACCACCTGCCTTATTTACTGTTCTTTATTCTATATAATCAAATATTGTTATAAATGTGATGTACAGTCTTCTTTCTTATCAAATAAAATCAATGTACAATTTTCTTACAATAAAATGTGATTAGTCTGTCATCGTCAGAGTCAATGTTTTGTCGAGGGGGCGGGTGAAGTTGTTACCGACACGTGGTTGATTTAGTCAAAGTGGCCATGATCGCGTTGGCTTAATAATAAACTATATTTTAAATGAGACTTTAGTCCATTGTCATCTAGATTTCGAATGTTACTGTTCAGTTTATTCCAGTTGCTGGATATTTGATAAGATAGCGATTTTTTGTCACATTCAGTTCTGGGCATAAACTGTTTTAGTATTATGCCATCATGCCGTCTAGTGGCTCTGTTTGTGACTCCTGGCTGTTCTGTGTTTTCTATTTTTTGACTCTGTTTTTTACCCATTTTTATTAGTAATAATTCTAATCTATTCGTAACTGACAGAATCTTGCATTTTTCATGCATTTCAACACGAGATACGTTAACATCTGCTTTCAGAGCTGTTCTGATTGCTCTATTCTGCAATTGTTGTATTTTCTTCAATTTTGTTTTACATACCGGCGTTAGGAACAACAGGCTGTAATCCAATATGGATAATATATACGTCTTCAGCATTAATATTGCCGCATGTTCTGTCAGATAGGGCCTCATAATACTCAGTTGGTGTATGCGATAGTTTAGATTCTTATGCAACAAACCTACTTGTTTCAACATATTAAGTTTCCTATCCAGGTTTATTCCTAGGTATTCATAGTTGTCTACGTTTTCTAAGGCTATATTATTAATTCGTACTTTGGGTGATCTTTCTATTTTCTTCCGGGTAAATAGCATACTTTTCGTCTTCTTAATATTTATTTTTATTTTATTCGCAACTGACCACTCATAGAATAGTGTCATGTCTTCCTCCAATCTTGCCTCCAGCGTATTCAAATCTGTTCCTTTGAGGTATAAAACGGTATCGTCTGCATATAATATGCAATTACTCTTCATTTTAAGATTTTTAATGTCATTAGCATAAATTAGATACATTAATGGTCCTAATACTGACCCCTGCGGTACCCCGCATCCTATGTCTAACTCTACCGAAATGTTCTCTCCTACCTGTACTCTTTGCGTCCGATTGTCTAGGTACGATTTAACCCATCTTAAATAATCTCCTCCAATACCGCATTTTTCCATTTTTTCTATTCACACTGTTAAAAGCCTTACTAAAATCGATGAATATTGCTAGTACAAACTCCTGGTTATTTAAAGCTTCATTTAGTGGTTTTAACAGAGCTGTCAGTGCATCTGCTGTTCCCCTTTCTGGCAGGTAGCCATATTGATTTCTACATAAAATATCGTTTTCTAGGCAGTGTGCCTGTATTCTCGGCGTAACTAATTTTTCCAATATTTTACCTACAGTATGTACCAGGGTAATCGGTCTTACTTCCTCCACCGTTCTGGGCAATTCCTTCTTAGGGATGGCTTTACATAAACTTCTCTTCCACTCTAGCGGGAAGGTACCTTTACTAAGTGAGATATTGAATATATAGGTCAATTGCTTCGTTACTGCTATTAATCCATCTTTATACAATCTGCTATTGAGATCTATACAGCCGGAGGGTTTGCTGATGTCTATTTTTCTTATTAATTTTGACACTTCGTCTTCTTGTATATCTTCCAGTTCTAGTGGTCTATTGTAGTTTTCTCGTATTATATTATTTTCAATATGAGGTATTTCATTTTGTATCTTTTCACCTATCTCGCAAAAGAATGCATTAGTATGATTTGCTAGTTCTGTCCCTTTTAAGATTTCACCGTCCTTATTATATAAGCTAGTAATATTGGTATTTTTTTTCCCTTGTATTTCTGAGACAATTCTCCAGAATTTCTTGCTATCATTCTTATTAACATCTAATAGATTTCTATAGAATCGCTGCTTAGCTTGCTTCAGGCTTTTATTAAAATCATTGCGAGATCGTCTGGCGATGCTCAAGTCGGCCAAGTTTTTGGATCTATTTGCCTTCCTATATGCTAATTTTCTTTCTCTAGCCAATTGTACCAGGTTGTCGTCATACCATGAGAGTCTCTCTACTTTAAATTTGTATTTTCTTCTTGGTGCAAGTCTGTTTGCCCCTTCCTTTATCTGTTCTACTACCGTGTTCCATGCTTCGTCAATATCTAAACATGAATATAAATTATCCCAGTTACATTCTTTCAAGTAATTAGCTAATTTTTCTTGCGTATAATTCTTAAAATCTCTGCCGGTGAATTCTGTTCCTTGTCGTATCTCTCTCTCTGATTTAATATTTAGGTATATACCCTGGTGATCTGATATATTATATTCAATCGTACCATAGCTGTAGTTAATCTTGATATTTACCATATAGAAATCTAATATAGAGTTTTTATGCAGTCCATATCTAGTAATATTGTCCATTTTTATCTCTAGACTGTGTTTCTTACTAAACCGGTCTATTAATATATACTTCCTATCAGTTTTTTCCATCAGATCTATGTTGAAGTCATACCCTACTATAATCGTGTCATAATTACTCTTGTTTGCTAGCTTATTGGCTATAATTTCTTCTAATACTTCTGATAGTTTGCTTAGTCCCTCCGATACGTTACATGCCGGTGGCCTATAAACACACAAGATTAATTTCTTTTTCACGTTCTCTTTCTTAACAATCATCGCTTGAATTTCTATATTCTTGTTTCTATCAGTATCTAATGTAATTTCGTCTATGTCTAAATCTTTCCTAATAAATGTACATAGTCCTCCTCCATGTTTATCACTGTCTCTATCTGTTCTAATGCAGTTATAGTTGTCGTGAGATATGTATTCTGTCGCTACAGTAGATTTTAACCAGGTTTCAGATAGGCATAAAATTCTGGGTTATTTTCTAATATGTCCAGATGTATGGAGTCTTTTTTCTGTACTATTGATCTAACGTTCAAATGCAAAATTTTAAATCCGTTTTTTCTGGTGATATCAGTCCAGTTTTTTAGGGCCATCGTCAGTATTGTCAGTATGTCACATTAGTTAAGACAAGTCCTATATTGAAAAGGCTTATTGTAAGCGCTTCATTCTCTATCATCTTCCAATATATAATACATAGTTTTATACGGGGATTGGCTTATTGTAAGCGCCATCCCTAAATTTTCTCACAAATAATACAACTCTGACTGAAACATATGATACAACAATAATAGCAATAATCATTCTGAATGGTTGGCAGATCGAAGCATAATATACTGTTCGTATGGCTTATTGTAAGCGCAGACGTTACGTTTAAATCGAAGGACTGGACTCTTCGCCGGATGACTCCATTAGACTCATGTCTCCATTATTGTTTATTGATCTATGGCTGAAATTACAATGTAATATGCTATAACTGCTTACTGATGCTACATCTCTCTAAGATAGAATGCCTCTTATGTCCAAGGCACATCATATTTCAATTATTTGTGCTCTGCTATATACTCATGTCTCCATTATTGTTTCCTGATCTATGGTTGAAGTTAAAATGTAATTTGCTATATCTACTTTCTAATGCTACATCTCTCTGAGATAGAATGCCTCTTATGTCCAAGGCACATCAAGTTTCAATTATTAACACTCTACTATGTATAACCACATCTCATCTCATTCCATTATTCTAGTCACTGTTAACTAAATTTAATCTCATGATGTATGTTGTTATTGTTGAAACAAAGTTATCGAGTCAAGTATAGGCATTCTTTGGAAGACCTGGCTAATTCAGGAATATAATTTTTGTATTAACCAGACATGGAACTCCTTTGTGCAGCTAGATCTGCATAATGAAGAATACTTGAATTGAATTGAATTGAACTGGGAGCCTGCCTTGCACCATTAACCAGCCGACCTACCCACATCTCCCTCGATGGAAGAAAGAAACTGGGACAAGCCTTCTGTATAGGAGCAGTTGAGCATGACTGAAATGGACTTACATAAATAATATGCGAGCAGCAGTTAGAAGTAACTGTGGATATAGGGCTTGTATCTACCTAAGCTTGTATCTACCTAAGCTTGTACCTACCTAAGCTTGTATCTACCTAAGCTTGTATCTACCTAAGCTTGTATCTACCTAAGCTTGTATCTACCTAAGCTTGTATCTACCTAAGCTTGTATCTACCTAAGCTTGTACCTACCTTAGCTTGTATCTACCTAAGCTTGTATCTACCTTAGCTTGTATCTACCTAAGCTTGTATCTACCTAAGCTTGTATCTACCTTAGCCATATCTACCTAAGCTTGTACCTACCTAAGCTGTATCTACCTAAGCTTGTATCTACCTAAGCTTGTACCTACCTAAGCTGTATCTACCTAAGATTGTACCTACCTAAGCTGTATCTACCTAAGCTGTATCTACCTAAGCTGTATCTACCTAAGCTGTATCTACCTAAGCTTGTACCTACCTAAGCTGTATCTACCTAAGCTTGTATCTACCTAAGCTTGTACCTACCTAAGCTGTATCTACCTAAGCTTGTATCTACCTAAGCTTGTACCTACCTAAGCTGTATCTACCTTAGCTTGTATCTACCTAAGCTGTATCTACCTAAGCTTGTACCTACCTAAGCTGTATCTACCTAAGCTTGTACCTACCTAAGCTGTATCTACCTAAGCTGTATCTACCTAAGCTTGTATCTACCTTAGCTTGTATCTACCTAAGCTTGTACCTACCTAAGCTTGTATCTACCTAAGCTTGTATCTACCTAAGCTTGTATCTACCTAAGCTTGTATCTACCTAAGCTTGTATCTACCTTAGCCATATCTACCTAAGCTTGTATCTACCTAAGCTTGTATCTACCTAAGCTTGTATCTACCTAAGCTTGTATCTACCTTAGCCATATCTACCTAAGCTTGTACCTACCTAAGCTGTATCTACCTAAGCTTGTATCTACCTAAGCTTGTACCTACCTAAGCTGTATCTACCTAAGATTGTACCTACCTAAGCTGTATCTACCTAAGCTGTATCTACCTAAGCTGTATCTACCTAAGCTTGTACCTACCTAAGCTGTATCTACCTAAGCTTGTATCTACCTAAGCTTGTACCTACCTAAGCTGTATCTACCTAAGCTTGTATCTACCTAAGCTTGTACCTACCTAAGCTGTATCTACCTAAGCTTGTATCTACCTAAGCTTGTACCTACCTAAGCTGTATCTACCTAAGCTTGTATCTACCTAAGCTTGTACCTACCTAAGCTGTATCTACCTTAGCTTGTATCTACCTAAGCTGTATCTACCTAAGCTTGTACCTACCTAAGCTGTATCTACCTAAGCTTGTACCTACCTAAGCTGTATCTACCTAAGCTGTATCTACCTAAGCTTGTATCTACCTTAGCTTGTATCTACCTAAGCTTGTACCTACCTAAGCTTGTATCTACCTAAGCTTGTATCTACCTAAGCTTGTATCTACCTAAGCTTGTATCTACCTAAGCTTGTATCTACCTTAGCCATATCTACCTAAGCTGTATCTACCTAAGATTGTACCTACCTAAGCTGTATCTACCTAAGCTGTATCTACCTAAGCTTGTATCTACCTTAGCTTGTATCTACCTAAGCTTGTACCTACCTAAGCTTGTATCTACCTAAGCTTGTATCTACCTAAGCTTGTATCTACCTAAGCTTGTATCTACCTAAGCTTGTATCTACCTTAGCCATATCTACCTAAGCTTGTACCTACCTAAGCTGTATCTACCTAAGCTTGTATCTACCTAAGCAGGTGGTAGGGAGAGAAGGGACAGAGACAAAGAGGGAGAGAGCAGGGGAGACAGAGAGGGAGAAATGGAGGGAGAGAACATAGAGCATTGCGCGATGGAGAGAAGGTGAGTTAGTCCCTGTTTGTTTCACTGGCGGGGACCATTAGAATGGCATAGAATGGGTCTCCCAGCGTTTCTGGCTGACCACTTACATCAACGAAAATACATAACAATATTTACTGCTCAAAACAGCAAGATCATGGCTTTCCATTGGTTCATTTTGCTTCAAAATCATTTCAAAATGGTTGTTAATGATAGTAACAGCCCAACAAAAGGGGACTAAAGCCATTAGATCCTGAGTTTATGGTCCTTGTTTTCTCTAAGGCTGCTGGAAACAGGCCTTGGCTATTTCCCCGCAGGCTTAGAGAAAACTTAGGACCGTAAACTCATGATCTAACCGCCTAATGGAAAGAGAGGGGCATGACTGAAGAGAGAGAGGGAGAGAGAGGGAGAGGGGGGGACAGAGAGTGGCAGAGGGGGTGACAGAGAGAGAGAGGGACTGATAGGGTGGTGGTACATTCATTATTAGCAGAAGTATATCTGATTTATATTGGAATGTTAAGTGTTCAATTTATCTCATTAACTTCATCTGCCACCAACAATTCATAACCTACCTATATGGATCAAGCCTTTGGAGAATGTACAATTTGCGTTCACCAGTTATATGAAAATGTTTTAAGATTAACTAGACACTAACAATAACTTTCAAACATATAGTGACGATGATATATAATTAATACCATAACTACTAATAAAAGAGAGACATAAAGTGTCACATATACAATGTAATCAATCAAGAATCTAGTTAGCAAAAAGATGAAACCCAGTACCACCCATATATCCGTTAGGAATAGCAGACCCACCCGGCAGATAACCAAATTCTTAATATGCATCTCAAAATGTCACTAGTCTTTGGGCCTTATATAAAGATGTGACCTAATAATGTGACCTAGTTCTTGCACTATTTCTAGAGCTGAGACCTGATTCATGCGTACACAGTAGCAGCCATGAAGATTGAGGGAAAGGTGTGTGTGGTTGTCGGAGCCGCCCGGGGTATTGGTAAGGCCTATTGCAAAGCCTTACTCAACAACGGTGCAAAGGTTTGTAGTTCTGATGAAATTACACTGATTTTATTGAGAATTGAGGACAAGCAAGTATTGCAGTTGAGCCAATTGATCTGTGGTATATATAATGTTATACTTCTGTTGGCTTATAGTCTCCAGTTCACAGGTAACCTAGATAGAGTTTTACAGGATATAGGCCTGTTCTTCTTGGAGAAAAATCTCATTATATCCCAAAACAATATGAAGAAGCCGACCAATTGCACAATAGGGGATTTGCATAGCCGCCATTTTGAATCCAGATTCGCATTGAATTATGGGACTAATGGTACAGTATGAAATGTATAGAAAACATGTCATGGACTATTTATCAATGCTCTAATGTCAATATCCTTGAATTATGCATGTTTCCATACCACAGGTCCCCATCTTTCCCATCATGCATTTGGTTAACTTAGATCATTTATACAAGCTATGATACTGGTGAAAATATTCTTGCAATTTTCAATAAAAATGTTGCCGAGTTTGTGTATGTCAAATATCATCAGAATCAGTCCCAGAATACACTGTGACAGACATGCGCAGTCGCACATGCAAGTCCCCTATTAATCCAATTTGATCCAGATTGTCGCTATAGATCAGGAGAAAATAAAAATCATAAAAATGTTCTAGAAAAAGCCAGGAAAATGTTGTTTACTTGGATAAAACATTTTTACATTTACATTACATTTTTACATTACACGTTGTGTTCAAATGTTGATATGCTTTTATATTCTTACCTTTCTCTACCTTAATTATTGTACAAGTAATCGCTGCAACGTCGTTCAGACTACTAGACTTTTAAACACTCATGTAGCATAAATACACAGAGATATCATGAAATAGAATCAACATGAAACATGAAACATAAAAGCTACTAGCATAAGCAGTACAGCAAAACAGTTGTGTGATCTGGTGCTAGTCCACAGAACTAATCTCCAGCACCAATGGTATAAAATACAATTTTTTTAAAAATCAATTTCATTGAGTCCGGTTCCGTTGCAGTTTACAATGGTAATCTCATTGAACCCAGTCAGTCACACCCACAGTATTGAATATCACTACACTATTATTATTATTATTATTAATATTTCACTTGAAATATTGATATCAAGCATATAGTTTAAACTTCATTCCTGGTCCAACTGGAAGGCCCACCCTTCACAATTGTTATGAACATTTAATTAACCTGGGTTTTAATTCCATTACTCTTCATGGTAGTGATTAACTTTAATCATGTTTTTTTTCTATGCTCTACAAAAAATACATACTTATATGGCATGTTACATATTATATGTAACCTTATATGTTTGTAAAAGATATGATGTGTATATATTCATGTTTCCGCTACCTGAATGTGGTTGCCTGGTGATCGCTAAGGACGCACCGCTACCTCATTCTTGCACCTGAACTTGGTTTGAACACACCTGTTTTTTTCTTTTTTGAATAAACTTGGGGCGGTCGCACACAGACCGTCATTTCCAGTGCCCTCCTGTGTTTGTTTGTTTGCGTTGTAACTATATAACAAGTTATGTTATGAAATCAATGTCTACATAATATTAACTCAAAGTTGACATGTTTGAGGATACTTTTGGTCTACTCAGTGAATCACCTCATAGTTCAAGAATGCTCTCCCATTTGAACTTCTTGTTAGGTTTTGTCTAATGACAATTACCATTATAACTTTGCTAGGGTGTGGTAGTGTCAGACATACTGGAGGAGCTGGGACAAGCCACAACCAAGGCCTTCCAAGACCAACATGGTGAGGACAGAGTCATATTTGTTAAGTGTGACAATACACAGGATGAGGACATTAGGCGTAAGTACAACTGTGGCTGCACCCTACACTTGGTGCAACAAATAAGGAACTGAGAGCTGTAATTTTTCCTGGTAGAGGCGTGGTCATTATTTGTAGGAAAGAGGCCTACATTTATTAATTTGATTGAATAGGAATCTCTGAGGCGATTAGCTGAAGACATTTCTTTTCACTAAGACTACATAATCAAGGCCTCTCCAACTTACTTCAGTTCCATCTTCATATATATGTGGAAAGAGATGGTTGACATATGACTCAGGTTCAGCTCAGGTTCAGCATACACCATGATCATTTATGTTGTTTTCATGTACAGCAGAGACTTTCTCAATCCCTTGGGTGCTATATGAATGATAATACAATATGTGATGCTGTCTTTGAAAAAGAGGTCCATATCGGCAAAATTGATTATGAAGTTAGCTATGGGATGGGTAAACACCATTAAACAGCTTTCCAATGATGTATGGTATTTAATTTTAGCCATATCGGGTATATGTTTATGTTTGTGGTGAGTATTTAAGCGATCCACTTCGGTACTGAGATATCCAAGCTCAGAGTATTGAGACTTTTCTTTGGTGCACAGACCTAGGTAATGCACATTTGTCATCACAGAATTGTTATGCAATTTAGGGCATATAATTATTAGAATCTACTAGGGCCATGACATAACCAAGAGTCAGTTG
The DNA here is from genome assembly GCA_942159475.1 of Sthenelais limicola. Classification (NCBI taxonomy): domain Eukaryota; kingdom Metazoa; phylum Annelida; class Polychaeta; order Phyllodocida; family Sigalionidae; genus Sthenelais; species Sthenelais limicola. The sequence goes on from OW804098.1 coordinate 118,106,176, forward strand.
ATTTCATTGAACAGTTTTTATTTTATTGCGCTGTGAAAAAATTGTTCCTGAACGTAATTATTGGTATAAAAGTTTTCACCTGGCACTTGCCTCCAGATCTGTTCCAGGTAACTAAGGGGATGTTTGGTAGACCAGAAGTGGTGGTTCACAGTGCTGGTATTCTCCATGAGTTCCAGTGGCAGATGTGCCTTGATGTTAACCTGGTCAGTTTATACTCTTCAAATATTTATATTGTATTTGTATTCCAATCATTTTATTCAGCCAAATCATTGGGTGGTGCTCATTGTTCTCATCTGTTGCTAATTGAAAGCAATACGAATAAGGATGTAACACAAAAATAGCACCCAGTTTTTGACTGCAGATTTCAATCCTGGATGGGAAACGGAGTTAATTAGGCAAAGGATTGATGGGTTTTAGCTAGTTATATGATCTTGATATATTATTGATATATCATTGATAATTTATATTATTGATGTATTATTTCTACAATAATTAATTGGGGGGGAGAGCTACAGGGTCCTGGAGTGGGAAGGAGTAAGGGAAAGGGAGATGGCATGGCATGGCATGGCAGGGAAGGTGACATGTGTGTGTAAGCAGTAGTCCAGTTGCTATGGTGACCAGGCTGGCCAGTGATCACTCATGGATGCAGCTGGGACCCTGCTTCTCCACACAAATGCAAATGTTACATAACACATACAGCTGGCACAACTAGGTCAGTCAGCATGTACCTTTTATATTTCCCTTGTTTTGGACTCCAAAATACCCCATGTTAAAGAACTAGAGAAAATCTTGTTCATCGTTAGAAAAGAACCTTTCTTGTCGATTCACTTTTAAGAAATGCAACCTTAAATGCCTAATGTTGGTACTAAGCAGGGACTATTTCTTGGTGGGTTGATATGAAGTGGTGCATTGCAAAAGAAGATTCACAAGTAGACTAACTCCTAGTCCCTATAGCCGATTGTATGCAGCATATATTAGCTGACATAACTACTTTATATTTAATTTCTTTCAAAAGAATACTTATTTTAACAATTGAAATGAAATGAATGCTCCCACATTGGCAGCTGGGTATAGATGAATTACACTTCATTATATGAATTGATATATCTTCTATGACAAAAATAAACATGTTCTACTATAGTTAAATCCCCCTAGGGAAGAATGGAAAAGGAGTGTACTAGACGTGAAATAGTTGGAAAAGAGGACCTGATCTTGGAAATGGGTCTCTACAGCAGGACATGGCTTTTCATGTAGAGGAAATAGGACATATCATAGGAGAAATAGAACAAAGTTGCAGGGATACATGTTTCTGTGGTGGATCTCAGGGAAATAGTAAAAAAGAAGGCTGAAATGGATTAATCACCACTAGAGTGTTGTGGAAATAGTCAAATCTGGCTGGAAATAGGAAGTTAGCAGTTGGAAGTGAATTTGTAGTAGGCCTATGTGAAATAGCTTTTACAGCAGAGGAACTTTGTCATTGGTACATATTTCTACTATTGGACCCACAATATGACTTAATATGACCATATGAGCATTAATGACAATAAAACATGCATAACAGAATGTGAATTATATTCATCAGGGAGGCTGTATTCGTACTACAGTGGAGGCCCTAAAGTACATGAGTAAGGCAGAAGGGGGTGCTGGGGGTGCTATAGTACTGACTGGATCTATAGCTTCCCTGGGCCCCGTTCACAACTGTCCTGTCTATGCGGCCTCCAAGCATGGTGTCCTTGGTTATACACAAAGCTGGGCGGTAAGTAGCCTTACACATTGTTTTCAATTTCAAAATATAGTTCAGATATGTATACATACCTAGACACAGCAGATTATTAAGGAGCATAGGGATATGGTGTTATACAATATGTTTTTAGCTCCTTTCTGACATACACCAAAATGACCTACCACTAGTCATATATTAAATTTTGGTAGGCATTGTGGTATGAGGGCTGGGAGGGTGACTGGTATTTGTGGCATATCGTGCAAAACAAAAGAGTCAGCAAGGTTAAGTAATATGTTTATTTGGCTCGGACATGTTTTATGTTTCTGAATACAAATCCACCAATGAAGAAAGAAAGGAAAAGAAAAAAAAAATTCTAACCAACATGGACCGACTGGTCAACAGCTTTGAATGAATGTTCAACAGTTTGAAGTGCGCAGTTGTCATCACTAGGTAACGAGCACTTCCTTCCGGTAGCCAAGGTCAAGGTGATCGTTCCTCCCGCTCCAAAGTAGTAGAATATAGTAAAAGAAATATAAATGTCTAGGAGAAATAAGTAGATGGTATCGAGTCAGTCTGACGACGGCGATCCAATGAGAGAGTCAGATATTCCAGTAAGGAAAGACTACGCCAATCACCAATTCCTTTGATGTCAACCAAGGACACCCCGATGCTGTGCAGAAAGGTGGCGCCGGACCTCCTGAGAGTATGTAGACCAACATTGGAGGGTGACAGACCAATCTTGGAGACCAAGGATTTCAGGAAAGATAGGACGTCTCTGTATAGGACTGGGCGAACACTGCCACGTAAGAGGCAGAGGAAGATGGGCGAATTGGAAGTCGCTGGAAATTGAAGAAAGTTATCCTCGATGAGACCACACACAGTGGAGAGCCAGGCAGCCGTTTGAGAGGAATAAGGAGAGGCGTGTCAGACACTCCCATAGTCTTGCTTGATTCCACAGAGATGTGTGCGCCCCATGTAGAGAGGGAGACACAAGATCTAGGTATCACATGAGAGTCATATGCTTCAGAAAACTTGTCTGGGATGATATTTGATTTCCTTAAGAGGGTCCTGAAAGACATGGCCATCACCCCCCACATAGCGGCTTGATTAGGATCAGCAGAGTTGACAAGCAGATACAACTGTAGCAACTGTGCCACAGTGAGCGTAATAGCGTGTTTTGGAGGAGCTCCTACCCTCCTCTTAAGGCCAGACAAGACCATCTTGATATAAAATGAAGAGCGTATACTTTCTGGCGCACAACAAACTTTGTGAAGACTAATGATAGATGATAAATAATTATCAATTGAAGTAAATTTCATTGATAAACCTAAATACGACAGGAACCTTGCCACAGTCTGAGTCGAGGCTGGGACAGGACAGAGGCCATAACTGTCACAAAAGGAAATGAACTTTTTCCATTGCGCTGATCTCATTGATAAGGTATTTGACGCCCAGGCGTTACTGATGTTTAGGCTGACTATATCGTTGAGGTCACGCAGTGTTGCACCTGGAACAGCATAAGCAGAAGTCAGAGAGACAAACAGACTCAAAAGATGCGAGACGAGATAGTATGTCAGGCATAACGTTCAAGTGGCCAGCGATGTGAGTGGATGTCAGGTGGAAATTGCAGTTGGCTGAAGCCCCAAAAATATCTCTGAGCAGGTCCATACATTGGGAATTGGAGGTGCGACCCGAGTTAATCATCGAGACTACTCGAGTATTGTCGGAGACGCAGACAATCTTGCAACCCTGCCACTCAGCTCCGAACCTATAACATGCTAGCCATATAGGAAGGAGTTCAAGGTAGTTAATGTTGAAAAGTTTGGGCACCAAGTTTATCCAGTGACAGTGGTTAGGACAGATGGATGAAAGCTGTGTAGGAGGGTGGGTGCTCATAAAGGAGCCGGCGACCCAGTCAACCGCCCATACCAAGCCAAAACCCGTCAGGCAGGCGTCAGTATGGAGAGACGTACCATCATGAAAAAATTATGCTTCATCATGCAGGAATGGCAATTGAATATAACTGCATAATGGGACCACCAACTAATGTCTTCTTTGAATTCAAAGGACAAAGGAACACATTTGGTGGAGGCGTCAAGACCCTTCAGCAAATCAATAATGCGTCTTGAAAAGGTGCGACCGCCCCTGACGAGTTTGGAGGCGTGGGCAATGTTGCAGCAAAGAACTTTCAGTTGATGAGGTGTAGCGAAGGATTTGTCTGAAAAATAATCAATTTCATGAAGGAGCTTGTCCAACTTATTGGCCGGTAGAGACATGGTCATAGATTCAGAGTCAAATATTATGCCTAGGTAGCGGCAACTAGTCAAAGGGCTTGTGCACTTGTCCCACGCGACTATGAAACCTAATTGACCCAGTAGAGAGATCAACTCAGACTGTGTTCATTGGCAATGACTATATGATGGCCCCCAACAGATGAAGTCATCTAAATAATTTATGATGTTTGGGAAACCACGGCGAGAGAGGCAAGCAACGACGAAATCAGAGATAGTGTTGAATATGTAAGGTGCTGAGGAAAGGCCGAAGCATAAGCGAGTGTCAGTCAATGTCACAGAGTCTCCATCAAAAACCCATCTGAGGCCTTGCAAGGTCCATTGGGATGGATGAACACTAATTGATCTGTAGGCAGCTCTGATGTCTACCGACGCCATATAGAAGCCGGGCATTAATCAGATGCGTCGCTACCGGGGGGGACGAGGGGGACATGTCCCCCCCACTTTTGGTGGCAACCTAAAAAGGTCCAAGCCCAAGGGTCTAAACAATTTCAGTACCAAATTTTAAAAAAGATCCTTTTAATAACTTTCATTCTATAGCCTTTTAGACACATGTACAATTCCATGTAGTAAGACATACAACCACCAATATTGTAGAAAAGTAATAATTTCCATGAGTAAGGTCCCTGCTCGCAATGAGCACCATTAGGCCTTTTTGTTCCACCAAACTACATTTAATTATTGTTCTAAATGGTTTTCTAACACTTAGACATTTGTATGTTTTTTATAAGATCTTCTTCACTTGGGGAAAAGTATATTTTCTAGAAAAGTGATATTTCTCAAATGCAAGTTCCTGGTATCTTTTTAAAAGCCAGCATGGGGGAGAGTATGAGAGGGGTAACCCCTCACAGGAGGGGGGGTGAGCATGTGTCAAGGCACTAAATTGATATTTTTGGTAGTGTTGATTTCACAAGACCTCTTTGTGGAAATATTTTCATCTTTGGATTGCTGAATGCTTTTTGTCGCATGGATATATGTACTAAATTACAAGGCAGTGTATCAAATAAATCCATGGTATTTCTAAGGTTCTTGGTGTATATTTCGCTACTTTACTAGTAAATGTCCACCCAAAAATATTGCAAACTTTTTTATTAAAAACTAGAATTATCAAACTTAAAATATATAAGTATTTATTAAATCTCCTACAGTTTACTATCATTGAAATCTGCTTGATCTCATTTTTTCAAATATGATATCTTAAAACCTAATTTTTGCGACTTGTGACTCATTTTCCTGAAACACATCTCAAATATTGTATGAAGCAGCGGAAACATATACATACATAACTTTGCAAATAATACAATTTCATGTTCTATGACAAAATGATTGAGATGACTTTAGTTGAAATCAGCTTGTTTTTACCTGCACACATTGGATTTGAAGCATGATTCTGGTCGAGATCGTTTTTTTTAAAACTTTCATTGACAAAATTTAACATTCATGATATGTTTCAATTAAGTCTAGGTTTTACAATTTGGATCACCTCAAATTATTAGGCAATTTAGAAAAAAAATATTTCTTTTATCATTTAATAAAAGTTAGTACAAATAAGTGTATAATCACAAGATCTTAACATCCTTGAGACAATCTGTCTAGGGATGTCATGTAAAACAATTTCTTTAATTAAGCCCTGAATTCATATGCACGATTTGAGATTCATTCACGGCTTCAGGTTCTGTGTTTAATCACGGGTGTTTGTTTGGGGTACAAGACCTGAAGTCGTACCTCTTTTTTGATAGTAATAATACTAATTTTTTAAATGCTCAATTTGGAGAGAAAAAGTGAACTTGTGGGTTGTTTGGCCATCAAGATTTTGTCTGCAATTCTGATGTATAGAGCTGAGAAAATTGTTTAAAGAAACAACCCTAGAAGCAAAGAAGAAAGTAAAAAAACAGTGAAAATAAGAAAAATCTAACTGTAGTCATTTTCCTGTGTAACATCACCTTTTTTCTTATGTTTTTTTTTTTTTTTTAATTGTTGAATGGAATAAAACAAAATATAAAAAGAAGGAGACCTAATTTTGGCATGTGCAGAAGAAAATGCACTATAAAAGGGAAGAAACTGTGTTGGTACTCCAAGAATTAGTGAAGTTATAGTGTTTCAAAGTAGAATAAACAATAATTCTTCTGTATTGCCAAATCGTGAGTACACCTGCGAGTTTCATCATGATAGAAAATTGTAGGACCACCCATGAGAAGTTGTATACCTTATTATAGGAGTCTACAATAAATTGCAGTATTCCCTACACATCAACGATTAGGTGTAGAAGCAGCAGCTATTTGAGTTGAAAACGCAAAACTCCCTTTTTTCTATAAGGAATCGCACACTGTGGTAAGAGTTCACGCATTTCCCTAGTGAAAGTACACGAAAAGCGGGTCAACTTGTTGCACGCTCATAGCGCTTGTCTATATTGGCTTTTCGCGTACCTTTCTACTGGCAGCTGCGAGTGTGTAGTGACGTCACCACGCGCTAAGCGCGTAAAATTAGTCGCCATACTGAGGCGGTGGCGGCTTGGCTTGCTCAGTGGTGCGTGTAAAAGCTAGGGGGTGTGTGGGGGTGTGTGGGGGTGTGTGGGGGTGTGTGGGGGTGGGTGGGGGTGCATGTGGTGGGGTTTGGGGGAAATAATATTGATTTTCTCGGGGGCAAATTTATTATTCCCTTAAAGATCATCATTTCATCAATTTGGTGCATCATTTCCCATGTGAAGTATGTCTTCCCCATGCCGGAGTGAGTGAGTGAGATTGGTTGCTTTACACAGGTTACACTGGTTATCAACACTTTGAAGTGTTATATCAAGGGCGGGAGAGCTGAGAGGGAGGCAGTTTATGATCATACCCAGGAAACAGAGATAGAAAAGAAGGGAGAGAGAGACAGAGAAAAGAGACAGAAAGGCACTTTAAGGTCCCACCCAGGACCAGGCAGTTTAAGGTCTTACCCAGGACCCTCCCCATGCCGGCTTCTGTAATAAAAGAATACAGGAATATACCAAATGTAACACAGCTATATTTAAATAGGATTATATTCATGAAATAATAAACAATTGATGTAATTCTTATTCTAGCCATTTAAATAGCCAGACTAAATATGTGATTTACATATATGTATTTGGATTAATGACTTAACTAATTATCGTAAAGATCAATATTAAATTTCCCTCTCATGGAGATAATCAAAATTGTTGCTTCTCAGACCATCTAATCACAACTATTGTTGTGGTATGTAACTAACACTATACCGCTCACCTTATAATCTGTGCATTTCTCAGGGGCTTCAGACCTTGGAACAGGCTACAAACATATTATGTAATGCATTCGCACCAGCAGACAAGGCCTGTACGTGTGACTGACCTCGCCCCTGTGCTAACGGGAGTGAGGTGGACATTCCTTTTAGGCGGCGTCAGTCATCTGGAACAACTAGGTCATTGTTATGGACTAACATTTGATTTAAGTAGAATCTATGTTTGGCCCACTACTCCCCTTATTATGGCCTCGCTACCTGTCGTCCAGTTACTATGGGCGGTCACCAAGTGCCGCAACTTAACATACATTAAAATCGATTTGATGAGATTCTGGGAGGTTTTTTTTCTCTATAGAACCCCGCCTAGCAGTGACCGTATTCGAACGTTGATATACAAAAAAAAGGACCTTGTATAAAGACGAAATCTTCAGGACATCTTAATCAATATGATTTCTTATGATATCTGAAATCTTGTTGTCTTCCCATGATTTCTTCATAGAGAAATGTTAGTAGGAACGTCGCGAGGATGAAAAAAAAAAGCTGCCCGGGCGAGGCTAGAAGCTCTAACCCTTGGCACTGAGGGCGAGAGCTCTGCCAATGAGCTACGCATTTTGGTTTGGAGAGCAATGTGTAAATAAATCATTTAAAAACTTGATTGTGAATGTATAGAAACCTACATGGTACCTAACGTTCTACCACTTACCTTAGAATGTGTACATTTCTCAGGTGCCTAATGATTTAATGAATGACACAAAACTGAAACAAAGTTGAACATGGATTATTCATGAGAAGTGATACTAAAAAGCATAGTTAATGAATTAGAGTGAAATAAAAGAGACGCATGCATCATACTCACCTGGGATACGTCTGTACTAAAACTACATCCATTACGTTTGGTGTGGTGGGCTGCCCAGTGGTCGGAGAAGACAGTAAATGAGGGTGTAAGCAGCAGGTGCAGGTTGAATGGACGGAGGTAAGGGTTGGTAGGTATATAAATAGAATATAGCTGTCTAGGTGGGTCTCTGCGGCCGCTGCCCCTGCTGCGGCCGCAACCCCCCCCCCTCCCTGGTCACCCTTGAGTGCCTAGCTTTCTGGGCCGCGTGGGTGTACGCGAACTAGACGTGTGATACAGCGCGCTCTTTCGCATGAAAACACACTTATTTATAACAGTGCACATCCAAATCGTTGCTGAAATTGTGCATGTGTAAGGTTGGAAGGCATGATTTGGGACGATTTGGGATGATTTGGGACCCACAATCTGATTACGATCTCTCGCACACATGTCCCAAATAGTATGATAGATCCTGAACTCCGAATGGGCTCCCAAATTGTGCATATGTATTCAGGGCTTTAACCCACGATCAGAATATGATAATTGTATTGATTTCCTTTTGTTTTTTTACGGGTTTAGCCAGATTTGAAATACCTATAATTCCTTCCCTATTTAGCTTATATTCAAAGACAAGGAAAGGCCCTGCATGTGTCTTCCTCTGATGTATAATGTGCACGTATTATGTAAATATGTAAATTACCATATAAAGTGGCAGTATGAATTGAAAACTGATACATGCTGTTGTACACTGCATGCACACAAAAATATGGGGGAAATGGTCCAAGATACCAAAATATGTCCCCCCCACTTGGAAATTGCCAGCAACGCCCCTGGATAGTAAGCCATTCAAATTCATAGACAGATCTATTTATATTTGAAATGATGACCATGTTATATAACTTGAAAAACTGTCATTATTGTCCCAGAAATATAAAAGACAAAAATTGATTACAACATTGTACTTTGTTTGGTGACTTAATTCATAAAAACTCATATTGCATCAATTATAAAGACTCAACCTGAGTCAATGACTGATGTGACATTGAACATTCCATGAGAATATATCTAGCTTGAAGGGGCCAACATCTCCCAATAGCTGGAGAGACCCACTTCCATAACATTGAATGAATGACAATAAGTTTTTTTCAAATTCAATTTCAAAATTCAAAACAAGAATTCAAAACATAATTAGAAGGTTTGTATCAATCTCTCCCAACAAAACACATAGTTGTGACTCTTTGTGCAGGGCAATTTATCTCTCGATGAATGTAACAAGCAAGAGAGAATTAAGTATAAGAACAGCTGAATACCATGTTCAAATACGGTTATGATAAAGAACTGTATGAACAGGACTGAGCCACCTCCAGTTAATGATGACAGTGGCATTTGTTAACTGTAACATAACAGTTGGAGGGCTTAAAAACAATCCCCTCGCTGGGGAAACTACCCCTTGTCAATTTGTCAATTTGATTGAATACAAAGTTTACTAAGTCTTAAATTTTAGTCAGAAAATGTAAAATCCTCTTGAATATGCCAAGTAGAAGTCAAGAGGTATAAACTTCAGTTCAACATAACCAGGTATACTTTTCATCAGTCATATATTATACATATGTATTTTTGTTTAACTCAATCTAACCCAGTGGCTCAACAAATGTTACGAAGTGCCCAGAGCACTGGTCTACAATTCGCTTGTGCTTTGAACATGAATTATACAGAGAAAGAGGAGGCTATGAATTATCAGGTTATCAGTAATATTAATTTTACAGGATATCATTAGAGGAGGGAAATGAGGAATAGCATTATTTGTAATATTGATTTTTATATTCATAGCTGCCAGGTAATTATGACAAGACAGGAGTGAGGTTTAACTGTATCTGCCCTACAAGTGTAGATACTGAGATATTAAAGCACGTTACCCCAGACAGGGCCCGCAATACAGAGGGCATACAAGGTGTCCTGGCAAGCCTGAAAAAACTATCGTAAGTTTGCAGTCACTTGTGATATTTCAGAGAAAAAGGAGTCAAAAGTTGTATTTTATAGTTTTCAAATGTTTGTTTCCATAAGATCCATTTGCATGTTAAATTAAAAAAAGGAATCCATTGGTAGAAATAATGTTATTTCAGTGTTTTTAACTGTATTGATACATGTACTAAATTCCCAGACGGTGTACAGAATATATCTTTGTATTTCCAAGGTCATCTTGGCTATCATACTTTAATAGCTATTGTCCAGCCAGAAACACTTTTTAAGCATAACAAGTAGAACTACTTATTAGGTTTTCTGAAGGTTCAAATCATTGGAATGTGCTAGGCAAGTTGTGGCCCCATGTGAAAAATCTATTTGCTAAAAAAACACAAGCTTACCACCCAAAGCTCTCCACTGTGGCAACCGTTTATCCCATAAGCCTATTTAGCTCACATCTTTCTAGCTTATTTCAATCTAAGCCGCACTGATTCTTTGACCAATTTAAAGAGAATGACATCAACAACTAAATATCCAAGTTAAAAGCAAACTGGGTCCCATATGTGAAGATATTAGTGAAATTAACAAATAAAATGACTCGAAAATGAGACAAATGTAAAAATACTCACAATGTCCAAAACTCCCTAACCACTGGACCAATATGAAACTGTAGAGCATACATAATACAAAGTGCATACCCATTGATACATCAGCATCAGTTTTACTTTAATCCTTTACTTTAATGGGGAGAATACATTATTCATGAAGTTCCATATATCAGCTACAGGCGATTAAATTATTCAAATTAGTCATAAAAGTAAATCTTTCATCTATACTGGACATTGAGGGTGAGATTCTTTCATTGATTAGATTTCTTTCATTGATTAGATTCAATACTTTTACCTTTTTTAAAAACAAAGATGAATAATTAATTTAATGAGTGCCAAACATCAGATTTGGAATCAGGGTAATTTGCAAATCTATAGAATCAATCAAAAAATATTGCGACCTAGAACGCAAGGTTAACCCCAAATATGAGGTTTTGCCTCATGACTACAAAGGGAAAATATGTTAGAACTAGTTGCCAGTGCAAACCCATACTAATAAATCATATGTTTTCCTTTCACAGACCAGACTATGTGGCAGAGGCAATGGTGAAGTGTGTGGAGGATGATTCAATCAATGGTAAAGCAGTGCGAGTGTCCCAGGCCCTTGGCATCGACATAGCACCAATGTTAGACCAACCTGACCAATGATTCATCCATAATTAGTCCCTGCATGAAAAGCCTAGGGGCTATAGCACCAATGTCTGAACAACCTGACCAATGAGTCATCCATAATTAGTCCCTGCATCAAACAACCTTGGGGCTTAAGCAATATGTGAAACATCCTGGTAAAAGTGTCTAAAGACATCAAAAACATTTATTTTGGCCATTAACTTAACACTTTAATTTTGGAACTTTGTTGAATGTGCTAAGACATATATATGGCAATATATATGGCATATAATATATATGGTAATCAAATAAAGCCAGGTTAGATAGAGGAGATAATGAACTTCTGTTATTTTTTGCATCTTTAAAGGGAAGGATACACTGAATGAAATTTTGATTGCTTATGTACAAATGTGACTACAAAGAACATGGTAGTAGTAACCTCATAAAACAGTCCTAATGCTGGTTTTGTTCCTATAGTAGACATAAAATTCATACAACTCATAGAGCAATGTGTAATGTCCGATTGATAACCTTAAGTGACTATGGGAACTTAATATATCAGATCAAAGAACAACAACAACAGGATCTAATGGACCTCGCCAGCACACTCTCTTTTAATCTCTTTACAAGCCCAGGGTTGTTCACAGCTGTGAAGCACCCTCTATATAACCAATACACAGGCAATTTGTATGAAGATACAATGCACCAACACATGGTGTATAACATATGACACTACCATAGCAGCGACCAGCGCCCTCTCACAACACATACTGCTTAACCCAACCCCGTTGTCGCATACCCAACAGCCGCGTGGGCCCAGCTCTGGTTTAGCAAATACTGATCCTGAGCCATGCACCACATATGTATATATAAGCAAGAAGAAGTAAACATTCCTTATGCAACAGGCACCAACTTACCACCACCACCACCATCAGCTCTGGACATACTCCAGTTCTTCCGCTAGTGAATGGGGAGAATGTGCAGATAGATGTATAAAATCTCTTTGACCTCAACTTGAAAAGTAATGCATTTGACCTACTTATCCTAATAGAAATAGTTACACATTATGATTCTGGTCACGTGACAGCACAATTAATATATAATATATTTATATATCTGATTATATGTATAGTCAGCCCGATGAAATGAAGGTATATGAGGAAGAGCAGCCATGACTTTCAGTTAAATCAACAATTAAACTTTCTCCTAACTGGATCTTTTATGAAATGAGATATACTTGTGGCCAATAAACTACTCATTTGAAAAGGATATCATAGCTCATTTGAAAGCCCCTGACCAGTTCTATATTTCAGGATAGGTGAGAATCTGTCCCCCGAGATGGTACTTATATCCAAAATGTTTGTCCTGGCCCTGGGCTATTAGTATGCAACGGTCCCCTGCTATGCAAAAACTGTTTGAATGAGGACAAATCATCATGACATAGATACTGATGTCATTAATAACGCTGCATGACTAAACCAGACCTACTGTGTCTTGAAAGCAGATAAGTCCATTTATTAGACTACTGTGCATTACTGCTTTACTTTCTCATTTCATAAACAAGCTGGGTCGCCATTTGTATTCCTGACGATTCAACTGAAAGTCATGGCTGCTCTCCCTGTCATACCTTCTTTTCACTGGGCTGATTATACAGTGTTTGCCTTGTCCATTGTAATATCCCTCCTCATTGGTCTGTATTTCGCTTATATGGATAAGAAAAAGGCCCGGAATACAAGTGAAGAATACTTGTTCATAGGGAGGAAAGCTCATGTGAGTAATAAATTTCTGTATATGTATAATCATTTGCAGTCATGAATGTCATGTTTATCGGTAGGCTACAGAATTACAAGAAAACTATTTAGCTCAAAGGTAAATATTCTAATGTCAGTCAAGAACATGTAGAGATGAATGTGTTACCTTTGGGAATAGAATTAAACATCTCCTGATACAGCTTTCTATGTTGCTTCAAAAGCAGAGAACCTCAACCAAATGCCACTAAACACAAGAAGCCATGCTAATGGGAGGAGAATTTTGAAAACTTTTATACCAAAATCTACTAAAATTACATGCTCAGTAGTCTGAGTCTCAGATTTAAGTCAATAGCTACTGATGGTAACCCTTCCTTCATCTCCCTTCTATTTCAGCCATCATCTCATACCATCTACTCACTTCATTATTTCCAACTATGTAACAAAGTAACTGTCCATATGGTATGATATCAACACCTAAAATTCTATTGATTGAAATGTAATAGCCAATAATTCAGGGCTTGGCGGTATACTGGGAATAACCCGAGCCTCTCAATAAATAGCTATGGCATACGCCACTATATTATTATATCCTGAATAAAGATATGTTCAAAAAATAAAAAAACTTAGTATGAATGATGTTATAATCAAAGCAATAGTTGAATAATTAATAATAAAAGGCCTGAAACACTAAGCTCCTAAACTACCTATATGTTGTATGCATATATGTATACATTTTGCATTGTACAACCTCACTTTAAACTGAAGTCATACCTAGTTATTTTGCAAAGCCTTGATGGCTGTTAATCAATCTTTAATTAAGTTCCATGCAACCTGGGAAGGTCCTACCCCATATATGGATTTGCACAGCATGTAACATAACAGTATAACAACAACGGAAAGGTTACTTTATCATTCTATTTAAAAATCATGTTCCGTCTTCTGTCCTCATTTTTTTTTGTTTTATACTCCATCATGAATCAATGAATTCTTTATTTGAGACTATTCAAAATGGATGCATAGTTTGAAATGGGTTGATATGCTATTATTGGTGAAATATGTGCAAAATAAAAAAATGTCCATTTTCAATATATCAGGGCGATACAGTGGGGGTGGAAACAGCGCACTGATTCAAGCAGAAAATGCGTGTCCACTGTACAGTCTAGCCTCTGCATGCTAGGTGACGCTGTAGTGCTGTTGTCTGCACTATAATACCACCTTTGATTGCCCTTTTCCACAAAAGCATATTACTGATACACTTATACAAAGTTTGATGAAGGAGTAGTAGCAGTGGTACTGGCAATTATTTGGTGGACATGCATAATCCTTGTGACAATTCTCTCTGTATAAAATCCCCCCCCCCCGTCCCCACTGGATAAATAAATCAATTAGTTTAAATGTTGTAATTCTTTATTGTTATTTGACGTTGATTTTTGACCCCCTGTAAGGTCAGTCGCACCTAATATGGCTAACAAGTGCCTGATCCTGATCCCCCAGGACCATCAGCACACAAAATGCATAATCGCGACTAACATAATTTTGAATTGCTTAGCATGGATATAAATAATTATGAATTCTTTCAGTAGATTTCAATTTTGGTCTGCTAAAGAAATATGGGTCAATACATCTACCCAAATGTCAATTAGAAGGGTGTTTGTAAGAAGGATGATTGTTAGAGAGTCAATTAGGCCTGGCTAAAATCTAATAGGGCAGTTCACAAATTGAGAGCGGCACCATGCAGAGAGCGGTGGAAACGGCCCAAACTAAGAGCTAGGCGGGCAGGGTCACAGAAGCCTTAACTCTTAACCATAGGCTTCTAACTTTCTCCTTTTACTCCAAGAATTTGAATTGTTGTATAATACTGTCTACTATCCAATATTATTGAATGACATGTTAAGATTGGCCATGCTTGATAACAGGACATTTCATTCGCTAGATTTTAGCAAATAGCAACTTTTGTAACAGTGTATCAACAAAAACAAGGGGTACGGGCTGCAGTGGGTCAGTGGCCGTGTGCTCCTAGGGATTCACAAACCTCTGCCCGTTTACTGGGAGCCCAGGTTGAGGGTGCATGGTTTGGCCTGCATAGCTAGGTGGGTCAACTGAACTACGCATGCGCGCAGTGGTAAAAGTTTATCCCGCAGTCACTGGTGCGCACTGTTGACGGAATTTGTGAAGTGGGCTATTTTAAAACAAACTCTTTTGGAGACCGTTTTCAAGAGATTACCCTAATTATGAATGTAGATCGAGGGAAGAGGAGATGATCTGAACGGATGGAGGATCATCAATGGAGAGAGGCGTGGAGGATGCCCATTGATCCTGGCACAGAATTTACACCTCTTAATGGATATATTAGACCAAACTATTAAAATATAGCCTTCCCGTCATAATGTTACAAAGAATAGTTAATAATACAGTTTTAAAAGTTCAAGCTCTGTTTCAACCCTAGTACCTTCCTGTTGGAGTGAGCATAACTCTGTCAACACTCAATGCAGTTGCCTTACTTGGAATACCAAGTGATGTCATGCTGAATGGAATCATCTTTATTGGGGTAACAGTTGGATATGGCCTAGGCGGTGTTGTTGTTGCACATATTATAATGCCCATCTACCATGAAGCAAAACTGAAGAGTGCCTATCAGGTAATACCTTTAATAGATCATTATTGTACTTTTTTCATGGGCGCTGCCATTAAGGCGGCTTCCCAAAAAAACGTCCACATCATTCCTATTTAAGACACTTAATTACATCGCCAAAATGTTGAACAAGCCCTACAATTCAAATAACATTTTTGTAGTGGGATGTAGGGCACGACCAAAACCTAGTCCCCCCCAATAGTAAAATCTTCATGAACTTGGAATCCTTTTAAAAGTGTCAATTATTATATCTAAATTTTCTTTTATTGTTAACTAAAGAAAGAAGCATTTCTAAAGTTCAGGTAATAGTTTTCACATTACCATTGTCATTTATCAATATTAAGTATTAAAATGTAAAAGCACACAATGAGAACGGTATGATTCCAAAGTTACGAAAGCTGGCAGATACTCACTAAACATTGAAAGAAAATACAACTACAACCACACAGGTGAAAAACCCTGTGAGGCGACCTGCAAACCCAGTATAAATAAAAGCTTTAAAATAAAAACACTTCAAATTGTGATGTGTCTTCTCCTGCATTAAATGAATGGTCCAAAGAAATATTTTTATGTGTTTGTAGTTCCTAGAGTTGAGATTCAACAGAACCATACGGATAATAGCAGTTCTTAACTATTTCCTGTTGTCGGTAAGAATCTCATGCAATACTGATTCCCATAATCCTCTGTAGATTTCTTCTCAACTTTTACCACAAATAATAGACACTCTAAACTTCAAGAAACCACAAGACAATAATTATTCCCATAATACTGATTCCCATAATGTTAGATCATTTTCATGATGTTTAATCCCTGAATGTAATTTCTTATACCGTGAATATGCCTTAGGTTAAGAGTTCATAAAGTATTAAAATCCTCTGTAGATTTCTTCTCAACTTTTACCATGAATAATAGAGACTCTAAACTACAAGAAACCACAGGACAATAATTATTCATTATTGATATTGTGGAACACAACTATGTAATATACCAACTCATGCAGAAAACCCTTTCTGGACGCCAAAGATTGCTTGTGATTGTCATGTATATGGTCAATTCTATTTTTTTGGTGTCCATAAGGTTTTTATAAAATATCTTCAGGAATATTGAATTTTGATTTAGATGTTTCATTGAATCCGCCATTGAAAATGCTATAATCCAAATCCTGCTTTTGGAAGTCTAGAATAAATATTAACAATTCAAGCTTTGAAAAACCTCCTAAAATTGGCCATTTTGACAATGAGGCACAGAAAAATGTGCACTACCTGTGTAAAAGGAATATAATATATGTATGTTCGTAGATAAATATTTCGTTAGTCAGCTTTTGAGTTTCCATTTGAATATCCTAAATAACTTTTTGATAGTTATACAATAGTCAACCCTAGGCATACCGTGCATATGCCTAGATTGTTTTCTGAATTCTATAATTATTAAAAAGGTTGTTTGGGCGAATATGTTTTTATCTGATAGAAGAACACCAGAAAAATGTATCAATCTACCGGTTCTTGCATATTAATGAAATAGTAAAGAGACATACCCAATAGTCAACTTTTCTGCATACCATGTGTATGCATTATATTTATCCATATCTCGGCAAATTAATTAGGCATACATAGATAAGTTGGCCCCTTATTCAATGTAATAAGCAATTTATGTTGCCAAAACACATTTAAAATAATAATCAAGAGAATATCGGGACTTGTCCACAGAATTGTATGCAATAAAACTGTTTAAAAAAAATAATATTAGAAACATGCCATGAGTATGCCATTATACAAGAACTTGGAAATATCAGACCAGTGGACATCATATAATTCGTATAAACTGTCAGATCTCCTTTGCTTTACCTGGCCTCGGCCAATCTTGAACCTTCTGCACCTTCCTGGGTCAGTGTGGAAGCCCTTATCCGAAACCAGTCTCCCCAAGTATGCCACATCTCGGTGGAAGAGTTTGCATTTCTTGGATTTCAATTTCAATCCATAACTCTGAATTCTCTCCGGGATAAGACAGAGGTTCTGGAGACATTGATCAAAGGTTTTCCTGAACACTACCACATCATCCAGATAGACTATGCAAGACTTTCATTTAAGGTCATCTAGCATCTGATCCATCATTCACTGGAATGTAGCTAGGGTGTTACACAGTCCAAAGGCCATTACTTTAAACTGGAACAACCCCATACTTGAGAGAAAAGCTGTTTAGGACTTTCTCATCCATCGCTATTTGCCAATATCCGCTTTCCAGGTCGAGGCACAGAACCATTTATTTCTGCCTAGCGCCCCAACACACTAATCAATCCCAGGGAGCGGGAAGCTATCTTTAACTCTCATGGAATTCAACTGGCGATAATCAACATATAAATGCTGAGTACCATCCTTTTTACTAACCATCACAATGGGGGATCCCCACAGACTGTTGGAGTGCTCGATCCATTTTGTACATCTTCCAGATTTCTGTTTCCGCCATGTCACGCTTTGCTACCGGAATTCGCCTGTAAGGGAGCTTAGTAGGCCAGACATTTGCCATGTTAATAACATGACATACCACATGGGTACATCCAGGCTCTTCTTCCACCCATCTCAAGGTATTGAAAAGCACCCCCAAAACTCCTTGAGCAGGTCCGACAGGTCCGACAGGTCAGCTTTGACTTTTCACCGGGATCCTTCAAGTCTGTTTCCCGAATGAGTTTTTCCAGAGGGCATTCCATGCTGGGTCGTACAGGAGTGTCCCGCATAATGAGCTCACTACAGACGGTGTTTTCACAACCTGTATCAAATTCAGGATTGCTTTCTTAATTTCTTGATTATGATCCACCCCCTCTGGACAAGTAAGAGGGGACGATTGCAGCATCACCTCACTTTTTCCAACCACCATATCTGTATCAAGACAAAGGGTTTGATCAGACAGATTGTTGAAGGCTACTACAGCAGTTGGACTGACAGCCAATATATATGTATCAAGGCTTCCCAGGGAAAATTCATTCAACAATCTCTGCTCAGGCTCAAACATCAGTCCTTTTGATGCATCAGGGCCTCTGCGAATGTCAACTTTGGCTAGTGTGACGGTATGAGGTTGAATAGTCACCGCTTCCCTTAGTGTTACCTGGTGTTACCTGGTATCCGTCCTCTCCTCTACCATAATTGACTTCACAGAGGGACTCAGCTGCTTAGAACGGGGTCCAGGCCAGTAGTGCATTTGTACTGCATCTTCACCATGATTCAAAGCTAGCTTCCCTGAGCAGTATTCATCACATTTAAGCACATGGCCGAAGTCACAAGGAAGAATACTGACCTTGGGTCCAGATAAACACAATACCGCCAGACAAGTGATTATATACCGAAGTTGTGTGTTACCCTATGGGCGCCGCCATATTGTGCGCGAAAACGATGCCCAGTGGTCTTGGGGGACAACTTGACACTTATAAACAATGGCTATACATAGCTAAGGTGTCAGCGGACTTCAATTATCATGCTCTTATTGTTTTATACTGCTACGACCTTCAGTTTCCATCCTTCTTAGAGGTTTGGCAAGTATACAAGAGCCTTCCCTGGTGATTTGGCATGTAAAAATCGCAGAGGGCAAGGTTTTTTTTAGCTGTCAAACACTTCGGAAACTTGCTAAGACTGGTAGGTGTGAGGCTAACGTTATATGATGTGTGAATGCCAATGCTTCAGATATGCATATTTAGTAAGTGGGATGGTAGTTCTATATGTCTGGCGGGTAAATGCAGATATTTACCAGCCCACACATAAATTTACCCGCCCACAAATTACACTTAAATGACAGAAGTCAGAGGTGATTTCAATCAGTCAGGTAAATAATAAAATACCATTCTTTAATGATGACTATATAGGATCTTACACCTGCCGATGCCATTACGACATATTATATTGACTTTAAAACGATCCAATACCTCAAGATATTAAATAAGTATTAAATTGGATTATTAATAGTTTTTGGTAGAGGAAAGTTTTATATATATTTTGATAATAAGAGAAGTTATTAGCCCACGAAATCCCTGAAACCTTTTATTACCTCACATAAAATTCATTGAACAGCAGTGGGAATATCTTATATTATCTGAAGTATAGATGTAGGAATCAAAATATTTGCCCTATTCTTCCCAAACCTTGTCTGCATTATGCTGATATTCTGTGCTATATGTACGCCAAAGATTGTAGAGATTAAATGAACTTTATTTTTTCTCATAGAATTATTGCTATAATTATATACTTTTACAGAAACGCCTCCATTTGGCATGTTATTTTTGCCTCCATCTCTATCATGTTCATCTTCACTACAATCTAAAGCTAATTTTCACTCACCCACCAAGGAGGGCGGGTAACTTGGCGGTTTTACAGACAGACTAGCTAAAAAACAAATATTAACAGGGTATAATGCCAGTTAAAGTTAATTATAATTAAGCTTATAGCTATGTCTATATATGCCTGAAAGATTTTGTTTATGTAAAACAAATATTTCATGTACTTTTGAGTCTTTTCTTCATAAGTAACACTCAAAGCCACACTCTCGCAATGCTATAACACTGTTGTGTGTATTGACTCATGTCCCCCAATGGCCGCGGGATGGCCGTGCACCGTAGTTCGTTTAGCGCCGATGGCACCGCCATCAGTAACACAGGACTCCCCTATACATTTGTTTCTCATCGCCACAATATTTAAAGCACATCTGTGTACAGTGATCTGCAAATCATTACCCATCGCGCACATCAGACCGGACGGAACCATCAACGTTAGGCATTGGAGGGAGTCATAGAATCTCTTCGTTATCATGCTTGGGGTTGCCCTTAGGTCCTACAGAAACTCCCCGACATCCCCATTCATGGATAACAACATGTACCATCTATCACCGATGACAGGATCATAATTTTCCAGGGTTCGCTGTTCGTTGCTGGACATCCAGCTGCCTGATACAAGCTTAGGTATTGGGACCTTCCTCCACTATCACCAATTGCCCTACCCCCTTTTGGGCAGTCGGCAATGAAGTGACCTTGCTGCCCAGAGTAGTAGTAATTTGAGTGTTAGGAATGCCTGCATGATTGGGCCGGAGGGCTCAGGATCACCTGCCACTTCCCTCACAGCTCCATCAGTGTGACCACCAAGCCCTTTTATTTTTCAGAATGGTGATGTCCCTACAGATGCGGCAGCAGCTATACTAACTTTAGCTATGGTCGCCACATCCATGTAGCTGCTTTCCCTTACTTCCAACCAATTGAGTGCCCGTTGGAGATCATGGGTTTTTTTCAAACAAACCTACACCGTCATATCTTGGTTAGTCAATCCCTGCAAATAAATGCAAAGGAAGACTGCACTCAATGTTCTGTCCAGGGGTCCTAATGCTTTTCGGTCGTTTCTGGCTACCTCATTTCCAAACAAGCGGACGGGATGTCCCAGGGTCTGGCGCCTGTATTTTGGCCTTAGACTTCTCTCTGAAGTTGGCATCCATCTGGGCCACATACTCCTTAAGAGAGGACTTTTTTGGCAAATGGCCCCAATTCTGCCAACTGTTTTCTAATCCCACACTTCAACTAGCGAAGGAACTGTTTCGGAGTCCTGTTGGATGCCTCAGCAACAACCTTGGTCTCAGCCTGATATACACGCCAGGAGCTTATGCCATCCCATGGCCCAAACGGAGGCATTTTAGTCATAGTGACTATCCTTGCCGTCAGAGTACTCATAGTCAAAGTCTGATTCCAAGTCACATGGTCTGTCAAATGCCAAGCCAGCGACCAACGGCCGATCTTTTCTGTGAGAGCGTTTTGAGCAGGTTTCCCCCAATTGATCCTGTACAGAACTATCAGAATCATGTCTCCTGCTCTTGGATGTGAACAGCTGGGAACCTTAGACCCGCTTTCTTTGTTGGCTTTTGCCCCAGTAGAAGGATCTCCTTTGCTACCACAAGCACCAACTCCACCTCCTGGCCGTTTGTCATCCTATTATAGTACACTGATTCTATCGTTACTCTGTGGCTTTCTTTAGGAGGCAAGGTTGCCCCCATTGTTCCTTTAGAGAAAGTCACCCTTCTATCTGTTTCTTCTCCAACGTTTGTGACCCTGGACAAATCATCATTCATTGGGGCCCATAAGTTTGGCTGCTATCACTTGAAGCATGCCCAACAAATCTTACTCCAATTCTGTTTATGGAGTTTTGCCTGTTCACTGCCTTTCCATAGCTCACAGAATTGTGCCTTGTAAGCATGGCGGTCAGACAATGTGTCGGCTTCCAATACTCTCATAGGATCTTTCAGGTCATCATTTATTATGGTTAGATGTTGGATTTGATTATTCATATCTTCTCCATGTGCCTGTTTGTATTCATAATCACGTCTCACCCCAGCTAGGGAATGTCAGAGATAATCATCAGACATCTCACTGGGGGATTGTCTCCACCTAGTGAAGGCCATCCCTCCGTATCTGTCTGTTGGGGGAGGGTGTGTACCACCAAACACAGGCTTGGTCCTAGTGTTATGAGAATGTGACAAGCTTCCTCCTCTGTCCAGATGAGGCCTGCCCCTCCCAAACATTCCGGATGGGGGTAGACCCCTTCCAACATGTCTATAGGAGGTTGGGCCATTCCGAACACTTCACCACTGCTTAGCAAACCCATGTCTTGCTCTACATCCATGGTTAGCAAGGAGAGCTCTTGGGCTTCCTTGATACCATTTACTGGTGAACCCCTTGTACGTCCTACATGATCAGGCAAGGGCAAATCTGCCTCTGCCATACTTAATGCAGATCGTTCTTACAACGGAATTTTTCTGCTACAGCACGCTATTCTTCCGGGAGAAATAGGGATGATCAAGCCTGCTAGGCTCACTGCTAGTAGCAGTTTCTATTCTGCCGAGAAAGGACTATGAGACGGCAAAGGGAAGGCTTGCAAGGTCAGCTTTGTGGGATCAAGAACTGGTCATTGCATCAATTATAATGATTTCCTTTGGCTCTAATTACTAGACGATCACCCAACCCAGGTTCTTCTTCCAATGGCTCTGGATTTTGATATAGGCAAATACAAACACCAACACGGAACAAGTCTTACTCAGGTTTTATTGCCACCCATGACCAGACTGCAAGTCTAACCAAGACCGAACAACAGGTTACAGCCAGGAGCAAGTCATGCCTGTCCTATTGGGTTAAGAAGGGTGTCACATATTATAATGTATTCTCAAAATTGAATGATTCACACAGAAAATCACTCTTATTCGAATCCATTATTACCGCCTAAAAATAATTTAATCCAACATCTGTTATCCCAAAACCAATATATATATGTTTATTAACCACATTATGTAAAATGAAATAAAAATGTACATGTATTGACACATTTAGAAAGATTGACAAGACTTAGAATAAATCATATGGCAAACGCACAGTATATTTACTTTGGACTTCATTTGAACCATTTCCTATAGCTCAGTTAATATCAGGAGATAACCTTACCAATTTATACCTACAAACCCTTCAAAACATCTGGTTTCTTGGTGTAAGAAACATTTCTGTATAAGACCTGGACACTAAAAAAAAGGAATTGACCATGATACACTTGTGTGCGTGATTTTAAAATAATGTTCTTCCGATGGGATTCACTTTGGGATCTTATCCAAAAATAGCACATTTTGCTGGCGGACCTTTGCTGTATTAGTTTCAAATCATTTCTTACCAGCACTTATTTTCTTATTGTCAATTTGCTTCCAAGTTTTGTGTAAACATAATAATTCCAGGAAATTATACTCAGTTTTATTCAGAAACTTCTGTTTCATAGGTCAAGCAATAAATACATTTGGTGTGTTTATCTTGCGTTTTTTACTAAATGCAATAAAGATGTGTTACAATTTCAATAAGTATTATTCTTTTCTCCGTAGATTTTCTTCCTGGCAGTTGTCATTTATGCACCAGCTGTAGCCTACAGTGGCAGTAAGTTAAAAGCAGATTTACAATTATACACCTGTAGTGTCTAGCTATTCTGTGTGACCATATTCAAAAGCAACAATGACACTCACTCAGGGGGTCACATTACAATATACATGTTACACAGAGACATAAGACAATACAGTAGTAATCTCACATGTATACAAGGCTGCAGTGCATAAGATTGTCCTGCGAAACCCCCAGTGGAATATACAGTCACTACACCTGGTGGGAGGGAGTTGTACCAAGGCCAGCTAGCAATACTGCCCACAGACCCACACACCATTTATTTCTGGAGAACGGGTTGGTAGGTGGTGTTACATTTTGTTACCTAATTGTTGCAGAGAAACATAAAAGACGGAGCTTCCCAATAAATGAAGTTTTTCTTTTATTTTTAAATGAGTATATAAGTGTTTGAAGTTTTAAAAGGTTGTTGTAGTATAAAATTGTATATAAGAGGTAAGCTGGGTTGGTGGGTGGGTGGTTGACTTTGTTTGGGTTACTCTCGCACAATTACCCGTAATGTTCATTACCACCAATTGTTGTAGAGAAATATAAAAGATGGAGCTTCCCAATTAATGAAGTTTTTATTTGGTAAAATACAAAGGCATGAGCCATAGTTTAGCTAAGTTTACTACGCGTTTGGGCCACTTCGGTTGAGTCGGGGAGATGCACATTTACAGGTGACAAGGGCCACAGTCCTTGTGCCTTAATTACTTCTGTTGATACATCCGCTTCGGCATATAGATGTGCTCCAGTGCGACTGAGCAAGTGAGTAGTAAACATATCTGCTGTTGTGCCACTTTGCCCTCGCTATTCTGCCCTTCATCTTAGTGTGTTTGGCTGTTGGGCCTCCGCCCTAGGTATGATCCATATATTCATTGCAGTTATTCATCTCACCCATCTCATCACAGTTACCATAACATAACTATCCAACCAATTGTAAATATGTTCCCTATAATTGAGGGCATATATGTTATGTTGGATGAGTGTTGGGCTGCCAGGTAAGGGGCATGACCTTCAGGCCTCTCAGCCAATAGAGTATGAGCACTAGTGTTATAATCTAATAAAAGATCAGTGTGATTCCAAGCTTCATCACGCGCTGGTCACTGAGAATACTGCTCATTAGTATTACACCTTGTGGTATATCAATTATTCTTTCAAATCTTCTTTGGCAGTGGGTAAAATATCATAACCTGACATGATCTTTTTATCATGTAGAAACAAACAAATTTTATGCAACGCATATACTTAATATTCAACAAAACTTCTGGGAAAACATGAATTTGTTCTGTTGCTAAATGAATGTATGAATTGCAATTATCAAATGTGTAATCCTTGAAATTTCCTGAACTTTGAAGCCATTGGTATATCTCAGTGGATTACCATATTTGCATGTGGAGTCATCTGTGCGATTTACACCACCATTGTAAGTTCTATGATGTTATGACAACTATTAATTCTCTTTCTGCTAGCTGGGATATCAAAGAACATGATTCCATTCCTTTCATGAATAGTACATCTCGGCAGTTTACTGGTGATTTTCTCTGACTAGGGTTGATTATTTGTACTTCTGTTAGTAGGAAGTTAGTAGGAGACAAACTATCACCAATGTGTGGTAGCCTAAATATTTTACAATTTTGTACAACTTTGCCCTTGCATTTTAGGGAGGTATGAGAGCAGTCATCTGGACGGATACATTTCAGTTTGTGGTGGTCATGTGTGGATTGTTGCTCATGCTCATCAAGGGCACCATAGATATTGGTGGTGCCAGTGAGGTGTGGAGTCGAGCTAAATCAGGAGGCCGCCTCAATTTGAATGAGTTTGTTATCATTTTAATTTCTAAACCTTGACTCATACTACAACAACTAAACAGACTATTTGCCTTCATGTCAGGTAAACATGGTAAAAGACAACAAATCTGTATGCCTGGAGAGTGGCACATTTAAAGTGTCCACGCCTCCACAGGCATTATGTAGTTGTATCGGAGGCAGTGTGCCCAATTGTGCATTGATTGCTCCATAAACAAGCTTCTTCCTTGTCTGAGGGATACTCTGTAATACACCTCTGTCCCCTGTGGTAACCATAACAACTGCAGTGTTCACAACATATATACTGTCAGTCTGTGTTGTTTTACCCAGCCATCTACAGTGATTCATTTCTCCATGCTGTATCGTCAAAGATATAAAATAATATATTATAGAAAACTTTAATTATATTCAACTAAAAACAGCTGTAATAGAAACTATAATTGTAGATATTGGAAATCTGCACCGAGACATTTACACAGATGATAACAACTAATTGTTGAGGAAGTAAAATTGGTGTCACAATACTTCATTGAAATATATATTACAACAACATACATTTCATCTTTTAAGGATTTCTATAGACCCAAGGGTGAGACATACTCTATGGAATACAGTTATCGGTGGTGGATTTATGCTTTTTTTTGGAGTTAACACTGCTTGCCAAGCTCCCGTCCAACGTGCCATATCCGTTAAGGACTTGAAACATAAACAGTGGTAAGTTATCCTGAAGTTCATCATTGGTTTTTGGTAAAATCATAAAAGATGCATGGATACCATCTTGAATCTTGAAGAATCTTGAAGAGTAAATTAACACAACAGATGGCACATTTGTACTCTTGGTCAGCAACAAGATGACAACAACCCTTGAGGATGATAGGAATCAACATTAAACTAAGGCTCCTCCCAATTCCTTAAATTGTTGTACACAGTTGTCAACATAATAGATTTTGTAACTGCAATCTATATATTCTACTCAACGTTTGGGACTCAACATTGACATCAACCTATCTTTTCGCTCTTTCCTTCTAAAGAAAATTCAAATAACCAGAAATAAAATTAAGCAACTAGCTAGATTACGGGAATCATTCCCAGATAATTTCATAATGACCCTGCATAAGGTCACCATTCTTCACTCATAGAATTTGGTGACACCATTTACACCATTACACCTAATACAGCGTTATTAAATAAGCTTCAAGTCTTACAAAATTCTGTGTTAAGGATCGCAAAAAGGAAAGGAAAAAGGGACAATAAGATAAGATAAGATAAGTTGTTTTTTATTTGCCACTTTCATAGAGTACAGAAGAGTACAAATGAGGAGTATAAGAGATTGACAAAAAGGTCGACATGTCCGTATGGTACAGCGAGGGTACCATTTCTTCCGACAGTTACCAAATTTGGAAGATATGGTAGGAATATATAATGTAAGAGGATACAAGTAAAGCAGAATAAAACAATGGAAAGCCCAGTGACTTGAGTAGTACAACTCGGGCAGACATGTAATATCTAAAAAACAAAATAAAATTAACTAGAGGCAAGATAGTGAGTATATAAGCCTACTCATACAGTACAGCATGAGCTTACATAGTTATTGAAATTATACATTTTTTTTTTTTTTGAACGACATAGACTTTAATAAAGTCGGTGAAGAGATTTTGAAATAAAATACATTATTTCGATAAACTCAACATCACAGTACAGTACAATATAGAGGGTTGAAAATAAAATACATTATTTCTATAAACCCAACGTCTCAATTCAACTCAATACTTTACATAAGTCGGTGACGAGATTTTGAAATAAAATACATTATTTCGATAAACTCAACGTCACAATACAATACAATATAGAGGGTTGAAAAAAAAATACATTATTTCCATAGACCCAACGCTTCAATTCAACACAATACAACATATCAATACAAGGGAGTAGAAATAGATACATTAGCTCTGCAGTATGTGCAGGAATACTTTACAATTCAGTCATTCGTGGGGACCTGAATTTTCAGTGTATGTAATGCTTATTTTATTTTCTTATAATTATGATTAAACTCAAAGGGACTAAGTGTGAATCAACAATATTTCTACAAGTAGGTGGAGGGGGAAGGTCCATATTCCAGCCTACACGCCATTGACACGAGCTTTGATCATGGACTGTACACTTTTCCGGAATTCTTTTCTAATGACTAAATTTTGAGTATTTTTATTTAGCTTATTCCAGGCTGAACAGGCTTTATATAGAAAACCGTTTTGGTAGAAGGCCGAATTAGGGTGCGTAATTTTAAGATTTCTCCTATTTTCTGCATGGCTTCTAGTGGGCAGGGCCCTTAAATCTAGATTTGTTTCACTTTTGGCAAGGTGATGTGCACATTCGAGAATATGGACCTCCCTTCTCAGTTCATTGGGCAAAATATTGATATTCCTGAGTTCACTCTCAACACTGTTTCTCTTGGATAGGTTTAGAGCTGCTCTCACTGCTGCATTTAACAGTGAGTGCAGTCTGTTTAATTGATGTTTATTCGAGTTAGAATAGAAGACATCTCCTCTGTCGATTAGAGGGACGATTAGAGTCTTGATAATATCAATTTTGACTTTCTTTGTTAGCATATACCTGGCATTGCCAAGCAATCTAACTTTCCATTTGACATTGTTTACAACTTTTGACACTTGAGTTGCGAAGCAAAGTCGTTGATCAATCATAAGACCAAGATAATTGTATTCTTGGACTTCAAGTATTTGTTCCTTGCCCAGGGTGAGGTTATGAGAGTCAGTAGTATTTGCTGATTTTTTCCTATTATTTTTGAAATTTATGTACTTAGTTTTCGAAACGTTCATTGATATCTTGTTCGATTTACACCAAGTGTCGATCAAGTTTAGATCTTCCTGAAGTGATTTGAAATTGTTTTTTTCAGATTTTTCGCTGATAAATAAGACTGTATCGTCTGCATAATGCTGAATTGTTGAGTTTTGGACAACTTGGTGCATATCATTTATGTAAATTGTGAATAGGATCGGTCCTAAAATAGTTCCTTGTGGTACGCCGAATGTAACCTCACCTTGGGCAGACATGAGACCATTGACTCGAACCCTCTGGGTCCTATCAGAAAGATAATTTTTGAACCAGAGGTTCTCGCTGTTACAAATACCAATTTTTTGCATCTTTTTTAGGAGAATATTATGATTAACCGTATCAAACGCCTTTTTGAAATCGAGAAAGACTGCAGTGGTGGTCCCTCCCCGATTCAAATGTTCATATATAGGTGCCAAAAGGTCTATGTGGGCTTGATCTACAGAACGTCCTTGGCGAAAGCCATATTGTTTCTGGTAAAAAATATTGTTTTCCTCCATAAAGGTCGAAAGTTGCTTTTGTATAACTTTTTCTAGAATTTTTGCAGGCATTGATATGCCTGATATCGGTCGGTAGTTATTTGGAGAATGTTTGGAACCATTTTTATGAAGAGGGGTCACCACTGCAGCCTTGAAGGCATCCGGCACTATACCCGTAGACATTGAAAGATTCATGAGAAAAGACATTTGCATAATCAAGGCAGAGAAACAGTTTTTTAAAATATTTCCTGGGATAGTGTCTATCCCCGAGCTTTTGTGGGGGTCAATATCACGAATAATATTCATAACTTCTTTGGGGGAAACTGGTTTAAAGGTGAAATTGTCATAGGTTCGATTACCATGGGGCTTCAGCTTTTCACTGACCAGAAGAGCAGATGATTTATCTGGCTCAGGTATTTTTGATGCCAAAGATGGACCAATATTTTGAAAGAAATAATTGAATTCATCTGGGACATCAGGTTCACTTATAATCTGGTTGTCCTGGTCTACCAACTGGATTGTTTCACTGGTTTTAATTTTTTCAGGATTAATGACTGATCTAATGGTCTTCCAGACAGCTCTGGGATTTGCCCTGTCTGTGTGAAGCCTTTCCTTGAGGAAGGCAGCTTTTTTCTTCTTACAAAGAGAACAAATCTTATTTCTTAGCTGCTTCGCTTCAATCAAAAGGTCTTTATCCTTTGTTTTTAAAGCTTGTACGAATAGTTTATCCCTTTTATTCATGAGGGTAGTGATGTCAGGTGTCATCCAGGGTTGTTTTCTCCTGACTCTGTGGAACTTTTCTATAGGGCACATGCGATCAACAAAGTTTATAATATAGTTAATTAAGATGTCCCAGCAAACATTGGGATCCTGACTTCCGTAAAATTTGTCCCAGTCCTGCACCAGCAAAATCTCATTCAGAATTTTTTGGTCTAGGAATCTGGTATTTCTTGCATTGAACGTGCCAGTTTCATATTTATTCCTGTCTTTCTTTAAAGTAATAAATGTTGGATAATAGTCGGAAGTAGAGTTATCTAGAACTCCTGCTTTTTGTACAATTTTGGAATTTGAATATATATGGTCGATGAGCGAGGAGGAGGATAATGTCCTCCTGGTCGGTTTGGTAATGAATTGGGTGAGGCCATATTTCTCAAAAATTGCCTGTATTTCAATGAAATTGTTGCCAGAAGAATTTGTCTCGCAAAGATCAATATTGAGATCACCTGTGACAATGACATCATTATTAAAATCAAGTTGAGATAAAAAAGTTTCAATGTGTTTTAAACCAGCTTTTATGGGGGAGCTCGGGGGCCTATAAACATTCGCAACGATACAGGGTTTACCCCTACCTTTTCTTACTTTTATGATTTGGGTTTCAATATATTCATTCGATATATTATTACAGTTATAGGAGTCAGAATCGATTTGGTGGTCATCGCGTACATAAATTGCTAGACCACCTCCACGTTTCTTACCTTGCCTGTCTTGGCGAAAGAGTCTGTAGCCATCCATATCATATGCGGTGGAACAGTGACTTTGGTGAAGCCAGGTTTCTGTCAAGCAGATAATGTTTAAGTTTTGATTTGATTCATTTATAGAGTGCTGGAGCTCACTAAAATTTTTTGGGAGACTTCTAATGTTCCAGCCTATTAGGTTGAAGCCTTTGCTATTTTTTAAAAGGGCGAAGGACTCCATGGTATTTGTGGCCATGGAATTTGCAATAAGTCGAAGAGATGTGCTACGGTAACATCAGTTAGATCGAGTAGTTGCTGTATAAGTTAAAAGATAATAGAATGCAGTAAAATATATGTTATAAAGTCAGTTGAACTAAAGCTAAGTATAGTCGAGAAAACAAATACAATACAAATTATTATGCATGCTTATACATAAAAGGATATGAATACATTTCTGAGCTTATTTATAGGCTTACTTAGTGAGCCGTTTTTAAACAGATCCCTGGACTACGTATAGACTTAGATCAGTCTAAACTAGATCTGACACAACCGATTTCTGGTCTATGTATGGACCTAGAATATTTGTATAATAAAATAACCTTTGCAACAAAATACAATGTACATGGTTATGGTAGTAAGAGATTTAGCATCCAATAGTGACAGAAGACAGTGGTACATGTCATTCCGTATAGGTAGTAGGAGTACATATATATAGTTGGTATAAAGTCGCGTATGTTCGTTGCGTATGGGCGATAAAAGGGAGGTGCAGTTAAGATCGGCTATTAAAGTGACAAATAGTTGATCAAATGTAAAAATGTTTAAGCAGCGGCCTTTAACCTTGCCTGGGTCTTTGTTATTATTTCCCCTTGAACATTCTTGCCCTGGAAACGTCTGGATGATACAGTTTGTGGATTTGTCATGAGATTCGGGAAGCGAAAACCTGCGCCCCATTTCCGATTGAGGGTTACCTCGTAGAAACGGGAACATTTTTCTTTTTTTAGTTGGTCGGCTAGATCAGCATTTTGGTCAAACTTTTTAGTAATTAGAGTCATGATCAATTCTTCCTCTCCTTTGGTGAATTCTTTTGACGGTACAATGTCTTTTGCTAGATGTTTTGCTCCGTAGGCCGATGAGGCAACCTCAACCGAAGAGGCGACTTCGGTTTTGTTCGCGCTCAATGCTTTCAGGCATTGGTAGCCGTGCTCGACTGACTTGTACACTACATCATTGTATTTAACCGGGCACAGGAAAAAGTTTGATAGATATGAGTGCTTGCCATAGTAGCCTTTGCCTTTACCTTGATCTATGCTCATCGTGGAAGCCTCCACCGGGGTGCATCCATCAGGAAGAGCATATTAATCGTTGATCGTGTATGTGCGGTTGTCAAATCGAATATGATTATAAAATAGTTCAGCTGCATATTTGTTTTTTTTGAGAAGTCCAACGCAGTTTTGCATGAGGGTTTGTTGGTGAGGAAATATCTGTAAACCTGTGACATTTACCCATATCTCAGATAGATTGTCGTCAGCATTGTTTATAGTATCGATTTCGTCAATTAGTTTCTGCCTCATTTCTGGCTGTTTAAAGTTTATCAGAATAGGTCTGGTTTTCTGATCTATGTGTAAGCCAATTCTATACATGTCCTCAATATCGAACACAGTCAGATCTGGTTCGATTATTTGAAGAATTTGCAAGAGGTTCTCTTCCAAATTTTCATTATCTGGCTCTATGCAATCCTCTAAGATTACAATCTTATTATTGTATTCCCGCTTCGGCTTTTCGGTGGTTTTTTTTTCCTGATCCGATTTGGGTATTCTCTCATGAATAGGATTTTTTACTTTGTTTTTTGACTTCGCTTGTGTCTCCCAGGGGTTTGCTGACGGTGCAGCCCTAGCTGGAATCACGGCTGTTTTTTTTAGATCATCGATATTCTGTTGAATTTGATTTTGTTGATGTTTTACCACATCAATGGAATCAGAAATTTCTCTTTGTTTTTGGTCTAATTCTCTCTTTGATGCCTGGAGACATTGGTTAAGATTACGATCCAGTTCTGGTTTGAGAGCCTTGATAAAAGAATCAGTATTTAGATTAATGTTATCTACTTTTGCACTCAATGTGCCCAGTGCCGAAGCTACTTGTTGACTGTGTTGTTTAAACTCACTGCGCATGCTTGTGTTTTCAGCTTGGTACGTGACAAGAGCTTCTTGAACGGCTTTTGTATGTGTTTCCATATTTTCAGCCATTCTGAACATGATGTCGTTCTGTGTTTTTAATTGGAAATGGATTTCGTCATACATCCTTCTAGAAGAGTTAGAAGTATCATAGTTGAGAGGGCTTACCGATGTTTGACTGTGCGTTTGTGTGTATGGAGCCATGGCCATCGGTGCCTGGGTTTGTTGGGGGCGAGTGTTCATTTGCTGAGGGTGAGTGTTCACTTGCATGTTTTGGAAACGATTTAAGTTATACTGACTTTGCTGTAGTTGTTGCT
Source organism: Sthenelais limicola (assembly GCA_942159475.1). Lineage (NCBI taxonomy): Eukaryota > Metazoa > Annelida > Polychaeta > Phyllodocida > Sigalionidae > Sthenelais > Sthenelais limicola. Next base: position 118,138,821 of record OW804098.1, read on the forward strand.
GTGGATTGTGATGTGTAAACTGGTCTATTCCATTTGACGCCATCGTTGGTTGATTATTTTCAGTCATTTGGACCGAGCTATTAGTTTGCATCAGTTCACTAAGAGCTGATAGGTATACAGTTGTATCGTCGGTGATTTCATTAACCGGTGATGTGGGTGGGATGTTGTCGGCGATCCGTTGGGTGTGTCCCGGTATGGGGCTCGAAGTGAGATTTTCCATGCACCTCTAGCGAGATACACACGACGGCAATGTTTTTCTTAGTGTAAAAAATGTAGAATTGTTCACAGATGCCAGAAATACTAATCCATATATGTGGCAGTGTTAAACTCACTTATAACTGTCGTTTTAGTGCCAATGAGATATTTTCTGTGGGTCAGATCGTTAATCCATATCCTCCAGTAGGTTGGGCGATAATATGGGGATGATCTGGCGTTAATCCAACAGGAAGTCTCTCAAAATGGCGCGTATATCTCGTGTTCGAATCGGTATAATCCTTTTGCAATTAACCACTTGGAGCAGTATTTATTTTCCACGATGGTTGAACCACTAGAATCTCTGCTACTTTATAGAGATGTCTCGCTAGTTTATGACATGTTAGATCCTTGTTTTAGATGATTTAGCACTGATGTTACCGTAGCTGGTGGTAGGCACGTTACTCACGCATGGCCTTTGGGCTTAGCAATGTTGATGACAATGTTGATGATCTTCATGTAGAATTATCAATTCCAAAATTAAAGATCAGAAGGGAAGCACACCAATTAGAATATGCCTTTAAACTCTCGAAAAATAAAGAATATAATAGACACAAAAACAAAAAAAATCTCCGATCATGCGCAGGAAAATAGCCTAAAATGCTTATTCCAACCCCTCGTACTGAGAAGATAAAAAGATCATTAATTTGTTCATCTCATTTATGATGAAAAAAATGCATATGTTGATGCCCTACTTAATTACAGAAATTACCTAAAAAATCCATATATGTTTGCGACAGACCCATAATCCTATTGTAAGCTATGTTATATTGATGACCAGGCTGTCACTTACTGTTGGTCAGTCTTTTCCACCGAAGAAAGGTAGGGAACTCAGGCCTGAATATTTTGCTCAAGTTATTGCAAAAAATATCGTACTTAAAGATATGGATCACCACAAATTAACCTCTGAGTCCATAGTTCATGGAATGATATGCGTTTATGAAGGACTTGTCTCCTCTGGGGGGGACGCTGCTGGATACCTGTCTCATATGAAGTTTGTGTCTCGCCAGCTTAGCGAGAATATATTTTCAGTCAACACCTGTATTTTGAGAGTTTTTAATTACCTCAATGACTTTGTGGTACTTGGAGGATCATGAGTGCTTAGACGGTCAGCTTGCCCTCATTTGCTTGTTGGCGGATTTAGGTTTTTTCATTAAGTGCACTACTCCTTCTACCAGATGCAGGTATCTCGGTATCATTATTGACTCATGTAAGGGCACCCTGTCTTTGCCTGATGACAAATTCAAGAAATTACAGGATGAGCTGTTATTTTTAAAAAACAGGAAGAAAGCCACCAAGAAGCAGCTAATGAAGCTTTGTGGAAATCTGGGTCATGCTGCTAGAGTAGTTAGGGATGGCAGGACCTTCAGTGAAAGGATTCTGGCTCTATTGAAGGGTCTCCCCAACAGGAATGTCAGAAGAAAGCTTAATTCTGCCTTACCAAAAGATATGGCCTGGTGGCATGATTTTTGCCTGTAATCGCTGTAATCTGTCTAGTATATAAGAATAAACATGATTATAGCTGCTCTCATTCTACTTGCTTTGGTTCTGGCTTTGAAACATAATTTTGTTGTGTATTTTATGCTTTAATGTAAAAATATGGTAATTATTGATGGTCCACAAGGAAGAAATGTAATGGTGCATAGAACGATTGTCCAATTTCCTATGTAACAAGTATGAAGAGTCATGGAAATAAAATTCAAATTAATCAATCAATCAACATTTCCATGTAAGATCATAGGACATTGACCTGTTGATGTATGGTTTCAAAGAAGATGAAATCAGGTAAATTAACATTCAATGCGTCTTGGCTTTTGTTCTCACAAACGCAGCTGAGGCAGGCTCCCTGCCAACCGCAGTGCCACCTGGAAATACATTTATTCCTCTAATGGTTTGTCTTCCAATGGTTTGATACTGAAGGATATACAAAAAACTGTCAAATATTGTGAAAACAAGACTTATTTTTAACACTTTAGTACATGAAAAATTGATTATGTTATTTTTTATTTGAAGGGCGACATATATTGGTGTCGCTGGTTACATAGTTTTAATTTGGTTGCTTGGTGGTATTGGATTGGTAATGTATGCTTACTATTTGGACTGCAACCCAGTGGCAAACGGCCTTCCATCTGCGCAGGTAACTAAGCATGAGATGCATTTTTAAATAATTTCTTGATTTTTGTGACCATTGCAAAGTGGTTGGTAAGGTTGAATAAAAGTACTTAAAATAGATTTTGTAGGAATAGACCCCTCTATCGCTGTCAGAAGTCTTTTGTTAATCCCATGTACTTCTGTAAGACTTGGGTGCTATCCTTTCAATAATTTGTTTTTGTGTTAATTAGAGCAATGTGTCTGAATCATATGAATGGTGCTATTTGAACAACTCAGTTTGTGTTGGTGCTCCTGCCATGTCTGACTAATCCTGGGTCTTTGTAGTTTACAACCAAGTTGTCAACTCAAAAATGTTGGTCCATCGGAAATCTTCAAAATAGTTTTCTGTGTAGCATGTAAATAATTGTATCATTCATTACTATCCAAGAAATTTTGAATTTTGTTCAGATAGTTCCTGTTTTTATGATGCATATAATGGGAAACATACATGGCCTCCCTGGACTATTTACTGCCTGTATTTTTGCAGGTACATTGAGGTAAGTAGACAATACTTCAAATATAGTTATTCAAATCCGTTTATTAATTAATGATATAAGAGTCCTGGCCTGCCATTGTCCCTGCATTAGTGCAGTCCCTGAAGGTGGAAAAAAGGTACTACCCGGAAATTTTTTGACAAATTAAGACAATTTTGATATCAAATAAAGCGTAATTCTGTGGTGAATAACATATCCAAAATCCGCAAAAATTCCACTTTGGGTAATTTTTTATATACGTACACGTAGTGAATTCGCTCTCTCCACGCTTCCTATAAACAAAAGTCAACAAATAGGCTACCTGCTACTTTATGGTTTATTGTCCGGATCAACAGCCCTTCTACCAAACCCAAGTGTAGTCACTTTCTTATACAAGGCACAACAGGTGTCATATAATTTATATCATGATCGGGGTTGTACACCCTGAAACAGAGTGAAATCCGACCATTCTATAACGTCACAGAGAAACCACACATGAATTTAGGCGTATTCATTTAGAGGCTTTCTATTGGTCAATGACCGATGGACTGTACTAGCCAGGGGAGAACCAGGTGAAATTTGATCTGAGACAACAGTACACATGTTCTATGAAATAGAGTTGGGTAGGATATTCAAGCTTTTCAGTTCTAGTTCAACATTTGTTCTCTTTTTTAAATTAAATACAGATCTGACTGCCGAGTTCAAAAGGGAGTCTAATCTATTCAACAAATGTTTATTTGCTGAAGAGTAGAAGATGTCACCCTGATCTATATTCGGGATTATGATTGACTTTAATATGTCAGTTTTGACCTTTTTTGTTAGGGTATGGCGGGCATTCGATAACAATCTGACCTTCCATTTGAGCTTATCGATTAACTTGTTCACATGTGATTTGTAGGATAAACTTTTGTCTATAATGAGTCCCAGATATTTATATTCATCAACCTGTGTAAGCGTTTCACTACCCAGGGCAAGGCTCACGGTACTGTTTGGTTCTAGTTTTGGACTTTTCTTTCTAAAAGTGATGTATTGTGTTTTCAAAACATTCATAGATATTTTATTGGACCTACACCAAGTGTCAACACAGTTTAGGTCTGACTGTATTTTTTGTGAAATTTGATTTTCGCTGATGTTACTGTAGAAAAGAACAGTGTCATCCGCATAGTGTTGAATGGTTGGTGTAGGTCATTGATATATATTGTGAACAAAATTGGGCCTAAAATTGTTTCCTGAGGGACACCATGAGTGATGTTGCCCTGGGTTGAGAGGAACCCATTTGCTTTTACACACTGAGATCTATTTGATAAATAGTTTCTGAACCAATCATTTTCATTACGTGTGATTCCGATAATCTCAAGTTTTTCTAATAACTTTGGGTGGTTCACGGTATCAAACGTCTTCTTGAAGTCCAAGAAGACAACAGTCGTAATGTTGTCCTCATCCAGATTATCATAAATAATCTCCATGAGTGACCTGGTGACCTGCACGGAATCCATATTGTTTTGAATATAACAAGTTTTTTTCCTCTAGATAAGCCATTAGTTGAGTCTGTACGACTTTTTCTAATATTTTGGCTGGCATGTTTATACCTGATATAGGTCTATAATTGTTTGGTAAGTTTTTCGGACCACTTTTCTGGAGGAGGGTAACTACTGCATTTTTAAAGGAGCTCGGGACTATGGCGGAATAGAGAGAGAGAGAGAGATTCACCATATGACAGAGCTGTGGGGCTAATATGCCCAGACAGGGTTTTAATATTTTCCCTGGAATATTATCTATGCCTGATTTCTTATGAGGATCCAATTTTTTGATAATTTTCACCATTTCATCAGGGATAACAGGCTTAAAGCTAAAAGTGAAATCGTAATTTTGGTTACCGTGTTCTTCATGTAATCTTTTCATCTCCTTGAGGGATTCCTCTCATATTTATAAAATGGAGGAATTATAACTATTAGATACATACAGGCATGTATGACCTGGATATATGATTCCAATGTACATTAACTTGTGGTTATAATAAATAATCTATTGAATTAAATTGGGCTAAAGCTACCAACTTATGATTAATTTGTTTCTGATTAATCAGCACAGTGTCCTCGGTCATACAAGCCTTGGCTACAAACTTCCTAGAAGACATCATACGGCCCGCTTATGCACACTTTAAGAACAAGGAGTTGGACGATAGACATGCAACAAACCTTGGCAAACTGCTGTGTGAGTCCTTACTTGTCATTAATTGTCCTTACTTACTTGTTTCTTCCCTTCTTCATAGTGTGCTTTTCATTTGCTCTTGAAACCAACGCTTTGCTCATGAAACCAAGAGAATTTAGTGAGTTTTACCCATTTAAATGACAAGAAAAGTAGTTCCACAATTTAACACTGCATTCAGGGCACCACTGCTAGCCCATTTAGAAGCTAGCAAAACTTTGAAATAAACATGCAACATCCATAAAACAAAAAGTTGGGAAAGGTGTTGTATACATTTCAGGCAATACTTTGTGACATCATACAGCACATTAACTGCTCTCTTCTCCTAAGGTTTCTCAATATTCACCTCTGAGTGACTATAAGGCTTGTGAGTGACAATAAGTTAGACATAAATAGAAGTAAAACATGGGGTATTGTACTTATGAATCCATAACATTTGTTGACCAAAACGTGACAATAAACCCATTTAGTGACCCTTTAAACTTAAAGGTCAATTTGAAGCTTCATTTCTGTGGATAAAACGAAAAGTATGGTAGATGTCCTTTGATAACATGCTCAGTACATTCTCGGGAAAGGTCATGGGTCACTTATTCTGTGTGCTAACCTTCATCATTCATTTTTTCAGCTTTCTTCTTTGGTGTAGCTTCAGTGGCTCTTGCCTTCTGTGCCAAGTTCTTTGGATCGTTCCTGGTACAGTTGTCATTCAGTGTTTTTGGCACTATTGGTGGTCCACTTTCTAGTCTCTTTATACTTGCCATTTTCTTCCCTTGTGTCAACTCATGGGTAAGCTTAGGTTCTTTCCCTCTGTCAACATTTTTTATCTATGGATATGTGCCACTAATGTACTAGTTAGGTCAACTGGTATTATTTTCTCAGAAGATAACTATCACACCGCAGATGCAATACAGTTTTGAAACTACACTATATTCTGCTTAACCTAAACATTTGCCTGGTTTACCTGATTTTTCAGTTAAACTGAACATTTTCTGATTTCCCCTCAAGTTCAGGTTAAAAGGTTTATTGTTGTGATAAATATGAACTCAAACCATGCATCTACAAGATACATAATATCTCACTGGAAAATTAGTCAAAGTTAAGGTTAACATTTTACTGTATTAAATGAATTATTGGTTTTCTAAGAGCATCCTGGGGAGTATATTTAGTTGCTTTACTACTGATTGATCCTTTAGAAATATTCCTAGCATTCTTGTAAAACTTAAAAAAAAAACTAATTATGATTTTGATTACATTTGAATTTGATAGATGTCATCAAATAAATCATCATAGTATCTCAACAGCTTTTGCAACTTAAAACTCATTATTTTTGCATTTTCTAGTTTTCTGTCCATATTTTGGAGATCATTGGTGGAGAAGGTGATGCTCTAAGTACAGCCTATCATGATATAAATCGGTTGACATTCACTTTCAGGGTGCGGGTGCTGGTTGTGTTGCTGGTCTGGTTTTGGGATTCTGGATGAACGCTGGGTCTATACTGCTTGGCAACAAACATACCCCTCTACCAATGAGCACCGCCAACTGTCCATCAACACTTGCATTCCTCAATACCACTACAGCAACAACACCATGGGATATGTCCACTACCATACTACCTCAGGTCCAAAGGTAAATACTCTAATGAGGTTTCACCCTTGTGCATTATTAAAGCTGCACTTTCAGTAAGTATGGAGGACTTGTGTACGTCCTCTTATATTAGTATCCACAATTACTTAGGCCCAAATGAAACCCAAAACAATTACATGTCTCCTTATCATGAATATATTCATGTGATTCAGTGAAGCGGGTTCTGCGTTAGATGAATTCTACAAAGTGTCCTATATGTGGTATACTGTCACAACCGTGCTTATATCAATCATAGTGGCACTAATTGTCAGTGCTGTCACAGGTACATATCTATCAAAGATTTGTTTTTGTTTTTAAAATACATCCATCAAAATTAATTGCAATATTCAAATTAGGTCAGTCATTGACCCTAAATATCAATGTGTGACAATATCTGAAATACATTTACTATTCTTTATTATATCCTGATAATATGTAATGTTAATTTGGCTCAAATGGAAGACCTGTTCCAAACAGATTGCATAGCCCTTCTAACTATTGTCATGTATATACTCTTAATGGAAAAAAAACAATTATAATTATATGATATCTAGATGATTGGGTGGCTAGTTCATATTTCAGGTAATGACGTTGATATATATATATGTGTAGTACGAGTACGAGAAGGATCATTGTTGTCAAATCTGTTTGCAGTGACTGACACCGGCATGTTTGATTCAGGGAACAGTCTAGTGTAGGAAACTAGCTAATGGGGTCTATCCACTGTGCTTATGGCCTTGCATATGGCGCTGCGTATGGTGAGCAGAAAGGCTGGCTGCCAAACCTTGCATATGCATCCCCATGTGTATTTGCTCTTGAGATAAAGATTATTTATTTGAATCGCCAGCCCAATTTTTCAATATCCACTGCCGTGGCTGTGCTCTTGGTTTGATGTATGAAGATGGTGGGTAGCTGGCCTCCGATCGGCTAATCACCGCTGACGTCACCTGTTGCTTGGCTGTGCATATACGCACCCAAATATAAGTAATTGTTGATATTGCTGAGTATGGGGTTGCCACTGCTCAGTATGGGCCCCCACTGCTGAGTATGGGCCACCAACCATGATATGCACGTTTGAATGGGTGATGCGGTCAGCTGCAAGGGTATATCTACTGGTAAGGTACTGGCTAGCTATATGCACGGCTGTAGTGGTGGCATACTCAAGCCATATTTAGGGGCTGTACGCAGAAGTGGATTTAAAAGTGGACCCTATTAGGTTTCTGAGTTTACACTGTGTTTCAATTCTGCAGTTATAACTTCCCACCAGGAACTAGCATGAGAACAGCTGTCTATTCCGAACTAGAAAAGGCCTGATTAATTTAAATGCTTAAACGGGCAGGGGGAGTATATAAAGGGTGGAACAGCCTTTGATCCAGTGGCAAGTCAGCTGGCCATACCTGTTTAAAGGAATGGCCCATAAGAGAGAAAAGCCACCAATATTTAATGAAAGAAACATATATAATTTCTGGGGCCTTCTGTCACTCACTCTAAGAATCAGGTCCTGATGGGGAATACAATTACCCAAAAAACAAGGAAAGTTCTAAAACCTAAATCATTTCACTTGAAGGAAACACTTTGGGGATATTTGTTAAAAAACTATTAGTTTGGAATACATTAAATTATTGCCAGATATATCAAATAACTAGGAAATATTGAGGGTAAGTACAAAGTGACCTAATAACTTTGAACGTCCAATTTACATGCTCCCATCGGGGACCTCTCAGTGAAACCCAAGGAGTAAGTTGGGACCATGGGGTCACCATTTACCAGAGCGATAAAAATGTCACAACAATAATATCAGTTTCTCCCATTGGAGACTTACACATTTTGCCCCTTTTGCCCTTTTTGCCCCATTCCAGTTTCCTTTCTGCATCTTAAACATTGAAAAATGACAGATTTCTAATGCACCATAAACCTACATCAAAAAGGAATTAATCATCAACAAATATATTCAGGTTTCTCGGAGAAAGTTAACCAAAAGTATGTTGTCTCCTACTCTAAATATTGCTGCTGCAGTGATGCCACCTGCAGGACATTTGATGAATCAACTGAGAAGGTAAATATTTAATTGTATTTGGAGCAACTGCCCAAATCCTTTTTTCTGATACTGTCCCCTATGGATTCAATACTTAAGGTTTAATTACCCAAATCATGATTATTATCAGTTATTCATGTATTGCTTGAATATATTGATGGATGTGTACATTATTCGAATGGTCCCAAGCTTACATTATAAATCAATTTTTATATAAAGCAGTATTCTCAGCTAGTATCAATTGAAAATTACAAGTTTTCTAATTTGTGTTACTTTCCTACCCATCACAAAGTCATAAAAGTCTACCTTTAGATTTAGCTTACCTAAATTCTTTGCTGTAAAGGTTTCATAGGGCAGTTTGACTACACATTCTTGCATTAACAAGTAACGGCATCAACATCTTGTCCTTAAAATATCGAGTATATTTTGTAACACCTTTGTTATTGTAACAGCTTAAAATGTACCGGCATATTCTCTTGTATGGTTTTATTTTACTCTTGATCAGTATTGATACAGCCAAGACAATATTGGCCACCAATATTGTCATCATTAGCATAATCTTTTTAACAATACTTAATATCAACAACAATAATTTAACCCTAACATTAAATACATAGAATGGAATACTTGTTTATTAAACTTATTTCATTTTGCAGATAATTAACAATGATGCCACAAATGAGAAAATGGAGACAGTTGCTACATCTAGCAGAAAGGCTGAAGACACTGCTAAAGGATCCTATGATAACCCTGTGATCTTAAGAACCCGTGTTTAGACCGATGTCAACAACATACTGTATACAATACTGTATACAATACAATGTAGTGAACACACCTGAATGTTATACTCGGAGAGCATTGACACAGGCTAACGGAAGCTTACAATTAATGTTTAACCAAAACTGGATGAACACAATTCAAACAGAGCAGAATTGTCTATGTATTGTCTCACGCTGACAAAATATATCTAATCAATTAACAAAGTAGATAAAAATACCGTTACATGTTGACTGGACAGTTTTAATAGAATCATATATGACTATATTTTATCCAAAGATATATTCTTTATAAGGGTAATAAACCTCATGAAAGTGGTTTTGGACACCACACTCCTATTTTTATACACACACACTGTCAAGTGAAGGTCACACAGGTTAAATGTTTTGTCACAGCCTATTACACTTTTAGGTACATGTTCTGTTGTGAAACAATATTTCTTCATATCTTGTACTTGTTGTTTTGTATATTAGTGAGGCAGATATGTAGAACAATCGTGCATTTTGTCATAAAAGCATGAAACTTGGTAGAGTTGTAGATTAGGGTCCTGGGATTAATTTCAGATATGGCGCCATCTTTAATTATTATTATTACGGCCGTGGCGGCTATTTTAAAAATGGCCGCCACCAAATAAGGAGCAATAGTCTTGCAATGGGGAAACCTAACTAAAAAATCCCAGAAAGGTCTTTTTCTCTCTTGATTTATTATATATTAGGTCCCTAAATAACATTACTGTGCAGTCTGATGTTCCTGGCATTAAGCAACACAAGATATTCAAAATGGCCGCCGCTGAACCCCGTAAATCTACAAATAATCATATCTCAGCTTCTATTTGGAGTAGAATCATGTTCTACATGTCTAAATATATGTTTATTTAGTCTAGGAATTTGATGAAGACATTCAATAACTAATTGGAGCAATAATTCCTAGTGGGGAATCCATTTTGTCATGAAATAATTCAAGATGGCCAAACCACTGAGCCCTATAAATCTTTATACCAGCATATATCAGCTCCTCATGGAGCTAGAAATACATTCCAGATGTCTACATATATGTTTCTGGAGCCTAGAAATTTGATGGAACCATTAGATAAGTCATTGAACCAACATTTTTCTGTGAAAATAGTTTCCTGGTGTAAAAAAATATATCATTTGTATCGGGTTATCTTATTCCGTTTCTCCTTCTGATTATCTACACATCACAGTCTGTACCACTGCATTCACATAATGCAGTGCATTTCAGTCCACCCTTCTTGCATTTACAATGTCCTCTACATGATAGCCTCAGGCAAAGCTGTCCAAAATGACTTCCAGTCACTAGGGTCTTTCCATCCCCAGTTTCCTGGAGATGGTAAATCAGGAAATGTTTCAAGAGCTTTTCCCCAGCAGTCTCCTCCTTGGTACACAGCCGTCTCAATATGCTGCAACAATGCCGTCTGAGTTGGAGGGATGGCTGAGTTGGAGGGATGGTTAATAATTATTATAAAAAATTGATGCCACAAAAAACTCTGGTATCGATTTTCTCCCTGCCCCCATTTTGAAGTCATGTTTGCTAGCTCTGACCGATCAAATGACTCATATTATAAACATTTCTCTGTTATTAGGTAAGATTCCCAGTTGTTTTAAATCGGCTTGTGTTACGCCACTATTTAAGGCGAACAGCAAACTGAGCACATCAAACTATAGACCTATCTTGTGTATCTCCAAGCCTGCCAAGATTCTTGAAGCAGCTGTGCAGCAACAGCTCACGGACCATTTCGAACAAAACAAATTATTCAATAATTACCAATACGGTTTCGGAAAGCATCACTCGATACAGCTAGCCCAAATTGATTTTCTAGATAATATTTATTCCAATCTAAAAAACAAGCTATTGAACAAAACAGTCTTTCTTGATTTCAGCAAAGCTTTTGACACCGTTCATCATCAAATTCTTTTAAATAAATTAAAGTCTTATGGCATAACCGGCATGGAACTACTTTGTTTTACAAATTATCTCAACTGCAGAAAGCAGTTCGTCACTGTTAACGGATTAAAAGCTGACAAAGGTACTATTACTTATGGCGTCCCGCAGGGGACTATACTGGGACCATTACTGTTCACAATCTATATCAACGATCTCTGTTCTATTGTAAAACATGCCAACATCCGACATAACGCTGAAGTTGATTTGCTTCACCACAATCTTCAGGCAGACCTAAACAATATATCTATCTGGTGTGCTAAAAATAAGCTGTCTTTAAATATTTCCAAATGTAAGGCTATGTCTTTTTCTCTTAGCTATTTAGCTAGGTCAAAGATGCAAAATAGCAGTTTGGCCCTCTCCTTCGGCTCCTCCAAGTTCGATTCTGTTGATGAATACAAATATCTCGGATTTCTCTTAGTTGAACTACTCACCTTCAAACCACATGTAAATAAAACATTAAAACTTGTTGCATCAAAGATCAGGTTGCTTTATAAAGCCACGAATTCCCTGACTTTTAAGGCTAAACGTGATCTATTTAAATTAGCTATTCTTCCTAACCTGGACTATTGCGACTTCTTATATGACTCTACGAAAACTGCAGTCTCAACAGAATCTTGCATTGAGAATCATTTTTAATGAATCCAAATTTGATGACGTAGATCACAAGCATGAAATATTAAATGTTTGGCCTCTACAATTGATAAGAGACGTCTCACACTACGTCATCGACCCGGAGTCATGCTGAGGGAAGGAAAAACCTTACTGTTATGCCAACAAAACTTAATAAAATCATTGGCTCTGCCACCTATAAATGCCGAGTTTGATGGAACTCATTGAAAGTTGAGGCTCACAAAATCGATGACCCAGCTGTTTTAAAAAAATACACCCACCAACTTCTCGCACCATTTTAATTCCAGACATGAATGTTATTCTAACTGCTTGTTGTTTACCCTTTTCTGGGTTGATATTCTACCAGATCTGTGAACTCCTCATTAATTACATAATATCTGTACTATCTATAATAGTGAATCAAATTGACTGTATATTAATAGCGCCCAGTATCTGCTGCATGTTGTATCATTATATCAGTTGAAATTATTTCCTAGCTAGCTTTTTCACTCACTGTCTCATATTAGTATTTTGCATCCATTCATTGCTACATAGTAGCTCTCATCTCATAACCATACCCAACGCTGTTAGTCTTAAGACTTACAGTTTTTTCATTTTTCTCTATGTAACAAACCAATCTATTATTGTAACGACTTATTGTAACGACTTAATGCAAGTAAGACAGCATTCACAGGAAGACCTGGCTGTGAAGTCAGACCTGACCAACCAAGTTGTAATAACATCATCGATTACAATAAAAGAATTTTTGAATTGAATTGAATTGAATTGAGAGCAGGATTATGGACTGCTCCAGCACAGCCACTTGAGCATCCAATATATGAGATGGTCCAGTTAACAATGCAAGAAATGTTGAAGTCACCTCATCAAATGCCTTCCATGTCTCCCATCCTGTCTTTTTCCCCTTTGTGCTGAAGAACCATACTGTATCACAGCCACTAAAGGCATGAAAGACTGGCAGGGCCTTGGATTTGTCTGGTCCAAGAGACGCAGATATCTCATGTCAGGGTTGGAAAAATGGCTTTGAAAAGTGGTTGTCCCTTTTCAAAATATGGTTGTCCATCATAATATATATGACAATATGTGGTTGTCCACTCACACCAATAAAAGGTGAAACCTGGTTGTCTGCCAGATGCCCAAATGTTCATTTTTGGTTGTCCGCATTGCTGACATGGGTGGTGCAGACAACTGGGCCGGGGGCCTTTTCCAACCCTGCATGTGCAGCTATATATTGAAAGTGCTGACCAGTTTCAAAGGCAACCTACATTTCCTTTACTCTTGTCTTGGCTATTGCTGCCACTGCCAGGACAACAACATGAGTATCAACTGCCCTGAGGAGAATCTTTTGGAAGCCTCGGTGGACTGCATCTGCCAGGTGCAGGATCATTCTTGTATCAGCCTAAAGTTAAATCAATAATATCTTCTTGTTCTTCCCTTTCCTTTTCTAACAATAATACAAAGTGGTTTGGTATGTAAGATTCACCTTTCTGCAATGAACTTCTCGACCACATCAAGTTCAATTCTGGTCTTGCAGCCCTCCAGACGTTCCTCCCTTTGACCCATCTGCACAGAGAATTTGTGCAATAAAAATCACTCCGTGCACATGGGCAATAAGAAGCAATCGCTAAGTTTAATGCTGCACTTGCCGAAAATATTGTGGACATGTCACCCCATTCGTTCATTCACGTGACCGATTTTAATTCTTGGCAAAATGAACCAAGCACAATTGGTTGTCGTCAATAAGATCTACGAAGCCGCTTGAATTTGAATCATAGTATCGCCAATGGACGATCATTTCTATTGCACATCGGAGTCTAATCTCTATGTGCGCCTCCTGATTGCCATAAAGGCCCATACTTATTGCCCTGTAGAGACAATTGTCATCTCCAACAATTTTAATCGCATGGTATCTTGCCAAATAATTTGGATTGTATTTTTGTATAATCCTTTCGGCCACAGCGTCAATCCTTTAATATGTGTGAGTCTATTTGGCATATTCACATCGTACATTTGGATTAGCATTTGTTCCGACTTGTCCGCATTTTCTATTCCTTCCATTTCCATCTCTTCTACACTTTTCTCCAATCTATAAATATAATGAAAAAGATACATTATACAAGTCTTTATCCTCAATTATAAATACATTTTTATATACTACTTGAAATGCCTCATCGCATCTATCGTAACACAGCCAAATGCATACAAATACAACCACTTGCCGGCTACTCCTCCCGCTACTCTCTGGGTATAGTTGGCCTACGTCCCATATAACCCAGGCTCAGTGGAACCGGGGGGGCAATGGGGGCAGTCGTCCCCCCCCCCCCCAATAATTATATTCTGATATTTTTAACCTTTTATTGGCCCAAAAACTCAGCTGTCTATCACATAACCTTTTCAATAGTATGGCCTACAATACTGGTCAATTTATGCTTATTACAGTTTTGTGGGACAAGCAATTCATATTTGACATTAGTTTGACAATTTGACCTTCTTTGACCTTAAAATCAAACATGGCTGCCCTGGATCATGTAGACGGCTAAATAAACCATTTAGCGGGGATCTCTCGTCAAAATGTGCGGGCTAACTCTGTGAGGGCGCCAAATCCAAAATGGCCGCCCTTGACGACTAGGCGTCAATAGTGGCCACAGGGGACGCCAAATCCCTCAGAAATATGGTTGCCCGTCGGGCAACCAGAATTTCAAAAGTGGTTGCCCAGCAACAAAATATGGTTGCCCAGTAATTCTTTGGTTAAAATCTAGAGACAAATTAATAAATGACAAATTAATTTGAAATAGCTAGAAGTAGTGTAGTAAATATGCGCCAAGAAGGCAGGATATAATGAATAAAACTTGTCAAAAAAAGAAGATTAGTAATGTTACAATGACAGCTCTGAACTCTCAAAATCAACGAAGACATTACTGAAAATATATTCAACCACCACCTTCAAAGGAGTCTGATTTATAATTGATTAATTAATGAGATCCTTAAGTTATGGGGTTTAACCCCAAAATGGAGGGGACAGGAGAGGTTTCATAAGTATTCACTTTGAGTTTATTGGTGTCCGACGTTTCGGGCACATTTGCCCTTTATCAAGGATGATTAAAAAGATATCCAAGTTCTTTTTTTCGAGCCCTGATCAGTCACCGTTTTTCAACTTTTACTTGGTTACCCCTTCAGTAAAAAACGGAGAGGGTGTCAGGGGAAAGTGTACAGGAAGAATCTTCAAAAATTTAAACAGGATTCCAGGCCCTTAATAATTTCGACTAAAATGCCCATATTTCAGACATTGAATTCATTTTAAATATTGTGCAAAGGTGTTTGAAAATATTACTAATAGAAGGGATGGGTGGCTAGGTTGATATCATTGGGATATAATGGAAATAAATCAGTTAGGTTTAGGCCAGTTGCCCGCCGGGCAACTGATCATATACTTTTAGTTGCCCAGACTAAAAATATGGTTGTCCCGGGCGCCCGGGCACCCGATTTGGCGGACCCTGGGCCATATTTATGGCCTATAGGTCATACCGCTTAAGATTTTAACCACGCCCCCTTTATTTCGAACTGCCAGCTAATAACCGGACTCTGCTTCGATCGTAGGAAACTGCTACTTCCCGGCATCCCATCGCCAGAAACAATGTCTCCAGGCCTAGGGGAAACATATACACGGAGATTACATCCAATACTACATGGTCTTTTAGGTATCAGAACTGAGTAATAAGCGATTTCCCGACCCCTATATGCTAAAGCATGGACAGATATTTTACCCTGCGTACGGCCATATGGCATCTTCGGTAACGCTCGGCATCGCATCTTCGGTATAACTCAGGGGAAAAAATCGACCAATCACAGGGCGCGTTACATCATCCTTCAGCTAGGCTCTCAGCCAATGGGATCACCCCTTCCAAACGTTACTCAGCGTGCCATGTAGACGGGCAGACGGGCCCGGCTACCATGGCTGCCATGGTGGTGGGGGACGGGGGACGGGGGGACGGTGACAGCGAAGGCTTTTTAAATAGCCTAATGTTTCATTATCAGGCAAACAGTATCATATCCTAGTTAATTTAAGAGTTCTTTGACTTTGTTGTTATCTGGTGCCACTAACCCTCTGGACCAATCGGACAATTATTTTTTCAATAGTAGGCCTATGGCCTACAATACTTGTCAATTCATGCTTATTATGTTTTTTGGGGGGCATGGAATTCATATTTGACATCACTTTGACAATTTGACAGGTACGGTACTAAGTCTGCTTAGGTCAAGTGATAAATTTGAGACACATAAAACTCCAGTTGGGTTGTGTGTGACTAGACTTGCTATAATGTAAATTATTCGTTTTTGTTCATAAGAAGGGTTCTTGATTAGATACCTCCCTCAGGAGCCCTTTAAAACAAGAATAAAATTTCACAAAATTAAAGACTGTCATATTTTAATGAATATTTATATTCACTTCTCTTTTTACTGTCTAATATGAACTAATACCTTCAATCATGACATTTAGCTACATTTACACCTGCATTACACCTCACTCTATAAACAAAGTAACTGTTAAAAGACAAGAGCTACTCTAGTGTCTGACCACAAAACGCACGCCGTCATAGGTAGCCTATAGTTGATCGTAAGGAGCAATTGACAGTGACAGCAGAACGATTTCTAGGAATAAAACAACAATGTCAACGCACGTAATAGAGCACGATCATATATGATAATATAAACTACGCGAATGTTGTATTATAAACAGATTAATCTATTTTGTACTCACGGAAAGTTTGAAAATGTAGCAGCAAGTCGAAGAGAAATGTGTATCCCTACACACGTGTAGTTTCACTTCCTGTGGGAAAAGGGGACATCTGTGGCCAGTCCGTTAAAACTGTGGTAGCTGTATTTCACGCCAGAGGGAGACACAGGCTGACATCACGCGCAAGCTATGGGTCGGATTATGTTGCAGTGATAATTCATTTATCATTCATTGAAGCCCGTGAGATGTGGTTTAATAGTGGAGGTTTATTATTTACTGTGTAGGGCTAACTACTCATTGGTTATGTATTTGTGTTATCAGCTAAAAATTAATTAATCATTCTTAAAATGTTGGGAAAATTTTCTTTCCAGCTGCCACAGAGACCAAAAGATGGACCCATAATTCTGGCATGCTGTAGCTATTTGTTTTGGCAGTTTTCAGGGTAGAAGTGAGTAAAAAAACCCCAGTAAAATCAAATTTAAGAATCTGTGGAAGAATCTGTGTGATCTCACAAAAACTCAACTAAACGCAATAAGGCACTTGGTTTAGGGCCTTTGGATAGTCTGTTTTCACAGGGAAAAGTCTTGGCTTCGCCTTGAAGTTTTCCCTGGCAAAACACACCATCCAAAAGGCCCTAAACCAAGTGCGTCATTGCTATAATAACTGTTTGAAATTTCATAACTACAATAACATATTTTATTAACATAGGCCTATATCAGTTTTTCCCAAGTCATGGTGTTTACATTTTTAGTTTTCTTCCCATGCAATACTGGGCTGTCCGTCAATGTATAAAATAGTGAAAATGTAACTAAAGTTGGCATTTTCCCGGCCCTTATGGACCCAAATGGAAGTGACAAACCTAATAAATTAATACCAAAAATAACACATTTCCGGATACACAGTTCTGAGTTCTAGTTACACAATAGAGGTAATAGTGAGGGGCATGGTAAAGAGATTCCTATATAAACAGAGCAAACGTAAATTTATATTGCATGCATTAGTGTAATAATTTGTCAAAAAATACATTACACATTATATCAGTCACAAAATCATAATAAATTGGATATTCTTGGCGAAAAAGAAAGAAGATTTACACATTTCTAATGCAACAGGGTCTAACTTTGCAGACCAGTGTTGTTGAAGAAATGTTACAACGCAAAAAATAATTATGTACAGTCAATTATATATTCTAAAGATAAAGTACCATTGGTAAACAAATTGGTATATGATAAACAAATAAATGATATGGACTTCCGGTTCGCGCCTTCTTCTGAAAGAAAGTGTTCTCTCCACTCGGAGACTTAATCACCCTTTTTTTTCAGGATAGAGGATTAATTCGCTCCTTTTCAAGGAGTATAGGAAGAGATTCTAACAAGGTTCTTATAGAAGCTTGATATTTGGACTGTCATACGATATTTCACATGAAATAATCAAAATAAGATAGCAGTTACCATCGAACCTCGGATTATCGCCCTATACGCCATCTTGCCTCCTCCCGGCATGGTCTGGAGGAAGGGAAAATAGTAGGATACGACTAAAAGACAAACTAAAATCGAGGTCTTAGGGCCCTAAGAAGGAAGAAATAGCAGAAAAGCAACAGGATTACTAAATCTAGCTGTGAGAACTGTGAGTTAAAAACAAAAAGGATTATCGGTTAATCAACAGATTAACCCAGGAGGCAACCACGCTGAACAGGGAAAACTCGTTCGGAAATAAACAGTCGAAAGGAAAATACGAGAAAACATACAACAGCTCCTTTTACATTCTTTGAAAACTGGAACAATTACTTATATTCTTAAGGATTATAGTGGTAAATACCGGGATTAAGAACAAGTAAACGGATTATCATAATACGTAAAGCCCTGATGTCGCCATCTTGAGGAATTGACTCTCAAAGGTTGGACTAAAGACAGTTAAATTGAACTCCACCAGGTGGAGACTCTATCCCCCAACTCGAAGAACCAAGGTAGGGTAGAAAGGATTCGACAAATGGCTGAACAGACATAATCTTCCCTTGACAAGAGGAAAAATTGACTAAAAGTGGAATAAGGAGTGTAAAGAAAGGTTTTAAAAAAAGCTTTTCTTATTTGATTTCAATCTTAGAGGATAAAAACTGAAACTTTTAAATTGTCGCTAACGTTATCGGAGTAAACCGGAAGCGTGAAGCGGCCATCTTGAATAAAGAGCAAAAAACTTCAAGCCTCATAGAAATAACAAAGCAGGAAGTTCCACACAACCCGTTACAACGCTAACTCCCCCGGGGAGCATGTCGGAGAACCACGTTGAAGGTAGCGCTAAGGGTCAAGGTATCAAAAGAGACTTGGAAGGCTCTCCACCTCAACAAATTAAGCAATCGAAAGCTGCAAAACTAAATAATAGCGATAGAAATACATCAAGTATGGCCAATACAGACAGCAAAGAGGCTAGTGGTAGTCGATCGGATACTGGTAAAAAGGAATCCGATCCCGGCTTAAGATCCCTGATTTCTTCCTTAGCTACGGATCAAGCTGAGTCAAATAGGAAAGCCCAAGAGAAATACAGTGCTGTACTATTAAGGCTCGATCAGCTCGACGCATTAGAACAAGAGGTAAATACCATAAAAGAAGGTTGTCGCTACAGAGACGATGAGATGACTAAGTTCGAAGAGAGATTGAAGCTACAGGAGGACAAAATGGTAGTAGTTGAAGAAAACATGACTCAACCGAAAGATACAGACTACCTAGAGGGGCAGCAAAACAGGAGAGAGAAAGATCAGGAATTCATTCTAAAAGAAACCAAAAAGCTGGAAAAAAACTTGCTCATCTTAGGAATCAAATCTGGAATAGACGAAACACAAACTCAGTTGAGCGAGAAAGTCGACAACGTGATTCAGAATTACTTGAACTTGGCGGACATAAAAGTGGTAAAATCATTGAGGGTAAGCACAAAAGCAGATATGCCTATCAAAATCGAGCTAAAGACCGCTGAGCAAGCAAAATTGGTATATGAAGCTAGGTCCAGATTAAAACAACATGACGAAGAAAACGTGGAAAAAGGAAAGGGTATGAATATACGCAGAGATACCCCACACATAGTGAGACAGAGCCTAGCAAAGGTTAAAGCTATTGCCAGTGCTGCAACTGCCCAAAAAATCGAAGTTGAAATGTTCGGAACGAACATCAAGATTAATGGCATATATTATAGACACGATCAACTGGACGGAATTCCTTCCAGCCTCTTGTTGTCTAACATTTCCAGAAGGCAGAACGACAAAACCATGGTCTTTTTTACATCAGAAAATCCCTTATCTAATCACCATAAGTCACCCTTCAGAGTAGACGGACAGAAATTCGAACATGTAGAGCAATTTTTATTCTACCAGAGGGCAAGAATTGCAGGCGATCCAGTGAAACTACAACTTGCTCTAAATACTAAAAATCCGGTTGAATGCAAAAGGTTCATGGCCAATGTGGAGGATCCCAAAAACACATGGAAGGACCACAGAGAAGAAATGCTCTTGCAAGCCATTAGAGCGAAGACAAGACAAAACGATTTGGTAAGAAATTACTTAATTCTCACAGAAGATCGTACTATAGGAGAGGCCTCACCCATGAGTAAAATCTGGGGAATTGGCATGGGACTGGATCATCCTCACGTTCTAGACTCGGATTCATGGCCCCCACATGGAAACCTGGTAGGAAAGATATGGATGAAAGTAAGGAAGGAGATAGCAGATGACATGAAAAGCAAGGAAGCATCTGCAATGCCAATGGAAGAAGCTGCCTCTGCTTCTTCCTCATAAATAGTTTAATGTGAGTGTCTTTTCTGAGGATAAATTAACCATCAAAATGAATCCTACATCAACAATGGATAATAAATCAACGATAAAATTTATTTCTCTAAACATAAATGGCTTGAATAATGTCGTCAAGAGAAAAGCGATCCTTACATATTTTAGTTCATTCACGAACACGATTGTAGCTCTACAAGAGACTCACTCAAGTGAAGCGAAAGAAGTAATATGGAATACACAACTGAAGGGACAAATATATTATGCACATGGAACTACAGCTTCTAAAGGTGTGTTATTCCTCATCCCAAGTGAACTAAAGAAGCTAGTAATATCAAGCTGCGCTGATAGAATGGGAAGATGGTTATATTTAATATTACAAGCTAATGGTAGTAAAATTTGTGTTTTCAACATATATGCCCCAACAGCAGACAAACCTGAAGAACAATCCTCGCTGATAAAAACAATCGAAGAAAAGATACAAGAAAGCACCCATGACAGCCTGATAATGTTAGGTGACTTCAACGCGGATATTTCTTATAAACAAAATAGTGTCCAAGGTGTTGAATTAAAAGATATGTTAGGAGATCTCGATATGAATGATGTAATCGATTCAAAAAATCCTGGGTTACCTGCCTACACATGGTCAAGGTTAGGTCAAAATTCTAGATTGGATTATATATTTGTTTCCAACAATATAGCCAGCAGGGTTTTAAACTGCTCTACGATTTTTAATACTCATTCTGACCATAATGAAGTCCATGCGGATATTCTTATATATAGATCTGAAAGAGGTAGGGGATATTGGAAGTTGAATAATTTACTCTTGAATAATGACAAATTTGTGTATGAGGTAGAAAAACTCTGTGAAAATGCGCACAAGGAGGCTTTAAATCCCAAAATGTCATGGGAATTCTTTAAATTAAAAGTAAGAGAACTCGCTATTAAAATGTGCAGCGAAAGATCAAGGAAAAAGAGAAGTCAAAATGAAGAAAACAGAAGAATTTTGATAGCACTTGATTCGAAACGTAGAATGAACTTAGAAGAAGTAAGTTTAAGAAATAAAACTCTACAAAAAATTAGAGAATATGATCTTGAAAAAGCTGAAGGTGCCCTGCTAAGGTCCAAGGCAAGGTGGGCGACAGAGGGTGAAAAACCTACACGGTATTTTTGCTCCCTAGAGAAATACAAATCAGAGAAAAGAGTTATCAATGTTTTAAATGTTGATGGAGAATTAAAAAACAAAAAAGATGACATAATTAACGAAGGACAGAGATTCTATGCTAACTTGTACAGCAAAGGCCTTACCGATGTTAATGTTATGAATGAGTTTGTAAATCCTGATCATTATACTTGTCTAGATGAAGGTGATAACAACCTACTGTGTAGAGAAATTACTTATGATGAGGTTGAAAAGGTGGTAAAAAGCTTCAAAAAGCACAAATCCCCGGGTTGTGACGGATTTGGAGCTGAATTCTATCAATTTTTCTGGTATTGTATTAAAGATCTATTTATGGCTATGCTTGAAACATGTCTAGTTGAAGAAGAAATGACAGAAAATCAGAAACGAGGTCTAATTAGTGTTATTCCTAAAAAAGACAATGATTTATCGTATTTAAAAAATTGGAGGCCAATTACTCTTTTGAATGTCGATTATAAAATTATTTCTAAAGTAATAGCTAACAGATTAGCCTTTTTTATTCCGAATATCATTGACGATGATCAATTTGGTTTTATTAAGGGTCGTTTCATCGGGTCTGCTATACGAAAAATAGACGATATTCATTCTTGGTTAGAAAATGGCGATGAATCGGGACTAATTACCTCTGTCGATTTCTCCAAAGCTTATGACTCCATTGATTGGACATTCATAGAAAAAGCTTTAAAAGCTCACTGTATCGATTCTATGTTTATTTCTTGGGTTAAAACTTTGTTAAAAGGCTCAAAAGCAACTTTTATGAATAATGGCTTTTCGTCGAGATGGTTTAATGTAGAGAAAGGAGTAAAACAAGGAGATCCCATATCTTCTATCCTCTTTATAGTTGTCGCTGAAAAATTATCAGAACAAATTAGAAGAAATGAGAATATAATAGGTATAAAATATGCTAATATTGAAACAAAACAGGTACAATTTGCCGACGATCTGACTTTATTGGTCAAAGATGAATTTTCTCTAGTACAGGCGGTAAGAGTTATTGAAAAATTCTCCTTAGCATCTGGTCTATCGCTAAATCCGAGTAAATCAAAGGGATTCATAATTGGAAATATCACAATAACAAACCGTACTCTTCTCAGTGTCGACTGGACTAACCAAATGAAAATACTTGGAATTAATCTCTTAAATCCAAGAAATGAAGATGAAATGTTCAAAATCAACAGCTCGGAGCTGTTGAACAAGATAAAAGAAACCATCAATGCATGGAAAAATCGCTTCTTAACTATAAAGGGCAGAATACTAATTTGTAATGTCTTTTTGTTGCCGGTGTTTCAACATGCTTTATCGTGTATCCACTTTAATGAAACATTGTTAAAGGAGATAGAGAAAGTTGTACTTAAATTTGTATACAACAGTGACCATCACAGCATAGGTGTAAACTTCCTAGCTCAAAAAGCAGGGAAAGGAGGCTTAAATCTCAGACTAATCAGAGAAATATATCAAACAAATAGAATAATGTGGGTTAGAAGAATTCTTTTGAATAGAAATAAATTGTGGTTTAAAGTCTTAGAAGCTTTTCACCAAAGAGATATAGACGAGATATTCTTGTGTAGATTCAAACCTACAATCGCGATTAATAAATTCTACAAAGAACTATTCGAAATATGGAATAAATATTATTTTAAACTAAAGCCAGAGAGCATCGAACAAATTCTTGGAGAAAGAATCTGGGCTAATAGATATATAAAAGATAAAGGCCAGATGTTGTATTGGTCAGAGTGGAAGCAAAAGGGAATTACTGTCATTGGAGATATTTTCAATGAAAATGGTAGTATGATGTCAACAAATGAACTAGCATCCAATTTCGAATTTAGACCCTCATGTTTTTCTAGACAAATGTTAAAGAAAGCAATTCCGAAAGAATGGATTAATTGTATAAAAAGGGAAAGAAATTATACTCTAAGAAACTCTGTGATCTTTGAAATCGCAGGAAAGGAGTTAAACATTGTCGAATGTACAGCAAAGAGTGTTTATGATCAGTTGCTAACCAAATTGAAACCAAAATGGCAGAAATTACAGAAATGGCAACAAAGGCTAGAATTGCCTAAAGAAGAATATGATAAGATCCGGTGGAATGATATTTTCTCCATGCCTTATAAGGTCTCTACGGAGGCAAGAATTCATGTATTTCAGTACAAAATCTTGCATGGCGTGCTAACTTGCAATGTATATTTGAAACAAATTGATGTGATAAAAACTGACACATGCTCCTACTGTAAGAAAAAAGATGATTTAATTCACTTTTTAGTAACATGCAAGAGAACAAAAGAGCTATGGCAAAACATCCTTAAGTGGATCTATGAATGTGGCTATTTAAATACAGATAACAGTGGTAAAATGATATTTAATCGAAAAGGAAGATATATAGTCATAAGACCCATTGAGATTATTTTTGGAATCGATGTCACGAATTTAAGTTCCAAAATAATAAACTGGATTATTCTCCAGGTAAAATCATTTATATATAGACAGAAGTTGTTTGCCAAAGGTAACATTGACATCTTGGCCACAATGTATGAACTTCGTATGAGATGTAATGTTGTTATATATGCCTTCGATTTTAAGAAAAATAGTGGGGAGGAAAAAAAAATATGGCGGCGTGTAGCCGAAGGTATCACAGAATATATTGAGGTGCTGAAAGGCTGAAATTTTATTCTTCCTAACTACCATATTATCCACATATGTCTTTAGAATTGTAGAAGCCCAGACGGCAGGTTACAGTAAATAAAGTCTTTTGTAAAAACAAAAAAAAAAAGAATTACCTTAGAAATCATTAATACGAGCAAAGGAGAAAATAGAAAAGAACAAAACAGAATATGGTCTAACCTAAAGGTGGACATAGATGAGTTTATCGATAGATTAAAACGATGAGAAAAAACAACAAAAGGTAGAAAATTTTTCATATAAAGAGTGACAAGATACCATCAAAGGAAGCTTAACAGAAGCGAAACAAAGAGTTTATCCTAGATGTAAATTCCATCGATTCTCTGTCTAACATGTGAAAGAAATAAAGGTTGTTGCAAAAATAAAAAAAAAAAAAAAATGATATGAAGATAAGAGATTTTTTTTTACGAGGGATGATTTAATCAAAAGTGTAATTGGCTGTGACAAGATATTCAACCTTTGTGACCTTCATGTTACCCTCTGTGTCCATAAAAATAAAAGTGGTGCGTTAATATCAACATTAAGATTGTGCAAAATTGATTTGTTCAGATTGAATAATATTATAGGGTTGGTCCCACCTTCCATCCCCCAAAAAATACCTTTTTAAAACCACTTTTATGAGGTTTAATACCCTTATAAAGAATATTTCTTTGGATAAAATATAGTCATATATGATTCTATTAAAACTGTCCAGTCAACATGTAACTGTATGTTTATCTACTTTTGTCTATCTACTGTTAATTGATTAGATATATTTTGTCAACGTGAGACAATACATAGACAATTCTGCTCTGTTTGAATTGTGTTCATCCAGTTTTGGTTAAACATTAATTGTAAGCTTCCGTTAGCCTGTGTCAATGCTCTGTGAGTATAACATTCAGGTGTATTCACTACATTGTATTGTATACAGTATGTT
This sequence comes from Sthenelais limicola, assembly GCA_942159475.1. Taxonomy (NCBI): domain Eukaryota; kingdom Metazoa; phylum Annelida; class Polychaeta; order Phyllodocida; family Sigalionidae; genus Sthenelais; species Sthenelais limicola. The sequence goes on from OW804098.1 coordinate 118,164,229, forward strand.
GTTGACATCGGTCTAAACACGGGTTCTTAAGATCACAGGGTTATCATAGGATCCTTTAGCAGCGTCTTCAGCCTTTCTGCTAGATGTGGCAACTGTCTCCATTTTTTCATTTGTGGTATCATTGTTAATTATCTGCAAATGAAATAAGTTTAATAAACAAGTATTCCATTCTATGTATTTAATGTTAGGGTTGAATTATTGTTGTTGATATTAAGTATTGTTAAAAAGATTATGCTATTGAGGACAATATTGGGGGACAATATAGCCTTGGCTGTATCAATACCGATCAAGAGTAAAATAAAACCATACAAGAGAATATGCCGGTACATTTTAAGCTGTTACAATAACAAAGGTCTTCCCAAATATACTCAATATTTTAAGGACAAGATGTTGATGCTGTTACTTTTTAATGCACGAATGTGTAGTGAAACTGCCCTATGAAACCATTACAGCAAAGAATTTAGGTAAGCTAAATCTAAAGGTAGACTTAGAGTTTGTAGATGGGTAGGAAAGTAACACAAATTATAAAACTTGTAATTTTCAATTGATACTAGCTGAGAATACTGCTTTATATAAAAATTGATTTATAATGTAAGCTTAAGCTTGGGACCATTCGAAAAATGTACACATCCATCAATATATTCAAGCAATACATAAATAATTGATAATAATCATGATTTGGGTAATTAAACCTTAAGTATTGAATCCATAGGGGACAGTATCACAAAAAAAGGATTTGGGCAGTTGCTCCAAATACAATTATGGACGTTTTAGAAGCCCTGTGAAAAAAAGAACCAGACAGAATCTTTCTAATTACGGTCAAAATGACTTTTTTGTGGGATGTGTGGGAAAAGAATGAAAGAAAATACTTAATACTTATTAAACTATATATTATACCTATAATTAAATTAAAGTAAGGCTGTTTTTCTTGTTTACATTCATTTTTGGTGCAAGAACTAAAATATTTACCTTCTCAGTTGATTCATCAAATGTTCTGCAGGTGGCATCACTGCAGCAGCAATAGTTAGAGTAGGAGACAACATACTTCCGGTTAACTTTCTTCGAGAAACCTGAATATATTTGTTGACAATTAATTCCTTTTTGATATAGGTTTATATTGCATTAGAAATCTGTCATTTTTCAATGTTTAAGACGCAGAAAGGAAACTGGAATGTTTTAAAGGAGCAAAATTTGTTAGTCCAACGAGAGAAACTGATATTATTGTTGTGACATTTTTATCACTCTGGTAAATGGTGACCCCATGCTCCCAACTTACTCCTTGGGATCGATGGGAGCATGTAAATAGGACGTTCAAAGTTATTAGGTGTTTCCTTAAAGTTAAATGATTTAGGTGTTAGAACATTCCCTGTTTTTTGGGTAATTGTATTCCCAATCAGGACCCGATTCTTAGAGTGAGTGACAGAAGGCCCCAGAAATTATATATGTTTCTTTCATTAAATATCGGTTGGTTTCTCTCTTACGGGCCATTCCTTTGAATGGTACGGACAGCTGACATGACACTGGATCAAAGGCTGTTCCGCCCTTTATATACTCCCCCTGCCCATTTAAGGATTTCAATTAATCAGGCCTTTTCTAGTTCGGAATAGACAGCTGTTCTCATGCTAGTTCCTGGTGGGAAGTTATAACTGCAGTACTCAAACCCAGTGTAAACTCAGAAACCTAATAGGGTCTATCCACTTCTGCGTACAGCCCCTAAATATGGCTTGAGTATGCCATCACTACAGCTGTGCATATAGCTAGCGGCTCATACTCCTGAGCCCATACCAGTATGGGCGCCCATACCAGTAGATATACCCTTGCAGCTGACCGCATCACCCATTCAAACATGCATATCATGGTTGGTGGCCCATACTCAGCAGCGGGGGCCCATACTCAGCAGTGGCAACCCCATACTCAGCAATATCAACAATTTCTTATATTTGGGTGTGTATATGCACAGCCAAGCAACAGGTGACGTTAGCGGTGATTAGCCAATCGGAGGCCAGCTACCCACCATCTTCATACATCAAACCAAGAGCACAGCCGCGGCAGTGGATATTGATGAATTGGGCTGGCGATTCAAATAAATACTGTAAACGTATTTATTTTCGCGCGAATACATTTTCGCGCACTAAGTACTTTGACACCTTTTCGCGTTGATTTAAATTCACGCAGCAAGTAAGCCTCATCCCTTGTTTATGTAATAATTATAGGTTTGCGCAGGATTTAAAATCGCGCACATAGGGGTGTGTGCTAAAATCGCAAAAATAAATACTGCGCGAACATTAATACATTTACAGTCAGCTTTATCTCAAGAGCAAATACACATGGAGATGCATATGCAAGGTTTGGCAGCCAGCCTTCCTCCTCACCATACGCAGTGCCATACGCAAGGCCATACGCACAGTGGATAGATACCATTAGTTAGCTTCCTACACTAGACTGTTCCCTGAGTCAAACATGCCGGTGTCAGTCAGTGTAAACAGATTTGACAACAATGATCCTTCTCATACTCATACTAAACATATATATCAACTTGGTTACCTGAAATATGAACTAGCCATTCAATCATCTAGATATCATATAATTGGGTTTTTTTTTCAATTAAGAGTATATATACATGACAATAGTTAGAAGGGCTATGCAATCTGTTTGGAACAGGTCTTCCATTGGAGCCAAATTAACATTACATATTATCAGGATATAATGAAGAATAGTAAATGTATTTCAGATATTGTCACACATTGATATTTAGGGTCAATGACTGACCTAATTTGAATTTTGCAATTAATTTGATGGATGTATTTCAAAAACAAAAACAAATGTTTGATAGATGTGTACCTGTGACAGCACTGACGATTAGTGCCACCGTGATTGATGTAAGCACGGTTGTGACACTGTACCACATATAGGACACTTTGTAGAATTCATCTAACACAGAACCAGCTTCACTGAAACACATGAATATATTAATGATAAGGCCCAAAAAAATAATAGGTGTGTTTCCGATTTATCTGGCTGAAAACTAGGTTGGGGGGGATGGTAACTTTTTTTGTTTTATTTTCTTTTTTTTTTTAGTAAAACCACCTCCCAGGAACTGAAAAAATGTCTATTTTTTTTAACAACAGTAGTTTTCAACATGAGAAATGTGCTTTTTGACATTTCTGGGATAAGAAAACCTGTTTTTTCTGCTTTTATTACCTTTTTTTGTCAAAAAATCCAAAAAAGTAATGTATGGTATAACAAAAATCAGGTATGGTCAAAAACAAATTTAGGTAGGGGAAGGTTTTTCTAGGTAGGGGGGGGGGGGGGGTAAATCGGAAACACACCTAATTTTTTTCTTGGCCTAAGGAGACTTGGGCCTAAGTAAGTATGGATACTAATATAAGAGGACGTACACAAGTCCTCCATACTTACTGAAAGTTCAGCTTTAATAATGCACAAGGGTGAAACCTCATTAGAGTATTTACCTTTGGACCTGAGGTAGTATGGTAGTGGACATATCCCATGGTGTTGTTGCTGTAGTGGTATTGAGGAATGCAAGTGTTGATGGACAGTTGGCGGTGCTCATTGGTAGAGGGGTATGTTTGTTGCCAAGCAGTATAGACCCAGCGTTCATCCAGAATCCCAAAACCAGACCAGCAACACAGCCAGCACCCGCACCCTGAAAGTGGATGTCAACTAAATAAAATGCAAAAATAATGAGTTTTAGGTTGCAAAAGCTCTTGAGATACTATGATGATTTATTTGATGACATCTATCATATTCAAACAATGCAATTAGAATCATAATTAGTTTTTTACTAAGTTTGACAAGAATGCTAGGAATATTTCTAGAGGATCAATCAGTAGTAAAGCAACTAAATATACTTCACAGGATGCTCTTAGAAAACCAATAACTCATTTAATACAGTCAAATTTTAACCTTAACTTTAACTAATTTTCCAGTGAGTATTATGTACCTTGTAGACGCATGGTTTGAGTTCATATTTATCACAACAATTGAAGACATTGAAATAAGACACTTAACCTGAACTTGAGGGGAAATCAGAAAAAGTTCAGTTTAACTGAAAAATCAGGTAAACCAGTCAAATGTTCAGGCTAAGGAGAATATAGTGTAGTTTCAAATCTGTATTGCATTTGTAGTGTGATAGTTATCTTCTGAGAAAATAATACCAGTTGACCTAACTAATACATTAGTGACGCATATCCATAGATAAAACATTGACAGAGGGAAAGAACCTAAGCTTACCCATGAGTTCACACAAGGAAAGAAAATGGCAACTATAAAGAGACTAGTCAGCGGACCACCAATAATGCCAAAAGCACTGAGTGACAACTGTATCAGGACCGGTCCAAAGTACTTGGCACAGAAGGCAAGAGCCACTGAAGCTACACCAAAGAAGAAAGCTGCAAAAATGAATGATGAAGGTTAGCAAACAGAATAAGTGACCCATGACCTTTCCCTTCAAGAAGGGAGTGATATGTGCATTACCAAGAACGTACTGAGCATGTTATCAAAGGTCATCTACCATACTTTTCATTTTATCCACAGAAATGAAGCTTCAAATTGACCTTTAAGTTTAAAGGTATATGCGGGTGTTCAATGGAAAAAAAATTGGTCGGTGACTTTTTTATGAAACGTTCAGGGATCATTCCTGACTACATGAGAAAGCAAGAAATGAAAAAAAAAGTACATCTCATCGACTTATATTTTTTTTTACAGCCACTTGAAAATAACAGTGCTTTAGCATTGAAGTCTATGGAAAAATGTGTTTTTTTTTCACATTTCATTATATAAAAAAATAATGATCGGTGACTTTTCATCAAAACTTTCTACACATATATTTGGTATATGATGCTACAGATTTACCAAAGAAAAACAGTACGTTGACGTGTTTAAAAAAAAGTTGTGGTCATTTGAAGTTGACCACATCACCCAAATTTAGTAATCAAGCAGCATAATCAATGCAAATGAATCCTAAAAAACATGACTCAAAATTACTCAAATTACTCAAAACCCTGTAGATATTGTAAAATCGTGCTCAAATACATCTCAACTTATGATAATAACAAAATATTTCAAAGAAAAATAGGAGCCGCTAGGTGGCGTGTGTGTTGACACCCGCATATATCTTTAAAGGGTCACTAAATGGGTTTATGGTCATGTTTTGATCAACAAATATTATGGATTCATAAGTAAAATACCCCGTGTTTTACTTTCATTTATGTCTAACTTATTGTCACACACAAGCCTTATAGTCACTCATAGGTGCATATTGAGAAAGCATAAGACAAGAGGGCAGTGAATGTGCTGTGTGATGTCACAAAGTATTGCCTGAAATGTATACAACACCTTTCCCAACTTTTTGTTTCATGGATGTTGCATGTTTATTTCAAAGTTTCGCTAGCTTCTAAAATGGGCTAGCAGTGGTGCCCTGAATGCAGTGTTAAATTGTGGAACTACTTTTCCTGTCATCTAAATGGGTAAACTCTCTAAATTCTAGGTTTCATTAATTACCACTTGGGCCACTCACGGTCTGCACTTTATTTCAACCTAGCACCTAACAACCAAGGTTAGAACACAACCAGGGACGTCCAGTGGAATAGAATCTGCTTTTAAAACTTGAGGTATGTACTTCTTTATGATCCCTCAGGATATTGCACTAACATTTGATTTGAGCGCTTCTACAGACCCTCATTCCACCTCATAGTAGCATGGCAATAGCAAACAGAGAGCAAATGCGTGGAATTGCTATTGGTTTCATGAGCAAAGCGTTGGTTTCAAGTGCGAATGAAAGGATACTATGAAGAAGGGAACAAACAGCAAACAATGAGCGCATATATATAAAACTGATCCAGTTCCAAGGATTCTGATTACCTAAATGTTCAGATCATTGGCACATGCTTGATGGCATATTGTTAAACATGCATCTTAAATTCATTCATTCATTCTTAAATTCATTTTTCTGATACTAGACTCAATCTTCTGTGGCACATCACACTTGTGCAATTAATATTGTGACAAGTAAGGACTCACACAGCAGTTTGACCAGGGTTGTTGCATGTCTGTCCTCCAACTCCTTATTCTTAAAGTGTGCATAAGCAGGCCGTATGATGTCTTCTAGGAAGTTTGTAGCCAAGGCTTGTATGACCGAGGACACTGTGCTGAATAATCAGAAACAAATTGATCATAAGTAGGTAGCTTTAGCCCAAGTTAATCAATAGATTATTTATTATAACCACAAGTTAATGTACATTGGAATCATATATCCAGGTCATACATGCATGTATGTATCTAATAGTTATAATTCCTCCATTTCATGAATATTGTTGAAAATTGGTATATCCCTCTGTGACTGCTAATACATACTGTCATATTAAAATGACCATTTGCTATTATGACTCAAGCATAAAGCACCTAGGGCTCTCCTTTATCTTTAAAAGATTTGACTCACACTCCATGAAAAGTTCAACCAGTGGCAGCAAAAGTCTTGTTCAACAGATCAATAACAACAGGTTCACCTAATTCTACGAGCCAAATTATATGTTGATTATTAGCCCTAAGTGCATGTTTGATATTAGATCATTTTCACTCAGGGAAAACATTTATTTTTGGTTCATTTTGTAAAAAGAAAAAGAGTATTTTTCTCATGTTTAAGACCCTGCCCACACACAGCCGATTTGGCCCCCGATTGTCCCCCGATTTGGGTCTAGATTCCTAGATTTCATTTTCAATCCTGGTTGATGTTATTTCAAAAACATGAACCAGGACATGAAATGAAGTCCTAGTACTTTTCAAAATCTTATTAAAAAGGGTAAAATCACATAAGTTAATCAATTGATTTGCTTGATAAACATAATATTATGAAATCTTTACCTTTCTAGTTAAATATAACGATTTTCACTTATGGCTATAGGTGTCAGGAAGGGTCACGGTGTATATAATAATAGAACAGATTCTACGCAAAAGTCTGTGAGGTTATTCATAAAGGAAGTAATAATAGAAATCATAAAATTGATGTAAAAATGATAGAAAACCGATTTTTATGCATTATTCCCATTCCACAAGGGTATTGTAAAGGATATGTTATTCTACACAGAATTACACTTTATTTGATACCAAAATTGTCTTTATCTCATTTTTTTCCGGGTAGTACCAATTTTTCACCTTCAGGGACTGGACTAATGCCGGGACAATGGCAGGCCAGGACTCTATATCATTAATTAATAAACAGATTTGAATAACTATATGAGAAGCATTGTCTACTTACCTCAATGTACCTGCAAAAATACAGGCAGTAAATAGTCCTGGGAGGCCATGTATGTTTCCCATTATATGCATCATAAAAACAGGAACTATCTGAACAAAATTCAAAATTTCTTGGAGAGTAATGAATGATACAATTATTTACATGCTACACAGAAAACTATTTTGAAGATTTCCGATGGACCAACATTTTTGAGTTGACAACTTGGTTGTAAACTACAAAGACCCAGGATTAGTCAGACATGGCAGGAGCACCAACACAAACAGAGTTGTTCAAATAGCACCATTCATATGATTCAGACACATTGCTCTAATTAACACAAAAATTGAAAGGATTATTGAAAGGATAGCACCCAAGTCTTACAGAAGTACATGGGATTAACAAAAGACTTCTGACAGCGATAGAGGGGTCTATTCCTACTAAATCTATTTTAAGTACTTTTATTCAACCTTACCAACCACTTTGCAATGGTCACAAAAATCGAGAAACTATTTAAAAATGCATCTCATGCTAAGTTACCTGTGCAGATGGAAGGCCGTTTGCCACTGGGTTGCAGTCCAAATAATAAGCATACATTACCAACCCAATACCACCGAGCAGCCAAATTAAAACTATGTAACCAGCAAATCCAATATATGTCGCCCTTCAAATAAAAAATAACATAATCAATTGATCAAAAGCTAAGATAACAGTGATGTGGACGTGGGCTCGTAGAATAGAAAGAAGTTCTTGAGTGTGTGGGGGAAAGAAAGGTGGTTAGGCCTCTGAGTCGGTAGGGGGCGTGGCAGATGCATTTCTGAATGAGACTTCAAATAAACATTCAAACAACCTAAAAGTGTAGTTCCACTGGATGGCTTCTTCTTACGTTCATAGTTGGTTTTGCTTACGCTCAGTAGCCGAGGGTTGAGCCTAAACAGAACCGATGAGAAGCGTGGTGTATTACGCTCATTTTCGGCTCTTTTTGCGCTTGTTTTAAGGAGCCGAACTTGCTCCGGCTCAAATGAAACATGTTTGATTTGAGCCAAATGTCTTACGCTTCTTTAATGAGCATAAGATTAGCGTGAACATAGCAGGGCAGTGGCACTGCATTAGGGTTCCCTTACGTTTCTTTTCAAACGTAAAAACTATGGAAAACGTTCTTATTTAGTTATTACGCTCAATTAGCGGCCACTAGAATAGGAAATGAGCGTAACCAATAGAACCATTTTACGTTTCCCTTTGGTCAATTTATTTTAGCGTAGGCTTCTTTTTATATGCGAGAGAAAAATGAGCGTAAACAAAACCGATTATGAATGTAAGAAGAAGCCAACCAGTAGAACTCTACCTTGAGTGTAGTTGTCTGAATTTTACTATGACATTACTCGCAACCTGGTTTTCCATTTCGGAGGAGTCTTCACTATATAATAAGACAATATAACATAGCTTACAATAGTATTATTGGTCTGTCGCAAACATATATTGATTCTTTAGGTAATTTTTGTAATCATGCAGGTCATCAACATATGCATTATTTTCATCATAAATGAGGAGCCACATGAAGGTCATCAACATTGTCCCTTTTTCCTCTCCTTTTTGCAATCCTTAACACAGAATTTTGTAAGACTTGAAGCTTATTTAATAATGCTGTATTAGGTGTACTGCTGTAAATGGTGTCACCGAATTCAATGAGTGAAGAATGGTTACCTTATTCAGGTTTATTATAAAATTATCGATTCCCATAATCTAGCTAGTTGCTAAATTTTATTTCTGGTTATTTGAATTTTCTTCAAGCGGAAGAGTGGAAAGATAGGTTGTTGTCAATGTTGAGTCCCAAACGTTCCTATCATCCTCAAGCATTGTTATCATCTTGTTGCTGACCAAGAGTACAAATGTGCCATCAAGATTCTGCAAGATTCTTCAAGATTCAAGATGGTATCCATACATCTTTTATGATTTCACCAAAAACCAATGATCAACTTCAGGATAACCCACCACTGTTTATGTTTCAGGTCCTTTATCGATATGGCACGTTGGACAGGAGCTTGGCAAGCAGTGTTAACTCCAAAAAAAAGCACAAATCCACCACCGATAACTGTATTCCATAGAGTATGTCTCACCCTTGGGTCTATAGAAATCCTTAAAAGATGAAATGTATGTTCTTGTAATATATATTTCAATGAAGTATTGTGACACCAATTTTACTTCCTCAACATTTTGTTGTTATCGTCTGTGTAAATGTCTTGTTGCAGATTTCCAATATCACCAATTCTATTTTCTATTACAGCTGTTTTTAGTTGAATATAATTAAAGTTTTCTATATTTTATATATTTGACGATACAGCATGGAGAAATGAATCACATGTAGATGGCTGGGTAAAAAAACACAGACTGACAGTATATATGTTGTGAACACTGCAGTTGTTATGGTTACCACAGGGGACAGAGGTGTATTACAGAGTGTCCCTCAGACAAGGAAGAAGCTTATCTATGGAGCAATCAATGCATGATTGATGCACAATTGGGCACACTGCCTCCGATACGACTACATAATGCCTGTGGAGGCATGGACACTTTATATGTGCCACTCCCCAGGCATACAGATTTGTCTTTTACCATGTTTACCTGACATGAAGGTGAAAAGTCTGTTTAGTTGTTGTAGTATGAGTCGAGGTTTAGAAATTAGAATAATAACAAACTCATTCAAATTGAGGCGGCCTCCTGATTTAGCTCGACGCCACACTTCGCTGGCACCACCAATATCCATGGTACCCTTGATGAGCATGAGCAACAATCCACACATGACCACCACAAACTGAAATGTATCCGTCCAGATGACTGCTCTCATGCCTCCCTAAAATGCAAAGGCAAAGCTGTACAAAATTGTAAAATATTTAGGCTACCATACATTGGCGATACTTTGTCTCCTAATAACAGTAGTACAAATAATCAACCATAGTCAGAGAAAAATCCCTAGTAAACTGCCCAGATGTACTATTCATGAAAAAAATGGAATCATGTTTTTTGATTTCCCAGCTAGCAGAAAGAGAATTAATATTTGTCATAACATCATTGAACTTACAATGGTGGTGTAAATCGCACAGATGACTCCACATGCAAATATGGTAATCCACTGAGATATACCAATGGCTTCAAAGGTCAGGAAATTTCAAGGATTACACATTTGATAATTGCAATTCATACATTCATTTAGCAACTGAACAAATTCATGTTTCCCAGAAATTTTGTTGAATATTAAGCATATGCGTTGCATAGAATTTGTTGTTTCTACATGATAAAAAGATCACATCAGGTTATAATATTTTACTCACTGCCAAAGAAGATTTGAAAGAATAATTGATATACCATATGGTGTAATACTAATGAGTAGTATTCTCAGTGACCAGCACATCCACACATGATGAAGCTTCGAATCACACTGACCTTTTATTAGATTATAACACTAGTGCTCATACTTTATTGGCTGAGAAGCCTGAAGGCCACGCCTCTTACTTGGCAGCTCAACACTCATCCAACATAACATATGTGCGCCCAATTATAGGGAACATTTTTGGTGGACACATCAGTACACATCATCTCACCAGTCTAAATAGTGAATAGTAGACATCTGATCCTCCAAATCTACTTCAAAATCTAGAATAATCCCTGTAAAGAGAAACATGAATGGCCCCCTCTGCCCTCTGACCATATCTACTCTAAATGCATCATCAGTGCCAGGAAGCACTCCTATAATTATATGCCCCCTTTCTCACCGTGCACTATCTACAACAGTGTTTACAGACATGATGAAAGGCGCACTTAAGGCATGAGCCTCCCCAAAAGCAGATATAGTTACCACTCACTAGTGCAGGCGCACTGGAGTGCATCTATGGGCCGAAGCAGGTGTATCAACAGAAGGAATAAAGGCACAAGGACTGTGATCCTCGTCATCTGTAAATGAGTATCTCCCCAACTGAACTGAAGCAGCCCAAACGCTTAGTAAACTTAGCTAAACTCTGGCTCTTGCCTTTGTAATTTACCAAATAAAAACTTCATTTATTGGAAAGCTCCCTCTTTTATATTTCTCTACAACAATTGATGGTAATGAACATTACAGGTAATTGTGCGAGAGGAACCCAAACGAAAGGATTAGCACATGTGACCATGGCTCGCATCACATACAGACACTGCACTGAACGTCTCTTCTCTGTCTCTCTCCTCTGTTCCTCTCTGCCTTCTTCTCTATTCCACAAACACTGAAGCAACCCATACAGGTAGCATACAGTTAGCAGCCTGTTTCACCCGGTTGCCTGGGAAGCGGCCATTTTGTCACAACACCACTTCCACGATGTCCACTGTCTTCACGTCGAGGGGAGGCCTAGGCTTTAATTACTTAAAGATGGCTAATATTTCCATCGAAAACAGTGGAGGAAAGACTTTTGGGTGACCAGGACTTTAGTATTGTTTATACACATTTCAAGCTGAACGCAGAATGAACAACAAACAACTAGATGATGAGGTAAATCAATAAGCGGAAACGCCGGAACTACTGCCAGCTCAATAATTTACTTGATCTGCTCAAATAATTTACTTGCTCTGATCAAATAATATACTTGATCCGCTCAAGACAGTCAGTTTACACTATCCACAACCCCAGCAGAATCCAAAAATCGGCTACTAAAGACCACTAGAGGTCAATCTTATGCACTGCAACCTTGTATACATGTGTGGTTACTACTGTATTGTCTTTTAATCGCTGATCTTTGGATTCTGCTAGGGTTTTGGATAGTGATAAATTACTTGAATTTGACCCATTCAAGGCGGGGGCAGTATACACATATTTTTGCTTGGTGGACGGGGGCCCTTTTCCCCCTTTTTGGGCTTCAGGACGGGTGTTTAACATGAGGTTTAGGGTTTAAAAACACTTTAGGAATATTTTCTTTAAATAATATGTGTCATATGTACATTGTTTAATAGGTGTAAACAGTTATTGATCATATTTTTTCATAATTTCTAGAATTTTGTCTTCAATAATTAAAATAATGGGTCTCAATTGGGTGCAATATGGGGGCAACCTTGCTCCAAATTCACTTTCCAGCATTTACATATGTCAGTTATGACGTCATCATTATTGTCTCCATGACAACACACCTATAAAAATATTTCTACTGTGTTTGTATACATATATTTCAAATTTCATCAAAATCCGTTCATTTTTGATTAAGTTATGCCCCCTTCAATTTATATAAAAAAATGATGCCTTGAGGCATCACCCCGTCCCCTGGGCCAAATTATGTGTGATGCCTTGAGGCATCAGCCCGTCCACTAAGCCATTTTGATGTTGATGCCTTGAGGCATCAGCCCGCCCTCAATGGGTTAATGCTTCCTGCGTTGCCGTTCATTCACTTACCTCATCAACTAGTTGTGTGTCGATTCCGCATTCAGTTTGGAACGTGTATAAAGTCCTGGTCACCCAAAAGTCTTTTTACCACTGTTTCGGATGGAAATATTAGCCATTTTAAAGTATTTAGGGCCTAGGGCTCACCATAACGTGATGATGGTAGACATTGTGCAAGCGATGTGATACCTTACAATGGCTGACTCCCAGTGTAACTGTCAGTGAGAATCAGACGAAACAGGCCAGGCTCTTTAAAAATCCACACAATAGCTCCAAATTCACCGATAATGTTCCAAATATCCTTGTTCTTAGCATGATCTGCTTGCTGAATGGTGGTGAGCAACGAAATAGGGAATAATCCAAGTAATTGCAGCCCTAAATAGACCCTTAACATGACGACAGTAGACATCATGCCAGCCTCAGTTTGTTGACGCTTGGGCACTTTCAAATGAAATCGTCCGTGCGCTATATAGACTACCATACACAATGCAACGCAAAGTGCATGGTGCACAGAGTGGTTATGCCGAAAGTCTCCACATCTTTTCCGGTCTACTTTGCTCGTTCAAACGTAGGCATGTATGGCGTCTGAACTCGCCATTCATTGAGTACTTGATTTCCATAAAGGAAAACTTTGCTATCGGGTCAAAACAATATTTAAAACATTTCTACCAATTCAGATTTTTTATTTATTTCTTTTTTAAGTCCCTAGACACACAGAACACGGCATTCGTAAACTGGAAGTCTGTTGGGCGCGCAACATTAGAGCCCTGGACACTTGGGCCTTTGGGCTGTAATACCCAAGCAGCGTGAGCTACTTGTAGTGTGGGCCGTACCGTCAGATTTCTGGGCGCTAGTGTCCGGGCTCCATTGGTTGCATGCAAAAAGTGAAAGCTTTGTTTGTTTATGGAACAGAGAGTGCGGCGGACGTTACCGACATTCTGAAGTTATAATTATGTGTACATATGTGATATTGGTTTGACAGAGGTAAAATAAACTAAATATTAGAATGCGATGGTTTGAAATGTGTAAAACATGCTGATTTGGATGCTGATTTGGAAATAAACCCCTCGGCCCTGCCGGGCCTTGGGGTTTATTTTCAAACAAATCCCTGAGACACCAAATCTCGGGAAATTAATCCCATAGCGTTATGTTTACTCTGTGTTCTCTGTGTAACATGTACATATTGTAATGTGACACCCTATGTGTGGTGTATGTCAATTCAATTCAATTCAAGGATTCTTTTATTGCTGAAGATGTTATACAGTAGGGTTGTCCAACTATCTAAGTAAACCATTGTTTAGTTAGGTCTTCCATTGGGTGCCCGAATTCTTGTTTGATCTTTACTTTTTGTTACAGTTTGACTATTACTACAATGATATGACTACAATATAATAAATGTGAGTTTACTTTTAGCTATAATGGTTTGACTAGGAGTGGCTATGACTAGTTCTAGTTTAATGAGATGGTTATGAGATCTTAATGAGTATACATGGTTGAAATGGTTAATAGGTGTATAGTGGTATACAGTTTATGTTCATTCATGAGGCAGTAATTAAGGTACATTGGTATACGCATATGCAGTTATATGTAGGTTCACTCATGAGGCAGAGTTTAAGGCACTTTGGCACGTGTGGTGGTTACACGGCAGTTATCATTGCGTTGTAATATACATGTGTGGTAGGTACATGTTACTTAAGACAGTGGTATAGATTTACTCAGTAATTTTTATGGGGCATAGTTGAGGTATATTGGTGCAGAGGTACATGTCATGTGTAGGCACTTTGATCATGTTTGTACAGGGTAGTGGTTACTAAGAAGAGGTAATAAAGGTTCGGGCACTAAAGCAAGTTACCCTGAGTTATACAGGAATAGATCGGGTACAGTCAAGGTTGGGTAATAAAGGTTCGGGCACTAAAGCAAGTTACCCTGAGTTATACAGGAATAAATCGGGTACAGTCACGGTTGGGTAAAGGGGTAAAGGATCCTTTCTGTGTATTTCTTGAAAGCAGTTTTGTCTTCGATTTTATGAGCATCCGTATGGAGCTCATTCCACCTTTTTTGGCATTTGTATATCATTGAGTTATTAATTTTAGATAATTTTGAGTTAATGACTATTAGGTTTTTTCTGCCCTCGGCATGACTCCTGGTGGGTAACTTTCTGCCATCCAGGTTTTCTTGCCTTTGGGCTAAATAAAATGATATGTCCAGTATGTGTTTATCTCTTTGTCATACTCATAAATATATGATCTAATGCTTTTCTATGATTATATAAGGTTACATAACATGACGTAAGGTATTATTAAATATGAATTTATTATATAGAAATATTGTGAATATATTATATATCGAATATCACGAATATTCAGGCTGAGTAATAACCGTTACAGGTTCATATACCAGACGTCACAATTACCTAATCCTTACATGTATCCAGGTGTGTCTACATATATTATCTTATTAGATTAACATTAAAGCTAGAACAGCTGGCAAGGCTTAATGAGCTAGCCAAGCTGTCTACTGATTACAATCGCATTAATTAGAGGTTGGTCATGTGACCACCACACCGGCTCACCCCTACCTGTGACCACGTGACCGGCATTGATTGGCTATGCATAAATTATACCCATTTGTATTAATTACTCTTATTGGTTAATGTATTCTCCCCTTCTCATTGGTCATTCATATAGACACATCTGGAATTGTTCTTATATAAGCCCATGTTCAGAAATAAATGATTACTTCTCAGATTACTCTGAAACATTACACAACGCTTCCAGCTTCTTATTATTCATATCGGTAACCAGCCGATATGCTATAGCTCTACCATATACGCAGAGAATCGAGTATATTACATGGTGAAGAACCAAAATATCCCTAGGAAAGCTGGATAGACAAATAGTACTAAGGCAGAGAGCTGTACCTGTGAGGCCATATATTCCTAGACCAAGAGGAATTAGACAACTAGCAGACATGGAGGAAGCTTTAAGAAACCTCATGCCTGCCATCATCTTGGAACAGTTAAACGCACATGCTGCCGACCAAGATGCTAATATTCAAGAAAGAGTTCGAGTAGCCGTCGAAGCTCAGGTTGAAAGACAAGCTCGGGAAAGAGCAGCCGCAGAACCGGAGAGAGACGACGCCCGAGGAGGCGCCGGAGGCGCAGTAGGAGAGGCAGGCGAACCTGGAAATCACCTAGCCCTAGCCCTAGTAGCCCTACGCGCACAAGACCCGAACCTGCGAAAACCTGATGTTTTCAACCATCCAACGACGACGATCACCACTAGATCCTTCCTAGACACGTATGAACATTATATTAACCTTGCTTACAATAATGATGCTGATATGTTACCTCGATATCTAGCCAGTTACCTTGGAGGAAAGGCTAAACAATGGCTCGACAGATATCATAGAACTCCTGATGTGGATAGAAATGACTACGCCACCACTGTGACTGCTTTGATAGCAAATTTTGCCTCAGAGGAGAGGAAATTACGAATCACTGGCATTAGGAAGCAAAGGAAAGAGGAATCTGTAGAATCCTATTCCGCAGAAGTCAGGGACATTGCTCATGCAAGAGGACTAAATGAGGAATCGTCAATTGAAAAATTAGTCGAAGGATTAAGACCTGAAATTAGTAAAGTTGTGCTGGCCCAGAATCCGATAACATTAGATGCTGCTATTACTATGGCAAAAACCGCTGAAGCTAGTATTCAAAAGCCAGCATTAGTAGACTCTGCGGATATTTCCGCAATAGTAGCAAGTTCTTGTTCAGCTCTCACCAAAATTGCAGATCAGCAATTTAAAGCCCTTAGTGAACAGATAAAAGCAGTAAAAGAGGCAGCAGAAGAAAAGAAAACCGTAGAACCAGTCGCCGACAATACAGAATCAGTCCAACACATGCACGGCGGACGTGGCCGCGGCAGAGGCCGAGGAAAGGGCCGAGGAGGCCGAGGAGGCGGCTGGAACAACAACCAAGACAATGGTAACCAAAACTGGAACAATGGTAACCAAAATGGTAACGGTAATGGTAACCAGAAAGGCCGCGGACGATGGAAGAACAACCGCGGAAATCGTAACAACAATCAAGGATATGATAATAGTTGGAATAATGACTACCAACACCAAGGAGGTTACTACAATGGTAATCAGAATTGGAACAACGGTTACCAAAACCAAGGTCATCAACAAGGCTACTGGCAGCCATACAACCAGCAACCAGGACCCTCTTATGATCAACAATTCATGGATGATTTCCAAGCATTTATGAATAGCAGACGTCAGGGAAACGGCAGCAACACATCGCAATAGGGCCAAGCGATTGTGTTGAAAGTCTCCTCGGGCAGAGACAAACGATTGTGAATAAGGATCAGACCAAGGAACTTCCCCCGACGACAAAATCATTCGATATTGATTTCACTGAACTGAACACTGTAAATGAACAAATTCTGACGACCAATACTGGGAAAAAGATTGATGGAGACGCCACAACGATACAACTAGATACAGGTGAGGCTATACCCATTACTGCTGCTATTAAAAATGGTTGTCTTGAGGTAATCTTATACAATTATGAGGTCCCAGGTTTAATCGATACAGGCGCATCCGTATCAGCAATTCGTTCAAAATTACTTGATAAGTTCAGAGCTAGAGGCACGGTTAAAATAAAACGCATCAGATGGAAAATATATGTAGCCGATGGGGCAGTTGTACATGTAAAGAAACTAGCAACCCTATCATTCCAAGTACAAGGTACAAAATTCACTCACGATTTTGTAGTTATGCCCACAATGAGGCAAGCTATGATATTAGGTGTCGATTTCTTTAGGAAACACAAGGCTCATATTATTTTTAATGAAGACCCATCTGAAAAGTATATGCCAGTACGCGCCACAAGATGTATAACAATTCCTCCACAATCTGAATTCGCATTAACAGGAGAGATTACTTCGTTATATGATATCGATACAGAAGGAATTGTTGACAATATGGCCAGGCGTGTTGAGGTCCCCTTCTTAGTACAAAGAAGCGCGGTTAGACCCAACGAACGAAATAGACATCCTGTTGTTCTATTAAATACTTCATCTTCCCCATATAAAATCGATAAGGGACAGATTGTGGCCATATTTTCTAAAATTCAAGACGATGAATTAGTTTCAATCCCAGACAAGACCAATGCTATATTAAGCGGTAAGGAGAGTTATTGTTCTAACATGAATGTTTCCAATGATTTTGATAGCGACGATTCCCTATCAACAGATTCTTCAGTCGACGATATGTTTCTAAACAACTACCAAGAGGTAAAGGTCAATGTAGAAAATAATCTCCCCCCTAGCCAGGTTCTCAGTGAGGAAGGGAAAAGTAAACTAAAATCACTCTTGTCTGAATTTAATGATGTTTTTGTGGGACCAGACAACAAGCTGGGTCTCTCAAAACTGTACGAACATTCCTTACATATTAAGGAAAATACCACCCCCTGCCATTTTCTTCCTTTCAGGACTACATTAGAAAAATCGCAACAATTCGATAAAGTATGTGAAGATTATGAAAAACAAGGGATCATAGAGGAAACAAAGACTGGACCATGGTCCAGCAGATCATTCATGGTACAAAAATCAGACGGAGGCCTAAGACTTGTCACAGATTTCAGATATCTGAACGCCCATCTGATCAATAATGCACTTATATCTCCAAGAGCAGATGAGTCAATCGAGTACGTAGGCGATCTACAACCTACCATATTTTCTAAGCTAGATTGTCAGCAGGGTTTCTTCCAAATTCCATTAAGGAAAGAAGACCGCGACTTAACAAGCTTTTGCTCATATAGTAAGAAATATAGGTATAAGGTTTTACCAATGGGGCTCAAAACATCTCCCCAAGCCTTCTGTGCTCTTGTCACAATGATTCTAAAGAAACTTAGATATAAATGTGCAATACCATACCTAGATGATCTACTCATATTGTCTAAATCCGAACCAGATCATTTCAGAGACCTCAGAAACGTATTTGAGGCGCTGAGAGAGGGTGATCTGAAACTCAAAAAGACCAAATGCGAATTTTTCTTGGATAGAGTTAATTTTCTGGGCATGGTAGTAACCCCCAAAGGTATACAGCCTTGTCCAAGAAAGATAGAAGCACTTAATTCATTTCCACGCCCAAAAACTGTATCTCAAGTAAGATCGTTTAATGGGTTGTGCCAGTTTTTCAAACGCTTCATCAAGGATTTTAGCCAAATAATCAAACCTCTCTATGCCCTAACCAAAGCTGGCAATAAATTCCATTGGGATCAACATTGTGAAAACGCCTTCAATTCAATGAAAGCCTCAATATGTGAAGAAGCGCTATTACACTTTCCCAATTTTAATAAGGAATTTTCTCTTCATACGGATGCCAGTGGAACATCGGTCGGATCCGTATTAAGCCAGCTGGATGATGAAGGTGTGCTAAGACCAGTAGCATTTGCTGGAAGATGTCTGCGCAAACACGAATCGAACTATAATACTACAGAAAGGGAATTACTTGCGATCGTGTACTCTGTACAACATTTCAGACACTATCTTGAAGGCAGACACTTCAAACTTTTTACTGATCATGCAGCCTTGATTCCATTGCTAACCAACAAGCAAAATAAGAACAGAATGGCTCGTTGGGCATTAGAAATTCAGCAGTATTCCTTTACGATCGAACACATCAAAGGAAAATCGAACACAGTTGCAGATTGTCTTTCGAGAAGGGAATACGACGAGGCTCCAGCAATGACTGACCCTCCCCCTCCTCCCAAACGAATAAGAGTTGCTACAAGGGTTGGTTTCACTGATTTAGAGAACTTTACATCTTTTGATCAGAAGGAACCCCCAAATTCCATCCTAAAGCACTCTATGATAAAGAAAGGTATTTCAAAAGAGTCCACACACCACTTCTACTGCAATTGTGAGGTGGAATACTGTGGACAATTCCCCAACAACGACTTTAACCCGATATCCGACTCAAGGATCGGTGAGAAGATTTCTGACTCGCCATCCTCTACCAAACTTGATACCAATAGAGACATTTCTCAGATGGCTACAAGATCTTCCATACTCACAAAATCCCCCGATTGTGACCTTCGCGATCAGGCTATGTCAGAGTTTACTTCCATAGCTGATACGCTGAAACAAATACCAGATTTTAATTTTTCTTTATCAAACTTGAAAAGACTACAAAAATCTACCCCTTATATAAAGGGACTGATAGAATACTTGGAGAAAGAAATTTTACCTCCAGAAGAAAAATTAGCTAGATATGTGCTTCAAAACCACAAACACTATCTAGTTATAGACAATGTCTTATTTCATTTTTCTCTTGAAGCTTGGAAGAAATTTAACTCTCTCCAACTTCAAATCGTTATACCACACGACATGATCGAAAATACTCTTCAACTATTCCACGACAATCCCATGGCAGGCCATGTAGGCGAGGTGAAAATGCTCGCTGCAATGCTGCCCAAAGTTCACTGGAGATTCATGAACAGGGACGTAAAGAGATATATTTCGACATGTAACATATGCTTGAAGGCAAAGAAACTGAGAAAGACTCAGAAATCGCCTATGACCATAAGGGAACCTTCCACAAAACCCTTTGAAAATGTGTGTATTGACGCTATTGGCCCGCTCCCTATTACTAAAAAGGGACACCAATATATTCATGTTATTGTGGATTTTTACAGCAAGTACTGTATCACATTTCCAACCAAAACTATTGACGCAGCAAGTGCCATAGATGGGGTAATAGAACATCTTATTTGCCGACATGGGATCCCATCAACGATCCAGTCAGACAATGGCACGAGCTACACAGGAAAGAGCTTTAGGGAAATCTGCAATAAATTCAAAATTAAGCAGAAATTCTCCTCACCCTATAGGCCTAAGGTAAATGGACAGGTGGAGAGATTTAATTCTTCACTTAACACAGCCTTAAGAGCCTTTGTCATGGACAAGCAAGATAGCTGGGATTTATTTTTACCCCAGATTACATTTGCCTTGAATACTACCCAAAATCAGACCATTGGGTACAGTCCATATTTTATTATCCACGGTCGCCAACCCAGAAACATCCTGGATTCGGCATTTGATACAAACTCTGAGCCTTCTACACTCATGAGAACAATTGTAGATATGATTCTTACTCAAGACAAAACGTCTGAGGTGGCAGCAAAGCGATCGGTTAAACAAAAACTATTGTCTAAACAACGACACGACGCAAAAGCCACTATTTCAGATATATCAGTCTCAGACATTGTCTACATCCATGTCCCCAATCTATTACGAAAACATACATCTAAAAAGATGCAACAATGTTTTATGGGACCATATCTTGTGTGCAAATACAAATCCAAACACACAGTAATTTTGCGAGACATTGAGTCGGGGAAAATTCTAAGTCGATCAGTACACATAGACCGACTCAAAAAGGTACAGAATCTGAAAAACAACCAATTCTCATACCGATTGTTGAAACATACCCCGGAAAAACTCAAAAAGGACTGGGAAATAAAGGAAGGAATTATTAATCCCAAAGAGAAAATAATCTCCCCCGAGACAAAGATTTTCCCACGTCAAAACCACTCCAAAATACAAAAGCGACGATAAATTCTTATACAAACAGCTACAACTTGAAGGGCATATGGGTAATTATCTATAAAACTGCCACGCCAGACACTAAGTCCTTAGCTTATTTTATTTTTCTCTGTTCCTTTGTGTGTACCGAAGTCAGTCTAACCGAAGCAAACATGCGATTACCATTACGTGTCAATTGTTCTGATAATAGCTCGCTACCAATTGTTTATCCTACCAACTGAAACCAGATGCTATAACTTAAGACAATAACCAAGCTTTATGTTAGCGACTGTCACCACCTCGCGATAAGGTGACAGGAGGCGACGGCTTGCTGGCGAGACGTCAACACCTCAAAGCGCATACAAGCATAAAACAATAGCAATTGCAATTACACGATAATGATTCTTAGATGCGACCGCCATAGGCTCGTAGGGATTAGCCAACCTACGGCTCCGGCAATAGGAGCTAAGCATTTAAAGAAGCATCACAACCTCCCAATATCACTTCACAATAGTAAACCATACGAGCAGGAACTTGAGACGCAGAGTAATTTGCCGAATTACCGTTTGCTATCGGTCAAAGATTGGACTGACAAGGTATAATCACAACTACTTATATTTTTATCCGTATATGTAAACATATACTTGCAATTTGATTTGAATTTGCTTTCGCACTACTACAGTAGCAAGCAGTATGCACTGAGATTATTATTTTGGGACGCGACCAAATCAATTATACTGAATATAGTTCTGTCTATTTTTACAAAGAAGAACAATTGGCGCATATACTCAGGTTTTAGCATACGATTATTTTACTTTACAGAAACATGCTGGCGATCTTTATATTGTTCGGCCTAGGCACGTTTGCCTACAGCGCCGACCCCATCTTAAGGCAGAATGTTGGGATTTTGTTCGAACCACTACCTGCACCCTTGGTAAACGGCCATGATTTCACCGAGGTAATATTCGCAGTCCCATACGAACTACCCAAACCACCGCCCAAGGCTCTAAACTACACCTCACAGATTCTTCGTTATAACAAAATCATTGGATTAGTTCCAGCTCAAAATATTGATAACATCATGCTGAAACAAGCCATTTCCTTGGATAGACTCCTGGATATCACAGAGACCCAAATCAATGCTTCGACCTCGACTCTAACATTATTTCTATCGGATCCTATAAATAGTAAACAAGAGAGAATTAAGCGAGGGGCCATCCTAGGCTTCCTGGGAGAAGCATTCAAGGGATTGTTTGGCCTCGCGACAACAAAAGATATCAACAACCTTGTAGGTACGGTAACAAACATTGATTTTGTATTAAAACAATTTGCAACCCAAGACCAAAACACGGCCAAATTAATCACTAAAATAACAGAAAAGCAGGACAATATGTACCATACGTATGTACAGGATAAAGAATCCAACAAGAACCTCTTTTCCAGCATGGCCACTACATTTGACTCTTGGGCGCACAATATTTCTTTGGATTTTGGCAGTCTAGAATCGAACTTTGAGAACGCTAGAAGCCAAACAGCAATTTTATTTGAAGCTGTAGCCATTTTATCTCATAAATTACAATATTTACAGGCTCTGAATTCGATAATTGACTCACTAAGATTATTAGCAAATGGTATCTTATCGCCAGAGATTGTGAGACCGACTGATTTTGCCAAATATTTACGTCAGATCGATCTACAATTAAAATTAACGTCTCCCGGATCACAAGTAGCGATCATGAACACAGAATATTATTATTCTCAAAAGATTTCAATGTTCGTCTACTCAAAGAGCCACCTATACATTAACTCTAAAATTATAATTTCTTCTACGGAATCAGTGTTTGACTTATACCAAGTGATTAGCACACCAGTGCCCATCAATACAACATATACCCCTACATTTGGAATCACATCGATAAAAACTAATATCAAATTCATTGCGGTGTCAAGAGATGCATCCTTATATTTACAAGTTAATGAAGAAGATCTACACTCATGTAAAGGAGAGGCCATTCGTGTCTGTTCTAGAACTATCCCTAGGATACACGCCTCTTCTCCATCATGCATCATCGCAATTTTTCAAAACAAATCAGCCATACTAAAGGATTTGTGTCAATTTAATATTAAACCTTTAGCACCACCACCAACTACAGCCATAGCGATCACAAAGGATGAATACTTAGTTTCAACGAACGAACATCGATATGATATCTTATGCCATGGAAAACCAGGGAGGTCCCATCGTGCAAAAGCCTTCTTTTTATTGGGAGTACCATGTTTGTGCACAGTTAATATCGGACCACTTTCCCTCCCAAACTCTAAGTTACCATGTAACGAGACGAAATCTTTTCATTATGAATTTCATACTACCAACCTACCATTCCTGGCTGCTATGGATTTCAACGTGGAACATATCACCCCCAGTGCAGTTAGTAAAATTCCCTTCCATTTTTCTTCCCCAAACGTATCAAGATTTCTAGGAAAATTCGCCCAGGAGGCAATGATAGACACTAACACGGAAATCGACTTATTACCTTTTGCCAAAGCACTTCTCAAGAACGCTTCAGCATTAGATATTCCGGTTAGAAGAATCCAACAAGAGGACCTATCACTCCTGTCGCAAATAACAACCAACCCAGCTTGGTCATATATTAACCCTGTTTTATCGATATGTTCTCTACTTATTTCACTATTTTTACTTTACAAAATTCACTGTACCGCCCCAATATTTGGATTCTCCCAAACGGCCAGGGCATACAGGATTTTTCATAAGCTAACAGAGAACGCAAGGGACATTCCTACGATTTCACCTAACAATATATCACATCCAACCGCTATCCCAACCGCAACTGAGACCTTATACATCTCAGCGGAAGATATCAACACTTCCTACTCTTCACGATTATTAGGAAATGACGATACACATAATATTTTTATTATAATGATAATAATCATCATCGCTTATGTGGCTGGAAAAATGGTAAAATTCATCATCACCTTCTGCTTGAAGAAGATGGGGAGGATCAACCCACTAAGGAGATCTAACCCTACTCTAAGCTTGAAAATTTACCTAGGAAATGAAAATTACATGATCCCTATTTTAGCAATTCCGTACGAGTGGGACATGATCACTAAAGGACAAGCACCTTCCATATCAGATATATCTTATTCAACCCTCCCATCACCCAGGATCACATTCAAATGGGACGGTCCAACAAAAATAACCGTACAAGAGGAAGTAGTGGAGTTCCACCTTCCTCCAGTAGTCAACCTTCCATTTAAAGCGTATTGCACGATATTTCCCGCTTTAATGGACCCAACAGTAAAGACAACACTCATCCTCTACACATTTGGAAAAGATCCAATGACACTACTTCAATATACAAACACCATCGAGCAAGTCGAGCATGATCCATCCATAATAATCGAACAATCCAAAGAAGAAATCAAGGTGGCAAAACAAGAGGACGACAAGTTTGCCTTACTAGCTAAAGCTTTAATGAACACTCCTAATACAATATCACAGGAGAAATGAGTCGCACAAAGATATACCTAGAAAAAACCGACCTAGTCTGACCAAACGATGAACGATTGCGCCTAACGATAAGATATGTAAAAATATAAACAGTTAGATAACAAAATTCACACACCAAAAATGCTCAGATAACATCAAAAATCAAGACAAACCTCAAGTAATAGCAGCTAAAGGGTATTGCCTCACAATCATTTCTAACATCGTATGATTCTTATGTCTGATATTGCATTTGTGGATATGTATTTTTACTGATTTTTACATTTTCTAGGATATACCCAGATATGTTGAATGTATATGTAATTTTCAGCGGGTACCTTCAGATCCATGGGACTGAAAAACATTTTTGATTGATATTCCTTGGAAACTAACGTTTCACGATGTTACTTGAACACTATAACAAATGTATTGCATTTCAAAATGTTTATCTTATGTACACAAATTGTCCAGATAACCTCTAAATACTTGTCAGATCTAACCAATTAGACTACAAGCAATCTTTCACTCAGAGAAAGAGAGGAAAATGTTATTTTACGGTAGGAGCACAGCTCGAATTACCTCTGGATATCGCAAATACTACAATCTCAAGGTTAAAAACTCAGCGATAAAATATGCAAGCCCGGCCCAAAAGACGCATACTGAGTAGAGATTTGATCGTATAATATTGCAAAAATGTAAAGAATATATTCTTTGGTTGTCATTTTGCGAATTTCTTTTATGAACATGACATTTCTTATTTTTGATATTTCAATGTATGTATAGTTTAGATATTTTTTTAGCATGTCTACGGAGAGAACATGTCTAACTCCGGGGCATTATGTCATACTCATAAATATATGATCTAATGCTTTTCTATGATTATATAAGGTTACATAACATGACGTAAGGTATTATTAAATATGAATTTATTATATAGAAATATTGTGAATATATTATATATCGAATATCACGAATATTCAGGCTGAGTAATAACCGTTACAGGTTCATATACCAGACGTCACAATTACCTAATCCTTACATGTATCCAGGTGTGTCTACATATATTATCTTATTAGATTAACATTAAAGCTAGAACAGCTGGCAAGGCTTAATGAGCTAGCCAAGCTGTCTACTGATTACAATCGCATTAATTAGAGGTTGGTCATGTGACCACCACACCGGCTCACCCCTACCTGTGACCACGTGACCGGCATTGATTGGCTATGCATAAATTATACCCATTTGTATTAATTACTCTTATTGGTTAATGTATTCTCCCCTTCTCATTGGTCATTCATATAGACACATCTGGAATTGTTCTTATATAAGCCCATGTTCAGAAATAAATGATTACTTCTCAGATTACTCTGAAACATTACACAACGCTTCCAGCTTCTTATTATTCATATCGGTAACCAGCCGATATGCTATAGCTCTACCATATACGCAGAGAATCGAGTATATTATCTTCGAGCTTGAAGGGGCCAGATGTTTAGGGTTTTATGTTCTTGGTCAACGTTTTCGAATTTTGTTTTGTTGAAGATAATTCTTAGTGCTCTGTTCTGTTGGGCTTGTAATTTTTGTAGAAGGGATTGTGGGGCCGAATCATAAATGAAATCACAGAAGTCGAAGTTGGGGAGGATAGCCATTTTGTACAGGTCGTGTTTGGCCTTGGGTGTTAAAGAATTTCGTGCTCTATAGAGGAGGGTTATTTTTGCAGAGACTAAGTTTAGGGTGTTTTTGGTGTGGGTCTTAAAAGTTAACTGGTCATCTAGCGTGAATCCTAGGTATTTATATTCATGTACCTGGTCAAGAGTTGTGTGGCCTAGTTCTAGGTTCTTACTGTTATGGTTATGCTTTTGCAATGCAGTTTGGCTCAGGGCAAACGACATGGTTTTACATTTGGAGGTGTTGAGAGATAGTTTGTTAATGTTGCACCAGGTGTATACTTTGTTCAGGTCGTGTTGCAAGTCTTTGTGCAGGGTGTGGATGTTTTTATCGTTGTGGAATAGTACGGTGTCGTCTGCATAGTGTTGTATTTGGGCATGCTTGATTACAGAGTGGAGGTCGTTGATGTAGATAGTGAACAGAATTGGGCCAAGTATAGTCCCCTGTGGGACTCCAAAGGTGACTGTACCCTCCTTAGATTTCATACCATTTAGTTGTACAATTTGTTTTCTATTTGATAGGTAGTTTTTGAACCATAGTTGTTCCATACCCTGTACCCCATATGCTGCCAGTTTGTCCAGGAGAGTTTGATGATGTACGGTGTCGAATGCTTTGCTGAAGTCTAAAAATACCGTTTTATTAATTTCCTTATTATTTAAGCCTGAATAGATTTTTTGTAGAAAGTCTGTTTGAGCCTGTTGAATTGAATGGTCTGTCCTAAAACCGTACTGTGTTTTGTTGAATAATGAATTCATTTCAAAGTGGGTATTAATTTGCTTTTGTACTACTTTTTCCAAGATTTTAGCTGGCAGCGATATGCAGGATATGGGCCTGTAGTTGTTACAAGTCATTCTCTCTCCCGATTTGAATATGGGTGAGACTCTGGCTAATTTAAAGTCAGTGGGGATCCTCCCGAACAACAGTGATAGATTGACAATATGAGCGAATTGCTTACACAGCGATAGTAGACATGATTTTAGGATCTTTGACGGTAAGTATTCAATTCCTGAGTTCTTACTTGCGTCAATCTTACCTATTATTTTGCGTACCTCTTGGGGGGAGACTTCAGAAAACCTGAAGATAGGGTGGTCAGGCGGGTTCAAGTAGGATAGAGGGTTGGTTGTGCTGCTTGGGATTTTGCTAGCTAAGTTGGGGCCGACGTTAAGGAAGAAGTCATTAAAGGCATCCGGTACTTGTTGGGGGTCAAGCATTTGGTTATCTTTTTCTATGTTTATTGTAGTTGATTTTTTGGATTTCTCTGGACTTATTAATGGACGAAGGAATTCCCAGTATTTCCTAGGGTTCTTGTCGTAAAATTCTAGATTTGATCTTATGAAGGCAGCTTTTGCTGATTTACATTCTCTGTTTGCTCTGTTTTTAAGTTTTTTAGCCTGGTTTAGCAGGTTAGTGTCTTGCCCTTTCCTAGCTAGCTTAAATAATCTGTCTCTTTCGTTCATAATGTTTAGTAAATCATCAGTCATCCATTTTGGTTTTGCTCTGACGTTTCTAAATTGTTTGAGGGGGCACATTCTATCCAGATATAGATTGATTTTACTGAGTAAGATGGTCCAGCACTCATCTGGATTAGGGTTGTTAAAGAACTCACCCCAATCTAGACTTGATAGAATTTCATTGAGGAGTTTCTGGTCCAGTGATCTAGTGTTTCTGGCCCAGAAAGTTTCAGTTTTATATTTGTTTCTGGGCTTTTTTCTTACTAGGAAGATTGGGAAATGGTCTGAAAGGTTTATGTTTATTGCTCCAGCTTTTATTATGTGTGGTGAGTTTGAGTAGAGGTGGTCTATTATGGTGTTTGACTTCAGAGTGGATCTGGTTGGTTGTCTAATAAACTGTGTTAGGGAGAACGAACTTGTTAGATTTTTTATTTCCATTGAGAGAGTCGAATACGAGGATTCAATTGTTTGGTAGTCTAAGTTAAAGTCTCCCATTAAATAAAGTTCCTGGGTGCTGTCGATTTTTGACATGATGTTTTTGAGTGTTTCAAGGTAGGCTTTCGCACTACCATTCGGTGGTCTGTAAAGGTTCAGAAGGGTGCATTTCTTAGTAAATCCTTTTTTAATTACGATAATTTGTGCTTCAATATCATTATTTGAGATGTTCTGTTCTTTGTAAATTTCTGAGTCGACAACCAGGTCGTTGTGTATATACATGCATAGACCTCCACCTCTCCTCTTCATTAATCTGTCTAATCTGTGTAGGTTATAACCTTGGAGCTGTATCAAGTTGTCATTGACAGTATGGTTCAGCCAGGTTTCACAGAAACTAATTATATCAATGTTGGATTTGCTTGTTAAATATTCTATTTGGTCGAAATGTTTGAATAAACTCCTGATATTCCAGGAGATCATTTTGATACCTTTAATTTTATTTAGTTCTTGTATTGAGTGCAGTAGTGTACTGCCTAACTGTGGTGGTTTCATGGGGCTTTGGATGGGGGGGGTGTTGGTGCAAGGGCTAAAACACTGCAGGTGTAGGGGTCGGTTTCTGGGTATTGGGTACTTTCACAGTAAGAGATTAGTAATTAGGGTCTTGGACTGTATGAGCAGTCCCAGAGCCTGTACAATATCTACGATATAATATAAGGGTCAATCTGGGATGGTCTGGTACTGTACAGGGAACAATCAGAAATCGACTGGTACTATAGCAAGTTACCACATCGTTTGCCGTTTGTTTCACAACTGGTGTACAGTATATTTGTTCATATATAGCAAGGAACAATCAGAAATCAACTGGTACTATAGCAAGTTACCATGTCGTTTGCTGTTTGTTTCACAACTGATGTACTGTATATTTGTTCATGCAATACATTATATATACTATGCAATTTTAGAGAAGCGGTAACAGTTGCAGTATTGGGCAGTTGGTGGTGTGACATGAAATTGGTAGAGACCTTGACATGATTGGGTTGATTAGTCCTTATGTGATTTGGTAAGCTTTAGAAACTTATTATATTTACTTATGTTTTTACCAAGATCAATATTATATTAAATTAGATTTCCGATCTCGGTTTAGTGTTTATTTGTCTCTGCGGGACTCGTTATGCATGACTTATACGACCAATATACTGTTGGTTATTATACATGTGTTCACAGTTTGGTTTATGTGGGGCACTAAAGCAAGTTGCCCTACGGTCAGTCAATCAGTGGTGACCTGGTTATGTTCTTGTATCGGCTTAGGTGGCTTGTGAGTTGTTGTTGTTGTTGACAGATACTTTTAGTATTGCCTTGGCCCAGTATTCCTGGAGCTTGGGTGATAGGTGGCAGCCATCTAGTGCCATATGGTCGTAGTTATGGGTATAGGTGCTGTTATTCGGGTGGTATCTGTGTATAAGTCTCTGGGTCCATGGTGTGAGCTCATTGTTGTTTTTGTTGTGGTCCTTGATGATTGTGATGGCGGATTCCACTTGCTTGTTAAGTTGGTCTTGGGAGGGGTCAACCAAGATGTCTTCTAAGGCGACAATGCCTCTTTGTAGCTCTCTTCTCATGTTATAGTGGCTCAAGCTCATACCTGTTATCGGCGTATAGGTGATGCTTGGGCGTTGTGGTAATAGGTCAGTTATGTAGTCATAGGAATCCTGCAGCTCCTGCATTAGTGCTGCTTTCATGTCATCATTGTTGGTATTGCGGATAGATACTTTTCCATGCGAGTCTTTAATAGTTAGGTTACATAGTCCAGCAACTATGAATAGCTGGGCTGGCATGTAGCGTTGTATTTTACTTGATGCCGCTTGTACAGATTGTAGTATTTGGGCTCCTGGTTCTGATGATATTACAAGATTAATTTCATTGTCCAGAACCCTCCTGATCGCTGGGCCTATGGAGCGTGCTCTCGAGTCGCCGATGATCATTATTGTGTTCATTCTCGCAGCGTGGAGGTGTCAGTGGACGATAATATAAGGGGGTTACCGTTTCTCTATGTTTGCTTCGGTGTAGGAGGTTGCTACGTGGCTGTGACCAATCCGGTGGCTAGCCTGTGGTTAATTCTCCTTTGATTTTAGTAAGGATCTTGCCGCATACGTTTTTTCCGGTGAATTGTGCTGACTTTAACTCCGTGCGTTCACCTTTCTTGTTGACAGTGCGAGGGAGATTCGTGCCTGCGGCCCACTTCCGGTCCGAGGTCATCTCGTAGAATTCCGTAGCTTTCAGTGCCATTAATTTTTTCTGTAATGTCTCGCTTTGGCGGAACTTTTTCCTTATAAGGTCCTCCAGGACTGTGTCTTCCATTTGTATCCACTCTGGGGTTGGTTTAAGTTCTTTCTTGGCTTTTGATTTTACTACATACGGGTTCGGTGTTTTCCGGATTTCCTCGGCGATTTCCGGGTGACCCAGTTTCACGGCCTTGCTTGCCTGGAAGGCGTGCTCGACCGAGGTGTATGTGTGATCGTTGTGCAAGATGGGTGTGGGGAAGAAGTTGGATAGGAATGAATATTCACTCTTAAATCCCAGTCCTTTGTCTCCATCGACCCGAACTATTCTAGCATCTTCTGGTTGGCTGCCTGGAGGAAGTTTTGTGAGATCGGCTTTTGTGTATGATTTTGGCTCCTCGCCAGGATAGCGGACGACGAGATGGCTGCCACGATGCTCGGTGTTTACATTGTTGCTACGCAGTAGGCTGTGACAATCTCTGAGGAGGTTGTATTCATATGGAGGGACAGTGAGACCATTTTTGTTCACCTCTATGTTCCAGAACCGAGGAGGGTCATGGCGGCGGAGGTCAGCGATCCTATCACTGATGGTCTTAATCATTTTCTCCGATCGTGCACGGACTAGGACTGGACGTACTACTAGGTCATCAGGTAGTCCTATCCTAGAAATATACACTAGTCCCTGTGTGGCTAGTTGGGTCAGGTTCAGTACTGCTTCCTGTAGTACTGGCCTCCTGATGTGTGTTTGAAGTATTTGCTGAATGAAGTTGGAAAGCTGCCAAGGACGAAGGACCTGATGTGAGTGTCATTATTGCTTTTGAATATGATCACGCAGAAGAGCAGACACTACTACAGGTGTATAATTTTAGATCTGGTTTTAACTTACTGCCACTGTAGGCTACAGCCGGTGCATAAAGGACAACTGCCAGGAAGAAAATCTACAGAGGAAAGAATAATACAGATTGAAATTGTAACACATGTTTATTGCATTCAGTAAAAAAGCAAGATAAACTCACCGAATGGATCTATTGCTTGACCTATGAAACTGAAGTTTCTGAATAATTTCCTGGATTTATATGTTTAAAAGGAACTTGGAGGCAAATTGAAAATAAGAAAATGAGTGCTGGTAAGAGATGATATTTGAAACTAATAGAGCAAAGGTTTGTCCTGTGGTTTCGCGTAGTTTAGAGTGTGTATTATTTGTGGTAAAAGTTAAGAAGAAATCTACAGAGGATTTCAATACTTTAATTCGTAGCCTAAGGCACACTCCCAGTATAACAAATTACAAACACATGTCTTTTACAGTTTAATTGAGGGATTTAACATAATGAAAATGATTTAACATTGTGGGAATCAGTATTGGTTTCTTACCGACAACAGGAAATAGTTAAGAACTGCGATTATCCGTATGGTTCTGTTGAATCTGAACTCTAGGAACTGCAAACAGATGAAATATTTCTTTGGAGCATTTATTTAATGCAGGAGGAGAAGACACATCAGAATTTGAATTGTTTTTATCTTAAAGATTTTATTTATACTGGGTTTGCAGGTCGCCTGACAGTGTTTTTCACCTGTGTAGTTGTAATTGTATTTTCTTTCAATGTTTAGCTAGTGTCTGCCAGCTTTCATAACATTGAAATCATACCTTTCTCATCTTGTGCTTTTACCTTTTAATACTTTATATTGTTAAATGACACTGGTAATGTGAAAACTAGTACCTGAATGTTAGAAATGCTTCTTTCTTTAGTTAACAATAAAAGAAAATTTAGATATTATAATTGACACTTTTAAAAGCATTCCAAGTTCATGAAGGTTTAACTATTGGGGGGACCAGGTTTTCATCATGCCCTACATCCCCCTACAAAAATGTTATTTGAATTGTAAGGCTTGTTCAACATTTTGGCGATTCTAAGTGTCTTAAATAGGAATGATGTGGACTGTTTTTGGGAAGCCGCCTTAATGGCAGCGCCCATGAAAAAAGTACAATAATTATCTATTAATGGTATTACCTGATAGGCACTCTTCAGTTTTGCTTCATGGTAGATGGGCATTATAATATGTGCAACAACAACACTGGCTAGGCCATATCCAACTGTTACCCCAACAAAGATGATTCCATTCAGCATGACATCGCTTGGTATTCCAAGTAAGGCGATTGCATTGATGGTTGACAGGGTTATGCTCACTCCAACAGGAAGGTACTAGAGTTGAAACAAAGCTTGAACTTTTAAAGCTGTATTATTAACTATTCCTTGTAACATTATGATGAAAAGGCTATATTTTAATAGTTTGGTCTAATACATCCATTAAGAGGTGTAAATTCTGTGCCAGGATCAATGGGGTGACTATTGAATCATCCTCCACGCCTCTCTCCATTGATGATCCTCCATCTGTTCCCATCACCTCCTCTTCCTCTTCTACATTCATAATTAGGGTACTCTCTTGAAAATGGTCTCCAAAATGGTTTGTTTTAATAGTCCACTTCACAAACTCCTTGAATAGTGCGCACCAGAGACTGCGGGATTAACTTTTACGACTGTGCGCATGTGCAGTTCAGTTGACCCACCTAGCTATGCGGCCCTAACCGTGCACCCTCAACCTGGGCTCCCGGTGGACGAGCAGAGGTTTGTGAGTCCCTTGGAGCACACGGCTGCTGACCCACTGACATACCCCTATGCTGACTTGTTTTTGTTGATACACTGTTACAAAAGTTACTATATACTAAAATCTAGCAGATGAAATGTCCTGTTATCAAGCATGGCCAATCTTAACATGTCATTTATTAATATTGGATAGCAAACAGTATTATACAACAACTCAAATTCTGGGAGTAAAAAGAGAAAGTTAGAAGCCTATGGTTAAGACATAAGGCTCCTGTGACCCTGCCCGCCTAGCTCTTAGTTTGGACCGCTTCCACCGCTCTCTGTATAGTGCCGCTCTCAATTTGTGAACTGCCCTATCAGATTGTAGCCAGGCCTAATTGACTTAACATCTAACAAACACCCCTCTAATTGACATTTGGGTAGATGGATTGACCCATATTTCTTTAGCAGAACGAAATTGAAATCTACTGATAGAATTCATAATTATCTATATCCATGCTAACCAATTCAAAAAATGTTAGTCGCGATTATGAATTTTGTGTGCTGATGGTCCTGGGGGATCAGGATCAGCCATTTGTTAGTGATATTAGGTTAGACTGACCATACAGCAGGGGGTCAAAAGTCAAGGTCAAATAAAAATAAAGAATTACAAAGTTTAAACCAATTGATTCATTTATCCAGTGGGGAGGGGTGGAGGGGATTATATACAGAGAGAATTGTTACAAGGATTATGCATGTCCACCAAATAATTGGCAGTACCACTGCTACTACTCCTTGAGCACACTTTTTATAAGTGTATCAGTAGTATGCTTTTGTGGAAAAGGGCAATCAAAGGTGGTATGATAGGCTAGACTAGAGGCTAGACTGTATAGTGGACACGCATTTTCTGCTTGAATCAGTGCGGTGTTTCCACTTCCACTGTATCCCTTCTTCTTTTTTATTTTGCACATATTTCACCAATAATAGCATATCAACCCCTTTCAAAACAATGCTTCCATTTTGAATAGTCTCAAATAAAGAATTCATTCATTAAAGTTGGAGTATAAAACAAAAAAAAATGAGGACAGAAGACGGAACATGATTTTTAAATAGAATGATAAAGTAACCTTTCCATTGTTGTTATACTGTTGCATGCTGTGCAAATCCATATATGGGGTAGGACCTTCCCAGGTTGCATGGAACTTAATTAAAGATTGATTAACAGCCATCAAGGCTTTGCAAAATAACTAGGTATGACTTCAGTTTAAAGTGAGGTTGTACAATGCAAAATGTATACATACATATGCATACAACATATAGGTGGTCAATTCTATTTTTTTGGCGTCCAGAAGGGTGAAAAATGGCCATTTTTCAAATAGGTCTCATTAAGAATTGCTTGTTATACCATGAAACTAGATGTTATGAAGGATTTTTGTGCATGAATTGGTAAGGTTATCTCTGGATATTAACTGAGCTACAGGAAATGGGACAAATGAAGCCCAAAGTAAATATACCGTGCGTATGCCATATGATTTATTTAAATTCTTGACATTTTTTCTAAATATTTCTATACATATTTCAATTTCTTTTTCGTGATGTGGTAAATAAATATGTATTTATTTGTTTCAAAGTCACAAGTGTTCTATCAAACTAGTTTTAGATAGTAATTATGGACTCGAATCTGGGTGGTTTTGGGGTGGAGATTATTATATTTAGAGTATATATTACATAATGTGTTTAACTTTAACATATCAATGGCAAATGATTATTGGCTGCTTTATTTTTGTGGTTGAGAGGGTCTATTGTATATTGTGAAAATCTAGAAGAAATTTACAGGGTTTTTCAATACTTTATAAACTCTTAGCCTAGGCATACGCACGGTATAACCAATGAGAAAAGAGAGTGCTTAATAGTTTAATTAAGCTCAAACAGCACTTGGTTTCTTTTATAATAGTGTATAATTCTAAGGGTAACGATTTTAGCATCACCCCTATATCTGATACAATTTTCAGTCAAATACAAGAAGTAGATATTTATTTCCAATGGGAATTTATCTTTCATCTAAGGCATACGCATGGTATGCATATTCATGCATATGCATGGAACGGGTATATGCGTCTTATTTGAACTTGGCACTATCAAGAAATACTCTAGCTCAACTCATTGATTAGAACTGGTTTTAATAATTACAAATTCTGAATAATTCTTGTATTAAAGAGGATGTACCGTGAGTATGCCACCCTATACAAGGTGTGTATATAATGTATCCTACGGAACATACATTAGCAAGTCAGTACATGTATTCTTATGGGTGACTTGGGTGTCATATTTGGTAATTACGAATATTCTATAAGATTTTTTTCGGTCACATATTGTATTGCCCTGGGGAATGTTAATGATAATTTATACTAGAGTAAGGTGTTGTTTATTTTTAATCAACCACATTAGATAGAAAAATATACAAGTTATAGAACTTCTGAGTGTCTTAACTTAAAGCAGCAAGGGGGTCTTATCATTCATTCCTATTTTTTATGTATATGTGAGTTGCAATTGTCTGATATTTCCCAATTATCTAGTAATGGCATACGCACGGTATAGGCATACGCATGGCATCCTTCTAATCATCTTGGTAATCATTTTAAATGTGTGTTGGCAACATAAAATCGAGATACCTTATTTATTACCTTGAGTAAGGGCCCACCTCATGTATACATGTTTAAAGTTAAATATGTTTATTTGCTGAGATATGGCTGTATATATTGCATACGCATGGTATGCTGAAAAGTTGACTATAGTGTATGTCTCTTTACTATTTCATTGATAAGCAGAAAATGGTGGTGGATTGATGTTTTCTTCTGGTTTCCTTCAAAACTAGAGTAGTTCGTCTATCGTATGAATACATATTCACCTAAACAACCTTTGTAATTTAAATAAAATTGTGGGCACAAAGTCTAGGCATACGCACGGTATACCTAGGGTTGACTATTACATACCTATCAAAAAGGTACATAAAATATTCAAATAGAAACTCTAAAAACGTCCTATAATACGTAAAAGTATTTTGCCTTGAGAATTATTATAAATTTTACCTACATATATGCGTTCATTATGTTCTTTTCACATGGGAAATGTAGGTTTTTATGTGCCTTGTTATAAAAACGACCCATTTTAGGTGGTTTTTTAAAGCTGGTATTGTCAATATTCATTTTAGACCACCAAAACTAGGGTTCGGATTGTGGCATTTTCAATGGCGGATTTAATGAAGCACATAAATCATGTATAACATCACTATT
The DNA here is from genome assembly GCA_942159475.1 of Sthenelais limicola. NCBI lineage: Eukaryota > Metazoa > Annelida > Polychaeta > Phyllodocida > Sigalionidae > Sthenelais > Sthenelais limicola. The sequence goes on from OW804098.1 coordinate 118,200,680, forward strand.
TCCGACAACATCATGCAAAAACCTTATGGACGCCAAAAAAATAGAATTGACCAGGTAGTTTAGGAGTTTAGTGTTTCAGGCCTTTCATTATTAATTATTTAACTATTGATTTAATTATAACATCATTCATACTAAGTTGAGAATATGATTGGAAAAGGATCTTCTCCCTTCTATTAACCCATTCAAGGTGGGGGCAGTTTACACATATTTTGCCTGGCTGACAGGGGCCCTTTTCCCCTTTTTTGGGCTTCAGGATGGGTGTTTAACATGAGGATTAGGGATTAAAAACACTTTAGGAATATTTTCTTCAAAAAATATGTGTCGTATGTACATCGCTTCTTTTTGTATGCTATGAAAATCGTGTGTAACACTACAGAATATATATGAATAAATGTACAGGACGTTTAGAAAAGATATATTTTGTTTGATATTTTTTTTACCTCATTTTCTTTTCTATTCCTTGTCACACACAATAAACGATTTTATTTGTTTTTTAGCAACTGTATGGAAGAGATTTTATTCAGAAGTATTTATTGCGGGTTGAATAGAGTTGTATTTTAGCAAATCTGAACATAATTCTTCAGCCAAAGATGTACAAAACTCATATAAAGTAATTTTCTTTTCGTTTACATAATTATAAACGATATGGCTATTGATTTTCATAAGTTACAAAGTATACCTTCAGACCAGTCAGACCACTCGTTGGCAATGTCCGCCATTATGGTCAGTGTGGTCACTGAATATTTCCAGTGTTTTATAACATAAATGATGACAAAGTTACCTAACTGTCCATGGAAAAATATTGACAAACTTTTATTTCATATAATTTCCTACATAAGTACTAAATCTCATTCGAATCTGTAGATTTTCAGCTGAGTTATAATATTTTTTGTGATTAATGACCCCATGCTGCCTGGAGGCAGCCTCCCGTCCTCCAGGCCACTTATGGCATGCTGCCTCCAGGCAGCCTCCCGTCCACCAGGCCAATTGAAATGTCCCGTCCCGTCCCCAATGGGTTAAGTGCTATTCTGTCCAGTGTCTTTCAATGTGGCAGACTACTGAGCATGTAATTTTTAGTAGATTTTGGTATAAAAGTTTTCAAAATTCTCCTCCCATTAGCATGGCTTCTTGTAAATTTGGTTGAGGTTCTCCGCTTTTGAAGCAACATAGAAAGCTATATCAGGAGATGTTTAATTCTATTCCCAAAGGAAACACATTCATCTTCACATGTTCTCAACTGACATTAGAATATTTACCTTTGATGTAAATAGTTCTTCTGTAATTATGTAGCCTATCGATAAACATGACATTCATGACTGCAAATCATTATACATATATATATACAGAAATTCATTACTCACATGAGCTTTCCTCCCTATGAATAAGTATTCTTCACTTGTATTCCGGGCCTTTTTCTTGTCCATATAAGCAAAATACAGACCAATGAGGAGGGATATTACAATAGACAAGGCAAACACTGTATAATCAACCCAATGAAATGAAGGTATATCAGGGAGAGCAGCCATGACTTTCAGTTGAATCGTCAGGAATACAAATGGTGACCCAGCTTGTTTATGAAATGAGCTCCAAGTAAAGCTTAGTTGTCTAATAAATGGACTCATCTGGTTTAGTCATGCAGCGTTTTTATTGACATCAGTATCTATGTCATGATGATTTGTCTTCATTCAAACATTTTTTTGCACAGCAGGGGCCTGTTGCATACTAATAGCCGGGACAAACATTTTCACAGCAGGGGCCTGTTGCATACTAATAGCCAGGACAAACATTTTCACAGCAGGGGCATGTTGCATACTAACAGCCAGGACAAACATTTTGGATATTAGTACCATCTCGGGGTACAGATTCGCACCTATCCTGAAATATAGAATTGGTCAGGGGCTTTCAAATGAGATTTGATATCCTTTTCAAATAAGTAGTTTATTGGCCACAAGGGGGCGCTGAAGGTGAATATTTAAGACTTTTAGCCCATAGTTGGTTCAGATATTATGTGTATCTTGATATATGTATAACATTTGACTCTCACATTTTGGATATTTCTAATTTGGAATATTAATTTGGAATATATCTAAACATGCACATTTTTTTGCAGGCTTTTCAGAAAAACAAATTTTGATCTTTATGTTCACTATTCCACCCCCTAGATCCTGTCCCAGTAATAGGACATGGTCTGATGTTCCTGGGTAAACTGAATTACACAGTTGTTCCAGTGCTCAGGTTCTGCAATCTGCAGAACATGCTTGAAAAACTCCTCATCGAACTCTCAAGTAATTCAGGAAAGAATTCCTCTATATACTTTTTTCAGCAGGGGGCATGTCTACAATTATTTTCCTAAAATGAACGATACAAGTGCAATAAGTCAACTGAAAGAACGCCAACCAAAACCCAGCTCAGGGCCCCATAAACACAACACCCATCAATATAGTGGTCACCTGAGTCCTTTTGCTTGGTTTTTTCTTCTGTTCTGACTGATCAACTGCCTAGGTCACTTCATGGGTCAACCATGAAAATTACTGGTTGGTTCTTTAAATATTAATGAGGTTTGGCAGGCAAGCGAAACATTGATCAACACAACGGAAACAGGATTATGTTTCAAGTTCAGAATGGAGGAAAAGGAGGACCTGAATTCATTTATTCTGGCTATTCATAAATACCACAGTCATTCACAATCAAGTCTGATTGGAGCTCCCTGGCTTACAGTGGTACATGTATACAATGATACATGGAAATGAGGCACGAATCCTTAACTAGCCTTCAGGCTTGAGTCCTGGCCAAATCTACTGGCCATGTACTGGCCAAATAACTCTCTCCCCCTTCCCACTTTAATCAGGCTTTGGCCTGCTAGACAACCTTCTCCCACCCCCACCCACCTGTCCCTCTTCCCTTAGATGACAAATTAGTATCCAGTCAGTTTTGAACTTTGGTTGGTATGAGTGGGCTGTGGTGGTAAATGAATAATTTGCTCCACACCGCTAGGAAAATATATTATAGTTATAACCATACATTTTGAACCAAATCTTTACAACATGTTAGAGTATCATCGAGATGGTGTGTTCCTTGGATCGTGGGACAAAACTTTAGTAACAAGACAGATGACCTAGACATAGATAGTGATGTAAATCTACGTTGCGTCTTTAGAATTACAGAGAAGAAAGCAAAAACCATACTACATGAAGCACATCGGTCCACTTATTGACAAGTGGAAAAATATTATATCTCATTTCATAAAAGATCCAGTTAGGAAAAAGTATAATAATTATTGTTGATTTAACTGAAAGTCATGGCTGCTCTTCCTCATATACCTTCATTTCATCGGGCTGACTATACATATAATCAGATATATAAATATATTATATATTAATTGTGCTGTCACGTGACCAGAATCATAATGTGTAACTATTTCTATTAGGATAAGTAGGTCAAATGCATTACTTTTCAAGTTGAGGTCAAAGAGATGTTATACATCTATCTGCACATTCTCCCCATTCACTAGCGAAAGAACTGGAGTATGTCCAGAGCAGGTGGTGGTGGTGATGGTGATGGTGAGGTGGTGCCTGTTGCATAAGAAATGCTTACTTCTTCTTGCTTATATATAATTTCATGAATTGTATGAATTTTATGACTGTCAAAACAAAATGGATGTTACTGAACTGGTCAAAATAGGTCTTGCTATTTATCTGTACTGGTCAATTAGTAAAGATCCCAAAGTATGTTGAGAATTCAGTTATTTTTCCTGTAACCTTTATTCCTGCTTGTTCTAGCATGATTTTCTTGAAGTGATTAATTAATTACTTACTCAATGTAACAAATAAGTAGTGTACCCTACTATTTGAAATACACCCTAGTCGTTAGATGTTCACATTGTTATATATTTAAAAAACATAACCTATTCCAACCAGGGTAACAGCTGGAAGAATTGTGTTGATAATTATCGACACATAAGCATGTCAACCCATTTGTCATTTCTACTGTAATTAAACTAAAAACAAATAAAAGACTTTCTATTCTATTCTATGTCTACTATAGGAACAAAACCAGCATTAGGACTGTTTTATGAGGTTACTACTACCATGTTCTTTGTAGTCTCTTGAAAGTCACATTTGTACATTTGTACATAAGCAATCAAAATTGTATTCAGTGTATCCTTCCCTTTAAAGATGCAAAAACTAACAGAAGTTCATTATCTCCTCTATCTAATATGGCTTTATTTAATTACTCATGAAAGATTCTTGATTGAGAACCAAGATAGTAATTGTACAAAAATATTGAACATTGTATGTCAAACAAAGCTGCAAGGGACGGTCTGGAAGAGCTGTGAAGGTAAATCCTCAGAAGGAGAGGAGTCCTTTTACAGGATATAATGTGTATAATAAAGAGAGATAAAACTATTATAAACAAACAAACAAATCTTGTATCAGTGTCATTGTGATGCGCTCTGTGCATGTTCACAGAATCGGTGTATACAAATGCTAAATTTGGTGGAAACAGCACTAGACAAAGGCACAAAATATAATACATATTTGCTCTCATTTTATATATATTTATGATAAACTTAGATAAGTATGAATAGAAATCAAATAAACAGAGTTATCATATAATTAGAACCACTGGCTACTATAAACAAATGCAGCCAATCAAGTATCAGTTACATCAGTTACACCCAAAAAGCAGGCACTATAACAGCTTCTTATAATAGATCATATTATTTTGCTCTAACTCTGGTTAAACCCTTTATTTATTGTATTAATTATTTGATTCTATATGCACCTAAATGATACATATTCGATAGAGATTGAATTGCTTTATCCCAAATTTGCACGCCCCCAAGAACTCACCTTGACCTTGACCTTGACCATTCGTTGATGACCGTTCAATGATCTCCACAGCGTTAAAATTTGAACTATTCAGAGGTGCATCCATATATAGACTGCAGGCCGTCCAGGAGTTGTATGAAAAAAACTTTGGATTTTTTTTTGTTCTTGTTCAAAGTTTTGCAATAAAGTTATTGGGGAAGTAACGTTAATAAAAGTAACTCCCAGAAAGAGAGGCCAAGCCAATTTCACTTCATTCACTTGCCTTTTTTATTTGAGTTGTTTATGTTTGGTTGCTACCCTGTTAACAACCTGTTATGTTTGCCTATGTTTGCAACAAAAACCTCCACTTGCAAGGTAGTTCTCAAGGGCTTCATGTACCACCTTCACAAAGAGCATTCCCATAAAAGGAAGCCAAACTAATCACTTGAGAACCTAGCAAGCTAGGGAAGAGAATTTGTGTTTTTATTTTCCTCATTGAAAGATTCAGATTGACTCAAGCTGCTGATAGAAAGATCTTGGGGCAAAATTAGCAGGCCAAAATAAAATAGGAAGGAAAGCCTAAACTACTTCTTGTGTTCATTATTATAAGTAATATTTACTGCAGTGGGAGGCTATTCGATGATTACAGTCTGATTATCCTCCGGACAATAATGAAATTTGAGGATAATAATAATATTGATCCTTATCAGTAACCCTAAATTGTTGACGTTTACTTTTTCTGCATATTAAATGAGCCTCATTGAGAAGTCTGGAAAAGCGTATAGATCTGTCCTCTTTTTGGCTTCAGGTTAATTCCACTCAATCTAACATTGCTGTTTATCATGGGGAAATTTCTGCATGCTTTGTTTCTGAATCATGGTTAGTTGTCCCACAGTTAAAGGCTATAAGAACATAGCTGTACAAGGATTGGTTTCCTGTTATTTATGTTTAGTCAACAGTCCAGAAGCTATAACAACATAAGGCAGAAACTAACAAGATTAATAAGCCCCATTTCGGGTGTGTTGTTTGTGTGTAATCCCCTGGCAAACCAAACAGTGTCCCAGCAGCCCCTTAGTCATTAGTCCTTCATTATTGTTTCACTCATGAATAAACTAACCCTAGAAACTGATTTCAAGAAACACATCTAGGTCTTATTCATAGGAAAGAAAAGTCCGGCAGCCTCAGTAGTCGACTTGACGTATTCATCTGCAATTCTTTCCTGCTCTTTAGTAAACAGATTCTTCCAGTCTCCAACTATTCCCTTTCTATAGAAATTAGAAACTGATGGCACCATAGTGCTTGGATTCACTCTCATGTTGTCTATCCTTGTGTGCTCCACTATCTTCACTACATCCTCATCAGTCAGGTCTTTCTCCAGGAATGCAGCCAACCTTCTCACCTCTCTACCAATATCTTCTTTCATCTCTTCATATTTAACAATGAGGACATTTTCCTGCTGTCTCATCTGCCAACATTCCAAATTCATCTCAGCCCAATCTCCAAAATACATTTGCTTCCTCTCAAAAAGTTTAAAAAACTCATTCCAAGACCCACCAGAGACCTTTAACTGGGGTACGTCTGTGAGGTGATGGTAACTTGCGGTGAGATAATCCTTGAAGTTCCTCATCAGGGCCACCAATTTGAATTTCTTCAAATTCAGTTCTTTCTCATAGTACCTGGCTGGGACATGAGTCTTCAATACACGGGGATGAGCCGCCTTCATGGCTAAATCCAGGGAAAAGCCTTTCCTTTTGAAATCATGCTCCAGCAAAGGTATGCGGAAAGTGCTAGAGATTTCTGAGGCTTTTTCAACATTAACATGATTCATAATAAGCCAGACTATCTCTTGCATCCATGTACTTCCTGGAATAAAAAAAGGAATAACATCTTGAATGTAGTCATGACATAATCATATTGGTTTATTATAATTATTCTGAGAGTGTATTTTGATCAATTTGTTTGCCATCTTCTTTATTTTTTTTTGAATTTTTGACATGATAAGCGTAATTAATAATTGACAGAATTGTGTTCATTGCCAAGTTTGAGTTCATTGCACTTTAGTATCTCTTTTTAATTAGTTGTGCTTATCAATTTGTATTTGTTTCCTTCTATTTTTTGTTTTTGCGACATCCTTTTATTTCTTACACATAATCAGTTGGCGCACGTTACATCTAGGATAAACTTTACAAAAAGAATCATTTCTCCCAAATAGGAGACTATACCTGGGTAACCTTGGCTACAGGATTCATTATGGGAGCTTTTTATTACTCTAATTTGACAAGCCAGATTTTACCTCTTCAGTTTGTCTAAAACCTGTCTTTCTGCGATATCGTCCAGGAGATGTATCCATGTTTTTCTTTCCTCTCTTTTTTTCTCACTTTCACCTATGTTTATTCTTACTAGCGTGGCTCTCATTCTCAATTCGTACATAACCATTAACATGCTCATGTCACCGTTGTGGAACAGCTTCTGTCTGTGTATGTATGCCTTGATCTGGAGGAAGATCCAGTTAATTATTTTCGACTGTGGGTTTATTTCTTCTATTCCAAAAAGGATTTCTCTAGGGTCAAGAATAACTCTATTCCTCCTTCTACATACAATTTGTTCGCCGTTTTTTTTTTTTATTAATATATTCAAGCTCTGTTATCCATTCGAGGATTGATATCCAGATTCTTTTTGTTTTAATGCAGTTTACAAAAAAATGAGTGATAGTGTCAACCTCAGGACATTGATTACAGTGCGGTTCATCTTTAACATCGATATCTTTTAGAAGCTTGTTAGTTGTTATCGCTCCATGTAGAATTTTATACTGCAGAACTTGCAGATCTTGTCTCTGTAGTACTTTTATATGGTATCCTGAAAATTTTGTTCCACCTAATTTCTTCGAACTGATCTTCATTTAAATTTAATAGACCCTTCCATTTCAGGAACTTCTCCCATTTTGGCTTCCTTTTTTCGATTAACAGTTGATATATGACTTTCGACGGGCAGTCTTTTAATCTTAACATTTTTTCCCTGATTTTAAAATCAACAGAACCGTTACATAGGTGAGGTTCCTCCTCCTTCAACTTACTTTTCCATTCATTTGGAATGGCATTTCTCAACGCTTTTAGCTCGTAGCAGGATGGTCTAAAATTAAAAGCCTCCATAAAATTCTTAGTCGACATGAGAGAGCCATCTTCATTCACGATATCACCCACTACAATTATGCCCTGGTCTATCCAGTGCTGCCACCTTAACAAGTTACCTTTGTGTTTGATACTCTTGTTGGTCCACAACCTCTCTTTTCTGATCTGGTTTACAGTCGATGGTGAATTCTTATAATAACAATCATTCCACGTTTTAAAAAGCTTTTGATAGAAGACATTTAGGTGGTAGCTAGGTTTGAATCTTGCTAGAAATATTTCTTCTTTAGGTCTACCGTGGAAGGCTTCCACTACATCGAACCAATTGTTTCTACCCGAATAAAGAATTCTTTCCACCCATTTGACTCTGTTGGTCTCGCACACCTCTCCCAGCAGCCTTAGACCCATGCCTCCCCATGCCTCCCATGCGTTAAAAAGTCAGCACTGATTCTATTAGAACCGTTTTTCCACACAAATTTCAATATGATGTTGTTCACCTGTTTAACCACATTTTGATCTAAATATATACATGACAAGGTATGTAAGAAAACCGGTAGTAAGAAGGTGTTGCACACAATAATTCTCCCTATAAGGGTTAGGAAGCGATTGTTCCACTCATTTAGTGTTCTTTTTACTTTCTCTATTAGACTCTCTGTGTTAATTTTAACCAGTTTGGCTTCATCTCTGGAATAAAGAAGGGTTATTCTGAGGGTTTTCATCTGACCTCCCCAATTAATCTGTAACAATTCCCTGTTAGTAAGTGAGATTTCCCCGACTAATAGGCCATTGGATTTGGAGGGGTTTAGTTTAAGCCCTGAGGCGGATCCAAATCTATTAATCATTCTTATAATATTTAGCAAGGAGAATTCATTTGCACATGTGACAGTGATGTCATCCGCGAACTGGACTAATTTTGCTTCGTTTTTTCCTAAAATTATACCCTCTATGTTTTGGTTGTTTCTTATCTGGTCTGCCAGTTTTTCGTTGACCAGCAGGAATAGAGAGGATGATATGGGGTCCCCTTGTTATACCCCCCGTTTAATCTGGAACCATCCCGAGGTGTTACCGTTATTACAGAATGTGGCTTTTGAATCCTTGAACAGGGCCATAATCCAGCTAATAAATTTGAGATCCATGCCATCAGCTATTAGGGAATTTCTTAAGAATGACCAACTAACTGAATCGTAAGCTTTTACGAAATCCAAAGAAGCTATGATCCCCTCCTGCTCTCTTTCTTCTAAGAGTGAAATAATATCGTCCACTTTTCTGATCGCAGTCCCTATGTATCTTCCCTTAAGAAACCCAAACTGATCATCTCCAATTACACTTGGAAGAACTGCATCTTGGGAGAAATCATCTTATAGTCCACATTGAGAAGAGTTATCGGTCTATAATTTTTTATGAAGACAGGATTTGTGCCCTTCTTAGGAATCACACTAATGACGCCCCTTTTCTGATTCTCAGTCATTTCTCCGCTTTCTAAACGCTCATGCATCATATTCATGAATCTTTCTTTGACTGCATACCAGAATTTTTGGTAGAAATCTACCGTAAACCCACTGCACCCTGGGGATTTGTTTTTCTTCATTGCTTTAAGATTTTTTTCTACCTCTTCTTCAGAGATTTTTTCCCTAAGAAACCCATTATCCCCTTCGTCGAAACGAGTTCGGTTGGGATTACTTAAAAATTCTTCCGCTGCCTTGCTATCAGAGAACTGTTCTTCGTAGAGATCTTTATAAAACTCACCTCCTTCTTTCAGGATTTGCTTAGGGTCCGTGGACAGGTTCCCTTTGATGTTCAACAGTGTAATAGATTTTTGTTCCCGCCCTATACTTTTCCAGACTGCAGAAATATTTACTTGGCTTTTCGCCATCCTTCACCCATTTAGCTCTAGACCTTATGAGGGATCCCTCTGCTAATTTCTTCTATCAACTCCACTCGGTTGTGTCTCTCCTCTACAGTTAGTCTTCTCTTTTCATCTAATATACTTATTTTCCCCCTAGCTATTTCTTCGGCTTTCCTTCCTCATTTCGCTTTTTTACTACATATGCTAATCGCTAGCTCCCTTATATTCAACTTTAAGAATTCCCAGGTTAGTTTAGGGCTTACATTTGGGTCAATCTCTTTGTCACATAGCTCTTCTATACCTTGAGCAAACATAGGATCATGCAGAACATTTGTGTTGAGCTTCCAAAAGCCCCTACCTCTAGAAGTGTCTCCTTTAAACATCTTAATTATTACCTCATTATGATCCGAATGCGGACAAGATTTGTCATTCGAGAAATGTACACCATTCGATATGTTTTTTGACACCAAAATATAATCAATCCTTGAGCTTTGCTCTTTTCTAAACCATGTACAATTAGGGGGTCCCTCTGTTTTCGTTTGAACAATATTACACAGATCCAACCTGTTTACAAAATCATTTAGTGCCTTGCTCGAAGGGTCACTTGCCCCGTAATACATATCCGCGTTTAGATCCCCCATTATTATTAATCTATCAAACACCAGCTCTTCTATCGAGTCTTCAATTTGTTTGTGAATTTGTATTTGCTCTTCCAGATTATCCGCATTAGGTGCATACACATTATAAACACAAGTGATAGCTTTCTTTTCTTGTATTAAAACATACTGCCATCTACCCATTTCATCGTTACCTGAACCCACAATTTTTTCACATATTTTTTTGTTCAACAGCATAAGTACACCTCTACTGGAGGAAGAACCATGTGAATATAAGATTTTGCCCTTCCATTGGGTTCTCCAGATCTTTTCCTTTTCTGTGACAGAGTGCGTTTCTTGAAGGGCTACAATTTCTCTATTTTCTTCCTTAAAATATTCAAAAAGGGCTTTACGTTCTACCCCAGAATTTAAACCATTTACATTTAGAGAAGAACAGGTTATAGAGCCTTCAGTATTTAGAATACCTCTTTGCTCCATTGTCAGTGTCAGAAAAAACTTTAATTACTTTCTCCTCTTCTAGTACTTCATCAGTACGGTTCGGGATTCTTCACCAAATGATCTTGAAGCTCCTGCCTAACCTTCATCCACTGGTTCCCCATTATGTTGCCATGGGGGGCCACCACTTGGTATTGAGAACATCCGGATTGTCCAAATCCATTCCTATTCCCCACTCCTTGCATGAGGGGGCTGCCTCCCCCAGCTTCCTTGTACCAGTTAGAAGGAGGTAATCCCTGACCACCTCTTGATTTCTAATCTTCGCACGGATGGCTCTCAGTACAATCTCTTCCTTGTGGAGATTCCACTTTTCTTGGTTGTACGTGATGCTTCTCATCATCTTCTTACATCCAACAGGGTCAGGTGTAAGAAGGGTTAGGGCCGTTTTATTAGGGTCTTCTCCAATCTTGGCCCTATGGTAGCACAGGTATTGCTCAACGTGCTAGAATAGATGGCTGTCGAGGAAAAACGGTGATCTGTAATGGTTCGAGAGGGGGTTATTGCATGTGAAGAAAACCATGGCTGATTCTTTTTGCCTCTTTGTTAAGTTAGCAAGTTGGAGCTCAGCAGGCACTGCATCCAATCTGTCGTGCCTGTAGAAATATTTGTTTATAAAGAGGCCCGTACCAGCTCTCTGCACCTCATAATTAAGCTTCTCAGCTTGTTCAGCTATAATATTCACTTTTAGGACTCTTTGCCTGACGATCAGGGGGGTGTCTCTCTTGATCCCTACCTTTTCCTCAGGTTTGACTCCCTCATTGAATTGTTTTAGTCTGGATCTCGCTGCCCATACAATTTGGGCATGTTGAAGCGACTCAAACTCAACTTTGATAGGGCCATCTTTGCCCCATCCTACCCTGTAGGACCTCTTTGGGGTCATATCCGGGATCAATTGACATTCTCCGATAAAACATTGCACTTTCTCTGTAAGCCTTGTTTCATCTTCGTTCTCACCCGATTTTATACCCATTATGAGGATATTTCTCTCTAACTTTTTAGTTTCGCTTCTAATAAAATCAGCACCTCTTTCTTCAGCCTCTCTCTGCCTCTGGACGTAGTCGGAATCCTTGTTATTAGCAAGAATTTCCTCCACAATTTTCATATCATCTTCCTGGGCTTCAAGCCTCTGGTCGATCTGATTCATTGCGTAATCTTTCTCCACCAGCTCACCCCTTATTTCCTTTACCTCGTCCTTTACCTCGTCATGCACTTTTTCCATCTTATCTATTCTTTCCATCAACTGTCGAAAGCAATCCGTGGTCTCCTCATGGGCTTTCTGATTTTCCGTCCTGTTTTTGTCATAAGCCGCCGACATTTTGGCCATAACATCATTTAAGCTACCTCCCCCACTATTTTCACTTTTGGGAGCTTCTTTTTTTTCAGGTTGTTTCTTAAGAGCCTCGTCACCGCTTTGCTGTATCTCCATGTCTACAGAGCCCTCCGGGGTGCCCTGAGCTAGCAATTTGGGCAACGGGGTGGGTCTGAATGTTTTTTTACCGCTAGAATTACTTGTCATTTCTGGAGATTGAAGTAACCTTTTGTTCTTCCCCTTTTCGTTGCTCTGCTCTTTCTGACTTCCTTCCTTAGAGCTCGGTTCTTTTGGTGGCATCACAGCGCGCGAACCTGTGTTGCAGCGGGTTCACACGCGCCCCTTCGTACTAGATTCAGTCAAATGTTTACCTTTTTGGTTCCTCACCAAGATGGCATCTAAACACTTCCGGCTGGCTAGAATTCACTCAATTGCTTGATGAAAAAACTTCACAGTTAGTCTATTTCTTTATGGATTTGTTCCACTTTGGAGTCAAAACTATTTGTTACACTGTTTCTACCTTTACCCAAGGTTTTGGGACTGTGGGCCCTCTGTGGGAGGGAGACTGCTACTTTTCACGACTCCTGGCCGTTCGAGCCAGTTCTCACACTCTGCCCGTCTAGCGTGCCGTCTAGATTATACCGCACTCCGTGAGCGGTCAGATCCAAGATGGCCGATGGTCATCCCTCTGTCCACCTCTAGTGTCCGAAACTTATTTCCTATTCTCCCTTTTTCTTTTTTTGAATCGAATGAAATAGCTTTTTAAACACAGTCCATGTACGTTGGGGTGATGTTATTTAACCTGTTTTTGCTGACACCTGGGAATATCCTTAGTTCACCGATTAGCGTGGTGTCGGCCGTTAAGCCGTTAATCCCTCTACACGTGTTGACTTTAAACTAGTTCGCACAATTCCAGCTTTTCTTTCTAAGGACCTTCCTAGCCCTTATGGATTTTGTATCCTATATATCGCCCATTCTCACGAAAGTAGTGCAAGCCCCCATTATTTCCATTTATTGGTCAATATTTTGGTCGATATTGATCTTAAATACATAGGAATTGATTAGCTACATGCATCTTGGCATAAGCATAATTAAAATATATACTTTTGTGTATCTGTGACGTATATTTTTTCACTTATATACTATCAAATCAAGGAAAAAAACCCATTAATCACTACCAAACTCATAGTTATGTTGGAATAACATATAGTTGAATCAATATGCATAAATAAGATTTGTCCCATAGAATGAAGCATAAAAACCGAATAAAATGATGTATTAAGGTTGAATATAGCTGCATAATTTATGGTCCTAAGTCAATTAATGTAAAAATGGCTAAATTGAGGTGTAAAAACGTCGCCAGACAAAATAGCTGTGCTTTTTGAAATTATTAAATCAATTTTGTTTAAGAAGTATGATTTCATAAGCATAGGTTGGCAGACACATGTATATCACCATTGGAAGATTCTCAGACCTTAGGACTTAGGCCTTGGGGCTGATCCTAATAATTGGTGGAAAAAACGTCGCCCCCCCGGCGACGTTTTTTCCACATTATGGGGACGTTTTTACATAAAAATATGAGCTAAATATTGACCAAATTAAATCATTTTCCACTTATTTACCATTATATCATCTTAGACTTTGTGGGAAACGATCTCCAGAAACTGTTAAGATTCCAAAAAGTGAGTTATTTAGACTTTAGATAGGGCGACGTTTTTACAACTTTCACTCGCAATATATGACTTGGCAGTGTAAAAACGTCGCCCCTATTTGAATCCTTGTACTCAAGAAATGATTTGATTTTGATGTTTGTATCCTTCCTACTCAGTTTTAAGGAACAGGTCCTGAGGTAGCTTCCTACAACAAAATAAAGAATTTTGATAAATATATTTCATGTAGATGAGTGATTATAATACATTACATGGAGGAGGTATGGAAATCACAGAATGCAACATATTTTTGTCACCATTCTTTGACAAGAATGCAAGGATATATCAAGGATATATTCAATACACTGTCATTCGTGAACTTACCCGAGTAATAAAAGAGAATAATTAAATTGAAAGAGAATACCTGAGGCGAGTCTTGGGCTTCAACATTTATTAAATAAAAATTTTATATAATATTAAAAATGTTTTTGTTGAATTGTAAAATGAAGATAAGAATTTATATGGAATATAAATTGTAAATGTCGCCGTAGCGAGGTATTAATGAAATGAAATTAATGTAATTAAAGTAAATGTGAGAGATATCTCTTACAGTTAGGTACCGAGTTGGTAATTTATTGGTGTGGGTGGGTGGGAAATTTTACAGAGTTTTGTATATATGAGGAAGGTTTGAGAAGAGTTAGAGAAGGGAGAGTGGTGGATTGTGGGAGGACGAGGTACCTGGCTATAAGGAGAGGGGGCGCCACCAATGCCTAGGAATTAAAATTCCACCAACATTCGTGAACTTACCCGAGTAATAAAAGAGAATAATTAAATTGAAAGAGAATACCTGAGGCGAGTCTTGGGCTTCAACATTTATTAAATAAAAATTTTATATAATATTAAAAATGTTTTTGTTGAATTGTAAAATGAAGATAAGAATTTATATGGAATATAAATTGTAAATGTCGCCAAGCCCCAAGAGTACCTGTGGTATATTGAGTTGAAAGATTTGTTGGGAATTATTGAGAAATTATAGTTGTTGTTTAAAATGATAAGAATAAGTTGCAAGGGCGAGACCCGAGTCTTTTTTGGTTGGTTGAGGTTCGAGGAACCTGTATAAGATTGGCAGGGGCCAATGCCCAAGTCCTTTTGGTGTTAAAAATAGGCAGGGGCCAATGCCCAAGTCCTTTTGTTATGATAATAGTAAGCAGGGGCCAATGCCCGAGTCCTTTTTTAATTTTAGGTTTTAGGCGGGGGCCAATGCCCGAGTCCCTTTTTCAATTAATTTTTAAGGCAAGGGCCAATGCCCAAGTCCTTTTGTTAGCTTGCTTAATTGCAGGGGGAACACTGTGACGGGTTGGTAATCCTAATGCTTAGACGACTTGTCTTTAAGGGCGAGGCCCTGTTTTCTTCTGGCGTGTTGCTGTGCGACGTGGTCGCCTGTGGGTGATGATAAGTTGCTTACAAGGTGAGCTGTCACCTTCGTCGCAGACTTGGTTGTGATGTATGCCTTATAAGCATCGCTCGACCACGAGCCAAATCGTTGAATTTCTGACTCTGTGATGCCTGATTGGTATGCGTGTGTCGCGGCAGTGCGCCTGAGCGAGTGAAGTGAGTATTCTGATGGGTCCAGACCCATTCTCTGTAATGACCACTTGAGATGGCGAGTCATATCCGCGTTTGTTACAGGTTTGTACGTCAGTGGGAAGACCAAAAGTGGCTGTGATTTAAACTTTGTTGGTGCCTCATCTATTGCTGCTCGGTACGCTCTAACGGGGCACATGGACGGGTCTTGTGAGGCTGGGATGGATAATGTGCGTCTTTGGTCAAAATTCTGCAAGTTTTTTGCCCATTTTTGGTTGAGTACTAACGTACCGTCCTGTATGAAGACGTCATGTCGTGTCGTGTGCTTCGTTTGGTCGAACTGGTTAGCGTGGTGAGGGGCTACCTCGGACTGCCTGAGTCCAAGATAATACATCATTAATAGTGCGAGTTTGTACTGCTCTGGTGCTGGAAATGTTGCAGCGTCGCTGATGATCTGTTTTATGTGAGCTATGAGTAGTGGTTGTCGTTGTATGACTATGTGTGATTTATCTTTTAGTGCTGCATCCAGGGCCAATTTTAGCCTGTGTGAGTGGAGCGCGGGGTTACTTATGTCTGCCCGTCTATAAAACTCTCTAACTGCAGACACGTAGTTCATGACTGTCTTTGGGGAGCGTAGGTATGAGCGGAGGTATTGCACATATGCGCATATATGTGGAACCGAGATGGGATGCGGCTGCAGCCCAAATGCATATGTGAAGGCGAAGTATGACTTCATTGCGGTCTTGTGGCTCGAGTTTGTGCCCGGAGCTCTAGAGAGGCGCTGCGATTCTTGTGCGTCCATCAGGAGCTGCAGTAGACGGGGGTCTGAAACGATTGATATCATGTTATACTTGCGGCAGAACTGCCTTTTTCATTGCAACAAGTTGTGTAGCTTTTCTACATTTGGATTCGACATGTTTTTCATCATCTACTCTAAACAGTATCCTAACATAGTTGAGTGCCTGCAGGAGCCATAAGGCTCTGGGGCCTGACATGTTAGCCTCTAGTCGTGCACCTTGAGCGAGAAGGTCTGCAGTGTCTCTACTGGTTGTTGATATCTGTATAGTATTTCCTCGATCTCTCTCTTCTAGCATGGTGTTGACAAGGTCTGGGGTGGCCTGTGCTAAAGTGTCCACTTTTTTGTTTTGTTTTGTTTCCATCCTACATACGGTATATTTGTGGCCTGAAGCTGCTGTCGCGTTCTGACCGTCTGCCCTTATGTAGATTGTCCTTGTGATGCACTTGGCTGGGATCAGGCTTACCCCGTTCCATTTGTCAACGCAGGCGATGACCCACTCTATATCTCTTTTCATTGACGTGTTTACCCTGATGGAAGGTGTCTTGTTCTCTCTGAGCGCCTCCAGCAGGCGGCGTATGAAGATTTTTGCTGGAGGTATGCACTTCGCCACGTGGAGGACCCTGCCGATGATTGACTGTAGAGCCTTCCTTGATGTGTATGTGCGTGCTATGAACTTTTTGGCCTCCTCCTGTACCTCTGTGACCTTCTCTGTTGGTATCCTTATTGTCATCTGTTTCGTGTTTATTGTTATTCCCAGCCACTTTACCTCCGTTGACGGTGGTTGGGTCTTGGAGTCTGCTGTTGGAAGGCCGAGGGACTTGAGTAGGCTGATTGCGTAGTGGTAACTGTCGTTTGCATGATCAATATTGTCAGCCCAGCCGATGAGGTCATCTAGATACATTAGCCCGTTGAAACCTCTCTCTCTCATGATGCTGAGTATACTTTGTGCGACTTTCTGCATGTGCAGACTACTTTGGCGTGCCCCGAAGGGCATGCTGATGTCGAGATAGTATGAGTTTTCCCACCTGAACACCAGCAGTGGCCAATCTCCGGGGCACGCCCTGAAGTTCTTGTACGCTCGTTCAATATCTAGTGTGTAGAGATACTTGGTGCTGGATGATGAGGTGAGGTAGTTGGTTAACATGTCGACAGTAGGGAGAGAATGCTGCCTGGTTGATCCAAGTACGTAGTTTTGCCTTATATAGGCGTTTACCGATAAGTGTTGTGGGTAGGAGAGGTCCAAAATGACCCTTCGTTTCTCTGTCTGTCCCTTAGGTCTTGTCATAATAGGGCTCAAGTGGAGCCAGTCCGTGAAGGGTGCTACCTGGTAGGGGCCGTGTACCGCCTCTTGGTTAATCTCCGTCTCGATATACTGTTTGACTGCCTGGGGAAACTGCAGGGCTGACGTGTGGTTATCGCTGTCACTATTATCGGTTATCGGCCCTAGGTATCCTAACGGGAAGCCGTATGTTATTGCGTCCAGTAACTCAGTTTCATTAGTTGTAATGGTTAAGTGGTATCGCCACATATCAATGTTCAGATTGGAGGGAATTTGCTGTCTACTCGCTATCATGTTTGGGAGCCCTGTCCTCCTTACCTCGTTGTATATATCACATAACACACTGTCCAAGACTTGTTCGTTTGGCCTGGGCCAGAACGTCGATCTGTACCAAGCGAGGTCGTGCGGGCCCGGCACGTCCTCGTCTGGGACTTTCCCTGCTTTTAAGGTACATATATGCAATATGGGGTCGAAAGCGGTAGTATGTATATCATATGATTCACTTATAATGTCACAAACACGAGTATTGTCCCTGTATTCGCACTGATACTCCAGTAATTCATTCTCACTTCCTTGTTTCACTTCCATTTTTGTTTGGTTCATGGGCGCGGCCATGTTGGTTTTGCTGTCCGCGCTTCCCATTGGCCGAGAGGCCGAACCTTCCTTAAGCTCTAAGCCCATTGGTTGGTGGGCCGGAAGTTGTTCTGGTAGTCTTCCGGGCCCAGTCTCGTCAGGGCAACAACAACAGTAACACGATGCTTGGTCGAAAATGTGACCTGCATAACTATATACATCGCAGGGAGTTTCATAATCGTAAACGTAACACTGATTACTCACGTGTGCTGGTTCTTCAGTGCTTTCATCCCGCGAGTGAATGCTCGCGGGCATTACAGGTTTTTTGACTGTGTATAATAGCCTTGTTGAGGTGGGCGTGGCACATAGTGGGCGTTGGCCGCCTGTTGTGGTTGTGCGTGTTGGTGTTGAATGGGAGGTGGTGGATAGGGGAAATGATGTCCCGCCGGGCTGTGCTCCCTGCTGTTTGGTTGTCGAGACCTTTGACGTTTCATACAGTCGGCTGAAGAGTGACCATGTCTGTTGGCTGGGTTTAGCGAGTTGCAATATGCGCATATGTGATGTAGAGTAGCGTTAATGGCCGAATGTCCGTCCTTCTCCTTGCAGGCGCCTTTTGCGTTGAAAGTTGGACAGGGGAGGCTGGTCTTTTCGGCGTCAGATATTGAGATGTTGGCCAGCGAGATCCTCATACGTTCGCATTGGATCTGGTCAGTATCCGTCCAGTCCAATTCGCCCCGTTCTAGTTTGTCAAATATCATGTTCGACCACCGGAGGACGTTTCTCCATGACCTGTCATGCGCATCTTGTGCGACTTGATGGAAATGCTTCAACATTGCTCTGCGGTTTTCATCATTACATGCTGCCTCGTCCATTAGCATGGCCGTAAATGCCTGTACGTATTCATTGAAGGTCATATTTTCTTTGTACTCAAGCTTATCTTTAGGAGTTATGAGGCCCTCTCGCTCAAGGTACATGTAAGGCTTGTGTATTTTCCGTCTGATTCTGTGATCAAAGAGCTCGTTACCTTTAGTATCTGCGGTGATAAAGATCGGGTTGGATGACTCCATATGCGCGTCGAAGTATGCCTTGGCGTACTGATCCTTCATCACTTCTGACGGGATATGGTAGTGGCCTGTCTGTTGGCGGTGTTGTGTGGGCATGGCTCCAGGGTACGTTGGAAGCACGGGCTCTGTTTCGGGCATGGTTTTTAAGGTAGTATCCGGGTTTTTAACACTGTCGTCTTTCTCGGCTCCTTCTGGTTTATTCATGGCTGCGGCCATGGCTTTAGCTACTGCCTGGGCCACTGTATCCACCATTGACTTTTCCAGTGCCTCGAATCGGATACGTGTGGCCTCGTCCATGGTATGATCGTCGTGGTCACTCGGGCGTGGTGATTGGCGTGAACAATGGCTGCCCGCCGGTGAATTGGACTTCTCTGAAGTCGATGAAAAATCGTCTTCCTCTTCCTTCGTGAAACTGTTTTCTTGGCTAATTTCCTCTTTTTCTGGCACTGGGGCCGGTAGGCTAGCTTTCTGAGCTGTTTTTGTTTTCCATGAGGTACTGCTCATGCCTTTCTGAGTGTTTAAAATTTTACAGAGTTTTGTATATATGAGGAAGGTTTGAGAAGAGTTAGAGAAGGGAGAGTGGTGGATTGTGGGAGGACGAGGTACCTGGCTATAAGGAGAGGGGGCGCCACCAATGCCTAGGAATTAAAATTCCACCAACCTGAAATTTGGTACAGATATTGCTATGATCAATAGCACTAAGCAAACCAAAAAAAGTAATGAGAATATTCCAATGAAGAAATCTGATGATTTAATCACTATGAATAATATCCCTTTTTTGATTTGTGACTCATTTTCCTGTGACACATCATCGATGACACTTCTGTGTGAAAAAATGCCCATCCTTGAGTGGATAATGGCATGATTGACAATTTTTCAAAAATTAATGCTAAAATGTTCTTAAATGGTGTCAGTTACCTATTAAAAACATCAAAAATAACAATCAAGCTTTATATGATTGACTAAATTTAAGATAGAGTGGGCGACGTTTTTTCACTCAGAAAAAACGTCGCCCGAATTTGAAGCATTAAAATGCGGATAATTAAAAAGAATCTGGGTTACTAATTACACTCAGGGGTAAAAGCTAGTATTTGATTATATTATAACAGAAAAAAAGAACAATTTGAGAATAATAAAACATAAAAAAAATATAAACGGTTGAAATTATCATCTACTTCTTATGAAATGCCCCTGGACCTGTATTTCATGATAATGAGTGATTTAGAAAAAAAATAGCTTGGTATCCGACTGGTTCCTATTTCACCCAATGCTAGACGCACTAAATGTAAGCAAAACCAGAGAAAACTTATATTTTTTTTGCTTAAAATGGAAGGAAATCTGGATTTTTTTGGGAATCATTCAATGATTAATAGGTTTGTATGTGTCGAGGGGTGTGGGTTGGATACACATAAGGGTGATCTCCTTTGATATGGTAGAGCTAGGCTATGTACTATAAACTATGGGGGATACAAATTATAAATGATACTGTTTATTTTTCAAAATTTATTTCTAAAATCTTTTTAAGATTATATGAATATTATTTCTACTGATTTTCTTAATCGTTGCTAGTACACTTTTGTAAATTATACTGATAAGGCTGTAATAGTCCACCTTTTCAGTGAAATAATATTATTGTACCTGAATACAGTGAGAATCTGGCCATATCCATTCTTTTGACACCATTTGGCCCTTGGCCCGGGTCAGAATCGTCAAAAAATTATTTAGGAGCACTCAGATCTTTTCATGTTTTTATATAAATTCATATCAGAGGGAATTAAAATCTGAAGTATGGAACCATTTGTACCAGTAGCTTTGTATGTACAAGGGGCGGAAATAATGTCTAAATTATGGAAAAAATTATGGAAAAAATGTGAAAAATGGCCTGTAGACTAACGGGGACATCAGGACACCAAAACCTCTCAATGTCTCAATCCTTCAATGTTTTACTTATCAGGGATCATTATTGATATAACCTTTGTGTGGATATATATACACATTCTCTTTTCCTTCCTTCCCCTTACTCCTCCTTCTTATTTTCACTTCAACCTCACTTTTTCTCCTCCACCATCTATGCTGTCGATATAGCAATGTCATAATGAATAGAATAAATGGTAGATGGAAGGAGGTGTCTCCATTGACCATAATAGATTTGTAAGTTCACTAAAGAAAGTAACATTAAATACAAACAGCTCATCTCTTATAAAAAAAATGTCAGATACTCTACATATAACCGACTTTGAGATGAAGTGTATTGAAATATCGGAGAGGGAATATCATAAGAAATCATAGGATATGGTGTTAAACTCTTCTAATCTCAAACTATCTCGATCTATTTATACCATACAGTATTATACATATGTATGTGATGTGTTTCAGGAAAATGAGTCACAAGTCGCATAATTGATATTTTTCAAAGTGTTTTTATCACAAGATCTCTTTATTGAAATGTTCTGATATTTAGGGGGTTTAACACTTATAGTCAGATAAATCTGTGTAACAAATATATGGTCGATTCCAGAAATTTTAGTGCGATTGTGATGTTTTTCACGTTTTATTCTATAACGTTGACAATTGTGGTCGTATGAACTTACACATGGTATGTATGGACTCCTTAGAATATATTGCATAATAGTAAATACCGCTTGATTTTTTTTCAACAGTTTTTCATATCATTGAATGACCATTTTCATTTTCACGTTCCATACGAATACACACAAAAGTGAGAAATAATAAAATAAACTTTTACTTTTGAAGGGAGTTTGATATTCCATATTAAAGAACATATCTGCCCCTATCAATACAATTCTTTTAATTTTCAGATTGGCTTATATTTTTGTCCTTATGATGAGAAATGTTATTTTGGCTAAAATAAAACGTTCCAACGAATACATCTTCTAACTTCTATTAAAAGAAAACTTTTCATATTTGATCAACTCTTTTTTGCATTTACATTTAAAATCGTTAGCTTGATATCCAGAACAAATCTCATGATTCCAACTTTATTTCTCAATCAGTAAATTATAATTTTATGAAAAGACTCCATACGAATACACGATTCCGACGAATACACATTCAAAAACTGACTGGAAAATACAAATTTTGTATTCTTATTGTCAACCATTGTCCCCTGATGAAAGGATTTACTATTAATTTAATTTATGCTAAGGTATCTTATTCAGAAAGGATGTGGCAATAAATACACCATTCCATACGAATACATCATTGAACTGATGTATTCGTATGGAATGGTGTATTCGTATGGAATGGTGTATTCGTTGGAAACGATTATGGGGATTTGTATAGAGGTGCTTATGTTTTGAACATATATTCCCAAGAAAAGGTATTAAAAGTATACATCTTTATATCAGGATTATTAATAAATTGGATTATGATGGGAAAAAAACGCTCCATACATATACATGTATTCGTATGGAATCATTGACTAGGCTCCAATGATTTGGAGGCTTGTATCTGGAAAAATAATTGACCCAGGTCGTGGCAAATTTACAGTCATATAGCCCGATGTAGCTCCTCTCTTCCTTACAAGTATGGAAACATTCAAAGAATATTTTTATTTTTACCAAAAATCTCAAAATCGCACTAACATTTCTGGAATCGACCATATAAAAATTGTATTAAATATATCCTCGCATTTTGAAGGCCATTGTATGGAGTATATTTAGTTACTTTACTGGTAAGTAAGTACCCATCCAGAAACATTTTTTTTTTCAAAATAAAATTATCAAATTTAAAATATAGAAATACATATTATTAGGTGTCCTAGTGTTTACTATCATTAGAATCGCCTTGATCCCCTCTTTTTAAATAGAGTGATATCTCAAAGTCCATATTTTGCGACTTATGACTTATTTTCCTAAAACGGATCATACATCATTTCCACACATTTATGGTTTAACATTTCGTTGGCCCAAATAGAAATAGTAAGTAATGCTCCAAATAATATTATTACCTATCATCTAGAATTTCTATCTATACAATCATACAAGTATCATATATATGTTGTGACTGACCTTGCTTCCAAAATGGGTACTTGAGTTCTGGGGATGTAGTCCAGGTAACTTCCCAATGTCTTGGGTGGATTATAGTCCTGAACCAAATCCTGAATAGAAGGGATCGGTGTTGATGCCCCTCTAGCATCACTCACATCGGATGCATGGTGGTACTGATCAGCTGCATCTCTTTCAATAGGTGAATAGCAAATAGAATTCAAACTCTCATTCTGTTTTTGAACAATTTGTTGGATTCGTATACATTCTGGGCATACCCAATCTAGCAGCGTGAGGGTGAGTTTATAGAACTGAGTGGTAGAAAATCCAGTGCCACATGTTCTGTGACGATGCTTTTGGCATTTAGAGCAAGTCAGGTACTGCTGCCGTTGGTGTATAGCCTTGTTACATTGGCTACAGAAATGCATTGTGTCTTTACTCTAGCACAGCAGGATGTGTTCTGGTTCTCTCATTCCAAGCAGGGGGTATATATATGTTGGAACTGCTCCACACATTCGTTTTTGAGTAGAAAATGTGTGATACAGTTTTGAGTCGGTCCCCGATAGCCGCCCTCTCATCCAACGGCCAAGGTCGAGATCTGAGGGGCGCGCGGTGCGAACTGCTTCTCACATGGGTTTTTGAGCAGAAAAGGTGTCAATCAATTTTGAGTCGCATCCCCGCCGGTCGCCCTCTTGTTCCCCAACAAAACTAAGACATTTATTTCCACTGTTTCCCATTGGGGGCCTCCTGTCTAAAATTAATGATACGATAATTAACGTTCCTGTACGTGACGGTGACGTGACGTTACGCACCAATTATAATCTAATATTAAAGTGGGTATGGAATACATGCGTAATACAATATAACACATTCTACTTATTATAGCATGAAGAGAGAATATTGGGCCCGCACACACAAGAAGCAGTGCAGCTCATCTATCTATCCTCTTTTATCTAATTAATTACTGGTACTGGGGGAGGTTACAGGAGGAGGTGTATATAGAGGGGTAACATGAGGAGGTTCTGGAGGAGGTTACTGGAGGGGTTTATTGGAGGAGGTATTGGAGGAGGTTAGACTAGAGGAAGCTGGAGGTTACTGGAGGAGGCTACTGGATGGGGTTACTGGAGGAGGTTAATGGAGGGGGTTACCGGAGGAGGTTATTGGAAGGGGTTACTGGAGGAGATTACTGGAGGGGGTTAATGGAGGAGGTTAATGGAGGGGGTTACTGGGGGAGGTTATTGGAGGGGGTTAATGGAGGAGATTAGTGGAGAGGGTTACTGGAGGGGTTACTGGAGTAGGTTATTGGAGGGGGTTACTGGAGGAGGTTACTGGAGGAAGTATTGGACGAGGTTACTGGAGGAGGTTACTGGACTGGTAGAGGGGTAAATAAAAATCATAATGAGAGTGAAAATTTAATAAGGAAAATCAATAGTTTAGAAGTTATGAGGGTTGAAAGATGAGAAGATTATAATGGTAGAAATACAGTGGTAAGGTGAGTGATAATAGGGAGGGTTGATAATTTTAAAGAATTTTTAATGGAAAATGGTAGAGGGGTAAATAAGAATTCTAATGAGAGTGAAAATTTAATAAGGAAAATCAATAGTTTAGAAGTTATGAGGGTTGAAAGATGAGAAGATTGTATGGTAGGAATACAGTGGTAAGGTGAGCGATAATAGGGAGGGTTGATAATTTTAAAGAATTTTTAATGGAAAATGGTAGAGGGGTAAATAAGAATTCTAATGAGAGTGAAAATTTAATAAGGAAAATCAATAGTTTAGAAGTTATGAGGGTTGAAAGATGAGAAGATTGTGTGGTAGAGATATAGTGGTAAGGGTTGTATGGGCAGTTAGTGTCCTACCTCACAGGTGTCCAATCTCCCAGTGCCAAATGAGTGAATGAATGAATGAATGATCTGACCCACCTCACACCGAGCACTGGCAAGGGGAATTGTACATTTTCTGAAATCTGACCCATATATCTATGCATATATATGCATATATTATGTGATGTGTTACAGGAAAATGAGTCACAAGACTCCACCACTCTAATGTGCTGACTTGACCTCTTAATGTGCTAATTATTCAATAAATTATACCCTCATCCCTCACACCCTTATCCCTCATACCCTCCTCCATCACACCCTCACACCCTTCTCCCTCACACCCACTTCCCTCATACCCTCCGCCCTTATACCCTCCTTTCTCATACCCTCCGCCCTTATACCCTCCTCCCTCACACCCTTCTCCCTCATACCCACCTTCATCATACCCCCCACCCTCATACCCCCCGCCCTCACACCCTTCTCCTTCATACCCTCTGCCCTTTTACTCTCCTCCCTCACATCCTTCTCCCTCATACCCTCCGCCTTATTATTAGAAATATAAGAAATATTCAAGTTACTCTTCAAACTTTCAAAAGTTCATGTGTACACATTTCTCATTTGGACCCATACATGTAGAGATTTCATCTAATTACGTCGTCAGTTTGTGACGCTACTATTAGGGGGAGAAGCGTGGGAAAGCAAGGTTCACGGCAAGGTCGGGCGCGGCAATGTAGGGAGCGGGTCGGAGTGCAGTGAGCGCGGTGAGGCACACCACTTGCATGGGCGTGAGTCGCGGTAAGGTAAGGTGTCGCGAAAAGTACAGCGCGGAAAGATTTGGCGCGGCAAGGCTGGTACCCAATAAAAATACAGTCAATGATAGGATGTTTCATCTGATTGATATGGGAATCCAGTTTCTGATTTTTTTATTGTCCCCAATTTGAAAAGTTTTTATACAAGAAAGAAAAACCTTTCTTGGCTATTACATCAGGAAAACATTTAGTTAGGGAATGGTGATAGAAATAATTGATGATATACAAATTAAATAAGAGAAATGATCTTTACCAAGAGATATAGGGGTGTGCGACGTTTTTTTCACCAAATTTTCTACACTATTCTTTGATAACCTCCTGTACAAAAACTAATGGTCTAATTCAATGGCAAATTCAGATATATTACCACCTATATATTACCTTCATACCTACCAAATCTCAGATTGATCAAACAAAATATAATTTTTACCCTTTTAGTAGAGGCTGCACCATTTTCATGAGAATGGGTCATATATCTATTGTACTCCTTTTGTTTTAGTAGTTGGTGCTTTTGGTAATTGTTTTGTCCACTTTGCTCGGTTGGCCCGAGCGATAATCCCCGGATTATCCCTGCCTGGAAGCACGGGGAAGATGGCGGAAACCTAAGCTTCACACTCGGATTTTAAAAAGTTCTCTTTTGTTAATCCAACTGTACTCTCTGTCTTATTTGGTACGTCAACTTAGTCCTTATGTATATTCCAACCTTTTTCACCACTTTTTGCCACTGCAAAAATTTCTGGAACCTGAAAAAAAGAGTAATCGCAAGGGAGCTAAGCCCTATACACCCACTTCAGATTGGTAACAGGAAGTCCCTATTTGTTTCCTTTGTTCTTCAATATCTTTCCCTATATAGTCATGGATCACCCAATCCTTTTTATATAACATATATATCCCTGTTTATAAGCCCAGGCTTATGATAATTTCAAATGGTTAGTAGACACGGCTTATATTTGGGGTGATATAAAAGTTCATCGCGCTCGACCTACCAGGTTGTGAGAGGTTCTATTAGGCTGCAGAATGTAGTTCTATTTTGAAGTGTTATTTCGGTTAATTTTCAGTGTATTACTATTTTTTTAGACATGAATACGATTTAAGATACTTAATAAGTAAAATCTCTTTAGTTTGATATTCAAATTTCTGTACTTTTCGCGTTTGAACTTGCCATTTTTCGCCAACTTGAGTCAAATGGATTATTAAAGATGCAGAACACCAAATGCAGAACAAATTGTAAGTTTCACAGCTTCTCACAGCTTTAAATCTCTTTAATAGCTGATCTTTGGATAGTGATAAATTACTGTTTTGACAGGATGTCGTCACTTAGGATAGCGGATGTAGAAAATTATTTTTCGGATGTAGAATATTATTTTTCGGATGTAGAATATTTTTTTTCGGATGTAGTAAATTTAATGGTTCCCGCATTGCCGTTCATTCACTTACCTCATCAACTAGTTGTTTGTTGGCGATGACGCGTTCAGTTTGGAAGGTGTATGAAGTCCTGGTCACCCGAAAGTCTTTTCTCCACTGTCTCCGATGGAAATATTAGCCATTTTTAAGTTTTTAGGACATAGGGCTTCCCATAACGTGACAACGATAGACATCGTGCAAGCCATGATGTGATACAATGGCTGCCTCCCAGTGACAATCAGAGGAAACCAGGCTCTGTACAACTGCCTAAATATCACTCCCAATAGCTCCAAAATCACTGATAATGTTCCAAATATCATTGTAGAAGGATATTCCGCTTGCTCAATGGTGGTGAACAACGGAATAGGGAATAATCCATTTGTCAATTGCGACAAAACATTGTCATGTTCACCACAAGCGGCCATGACAGTTCTAAGTTCCGAGTTCAAGGTTGGGTCTTTACTCAAGTTCTTTGGTTGTTTCGCGTCAATTCCACGTTCAGGTTTGAATGTGTATGAAGTCCTGGTCACATTAAAGTCATTCCTCCACTGTTTCCGATGGAAATATTAGCCATTTTAAAGTAATTACAGACTAGGCCTCGCCATAACGTGAAGACAGTAGACATCGTGCAAGCCTCTGTTTGTTGATGTGTGGGCACTTTCGAATGAAATCCTACGTGCGCTATATAGACTACCGTACACCATGCAACGCCAAGTGCAACATGCACAGAGTGGCTATGCCTAAAGTTTCCAAACTGTTTCCGCCTTGTTCGCTCCCACGTATATACGTAGCCTATGGCTTCTGAAATCGCCACTTGACTCAAACTTCGCTATCAGGGGGTAAAACTATATTAAAATCATTTCTAGTGATTTAGATTTTTTATTTATTTCGTTTTTAAGCCCCTAGACACACGGAACACGGCATTCGTAAACCGGAAGTCTGATGCGTCGGTTGCATACAAAAAGTGGAAGCTTCATTTGTTTCTGGAACAGAGAGTGCGGCTGACGTAACCAACATTCTGAAGTTATTATTACGTTTACTTATGTGATATTGGTTTGACAGAGGTAAAATAAACTAAATATTATATTGTGATGGTTTGAATTGTAAGTGTAAGTGTAATTGTAAGTGTAAAACATGCTAATTTGGACGTTATAAAGGCGGCGTTTTGACTTGGGCCTTTCCATGTCAGATGTAAAATAGTAACCCATGTATTCGAGTGGAGGAGCTATATTATTGCAGTTCTTCATGCTGTAAGTACATCTAAAACATTTTTTTTTTAAGGGTTTCATATTTGTCAATATGTGTTTAAACAGTAGTATTGAATCCAAAAATCGGCTATTAAAGTGATTAATTCCCTCGATTTGGTGTCTTCGGCTTTTGTTTGAAAATAAACCCCTCGGCCCTGACGGGGCTTGGGGTTTATTTTCAAACAAATGACGAAGACACCAAATCGAGGGTAATTAATCCCATATTAAAACAAAGTTATGCTTCGGTACAGGTTATCCTCCGAAAAACATGAAATGATTTTAGTTTATTTCGTTTGATGGATATTTTACTGCTCTTCCTGTGTTGACACTGGTCGCAAACTGATCTAGGTCTACCGATCATTTTGTTGTCAGTTGGCTGCTGTCATAAGCGTTGATATTTACCCACGCTGATCTAGGCCTATAAGGTGTTCGTTCATTTTGTTGTCAGTTGGCTGCTATGTTTTCGAATCATCCTTTTCACAGC
Organism: Sthenelais limicola; assembly: GCA_942159475.1. Taxonomy (NCBI): domain Eukaryota; kingdom Metazoa; phylum Annelida; class Polychaeta; order Phyllodocida; family Sigalionidae; genus Sthenelais; species Sthenelais limicola. Next base: position 118,229,604 of record OW804098.1, read on the forward strand.
TATAAATCTTTTTTGAAATACAAGTAATGCTTCAGTAAAGGTTAAGATTTGATAAATATGACAGGAATATAATTCATTTCCTTTATTTATTTTTTCATGACATCTTCAGTATCATAACTGAGCACACCGATCATATGGCTGCTGTCATAAGCCCCTTCGGGATGTGGTTATTTTCTACCTTATTTTCTTGTTTCTTTGTAATAAAATTTTTGGTTTCCCAAGTCTTTGATGTTTGCTATTGAAAAATCTAATCATTTGTGCGAACATTCATTTGGGTTTCACATACATATATACTTTTTATATATATTTACTATTATTTAGTAAATTACATTCTAGTTCCTATGTAAGAACTCATTTTCTAATAAAATTTGTTTTTTAGATTTACAATAGCTGGTTTGAAAACAAGTGATCCAAAATTATTTTCTATTGTTCACACTGCCATTATTGGAATAGGTTCATATATTAGGGTCATTTTTTCTGAACGTGTACAATTCAGCCAGAAGTATGGAATTTCAAAAGATTGTCCAGATCAATTTGAAACCTACATATCTCCTTAGGCCAGGTTTAGAGCTTTCTGTCAATACCCATTATACACATTTCCTCCCAGTTGTTCAGTTTTTATGATAAGTCAAAATTTGGAGTTAAGAAATTGGCAAACGTCCATCATCATAACTCATTTAAGATGAAACACACACCTTATAGCTAATTATATTTGTACATAAAGCCTAAAAGCACATCAAAATAAGACAATATGGCAATGAATCTGCAGTAAAAATTGTTATAACCAAGAAGTATAACTTCATGACAAAATCTAGCTGAGTGCATCATCCCTATTTCCTCAAAATCTCCATCATCCGTTTTTTACCATACCTTGGTTTCAGATACTTGTAAAATAGTGAGTGGAAGGACTTGCACCTTAAAAATGCACATGGGTAATAAGAAATAAATTATCTAATACCTCCCCAAGTTATAGGACCTTAAACACAGTTGTGTTAAAATTACTCCATCCCAAAGATGCTGTATTTCACTGATGGGCGTTTGTCACTAAAGCTCATTATATATAATGAAGTAAAAACCAATTATGAGTCCTATTCTGTTATGAATGAACCTGAAATGGTTTGGTATTGTTTCATATGCATCAACCACTGGAAATAAAACCAGACAAGTATATTTCAATTTAGTAATATACAAAAAAAGTATACTTTAGTTTATTGTATATTAACAATGGCTACACATGACTTCAAGGTACCAAAAGTCGGACTTTCCTCTCCAGAAATTCCAACAGAGAAGTAGTGTCCCCTGACAAATCAAAGGAAATATTTAAATCATCAAAAAAAGAGTATATAACCCTCAAGCTGGCCTTATAAAAGACTTATTATGATGGGCGTTAGGTTTTCCATGATGGGCGTTTGTGCATGTAAATATGATATCAAACATCATCTAAAGGAATCTAATAATAACCATACATGGACAATTCTTTTAGGAAACATGCCCAACATGTTTTCCTACACTCCTGAAATGTTTATGATGCATCAGCAACTGATACATGTATTGTGGATATTGTAGGTGGAATAATTCTTGTATTGATTAAATCTATTATTTTAAACATTTTTCTCTTCCATTCATTATTGAAGGCCCCCCAAGACTGACAGGTGGCTACATTTCCTGTCCAGTGGTCCCTGGGGGACACAGCTGTACTTTTATTCTCTGTTGGTGATGATTTTTCAATCATATTGATCTGAAAATGAGCGAAAAATATAATACATAGTAAGGCCCCATAAATATGAAAAAAATATTTTTTGAAAGGGAAAATTCTAATGCCATTTCTTATCTAGTATAATGTCCTGCATTTATCATTTAAATTTGGTGGTTGTTGAAAGAACCCTTCATGAGTTTTTGAGGGTGACAATTGCAATGGCAAACGCCCATCATGGAAATGGTGCCCCTTGTACTAAAGTATAGTAATAGTTCCACCCTTAACCATTTAAATATGATTAAACAATAGTTTCTAAAAGATTATATTGAAAGAAGGCCATTGAAAAATGAGTAGGGCTGTTGCTAGACCCACTCTATATAATTTTTATATTCACAAACGTCCATCATGAAAAACAATGCAAACACTGTATATTACAAAATCTACTGAATATGACCATGTAAAATATAAAGAACATGTTTAAATGATTGGATCCAATGACATACATACAGGGGCATGTTTCCATGTTATTAAAACAGACAATATGTGAAATTTACTGAGTTATTTTTCATTTTGATGATGGGCGTTTTTCATAGCAAATGTTAGCCTCATTGTGTATCAGCCAGATTAGGATTTAGCCATTGATCAACCACTAGAAAATATTTCTTGCATACCAATACAAGTTATACGACATTACAAACACAACAAAATCATATTTGCACTGACTATTAGCACCTTAAGAGACACATGTGTAATGTATTCATTGCCATGATGGGCGTTATGCCTGATTTACACCTAACATGTGCAGTTCTGATCAGATGAATAGAGCAATCTCGCTCTGTGTAATGGCTAAAACCAATTTAGCCATTTACTTTGAAATACTATTAGCACAAAATATCCAAAGTTTCAAAACTGTCTGACCCTTTCAATTTACCCTACTGTATATTAATCATTATCCCTCATACAATTATAATGAGACTTTCAGTTTTTGATGCTATTTTTGACAAAACAAAGTCAGATCTGTGGTAGAAAAGACTGGTACTTACCACTGTATGTATCAAACTAAAGATGACTCTCCAAGCAGGGAAACATACTGAGCAGACCTAGCTCAGCAGAGATTTTCAATGATGGGCATTATTATCATGATGGACGTTTGCTTTGTTGAAAATCTTGCTATAAAATCCCCCAAAATCTCTTTGAAATTAGGATTTTGCATTTCCCATGTTGACATTGGCATATCATTCAGAAATAACTTCATTGCAGTGAGTTTGAAACTTTTTGTGTTGCCTGAATAACATATTTCTTGTCATGGTTAGTCCTGCAAACGTCCATCAGCATAACTTGTATAAACTGAGGATGGTTTTGTGGATGCATTGTTATTTCTTAACAAACAGGAGTAGAGTTGTTTCTTTTTTTTCTTTTTTTCACAAAAATGATGGCTACTACATTCAGATAAATTGTAGTATTGGAAATATTGAGTTGATATTTTCAATTCTTGCAGGTATTAATGATGATGGGCGTTTGTTTAAAAATGGTTAAAATTTCTCTTGGCCCCCAAAAATAACCCTTGGTACCTAGGTCATACCATTCCTTCCATAGAGTTGTAGACCAAAACTCTACATGGAAAGACAAAATAAAATGAGATAAATGATCAAACACATGTTTGAATATACAATTCAAACTTCTTAAATCAAGAGGAGAAGCTGTAAAATCCATCCTTTTTTCATTTCGACCCAAAAAATGAATATGATGTCTTTGGCATAGTCATTTAAAAGTATATATTTCTGGAAAGCTTATTTTCTTCTTGTTACGATGGGATATATTGCATTAATGTGAATTAGACATTGTGGCTGCTATGGAAGGGAGAACCAACACAAGTCAGGAATTTGCCATTTGTACACGCTCAGGAAAAATGACCCATTAAGTGCACAAAAAATATTATTGTTACCTGATCTTATGCGGCTAGTCACCATGACATCATCAGGATAGAACTGGAACTGCTTTATTCGGTCATGAGTCTCTGCAGAACATATTGGGAGGCAAACAATTCCATCATACACATGTTGTCCTTCTATGCTGAAAGGTGATCCTTCCTCCATCTTATCTCTTTCTCCTTTGCTTGAAATACCTTTCTGTTCTAGTCCCATGCTTGCTTTTTACACCAAACCTTCCACGTTATATATCTCTCTCTTGACCCACTCTGTTTCTTCTCGCCCTTTTTGCCTTTAGTCTTTGTCTGTGTCTTGGTTCTCTGTGGTCTCACCTGTGTCTCACCATCTTGTCCCAGTTTTAAAACTTGCAATAAATGAAGAAGGGGGAGAATATTGCTGTATATTGGTTATGCTAGATCTTCACCAAGTTTTTTGTCCTTGCGATATGGTTTTCTACTCTGGCTTTATTGGTTTACTATCAGACGATTGGTGAAGTTGTGTCATCAATCATTGCAAATGATTGGTCATTTCTCAGGACACCGGCCACCCCTCCTCTCCACCACAATGGAATGGCCTAACCTATGTACCCCTGCTGCGCCTGGCTCCCCGGCCTCTCTCGATTTTCAAGGCCAGTGATTTAATAACACAGTGATTTACTTACACAGTGACCCAATGCCCAAGCCCATTCACCCACGCAGTTGTGGGACAACTAATGATCACTCCTATACTCATAACATTTAGCCTACCGTGACTACCTGATGACTTTCAAAGGTGTATGTTTATCTTGTTTGGTTAACTATGTTAAACATCTAAATATATCATTATAATTATAGCACCATTATGGTTATGTATCACCAGAATGTAAGTACCAATGAATAATCATCATCAGAAAATAAGGGACTTTTAAAATCTATTCCATCTATGTATTTTTATAAGTAATTGTGGAGATTGGTGGGGTACCACGTCTATGGGGCCAAACTATATAGTGGTCGAAATCTGCTTCGAAAAGCTGCTTGGAACGTCATCTCAGAGCAATTAATACATTAAAATGCATATAATAGTTGATTGACCTATTCATAATGACATGAATTTAAGTCGAACAGCGTAGTGTGTTCTCTAAATAATAACAAACCTCTGACATATATGGGTGAAATCGCCAGAAAATGTACAATTCACCTTCACTAATCCTCTCAAATAACCCAAATTTAAGACAAAAATTAGTTTCAAAATGCAGCTTAACATAACAGAACTGATACTTTAAATCGATGCGATACCAAATATACTCAGATATACCTAATATTGACGATTTTTCAGTCTAATTTAGCAGTATTTCCGAAATGTGTAGATCTGTCAATAGTGCATTTTCTGACGATCTGACCCATATATTTGTTTACAGTACTTGTATGTTTACGTTCACATACTTCACTAAAATATTAATACAGAACTAGTTGAATTACCCACATTAGCATTTGACTGTCGTGGATCCGAATTGGTAGGAACTCGCAAAAAAGCTTCATGAGAAAAATAAAACTTACACTAAAGATACAATGGAGACTGAATTACTCCACAAACAGGAACAAGCAACCCATATGAATGAAAATGGTGTTAAAACCTAGCAAACGTGATCCGAATCCTCCAAATGCCTATTTACCTTATCGTGTATGAGCATGTATAAGTAGGTGTCCGTGTGCTGTAGTTGTGATTAGAGATATAGAGGAGACGGGTGTGGCCCCATCTGGTGGAAAGTTGTGGTGGCCTAGCCGATCTCTAGATCAGTCATTTAAAAGTTTCTATAAAACGGGCCAATACAAAAGTTAAAAATATTAAAATCTTCAATAGAAAAATGTTATTCTACCTATACCCTATAATTTGTCAAATTTGTATTTGTATCAGAACTTTTACCGAACATTGAAAGGTATCACCCATGTGAAATTTGCTTCAAAATAAAATCTGCTTAAAAAAACCCATAATACCTGTATAATATTATATTATTTAATGTGGACTTTATATATGTGTAATTAGATATTATTAAAAAATAATCATGTGTAATAAGTTCCAATAAATGCATGCATATATATGGTCGTTTCTAACGAACTGTCCGCTTTGTGTGTTTAAGGGTATAACTTAGTTATTATAATACATATAGACATGCAATTAATGTCATTGGATCCGCCTTGTCGAGACCTTTCGTGGGATACCTATATTTGTATGTCTGTGATGAAAACTTTTTTATTTATGGGCCAAAAACATGTCATTTTTCCCCATTTTTTAAAATAATGTCCTCAGTTGTTTTGGAAAGCATGCAGTTTAAAAATGGAAGATTCCCTTTTAAACGATTTATATGTCTGAATATATCACCAACGATATACCCCTTGTTAGGAAATATTTTTAAAAAGTCAATTCTGATATTTTAATATTCTGTGAATGTTTTTCTGATTGTGTAATTAGGTGTCACCGTGACTATGACAAAATTACTGGCCCTATACTTTTAAATTAATATGATCAGAAGAATATTTGTCTGTGTCCAAAATGATTATTAAACCCTTCATTACCCATTATGATAAAACAAACAACAGTCAGATATCTGGCATTCAGCCATTTCTATCATTCTGTGAAAAAACCCAGGTTTTGTGTAGTTTTTAGGTCACCGTGATTATGGGATTATCTCAAGTACTGGATAAAAACAAAAAAAGAATAAGACACCCCCTTTTATATATAAACACCTTCATGTTTCCTCAAAAGTCATGCATAATCTTAGCCTTACTAGTATCATTATCTGGAAGCTATATCAAGTTTGATGAATATGTCACCGTGATTATGCTGTCACCGTGATTATGACACATATCCAACTGGTTTCTTCAAATCAGTACTGGCTTCAGTTTTATTAGACATGCAAACAACAGTTTTCATTACATTCATAGGATACTGCAGTAGCGACCAGTGTAGTTTGGGAACTTTTGTGTGACTTTGGAACATTTTTGTTACACATTTTCATTTAACACCAAATATGAACAGTATCTTGATATATTAAAAAACCTTCAGGAAATATTCAAAATTATGAAATAAGCCTCAAATCATTTTGTCTAGCATAAACAAGAAACCAAGGAACAGGATAGACCCTCCCCTGACACCCAAGTGTTTCTTGTTAATTCATAATTACCAGTTGCAGTCATGGTGACTGCAAAAGCATAGTCACGGTGACATATGTCACCGTGACTATGCTTTGATATTGAGACTTCTCTGAGGTCCAGTAAGATCGTTTTTATCTCATTTTTTAAATTGCTATGTACACAGCTTGTGTTTCTACACATTTTAAGGGTAGTAATGTTAACTATTATTTTGAATATTTGCAACTGTGTAAGCTAGAAAAATATTAAAAAATTGAAATATTGCCAGATCAGGACTTACATGAATAGGGACAATATTAAAGGAGCTATTTTGCCCTTAATCTCAACCAAATTATATCTACTGTTATCACCAAAGCCGGAAATGCTTTAAATTTAATTAAAAAAATAATTATAGGGCAAATTGCAAACTGTATGCAAAATGTGCATATATGTCACCGTGACTATGCATTGCTAAATCATGTCTTCTGGCTCTCTGAATGTATTTTGATATGATTTTTCTAACTGTATTGGGCTGGATTATATTCCCAGTTGTTTGTACTGTATATTTGCTATGAACAAACCTAGTAGATGGTCCTTGGAAAATATGAAAGTGATACCGCCTGGGAGGAGGTTTTAAATTCATAATTCTTATTTTTATCATTTTTACATACCTATATAACATTTCTTGATCAATTGTATTACACAATTCAGAGATATGTTCAATAGCTACTAGGACTGAGAAAAATGTATAGTTGCATAATGTTTTCAGCTGAAAAGATATATTTAAAACAAACAAAACATGCAATAATAGTATATCAAATCAAATCAAATCCTCTTGCCTCAACCCCTTCTCACTCACACCCTTCTCCTTTACACCCTCCTACCTCAAACATTCTCCCTCAAACCCTCCTGCCACAAACTGTTCTCCCCCCCCCCCCACCCTCCACCCTCCAACTCTCCAACCCTCCTCCCTCACACCTTTCTCCCTTAGACCCTCTTCCCTCACACCATTCTCCCTCACACCCTCCTCCCCATACCCTAGTCCCTCACACCCGCCTCCCTCACACCCTCTACCCTCAGTACCCTCAGACCCTTCTCTGTCACACTCTCCTCCCTCAGACCCTTCTCACGCACTGCCTCCTCCCTTAGACCATACTCCCTTACACCCTCCTCCCTCAAACCCTTCTTCCATACACCCTCTTCTCTCAGACCCTCCTCTCTCAAACCCTCTTCCCTTACAACCTCTTCCCTCACACCCTCCTTCCTCAGACCCTCCTCCCTCAGACCCTCCTTCCTCACATCCTCCTGCCTCACATCCTCCTTCCTCAAACCCTCCTTCCTCCCACCCTTCTCCCCAAGCGAAAATATATTTAAAACAAACAAAACATGCAATAATAGTATATCAAATCAAATCAAATCCTCTTGCCTCAACCCTTTCTCATTCACACCCTTCTCCTTTACACCCTCCTACCTCAAACATTCTCCCTCAAACCCTCCTGCCACAAACTGTTCTTCCCCCACCCTCCACCCTCAAACCCTCCTCCCTCACATCCTTCTCCCTTAGACCCTCTTCCCTCACACCCCCTCCCTCATACCCTAGTCCCTCACACCCACCTCCTTCACACCCTTCTCCCTCACACCCTCTATCCTCAGACCCTTCTCTGTCACACTCTCCTCCCTCAGACCCTTCTCCCGCACACCCTCCTCCCTCAGACCATACTCCCTTACACCCTCCGCCCTCAAACCCTTCTTCCATACACCCTCTTCTCTCAGACCCTCCTCTCCCAAACCCTCCTCCCTCACACCCTCTTTCCTTACAACCTCTTCCCTCAGACCCTCCTTCCTCACACCTTCCTCATCAGACCCTCCTTCCTCAAACCCTCCTTCCTCACACCCTTCTCCCAAGGCCCTTCTTCTTCATATTCTTCTCCCTTAGACCCTCCTCCCTCATATTCCTCTCCCTCACGTCCCCCTCCCTCAGACCCTCTCCTTCACACCTTCCCCCTTAGACCCTACTCCCTCAGACCCTCCTCCCTCAGACCCTCTTCCCTCAGACCCTCCACCATCAGACCCTCCTCCCTCAGACCCTCCTCCCTCAGACCCTCTTCCCTCAGACCCTCCACCATCAGACCCTCCTCTCTCAGACCCTCCACCATCAGACCCTCCACCATCTCCCCTCAGACCCTCAGACCCTCCTCCCTCAGACCCTCTCCTTCACACCCTCCACCATCAGACCCTCCTCCATCAGACCCTCCACCATCAGACCCTCCTCCCTCAGACCCTCCTCCATCAGACCCTTCACCCTCACACCTTCTCCCTCAGACCCTCCTCCCTCAGACCCTCCTCCCTCAGACCCTCTCATTCACACCTTCCCCCTCAGACCCTCCTCCCTCAGACCCTTCTCCCTTAGACTCTTCTCCCCCACAACCTCCTTCCTCAAACCCTCCTCCCTTACAACATTTTCCCTCAGACCTGCACTCCTAATACTCTCCTCCCTGAGTCTCTCCTCCCCCCACCTCACAACCTCTACTTCAAATCCTCCACTCTTAGACTCTCCTCCCTCAGACCTTTCATCCTCAGACCCTCCTCCCTCAGATATCACTTGTCATTACATATTAGACCATCACTGTTTATTCTTGGGGTGGGATCACATTCATTCACAATAATATGCACCAAGGGCCATGTTTCAAGTTAAGGTAAATAAAGCATTCAAATTTGTAAAAATCAATGGAATTTCTTTAAAATATCAATCTTTATTTCCTTTTCCTACCTTGATGTTTTGATGGGGAATAGAGTGCAACATAGTTACCACAAATAGTGATTCTGATTTTGGGGGATTACCCTTTAAAAAATTACTTGTGGTTTAGCAATATCCTTGAAACAGGATTGATTCTGTAGGTTACATGTCACCGTGACTATGCATGTCACCGTGACTATACACAGGGCTATAAAATAGTTATAATTAGAAGTTCACTATATCAATTGGTATAGGTATTAGGAACAATGGGCAGTGTAGTATGGTAGATTTAGCAACTTATTAAGAAATACTGTGGGGTGGGGGTGGGGGTGGGGATCTTTGGGGAAAACCAAAAATTAGTGCCAAATCTTTCCTTAAGCATAACTCAGGTGATACAGTGGAAGAAATCACGTTATGAGCATCTATAACACTAGCACAAAACAGTAAACGGGGTCACCAAACTAATAGGAACATTTTATACCCAGTAATAGGACTAGACATGTTTAATACTAAATAAGGTATTTTTGGAGAATGTGTCACCGTGATTATGCAATTGTTGTTTGGGCTCCTGCTCAGATGATAAAAAATAAAACTTATTATGCTGAATACCATTTGAAAGAGTGTAATTCCTACCAACAGAATCAGTAATATGCAAGAGTAGGAACTTCAACTAAAGGAATTACAATAGTTGATATGGAGTCATGTCTGAAATAATTAGGGGCCTCAATATGCTCATTAATTTTCAATCACATACAAACTTACATTTACACAATGGTAGAATTATCTTTTGTAGTTGTACCTTTTAAAACAAATGTTTTCTCTATAAAAATAGGATTGTTTCATAGAAATATTGTTACCAATAGATTCTAAACCATCAAACCCAAACTTACATACAGTGCATAATCACGGTGACAGGTACAAGACACTTTAATTTTCAGTTATGCACCACAGGCTGAGTTTTATAGATTAGTGTTCCCAACTTTCAGTAATAGTAGCTCAAAGTGTATAGTTTAAAGGCAAACGCTACTATTCACTGCCACGCCCCCCTTTTCCATATACCAAATATACAGGCATTTTACGTACTATTGCTTTAGCACTGCAGTCTATGAGGAAACGGCCCATTTTTTCATGTTTTATAGTATAAAACAAACAATTAATGGCTACTCCTACCGTCCCAAAACTTTCTACACATATAGTGCAGGTTATATACTACATATTAAAAGGAAAAAAAACATATGTCATCGAGTTAGATTTTTTTTTATAGCTGTCTGAAATAGACATGTTTGGGGAACTGAGCTGACTGTGGGTACCCTCAGTTGTACCCATTTAGTATGCAAGTCTATTGGGAAATGCTGCATTTTTCTTTCACGGTTTTGGGAATAAAACAAAAATGAAAACTCCTAATGTCCCAAAATTTTCTACACATATAGTGCAGGTAATATTCTACACATATATAGGGAAAAAAATGTATGTCATCACGCTAAAAAAATAATTGTAGCTGTTTGAAATAGACATGTTTAGGAAACATAGAACACATTGAAACAGCAGATTTTTTGGTTGTCATGCCATGTTTCAATGCCCCATAATTCAGAAACTAGCACGGTGACCCATAATTTTTTTTTCAGTTTTATGAACACACATACTTCAAGAATCATATACTAAAGAATCAGAAAAATGACATTTAATTTTGATGAGAGAGAAAAAAAATGTTTTTATTAAATTAGTGAAAAAAAAAGTGTGTTTTTTCGAGTTTTTAATTTAAAATTTGCATTTCATATTTTTTGTTTTCAGAATAAAGATAACCATGCATTCTATAAAAAAGAGGCATAGAATTATTAGCCAAGTAATACTCTCTCTAAAACTGTTAACCTTACTTAAATTGAGGGAATATAAATAGCAAATATGAACTATGAAGTCGAGGTATTGCAAAATGAGCCCCCCTTTTGATCCTCATTGGTTCTTTTGAGATACCAACTTTTGAAGCACTCTAATTAAAAATTGAGCACGGTGACCCATTGATTTTTTTCCATCTTTATGACCAGAAGCACTTCAAGAATCAAATTTCAAAGTTTCAGAAAAATGACATTTATTTTCATTTTCCACTAGATAGTAGCATTTGCCTTTAACATGTTAATAGGATTAGAATATAAATTCATTCTGAAATTAGACCTAAAAAAAACCCAAAGCGGACAGTTCATTAGAAACGACCATATGTATATTAATCGGATTAAATTATCTCATTAATAAATCCGTATTCGGGCATAATCCTGAGCTGTATACATACATTTGTACATATTAACCTCATCTTAATTATGACCTTTGAGCTTTCCCTCAGTTTGAAGGGTACTCTTTCAACTTTGGGCCTAGACTGATTGATATGGACACTCAGATCAACCTGCGTCATATCACCTAGCACTAGCTAGCACTGCCCCTGTTGATACCACTTCAGAATTAGGTCGCCCAGACAGATAACGTTGGGATCAAAACATCAAACGCGTGACATATCAGAAGACCCGGCAGAGTCTAGATAGCTTGGTTTGCCATTGAGTAAGTTAGATCAAGTCAGAGGGAGTCAGTCATAGAGAGTCAGAGAGAGTCAGAGAGTAAGACAGAGAGAGTCAGAGAGGAAGAAAAAGAGAGTCAGAGAGGAAGACAGAGAGGAAGACAGAGAGAGAGAGAGACAGGGAGAAAGAGATACATATTATTGTGGATATATACAGTAAGTCAAAGTTTAACTATTCTCAGGTGCTCAATGATAAGCAATTGTACGGTTGCATTGGAAGGTCCAAGGGCTATAATCACTTTAGGCTGAGTCTGAAAGGATAATAAACCACCATTTCCCTGGTGCAATATCTCGAGTAGAATGCCTTGCCAGCGGACCCTCAGTCATTAATCGTTTAGATACATTATAAACTCTGGGTCCAAACCATCAGATAAGAATTGTATGTAAGCCTACTTCCCTAATCGGTTTCCTCGCCTAGGACTCGGCGTTTAGATGGTAACATAATGACATTTCGCGGTCTTAATGGAATTGTAATGGCACTTTGCGGTTTGATGCGAGAGGCTTCCCCTTCATTTGAAGGGACTTTCTCAACTTTGGGCCTAGACTAGCTTAGACTGTATAAACGTGGCTACTTTGAATAAAACGGTGTTGTGTACTGGTTGGGTCCTGAAAGTTTTAAATCATACAATTAAGTATCAGGGCAATCAGTTATGTATCAAAACTTTAACAACAGCGGAAACAATCATCGATTACAACCGTAACAATTAGTTTTATAGTATAGGTGTAATCATGCCTTAACACAACACCTCGTGCAAATAACACCCAAAATAGCAATAGTACAAGAGATCGGTAACGGGTTCCAATTAAAGGTGGCCCGGTTGACTGGAAACTCCATTGTGATGTGTTACAGGGAAATGAGTCACATCTCTTCAAGTCAACAAGTTTTTCGTTACAATCTTCTTTTGCATTGTTGCTTCTGTCATTAGCTGGAGGCGGTACCCTACTCTTAATAGGTCTTTGCTTCATGAATAGCACAATGAATACAATAACGTTAAGATTAGATAAGATGTTTTTTATTTGTCTTTTCAGTGAGTACAAATGAGTACCAAACGAGTACTACATAAATAGACAAAAGGGTCGACATACCATTATGAACTAACTAGAGTGCGTTTCTTCCGGCTGTTACCACAAATTTGGAATATAAGAGTAAAACTACACTAGATGACTTAGAGATATAATAGGATATAAGCAAGTAAAATAACTAAAGAGTTGTTAGTCGGCCAGTACAGCACGAGTTTACATCTAGGGGTAGGTGTTTCAGTTAATAATAGATATAATAACAATGGCAAGTGTTGTATGACATTCATACAGTACAGTATAACGTTGGTTATAATCATTAACTTGTTTACCCTCGTCTCTAGCATACAATAATAATTTATATAAAATATTCATATAGTGTGATCTGGCCTACTATTCATTTAAAAATTGTTTTCAATTTGTTTTCATCACAAAGTCTTCACCGATGTGCCGAGAAAGAACATACATGCTTATTTAATAATGTAAAAAATACTTACTACATATAGTTCAATTTTCACTAATTCAAAAACTCGTGATTTCAGGATCCTGTGAATAGCACACAGACCTTATAACCTTATATCATTTCATACATATTTCTATCATGTAGTAGCATCAATAACACTAATGTCCCCACTGTAAAGTGGACTTGAATGACTTTCAATTGAGATAACATGACTGGTTGAATGTCAAGCAGTTGCCACTGTACACTATCTTGAAAATGTGTTTTGTATCAACACATCTAACCAGTGATGGCTAAATACTATACACAGATTGTAAATTATATGTGTGTAGTGTTTCAGGATAATAAGTTACAAGTCGCAAAACTCGGATTTAAAAGTCATGTATGTATAGGAACTCTTTGTCGGAACGCTTTCATTTTGTATTTATCTAGTCTTGATTTAACAAGACTTTAACAAATATTAGATATATATTCATGCCTTTCTAAGGTCATCCTATAGAGTATTTAGTTACTTTACTTGAAAATGCCCACCCAGAAATATTGCAAACTTTCTTTTCTAAAGTAAAAATATCAAACTTAAATATTCTTGATATAGAAGTAATAATTATTATTAAAAGCCCGATGTTTATCATTCGTATTAAGTTGTAGGTGGCGTCGGGAAAGACCAATATAATCATGTTGAATATAAATCGCATATATAATGATGTGTTACAGAAATATTAGTCAAAGGTCGCAGAGACACATGTTAGCGATATTTCTTGAAGACAAATCACTAGTAAATCAGTAAAATATCCTCCTTAGGATGACTTCAGACACGCGTGGACACCTTGAGCAACCAATTTTTACAATTTGGTACATGTCTTTTTCCTACTACACTCTCCCGCGCAACGTATCCGCACGATACGAAAATGAATACGATTTTCTTGTACCCACTTTTGATACGATTTTTTTCGTCTCAGGCGTTTTTCGTACCTGGGAAAGCTAAATCTCTTAGTCCCTGTCTGGTGTGCGGTGGTGCGTTAAGGGTTGGCGCGCCTGGCCGTGTGCGGCAGTGCGTGAAGGAGTGTGCACTCACCCATAACAAAGTGACAAGGCAGAGAAAAAAACTTACCCATGCTTGGGTTTGATCTAGCAACCTTAGGATTCACAAGCGAGCATCCTAACCACTACACCACAGAACCAGCTGTGAGAAAGATCTCAAGGAATCAGTCTGGATGATAAAAGTGTGTGTGAGAGAGAGGGAGAGAGAAACAGAGACAAGGACAGAAAGAGAAAGAGGGGAGAGGCAGACAGGAGGATTGCAATTGAAAGAAAGTAAGAAAGAGATGGGCGGGAAAGGAGAGGAAGAGCAGGGAATGTTTTTTTTCATGAATATATATTGAATATATCCAGGTATATGAGCGATGAGAATATAAAAAAAAACTCAACAATATTTCTTTCTGCTTTAGATAGCTCATAACTCCCTCAAAATGCGTCCGATCTGAATATAAAAATTATCCCCGAACCCCATGAATGTCAGGAAGACAGCCATGTTTTCAGATTTATAATCAGGCTATTACTTTCTTCGTAAATAATTATTTTCGTCAGCCGCATCAAGTCGTTCGAAAATGGGACACTGGGTTCTGGCTTGATTTTCTAAGTGCTACACCAAAGAGGAAGAGTAACATCTGACTATAGTACTGACGCTGTTC
Source organism: Sthenelais limicola (assembly GCA_942159475.1). NCBI lineage: Eukaryota > Metazoa > Annelida > Polychaeta > Phyllodocida > Sigalionidae > Sthenelais > Sthenelais limicola. The sequence goes on from OW804098.1 coordinate 118,244,803, forward strand.
TGACACGCAAATAACTGGTGGAATCAGAGACCCTCCAATCCTAAATGTCTCTGGTGGAATATTGCGCATAAATTATATATAGGGGCCGAGCGTGTAGCAAGGCAAGGCGTGACAGCGCCGCGAAAGCGTATTTCGCACATCAGAGTGTAAATTCACTGAAAGCGTGGTTTCAGTGTTACACAGCCCACATGTGTGTGCATTGGGATACTACAAATAGGCCTATCCTATTTGAATATGATTAATTTTGTTTTGATGTTGAGACCTGGTGTATAATAAGTTGATAACATAAGCATAGTAGGCCTACCGAGAACGTACTACAGTACTATCACGCATCCAAAACTGAATACGAAAAACGCAGTGCGAATACGGAGCATATCATATTTCGTCTCCGTGATTCAAATGACCGTTTTTCGTATCAGAAGTTCAGGCAATTTCGTCACCACAGTTCACCAGTAGCGTTCGCGGTGCTCGGTAGACAAAAATCGTCACACTGAAGACGAAAAAACTTGCCGCTCCGTATCGCGCGGGTACGGTGCGCGGGAGAGTGTAAGAACTAAATAATACTCTTAATAAACTCTTAAATAATAAAAACATTCCTAAAAAGGAGTTGTTCTAAGAATGACATTTGGAAAAAAACCAAAACAATTCATCGATTTGTGACTCATAGTTCCGTGATGCATCGCTTATTACTAAATACGAGAATGCATCATATCTTTTTTTAATCGTCAGCGTGTGTTGTAAATTGTCATTGTCAAGTGTGCGTCCTGTGTTAAATCATTATGGCGCTATTGACAAGCTTACTAATGGGCCTTTGTTCTGAGTGGGTGCAAGTAGCTGCAACTATCAGATAGTTATGTGGGTCAGATTTTCGAAAAATGTAGAATTGGCACCTCTACATATTTAGGAATTTCTGCTAAAATAATGATACATTTTGGGTATATCTGAGTATATTTGGTATCGCATTGATTAAAGTATCAGTTCTCTTATGTTAAACTGCATTTTGAAGCTCATTTCTGTCTTAAATGTGGGTTATTCAAGAGGATTGGTGAAGGCGAATTGTACATTTTCTGAAAATCTGACCCATATATAGGGTGATCACTCAGGTGGATTAGGTCGGCGGACAATGTACAATAGGCAGTTCTACATATTTGTTAAATTCTGCTAAACTGAGCTCCGACATAAGAAATACGAGGCATATCTGAATTATTTAGTATTGCACTGATTCTATTAGGCCATTTCTACATTTTCAGGAGACATAACCCGTATTCATGAACGCCAGGTTCTAGACACCCTCCTACTTTTTATTCCCTTATTTCTCCTTGTATTTATCTTTAACATCTTTTATCTCTTCTCCTTCTGCGGCCCATCTTCGGCCTACTGGTTGTTCTTCTAACACGTCGGCCCCTTTAACTATGTGGTATATGTGATATAGATATATTAACAACATATATGTTGTTAATATATCTATATCACATATACGAAGAATTCTGAGTTCACTCAAGGAATTCTAAGTCAAACCTGCATTTCTTAATTACCAGCTTTTCCTATGACAGATGGGCGCCGCCCAGTCTGATTTCTCTTTGTAATCTCTACCCTTAATTATCGTACATAATTGTTTACTGTAATTAAACCTAGTTCACTGACATATATATGCAAGGTAAGACCATAAGGCAACATATGGGCTTACATGAAAGGTGGTCAGCTTAGATGATTATTACTTTGAGATGTCACCACTAGTAATCACTAGTAAACTATTCATCAAAGGTTTGTCACCATAACAACTAGTAATAAGTTTCAATATTTTAATTCTGATATTTTAAGTTTAGAAGACATGTTCATGATATTTATTTGTGGACATTTACTAGTAAAGTAGCTAAATGTACTCTATACGGTGATCTTAACAATGAATGGATATATTCAATATACTGTCCTGAAATTTGCTACACATATTCAAGCTACGACACATGAGGCAACCCAAATTAATGTCATTCACACAAATGGGTCAGGTCTTCAGAAAATGTACAATGCACCTTTACCAATCCGCTCAAATAACCCACATTTAAGACAAAAATTAGCTTCAAAATGCAGTTTAACATAACAGAATGGATACTTTGAATCAATGTGATACCAAATATACTCAGATATATTCTGTATTCATCATTTGTCTGTCAAATTTAGCAGAATCTCTTAATAGGGTAGAGCTGTCAATTGTACATTTTCTGGAAATCTGACCCTAATACATCTTGTGAATCAAAAAATAACAGTTCTGCGACTTCTGACTCATTATCCTTTAACACACCAATATATTCTTCATTGCAGACGCTAAACATGAGACAAAGATCCGTCAACAAGAGGGCTCAAGCTCCTTATGAGCCCCACATTATTGACGATGAAGATGAAGGCGTCAATAGGAAGTACAACCACACCTGTGTGCTGTATATGTGCATCACCGTGCTCGTGTGTGGGCTCATCTGCTCCTTTATACAGGTCGCCAACATCGGGGTGATATCCATGATGTCCACCACAGGCGGAGGCATATTAGGCGGACTCTGTGTTAGTATTTGTGTTTACATCTTAAAGTTGCACTCTCAGTTAACAACGGTCAAAAACTAAACATTTTTTACTTCTTGTTCCATTTTTTTTTCATTTTTTGCAAATCAACTTCATTTCCTTAACCTGCCGTCTTGGCCTCAACAACTTTTATTTCTGTTATAACTTGCAGGTTTCACCATAATATACTTACATAATGAACATAATCGGATACATATGAATAGATTCACATTTTTCTTATCTATAAGCATAACACACTCATCGACCTACTTATGCACTAAGAACCAGAATATTCTGAACCATGAAGTACCTATCTTCTTATTCCATTCTTTTCCAATCCATCTAAACGTTATTTGACTACAATTGTGGAGGATTGTGTCCAGTTGTTTTGCTACAGGGCTTCTGAATCATCGCAGAGTATTGTATTCCAATTCAGTGTATGATGTAATTGGCAATTCATATGTAAGCTGTAAAACTGAATAAAAGTGTTATATATATATACGCACATTTGGAGGACCTGCCCAAATCCCTTCCTATATTTATTTCACTTATTATCGCTCACCAGCAGCCGTTTTCTCTCAGTGGATTCAATTCGAATTCTTATTTAAACTTGTTTTATTTGCGGAATTTTGATAAATCCAGTCCTATTATGAGTAAATTTGGTAAGATTTTTGTTGTGTTAATAGCTAAGGGTGCATGCTGTTTTAAAATAAATTACCATATATCAGGATTATTGTGACTATTTTGAAACAATAACATATTCATGTTAATCATAATTCGTCTTTGCAATGTATGGTATATTTTAGGGTGCAATGGGGTTGAAACCCCAAACCCTAAATTCAAAACTTTAAGGTGGTGTATCACTTTGATCTACCTCGCCCCAATACACACACACACAATCCATAGAATTAGGTGTCCATTGCATACACATGAGACATAAATAGACACCGATTCCCCATCATAACAGCCATATCAAACCATGTTGTAATATTTTCTATATTATTTGTTCCTATTTCAGTATATCGTCACAGCCTCCATTGGGATATGCTCAGCTCGATCCAGAACTACAGGTCTTGTAAGTTATTACTTGAAACATTAATTGTCAACTTGCCTTAAACCTCTAATAAAAATTCAATCAAATCTTTTCATATTCAATGATAATATCACATTATTATATATGATCTCTCCGATAGTAACATTTTTTTATTAGATTTTCTATATTCATATTGAATGACCATAATATGACTACTGAGTGATTTCTTACAGAAATATTAGCATTGAGTTGAGAAAAATAATTTTTGAGATCCCATCGATTTTTGTAAACATCAGATGTTGTGAATACCAAAACTGTTAACCATTACACAATATAATAACTACTTTTATTATACACGCATTGCTCTGAAAACAATGTATCTAGAGTAATTTACGCATAGTGCGTATGTCACTAGTGATTTACGTTTGGTTGTCATTGCAACCAATCTTGTTTTTTTAACTAAGATTACTGATAAAATTCAAACTTATGACTCGATTTTTTCTATTTTCATGATGAAAATTAACCATGTATAATAAATCTGTTAACTAACTCATTGGTTTCATTCGATTAGAACATTGCACTTGTTGCTACGCAACTCGTGCAATGTTCACGCTCCTTCAACCAACTTGTTAGTTAACCTGTATAAATTTATATCATTTTATCGTTCAAAAAACACTATTTTCTAGGTGAACAATCTATAGTAGAAAAGTTCAGTTAATCACTTAAGATGTTCCAGAAAACGGTATTGTGCAAAGGAAAGACACTTCAAAATATTTATTTGTTACGATTTTAGACCGAATGATGACATTCGATGACATTTCGATGACATGTGTTAATCATAAGGGGGTCTGTCTCAGACACAATGTACAACTTTTATCACATAATATCAAATAAATAATTAATACTTTTCCACTTTTCTACAACAGATTGTTGCGTTCCTTGTGCTAGCTATCGTTACTGCGGTGGTGTCTCTCTTCCCACTGACCATTGGGGCGTTTGATGTGTTTGACCATGTCTTTTATCCAGATGGTGTAAGTATATCAGTTTGTGTTATATCATACACACTGCTGGAGGCATGTGCAGCTAAAGATATCAGGTTTCTTTGTAGTTAAATACATGGGTCAGATTTTTAGAAAATGTACAATTGGCAGCGCTACACATTTAGTAAATTCTCCTAAATTAGGCTGAAAAACGAAGAATATCGGGTATATCTGAGTATATAGGTATTGCATTGATTTGAGGTATCCGTTCTGTCATGTTAAACTGCATTTTAAAGCTCAATTTGGTCTGAAATTTGGGTTATTTGAGAGGATTGGTGAAGGTGAATTGTACATTTTCTGAAAATCTGACCCATGTATCAGTGTTTGTGATGGGGTATTGCAGGTGAGCAAGTAATAGGGGATTCATTTGCATGTCCGCCATCTTGAACCTTGAATCTAGATTCATATAATAATGAAGTGAAATACCTTCACTATATCTTCACGTACTTGCTTATGATATGCATGTTACCACTCATACACACCAATGTAGGCCTATACAGTTAAAGTCATACCGTTTCTTTGGTAGTTCTTATAGAACCTATTAGATGTACACATGTGTTCGTATCTTTATATTATACTCTTTAAACACAACAAAGAACGGAGTCTGGGGATAAAAATGTCACTGTCACTTATAAACATGTTTATTTTTTCAAATAGTTGCATGTTTGTGTAAAAAGCTAGAGTAAACATGTTATGTTCAGCATGGAATATTTAGCTGTGATCTCATGTCAATATCAATGTGTTTTGCATATTTTCATCAAACAAAACATCATGTTGTCCTTCATCTATTTGTTTTCTATAGATATGCTATGATATTGGTGGAAAGATCCTTGCATTTTTTGTAAAACCTTTGCTAAAGATAAATTTGTATGTCAGATTTGAACTGACTCTATCCCAGCATGCACTGTAATAGACAAGCGCAGTGAGAAGTGCAAATCCCCTATTATCGCTAACATAAACACGGACATATCATGTGGACTTACCATCATTGTATTCTAATCCATTTGAGTTTGAACATTCATTAACATATGTCAAGGGTTTCAACTCATATATTATATCCGAGAAGAGAAGATCAATGATTATTCTATAAATGAGTCAGATTTTCAGAAAATGTACAATTGGCAGCTCTACATATTTACTAATTTCTGCTAAATTCGGCTAAAAAAATGATAAATTTGGGGCATATCTGAGTATATTTGGTATCGCATTGATTTAAATTATCAGTTTTGTTATGTTAAACATCATTTTGAAGCTCATTGCTCTCTTAAATGTGGATTATTTGAATTGATTGGTGAAGGCGAATTGTACATTTTCTGAAAGTCTGACCCACATATATTCCTAACTTGATCTGGAACATGAAACATAATCTGAACCCAGAACCAAATAGTCTACCTCCTCATATGCACATTTCAAGGCTGCACTCTCAGTTAATGAATGGTAAAACAAATATATTTTCTACATGTTCTTCCTTTCCTTTCCTCCCAACTTGTTGGTTTTCAGGCAACTACAAAAGGCCACCGGAAGGTGAGCTGTGGTTATATAATATGTGTGATGTGTTCCAGTAAAATATGTCATAAGTCGAAAAATCGATATTTTTCAAAGTGGGGTTTTCACAAGATCTCTTTATTGAAATGTTCTGATTAGAGGGTGTAGCACAGGTTTATAGTCATATGAATGTATGTAACACATTTCTGGACATTGTATTAAATGTATCCTTGTGTATTGAAGGCCTTCGTATTGAGTATATTTAGTTACTTTACTGGTAATTACCCATCCAGAAATATTGCAAACTTTTTTCTTTTTTTTTTAAATTATTAAACTTAAAATATAGAAATATTTATTAGGTGTCCTAGTGTTTACTATCATCGATATCGGACTGATCTCATCTTTTAAAATATGGTGATATCTCAAAATCCATTTTTTTCGACTTATTTTCCTAAAACACATCACATATAAGTAACTTTACTTCTATTAGTATTATACAGTCATGCCGTCTCAACAATACCAATTAACGTGTTCTACATGGGCATATGTCGACGTTCTCTGTCTTTGAGCGTTCTTCCGAATGGACCTTCTGTCTATATCACTATAGGTCTTTAGTTTACATGAAACATTGAACAAATTTAATGTGTAAAATGTACTATATGTTTATAAATGCATATTCCCGGGGGCTTGGTAGCCTTGCAGTTTATTGCATCCCTACATAAAGCTTGTAGCCTCCTGTTTATATTCCATATTATTGCTACTAATACTAATATTGTTTGGAGGAAGGAGGGTGACTCAGGTCTATTCTAATCTTGCCCTGAAATCATTAAGGCCAAACGATTTAACTTTGTTCAGACTGTTTCAAAATATCAGTCCTCTAAATATGAGTGATCTTTTATCTTTTAGTATTTTTTTGATTTGGTACAATCAGGTTGAACACTGGGCTAATTAATGACCATTATAAACAGCATTCTAATAAAGTTTTGGGCAATTTCTACTCCTAAATCAGTATAATATTTTGACAGTTAAATTTCTTAATTTCATCCGTCCCAACATATTTTCTGTAGGAGCTATTTCCTCGTTTCTTTTCTTTTGATAACCATGATGTTGCTCTTACTTACGTTTAGCCAAATTTTGTTTGTTATACACAACATAATCTAGGTTTGTCAGATTTGTTTGTAAATCTTTTTCTGCAACCTTCCTTTCCTCACCTTCCTCTTTTCGCTCAACCATTGCTACTTAAAATTCGTGTATAAACATATAATAGCAGCAGAATATTGATAAATTCAGTCCTTTAAGTCATAATAAGAGTAAATATGTTAAGATTGTCTTTGCCATGATAACTGAGAATGCAGCTTTGACTCCTTCGTATGAAGCTTTATTGTAAAAGTTAATGCCTCTCCCTACTACAAGTGAACGCTCCACACTCATCTGCAATGTAGTATGTATTTTATCATTTAGTAAAACTGATATTTCGTTGGGATCCTGTTTAAGATATACTAAAGCACCTTACTTGACCACAACTTAAATATTAAAACCTGATATGTGATCGGAATCATGTCTTGGTCAATATAAATACTTTTTTAAATTAACAAATGTACCGCATAATTATCATAACTTATCATTCACTGACGTACAGATGTAATACACTTTGTGTATCTAGAATACCTCTTTAGAATCTGTTCTCTTTTTCATGATTTTATTCCTTTTTCTTTCCTTAGTTAGAAAGTGATATATGTTTCAGAAACTTGAGTAAACTTTGTGAGCAGAGTTCTGAATAAATAGTCTGTTCAATGCTATCCAATATAAAAACAAGTCTTCAGAACACATCGGAGACCATATAATATTATAATAATACCTATTTCATGTTTGTTTGTTTGTTCTATGACCGGCTATCGTACAGTACAATGTTTTCTCAGCCTGTACATAGAAAATCAAATGGCATTGATGCTAGAGTAGACAAGTTATCTATTACATTCCATCAGGATTAGGCTATATCAAGCTTAATGCCTGGTTATATTAGGTTACATTACAGACCTCGTTGCTGGCTATGTTACAACTATAGGAGTTTTCAGTAAACAGTATTACCAAGATGACAGTAGATGATTCTAATGACGAATGTCAATGAACAATTGGCGTCATCTATGCATAGAGTCCTTTGGGCACTTTGGTTTAACAATGTAATAAAATAGCTTGAGCAATTTAGGCCTATGCTTTAGCGAGTTGATTAAGCTGCTGTTGAACTTATGATAATACTTTAACAATGAATGTGTGTTTGTATTATAGACTATAGTATGGAGTATGGGAACAGTCATGATGCTGGTGGCCATACTCAATGCTGTCCTCCTTATTATCGCCTCGGCCTTTGCATGCCATGGCCTCTGTCCAGACTCTGAGGTAAGTAACCCATGAATTTAGTAACGTTTTGAAAATATATATTTTGAACATGAAGTTAAATGCAAACTGAACTCTGTGCGTATTGCTCAATTTGGTGGTAATGGAACGCTATTGTTATGTATGGGTCACATCATCAGAAAATGGACAACTGGCAGCTTTACACATTTTGGAAAGTCTGCTAAATCTGGCTTAAAAATGATGAATACCAGCTATATCTGGGTATATTTGGTATCGCGTAGATTTAAAGTATCTGTTTTGCTACGTTAAACTGCATTTCAAAGCTCATTTCAGTCTTAAATGTGGGTTATTTGAGAGGATTGGTGAAGGTGAATTGTACATTTTCTGACGATCAGACTCATACACGTGTCCATAAGATTTCCACTCACTCACCCACTTATATAAGTTTGACTCTATGATGAATGCCTAAATATTTATCATTTTTCATTCATATTATTTCCATTCTCGTCCATCATCCAAATATCATATGTATTAGGTAATTTTCTTTTTCAAATAGCTCCGCGTTTCCCTTGTAAATAACGAACGTTACTTCGTAGCTTTTTAGGAGTTAAAAAAACTTGAATGTATATTCGTTATCTTACTCTGTGTGTTCCACCTTTAAACTTTGGTCTATTACGCCTGTACGATCAGGATACAATAGACACCGGAATAAGAGTGTTTTGTGACTGTAACCTTTACCTGAATACAAACCTGTTGAAAACAAGAAAGACAAGTATTTAAGGCCATTACGCCAAACATCAATTATTAAAATTCATTAAAGGTTACAAAGTGGTACTTGGTATATTCGGAATCAGGAGATTCTGTAGATCTGAGTAATGAACCCATCAATTAATTATTTTATTTTAGCTACAAGAACATACACATTTCATTTAAAATATTATTCTCAAATGTACACTCTACACTACACTCTTCACCGACCCTATCCTCATGTTACATAATCGTATATAAAATCATCATTATTTCACTAATTAAACACTTTAATAGAATAAAACGCTATCCACGATGGGGGTTTTGAATCATCACCCTTTACATACAAACACATTTCTAAAAATATGCAAGAACAAGACTTGGTCCTATGAAATATCTATTTCTCAATCCTGCAATATAGTTCAGTGATTCATTTATTTGAACGAAGCTACGATCTTCCCACCTCTGGAGCTACCATGCTACTGGAACGTCGGTGACGTCAGTGAGCAGTAGGTTTCCAATACCGACTGTATCCTTAGTGATGTCATGATGACATCACAAAGGTGTGCACTTGTTACCTGGAGAAGTTTCCCCTGGTGATATTGGTGTTTATTGTGTTGATTAAATAAAACCAATGAGAAGAAAGGGAGCACATATTATTAATTACCCAAATAAATTGATGTAATAAAAATATTTCTCACTAATTCTCCCTCTAGGCTCCAAAGGTGGCCTATTTGGCACAACATGGTTTCGCTTAGTATAGCTCATCAGGCTCATGAGTGGGCTTGTGAGCCCCCCCCCCCCCCCCCCCATAGGTGGATTATTAGCAATTAAGTTGCCATAGAATTGATTTTTGATTTTTATTGGAAAAGGTCCAAAGGGAAAAGTATCATATTATTATTATTGGCAATGATATGATTCTCACCCGGGTATAGGGCCAAGTTAAAAAAAAATAAAAATAGTTCAGTGATTCACTTAATTTGCGATGTGTTGGAGACAAATGAGTCACAAATCGCAACAAAATGGATCTTTAAATATCATCACATTCAAAAGATGAGATTATATTTCAATATTTTAAGTTTTATATTCGCATTTTTTAAAAGAAGGTTTGTAATGAGTGGGTAATAGTAGTAATCTAAGGGTGATAAATCGCCCTTATATAGACTACCACTGGTAATTACCAATGAAACCAATTTACTATACTGGTAATTACCCACCCCGAAACATTGCAAACTTTACTCTTCCAAAATTAAAATATCAAACTTGAAATATAGAAATACATATAAGGCGTCCTAGTGTTTACTACCGTTGGAATCAGCTTGATCTCCTCTTTTCAAATAATGGTGATAGCCCAATATCCATATTTTGCGATTTATGACTCATTTTCCTAAAACAGATCACATATAATATTTAATACACTGTCCTGAGATTCGCTACATGTATTCATATATGACTTAAAGCGCTAAACTCCTGAATAGTAAGAATATTCCACTAAAGGGATTTTGTAAACAAATATCTTTGAAAATAACCCCTTGTTGATCTAATGTTGCAGGCTGAGGCAGTGCCAGGTGAGGTACACTATGTTACAGGACCAGACGGTCAGCGGCAAATGGACTTTGTACCACTTGATGAGGCAGCCCAGCCAGGTCAGCCATTTATTTATTTCACCTCTGAAAGTGTGGAGAACGGAATGCCCATAGGATAAACATAGGCAGTTCGTTCTCCATGCATAGGCGAGTTTGGTTATCCGTGCTCACGTCCTTAATGCTGCGTTTTGATTGGATAAGACGTCATGGATTGATAGTTACCTAAACGACGCACACCTTGACGCAAAACAAAGTAGTTTGTAGTCGAGGCATTCAAAATTTACATTTTGATAATTTTTCAACCATATAAATGGTAGGAAACATTAAAAATTGAATACATCAAGTGGGCAGAAGTGAAATAAGTGTTGAACCAACCATGTTTCTAGGTTAATTCTACCTATAATGATTTACTTTGCACCATTTTTTATTCAGGAAAACATTGTTGGCATAATGCCAAAAATAACGTTTCATAGCTAGGGCAGGGTCCTGTCTATCCATATCCTCATAATTGAATATTATTTATTCATTTATTTTAAGATGCACTCTGAGTTAACGTCCAAAACGATATTTGATCTCGTAGCCTACTATTGCTTTACTATCAATCATATGAAAATAGGAAGTATACTTAGAAAATGATACAGAAATACTCAAAACAAATAATGTACAAGTCTAATCACCATATACTGATAAGTACAAATTCAAACGAAAAATAATTATGATTCACAGTCAAATACAGAATAAAAGTATGTCATGACACCACTAGTTACACTTATATTCTCCAGGTGGCGCCCGAGTGCAACCTCCGGAGTAAGACAGTCCAGTCCCCAATCTTAGTACAAGGCAAAGAACCAAGTCTCAGCATGGACTGAAACACAAGAGAGTCAAGTATCCATAGAAGAACCGGCTGAGGACCATTAGAGCTTCCACCTCCCCACAAAACTGGACGAATAGTGTGTGTAGTTGATATGTTTCTAAAATAATGGTGGTGACTCCTGATGAACGAGTAGTATATGTGATCTATTCCAGTAAAATAAATCATAAGTCGCAAACGTGATATTTTTCAAAGTGTTTTTTTTCAAGATTTCTCTATTGAAATGTTCTGATTTTTGGGGAGTTTTACACTTAAAGTCGTATAAATGCAAGTAACACATTTCGGGACATTGTATTAAATATATCCTTGTGTTTTGAAGGCCTTTGTATGGAGTATATTTAGTTACTTTACTGGTACTTACCCATCCAGAAACATTGCAAACTCATTTTTTTTAAATACAAATGTCAAATTTAAAAATAGAAATACTTCTTAAATGTCAATCATGTTTACTATCATTGGAATCAGCCTGATCTCCTCTTTTTAAATAAGATGGTATCTCATTAGTGGTAGCCAATTTTTTGCGACTTATGACTTATTTTCCCTAAACGGATCACATATGTGTATTGCGTGTAGTATTAGTTAGATGTCAGTTCTGTGTGCTTTATTGTTCATTTTGCAATGATCTCACTATCCCACTTGTGGGTTCTGCTATTTTGTTTGTTAGAGTCTTGTTTTTACAAAGTTTGAAAATGGGTTATTGAAGTAACCTGGGTAAACCTTATACTGGGACTGATAGTAATATGCTTGTGGACTGTGTTGGGCCGCAGCGATATATACTATTTTCACAGGTGGAATTATGTTGTGATTACAAAGTATGTTAATTGTACAAGTTTGAGATGCAGCTTAATTTATACGCCTTTAAATAATTGTTATTTCATAGTCATAGAAATGTGGAACGTTTAAGCTCTACGCACGTATTACATAATTGTTCAAGGTAAAGTGATGACATATAATACTATGGGTGTAAAATTAAATAGATGTATGCATGGTATTCGCAAACATAATCTGGACAATATTTTGGGGGTTAGGCATTAATTTGATTATCCTATCCTTCCACATATCTATATCAAGCTACATTCAGTTGTTAGTTGCTTCTAATAATATATAAATAAAGAATATTTTTGAGTCTCAAAATTAAATTATGGCCGTAAACTTGGTGAAAAAACATTGGTTGCCATGCCTACCATACATACTTCACTAGTGAAATACGCACTGTGCATAACTAAATATGTTGTCCTCAGAGCAATGCGTTTATAATAAATGTTAATAAATGTTGTTATGACCAGTTTTGATGTAAATTTCTTCAGACACACTATACATAACTCTGAGGAACAATATTTTCTCGTCCAATGTTTATGATTTAATATAAACTATTGTATACCTAGACTTTTCATATTGATCCACAAATGGATAGTGGGTCATACCAATGCAGAATGAATAAAGAATTTTATTTTCATACATCTTGATTTTCTTATTATTAAGTGCATATTATCCATTTCTTAATCATTGTATTGTATACCTTTGTATGCTATTTGCATCTAGATCTCGTGAATGATTAGTGATCAATTTACTGCTTCTGTCCATATTAAACTGCACATTAGGTAGATTCTAGGGCAAACCCGGAATAAAATAATGTAAATCTGATTTTTGTACATATAATCCAATATGGCCCCAACTGAATAACAAGAATGTTATCTCTGCACCAGTTGTATTTTATGCCGGGTTCAATGCTAAAATGCTCTGGTCCTTATCCTATTTCTTCCGCTCTCTACAAAGCTTTAATGCTCTCCCGACATATGTCTTATGACATGAGTAGAATATCTATATTGATATTGATATCAATCGAAAGATAATTAGATGCTCCACAAATGACTAGTGTCATTTGGTTTGTATCTCCAAGTGGTGTTCCGTTATGACCATAACACTGACAAAACTAACATTTAAGTCAGGTTCTAAGAACATCAATAGGCCATGTAGGGAGGACCTCGCCGCCCCTCTTCTCCTACAGAAACAGCACAACCAAATTACATTAAACTGGCAGCTATATACCAAATTCCATGCAATAAGCACAACAATATACTCATTATCATGAGCATAAATATAAAAAATACTATTGGTAGCATTTATAAATAGCTAGACACAGCAGTTGGCAAAATAACCTGAATAAATAATCTGAATTAAACCAGTGAGCCTATGTCACAATTATGTTTTATTGCATTGTTTGACGTGCTGAATTAAACAATTGACTTCTTACCAGATGGACCACCAGGATTTAGTATTGTATATATAAAAGAGGGGGAGATCCTCATGCTAGAGACGTTGGTATACATTTGCACCTGCCGTTCAAGTCCCAGTCATTCGCGGAGCAGCTTAGAGTGAACGTCACCTTCCATATACAACTATTATTAGAACAGGCATTTTAGGTAGATTTAAGCCCAAACCCGGAATAAAATAATGTAAAGCTGATTTTTGGATATATGATGCGGGACACATGGGGGATCATTCCCTGAAAAGTCCCCACCTAGGGACTGTGTGCTTTTTGAGATTTTGACGTTTTTGTGTCCTTTTCCACAAAATAGCATTGGTCTCTATGGGAAAAAGCACCTGGCTCAGGCCATTATTGCCAACATTAAGAATATTAAGCATTGTTATTTGCAGGGAATATATCATATATAAAATATACTGTACAGGTTGGGGTTGAAAAGCTGAAAATAATTTTGATGATTTATCTTCACATAAATTAAAATCATGTAAACACTCATTGTGGTCTCTCTTTACCTGGGTCATATCTCCAGCTATACTATTTGCATAAATAGGTCAAGGGCTGTTGTATGAGAAATCCTTATTTAAAGCTGCGATCTCAGCTATCATGACAAATGCAGTCTCGTGTTATGAATCATTTGACAACATTCATCAATATTCTACTGCTGTTACATGTTTTACAATAAGAATTGGAAGTAAAGTCAGTCAAGCCCCTGATGAGCGATAATGAACTAGGAGCTAGCAATTGACTATGTTTCGTATTCCATTCAGCATTGCACAGTAAATCAATATTCTGAACAAGTAAAGCTGCATTAAGTTGCAATCTCAACTATTACAACTAACTAACTAACACAATATGAACAAATGTACTCATATTATGACATATAGGACTGAATTCATCAACATTATTAATTGATTGATGGATACTTTATTCTGGCTAAGCATTACATGAGCGGTAGACAACAAAATAAGGTAAACTGACATAGTAGAGACAGTCAAGTGAAAACAGCCCCTGGTGAGCGATAATAAGTGAAGTTATCATAGGAAAGGCTTCAGGCTAGGCTCCCGAATACAAATAAGGACGTTTCAGAAGCTCTGCAGCAAAAACAGCCTAACACAATCCTACAAAATGTCGGTCCAATGTTTTTTTTGTTTTTTTTTGTTTTTGCAAAACTTTTATTTACCAAATTTAAACATATATGATGAACAAGACAATCGTACATAAGAGGCATTTTCCAGTGTTGAACTTAAGAGGATGGAATACATTGGAAAAGAATGGAAGAACATGTAGAAAATCCTTTTGTTTGTTACCGATGTTAACTGAGAGTGCAGCTTTATAAGGTCCCAAATCAACCCATTCTTTCTTGATCATGAAAGAAATATCTACTGTAGAATAACACATTAGCATAAAATTCTTCCCTCTCTATCCCATCTGCTTAGCAAGGAAACGTAGGTAAGCGTCATAGACAATCCTAAGTATGGATTTCTAAGGCAATGGGCTCCTGTTGGGACCAAAACTTAAGAATTAGGACAAATCTCTATGTCCAAATATACATGTATTTAATTGTACACAAATCTCTATGACATAGTTAATAATATGAATGAAAAGATGGTTGCATGACTGGCTACATCCTAGTTTCTCCAAAGGTCATTGTAACCTCAGTTTATGGGTCAGATTTTCAGAAAATGTACAATTGGCAGCTCTACACATTTTAGGAAATTATCCCAAATTAGGCTGAAAAATGAAGAATATCGGGTATATCTGAGTGTATTTGGTATCGCATTGATTCAAAGTATCAGTTCTGTTATGTTAAACTGCAGTTTAAAGCTGATTTTTGTCTTAAATGTGAGAGGATTGGTGACGCCAAATTGTACATTTTCTGAAATTCTGACACATGTATGTTGTGTTTTTAGAATTACAGAGAAGAGACTAAGCCTATCAGGGTATGAGACTACATCGGACTACTTTTTGGACAATTGTGTATCACTTCTCCATGGGAGAATAGTATATATATCTCATTTCTTAAATGGGCTGGGTCGAAAGTTGTTGTCTTATCAAATCTCTATGACTTAAATAGTGATTAGAATGATATGGTTGCATTACAGTTTATTCAATTACCTTTAAACTTCAATCTAAATCTATGTATTTGTTTTAGAATTACAGACAAAAAAACAAACCTACCAGGGCATGAAAGCACATCAGTCCACTTGATAGACAATTATGCATCACTGCTTCAGTGGCAGAATTGTATATATGGCATTTCTT
The DNA here is from genome assembly GCA_942159475.1 of Sthenelais limicola. Taxonomy (NCBI): domain Eukaryota; kingdom Metazoa; phylum Annelida; class Polychaeta; order Phyllodocida; family Sigalionidae; genus Sthenelais; species Sthenelais limicola. The sequence continues at coordinate 118,260,998 of OW804098.1, forward strand.
AATTGAGAAGAGTAGGAGATAGTAGTGCTGTTGATTTAACTGAAAGTCATGGCTGCTCTCCCTGACATACCTTCATTTCACTGGGCTGATTATACAGTGTTTGCCTTGTCCATTGTAATATCCCTTCTTATTGGTCTGTATTTCGCTTATATGGATAAGAAAAAGGCCCGGAATACAAGTGAAGAATACTTATTCTCAGGAAGGAAAGCTCATGTAAGTAATGCATTTCTTTACATCTTGACATCAACTTCAACGGTAAATGTTGGTGACTCTTAACCATACCACAAAAACCGAATCTCTAAAAGAAATGGCCCCAGCTCCAAGGCTGGAACCCACTCACATCAACAAAAAAACACACACCCTCTTACAAATAGTCAACTAGTAGGCCAACTAGCCAACACAAACAGACCAAGTGCACGCTGTCACTAGATCCCCAGGCCAACTAGTCAACACAAACATGCTTGCTGTACCTTCAAGCTGCCACTAGATCAAGGGGCTGACAAGTCAAACACAAGCAAAGTGCTTGCTGTACCTTCACACTGCATAAACCATCCCACTCAAACATCCCCAATCCACTGACCCAGCCATTCTCAACTTAATCATGACCACATAGTCTTAGCTTGGACTGTGTTCATGAAGATAAACTATATTTAATTAAATTTGCTATATTTAATTAAAACCATACAAACTCTAGTATTTGATATCAAGCAACTTGGTGTATATGTTTCGTTTGTAAATCTTAATTCAATACCGATTTACGCTCATAAATATGAATTATGGTCCAGCAATCAATCCTACAAAGCCCAGAAAGCATTATAATATAATAACAGTTAACTTACAAGTTGGTCTCAGTCACTTAAGATGTCACACATGGTGTTATTTATCAATTATTCAGTGATGTAATACATTATACTATGTTACATGTTCTTTTTTATATCTAATTTAAATGCTTTAAATGTAGAATGCTATCGTTTGTTCCAACCCTAGTTCCTTCCCGTTGGACTGAGCATGACCCTGTCAACAATCAATGCAGTCGCCCTGCTTGGAATACCAGGTGATGCCATGCTAAATGGAATCATCTTTACAATGATATCGGTCGGACATATCCCAAGCGCTGTTGTTGTTGCACATATTGTAATGCCCATCTACCATAAAGCTAACCTAAAAACCGCCTACCAGGTAATGTCCATGAATTGTTATTATATATAATCATGAAATTAAAAAAAAATGTATATATTTTTTATATTGTTTTCATATGATTTTTCAATATGATACAATGAAATATGATTACCAACTGTTGTAGTTGGATGTAGGGTAGGTAAGACCCAGTCCCTCAGCCTATAACAATATCTTTGGGCTCATATCAGGATTGGGTTCTATTTGGGCTAGGGGATGAACTAAGTGGGCAAATCAGGCTTGACCAAAACTGAGACGGACAATATCTGATCTATTTCAATATTGCAACATGTCCTCTTTTGAAAGAATAAAGACCTTCATGCAGAAAATGTGGCTTGATGAACTCGGAAACATATTCAAGATTATTATTCTATATTTCATGTGTTTGCAGTTTCTTGAGTTTCGATTCAGCAGAACCATAAGAATAATTGGAGTTCTTAACTATTTCCTGTTGTCGGTAAGAAATCTCTGTTCCTTTCTGACTAGTTCACCTTTAAATTGCCATGTATAATACCAGGGAGTTATTGGATACTTTAGCCTCATAGCATAAAAAAGAAGTAGATTTCTTAACATTGTGGTGTTAAAATAATTGTGAACGCAGCTTCAATCTCTCTTTAGTTGAAAATTATACTTTTGAGGCCTCTCAATGAAGGCTGAAGACAGCTTTACTGATTAAGTCAATACAGATTTGTTAAAATGTCAATCTGTGTCATTCTTCCTTACACAGATTTTCTTCTTGGCAGTGGTCCTTTATGCGCCGGCTGTAGCCTATAGTGGCAGTAAGTTAAAAGGAGATCTTGAAATTAGTGGGTCATTTTATTCCTGTCGTACCCATGTGTATAAATATCTCTGCATGCCATCCAAGTAACACTGACCATAAGTATATTTTAAGAAGCATAAAGGTGTGACTCATTGGCTCACTTATCAATGTTGATAAAATAACATCAGTACTTATAAACGAAACTCAAATAAGATTCGGTCCTAATGTGTACATTCATTTTAAGTATTTTTTTATCAGGGCATTGAGTATGTTTGATGAACAGAGACATATTCAATTCAATTCAATTCAATTCAAACATTCTTTTATTGTCTTTTTTGGTACAAAAGAATATTGCTGATCCAATTCTGGCGTGCCAGCTTTTCCTATGGGTGCCATTACATTATTTCATTTCGGGGACAATGTTTAAGAAAACAGCATTTGGATAAGCAAAAGTGAATTAACATGAATAGTAACAATAATAGACTCATCTTATGATAAAGAAAAGTACTCAGCTTTGTGAGTAAGGTAACATGTCTTATATATATAAAATGAAGTTACCGGACGGATTGCGGTACAGTTGATTTGAGATTATAATAATTATTTGAGATTACATATATGTACAAACGTTTACAAGCTGATAGAGTCATATGGGCCTCAACAAAATGGTATCTTTTCGGCCCAACATTTTAAAAATTTTGTTTCATCTTTTTTGAATCATTTATATTATTGTAACAACCTGAAATATTTTGGTTACAAACAACTTTATATTGAAGATTGTTGGTCGCTTAATTAATGGATTAATTCATTTATTAAAATTTTAATCCTCCAGCTATCCTTAATCTAGTATTTTGGCTTTTTAAGCACTTGGTATATCTGAGTGGATTACTATATTTGCATGTGGACTGGTCTGCGCTATCTACACAACCATAGTGAGTTCAAGTAATATTATGATACCTATAAACTATAAACTCTGACATTTTTTGCTATTGTGAGGTGGAGGCCTATACACTCAGGCCCCCCAGGCATACCTTAGTCAGAAGGGATCCCTGGAGATACACATGCTTCGAAGAACTAGTCATTTGTATTATATGGAATAAATTAATTACTCACTCTCCGACTGGTAACATAAACACACCTATTCTTGCCTTGTCCTTTCATAAGCAAAAGTCGTTATTAGGAGACAGCCTTTATTTCTCTACAGTAGAACTTTTAGAAAGCAACAGTATTATTTTATATCTAACTACAACTAGATATATCATTAGTAGAGAACTTGGCCTTGTAGGCAAACTCAAGATGTTAGAATTCAATAAATGTTTCACCATGGGTATAAATGTACTATTATATATTTGTCTTTCTATTGTTAATTCTAATATCGATATACAACAAACAGTACAGAATTGGTTGAACTTTGCTCTTGCATTTTAGGGAGGCATGAGAGCGGTCATCTGGACGGATACATTTCAGTTTCTGGTGGTCATGTGTGGATTGTTGCTCATGCTCATCAAGGGCTCCATTGATGTTGGTGGTGCCAGTGAAGTGTGGAGTCGAGCTAAATCGGGAGGCCGAATCAATTTTGATGTGTTTGTTATTATTCTTATTTCCTTCAAACTGTTATTAATTACCTGAACAAAGTTGGCTACATTTGATAATTGCATATTAAAGCACTATTTTAGAACCATTTTCTTCCTCCCAATCTGTAGGTGAGTGTTTGGTCCATTCATCTTAAGATCCAGATTAGAACTAAGGTTCCACTGTTACATGTGTCACTTACAATATGTGAGCATGCTTTTCTAAAAAGCAAATTACATGTTTTGGTGTGTCAAATCAAAGCAATAGAATGTGAAAATAGCCAATGTCTTACACTTGTGCTGACCTTTCTAATAACTTTGTGACTAAATGACTCTCTTCAACTTGCAGTGATCCTGTGAGTCTGTGAACTGAAAATGAAATTGTATGTATTGGAAATCATGTACCAAGATATCTACAAGATAATAATAACAGCATATTTATTCATTCCAGGTAGTATGTAGGTCGACACCTGCATATCTCTCTATTATACTTTATGGAAATATCATATTAATGACATCAGCATTCTTTTCAGGATTTCTATAGACCCAAGGGTGAGGCACACTCTATGGAATACACTTATCGGTGGATGTCTCACAAGTTTTGGAATTAACACTGCTTACCAAGCTCCAGTCCAACGTTTATTATCAATAAAAGACCTGAAAAATACACAGCGGTAAGTCATCCGAAGAAAGTGTAGGCCTAAAACTTAATTTTTGGGACAAAATTATAAGACATCCATTGATAACTTTTTGATACTTGATTCGTAGTGATTCCTGGAATTTAATTCTATTGAAAATCTGTTCTTGTTTTTTAAATTACTAGTAAGGAAATACTACTTAGGTGCAATATTTTGTTACAGACTCTATTCTGAATAGAGAAATAATTATTTCACCCAAATAAATAGGCAGTTTGGATACCTTATCTGGAAAACCTCAGCTTTCACTTTCCTCAGATTTTAGTAAATCATCTATGAAGTGTTTGGCACCACAGATCCAATGAAGTTTATCCATTCCCTGAAACTGTTCATGTTTTTATTTTTTATTGTGATAATCAAATAATTTCTAAACAATTTTATATATGTAAATGTGAATATGTTTTTTCAATTCAAGGGCGATATATATTGGATTCTTTGGTCTCATCCTTATAACTTGTTTGCTTGGTGGTATTGGGTTGGTAATGTATGCTTACTATGTGGGCTGCAACCCAGTGGCAAATGGCCTTCCATCTGCACAGGTAAGTTAGGATGAGGAGCATTTAATATAACTTTGCAAACAAGATTGTAAAGCTACAAAAATGCTGACAATAAATGTTACAAGATTAGATAGCAATATTTTTTAAACCATGAGGTTACCATCAGCTTAAAGCCTATATCCTTCAGTAAAACTGTTCTCTAACCCAGAAATAATTTCTTTTTCCGTATCAATTTGATTGATGTTTGCACTTTAATGGGCACATGTCCTCTCCAAGATGACTGCTGCTATCCTTTGTTTATGTCAACTTAAGTAATGTTGCTAAATTGTATGCAGCTGAATCATACCAATATCAATGGTGACTCAAAACTTTGAAGGCTCAGGTTTGGGTAATGCATCCTTTTGCTAGTCACAACCCGTGGTAACCCAGGGTGTGTGTTGGCAGGCACTATGGGATGATTTGATCATGGGTCACTCTAACATGAATGCAAATTTAGAACTCTTTCTGAAGCAACTGAAGGTATACTGGAATAGGTGCTATTGCCAAACTACTTCCACCGCTAATTCCAACGCTACTCAGAAATATAAGCAGACAACATCTTATTTACACATAGAAATGAACTCATCAAGTAGCATGAGAAGTAGCATAGAGTGGTGCTACTGGCCAGCTTCAGCCCCGGCTACTTCCCGCTACCTTCCGCTGGAAAGTAGCCACTGCTTCAAATCAAACATGTAGAGGAGCACTCTATGCTTCGAAAACGCTCCAAAAGAAGCGGGAAGAAACATGGCTTTGTAGCGGGGCCCAATAGCACCCATTCCCGTTACTCTCCCACTTCTGCTCCCGCTTCTGCTCCCGCTTCTTTCATCAAGTAGCGGGAGCAGTAGATAGTTTTTTCAGATAGTTCCTGTGTTCATGATGCATATAATGGGACACATTCATGGACTCCCCGGATTATTTACTGCCTGTATTTTTGCAGGTACATTGAGGTAAGTAAACAAAGGTTCTCATGTAGTTATTCAAATCTGTTTATTACGAAGGGCCTAGGAGTTATTCTCAAGTCACCTACTTACAATTAATTTATTTCTGAATATTCAGCACAGTGTCCTCGGTCATACAAGCCTTGGCTACAAACTTCCTAGAAGACATCATCCGCCCTGCTTATGCACACTTTAAGAATAAGGAGTTGGAGGATAGATATGCAACTAACCTGGGCAAACTGCTGTGTGAGTTAAACGTCACAATTTATCATTTCTGGGTCAATGGCAAGATTTGTAGTGCTTCATGATTTTTCCAGTAGCATAGATGCCCTTTACAAGTTACATCTAATATCATTTTTTTTAAATTAGAATTTTCTGCAAAATGGCAGTCGAACATAAGCAGGCATACACAGTGTACAATATGATATGATGTAACAAGGTTAGTTTCTGACTTATATTACTGTATATGATGCCCACAAGTTTTTTTCGACCAGGGATGTCACAAGAAGCCGAATGAATAAACAAACTATTTATTCACCTCGCTTTGCTCCAATGATCCACCGTATTGATTTTTTTATGCCAAAGTGCTAGATAAGCGTATAACTGATCAACAATGGCTAATCAACAACGGCACGAACGGCATATGACATCATGAACAGGAAGGGCATGTATTATGACGTGGCGTCACCATGGAGGAGGGGGCGTGGCGTAACTTGTTGTCAGGCTCCCAGCCCAATATATGCGGTGACAGTTCACCTTCACATATCAAACACTTCTAGAAGGGGAAGGTTCTGGGTTATTTGTTCCCTGTGCTCACCTGTCATCATTCATTTTTTTCAGCTTTCTTCTTTGGTGTAGCTTCAGTGGCTCTTGCTTTCGGTGCCAAGTACTTTGGACCAATCCTGATAGAGTTGTCATTCAGTGCTTTTGGCACCATAGGTGGTCCACTGACTAGTCTCTTTATACTTGCCATTTTCTTCCCTTGTGTCAACTCATGGGTAAGCTTATGTCCTTTCCTTTGTCAAAGTGTTTTCTCTATGGATACTTGCCACTCTGCCTCTGCGTACATCAGAGGCAGAGATCTACAATTGCCATTTTCGATAAGATTATTATTTAACTGCAAATGTAATATGCTATCCAAACTATATGTTTTTTAGCCTGTCCTTCAGAGTAAAATGAAATGAGCCTTAAGTCATGAAACAAAAAAATTGCCGTTTGATCTTGGATTATGTTCAATTGTTCAATTTGTTACATATTGGGACAGAGCCAAACAGGTTGATTGCATTACTGTGATGGTTGTTGGGAGGGACTTCATCAAATATCAATCGCCATTTGCATTTAGGGTGCTGGTGCTGGTTGTATTGCTGGTCTCATTTTGGGGTTCTGGATGAACACTGGGTCGATACTGCTTGGCAATCCACCCACCCCTCTACCAATGAGCACTGCCACCTGTAGTGCATTCCTCAATACCACTACAGCAGCAACACCATGGGATATGTCCACCACCATACTACCTCAGGTCGAAAGGTAACACTCTTATTATTACTCTTTTAAGGGGAGTTTTCCAGTTTTAGCAGACCACAACGGCTAAATCCAGATGCGTATTTTCTTGTTTTGTTAACAATCTCACCTAAAAATATCTTGCTTTATTTGGTCAACAACTATTGCCAGTCAGCCATTGCCATTCCCACTATCTGTGCTAACTATCCAGGGTTCCTTTGCTAAGTCAGTCTACCCAAGCTTCAATCAATCTCTCACATTTCTCTAAGGAGTGTTGTAGTTATATATATACTCAGGATTAAGATGGAACAGTTCAATGACTACCGTAAAATATGACTCCAGAGTCTTTGGGAGAAGTAGTTAAAGGGAGAGAAGGAAAGAGAAGGAACTCCCAGGGTTGCAATATCAAGACTGAGTTCATTAGGATGCAACTTGTTGGTTTGGTTTGGTTTTGATACGTTTTTATTTATACTTTTCATACAGGTACATCTCCTGGATTTCTCCATATTTTCCTCAGTAACCTATGACCTATTTTGTACATTTTTCTTTTTTTTGTTAATAATCCATCACAATACAATATCTAGGGGTCTGACTAAAAGACGCACAGCACCGAAAATCCGCACAGCATACGCACAGCACCCGCACAGCACCGCCGCTACTTGTACAACTAATATTAGACGCACCACTTTGCCATTTTGTACATGAAATATTCTTCTGATCACCATGATATTTGAGGATATAAATTATTGACTGCGGATCTCAAAGCGCTGTAAATATGAATTTTATAAATGGAATAGTTTTTCTGTAAATAGCTGTCGAAGTTCGTGATAATTTTAGATAAATCTACTGTCATTAAATCACTGTCCCAGTCATATATGTTTGATTTGATTTGATTTTGATTTAGAAATATTTTGTTCAGGACAATGGCAATTTTTATACACAGGTACAAATATTCTCAGAGCAGCCTGAATTACAAAACTTTTACCGATAATATGGTATTTAAATACATACGGAAATGGTAGAAAAGTGAGTATTAGGTCTGTTAATACAAGAACTAAATAATGTATTAACTTTCACAAAATCATCAGATTTGTAAAAAAAAAAAAAAAAAAAAAAAAAAAAAAGAATATTAAAATATATCTTACAATCCAGTCCGTCAAAAATACCATGAAAATATATTAGTTTTTGGATGTAAAGTAAAATAAATTCCCACCACCCCTGTCATGCACATTCACGTTGTCCAATTTTAATACATCATGGGTCGGTTCTAGTCTCATGTTAATTAGACACAAGTCCAAAGAAAGAAAAATAACATGCAAATGCAGTACACACATTATTATGGTCATTCAGTCACAAGGTATACATTTATGGAAACTGCTGGTGGTTTATTTTGAATTTATGCTTGCGAGAATGGGCAACATTATTAAATACTCTGAATAAAAGGAGAATCAATGCTTAGTCTCAATAGATCAATCAAATAATAATTCATCGCCCGTCCATATTCATTCGGAACATTAACATGAAATAAGGAAAACAGATAAATCATAATCAGTCAATACTCCCTTCATATTTCCTTCTTATATTCTGATACAATAATAACCCTAATAAGCGGGAAAAGTTGGTAGTCTTTCATTCTACAAAGTCATTATTATTTTCAAATATTGTTTATTTGGTCGTGGACATTCACCTGACATATCCCGGTTGAATATTAATATGAGTGTGTGTATTGGAGTCAGGGAGTCATTATTTGTGGGAAAATATGTCAGGGGAACGTTGAATTGCCAAAGAAAGTTTTCTACTAGCAAAGAAAACTATCATTTCTCTTGCCTGTTATACAACATGGCCAAAAACAAGATCAAATTAAATTACATTAATTCTCTTTAAATCTTTCAGGCTTGTTGACAGTATATAATATAAATGTATTAAAAACGGGTTCCCGTTTTCTGATATCTTCATAGAGTGATCGTTTTCTGAACAGAATCTTTATTACATGTATATAAAAAAGCATTGGGTTGATTCTAATTCTATTAAGAATATTTGATAAAGGTGCCCCCACTCGCTAGCATGAGTACCATGAACCACCATTAATTTCCACAAATTTTCCATTCAACCGTTAATTACAGCAAAACTATACAACTATTCAATCCCATATTTACTGGATGTTTAGTTCCACCCATCCATATTGATGTCCTGAAACTTCTCGGTTATAAACTGAATATTTCATGTGATAAACTGTGAAGAGGTACGTCTAATATTAGTCGCACAAGTAGCGGCAGTGCTGTGCGGGTGCCGTGCGGATGCTGTGCAGGTTTTCGGTGCTGTGCGTCTTTTAGTCATACCGCAATATCTAGTCCTTTTCGTTTGGTTCTTGTGTACATTTATATAGACTTATACATTATCGATAGATCAGAAATTCATAATTTCTTTCTCATTATGTTTTGTCTTAAATTATGTTATTCTAATGGATTTTAAATCACTTCAAGAATACAGAGTTTGTTAACAATGATAAAGATAACTCATGAATGGTTATGACAAAATGATGATGATAATGATAGTCAGTAGTATACATCTCGAGACTACAGAGTCTTTGGGAGAAGTAGGAAAAGAGACAGTAAGAGAGAGAAGGAACTCCCAGGGTTTCAATATCAAGACTGAGTTCATTAGGATGAGACTTGGTACACTTAGAGAGCAGCTTAGGGAGCAACTCATGTCGGATGCTCATATTGATGTCTGGGGAGCTGGGACATCACATGACTCAATGTCAATCAAATCAGATATTGTAGATCAGGGTACTTTTAGATATAACAATAGTTGTGATGATATTTCAGTCAAACTAAGAAAAGATAATTCTATAATTGCCATAGAGTGTTTCCTCAAACAGGTTGTGATCTTCTCAAAAGAGGTCTTCCCGATCATGCCTTTCTTATTAACTTTTTTCTTGGTTACAGTTCTACATTTGACTAAACTAGCTACGTTGCCATTAACAGTAATCGGTATCAAGTAATTAATCAATTTCCATGTGCACATGTCACGTAGAGTGTAATGAACTAGTTGAGTTGTAAGAATAATTCTAGTAGAGCAATTAAGGATCTGCAGGAGGATTTATCAAACCAATATTAAACACAAACACACATGAAAATACAATAGGACATTAAAGTGGCTAAGATCACTGGAAATAAAAATTGGGATTTGTGTAAAACATAACAAGAATTTAGTTCAAGTTATGTCAGGTGTTCTCAAACTTATTTCGAATTATTTCTATCTATCCTGGGTAGCTTTTTATTATGATTATTCAATGCGAGATGGCCACGGCAAAGGCATGACATGGTTTCATTTTGAAACAGCTGTAACTGGGCCATCATGACGCACTGGCAGAGGACGTCACAATAATTTACGCAAACCTCCGCAGCAGGAATCTCGCCGTGTATCCGTTTGTTTTATATGTTTAAACCTATAATATAGCCTATTCACTTCTTTAAAATACTTCCAATATGCTGATTTTTGGTAAGACATGCATCCCACAGGCTTTATGCGGATCAAATACACATTATATATGCATCCAGTGAGAGAGAGTAGTTACGGCATATAGCTTTGTTTATATTATGACGTTCGCTCTGACAATGCGTCAATGACGGCCGTCACGGAATGCGTGGCGTCATTGGTACTTGCGTAACGGCCGCGCTGTACCCGGGTCATTTTGGTCTGGCAGACCAATATAATTTCCAACAGGAAAATTCGAAAAATACCAAAGAAATATGCGTTTATATGATCAAATCTGGAAAGCCATGGGTAGAGGAGGTCCCATTGTACTGAATTTCTGTAATTTTGACCAAACTCTTATAAATGTGTTTTGGGATCGGCAAGTGCCACTTTAACACATACTCACTGACTAATGCTCATCGGCCGTTTTTTCTTATTCATTTGATCAATATCTTTTTTCTAGGTCTTCAGATTTTGAGATAACAACAGTTACTTTAATTCATTTATATTGAAGAATTGTTGGTGTTCCTTCAACTAAAATTTAGGGTTGGCAACTGGGAGAGAAATTAATCAACGCAAAAACAGTTATGCTCTCGAGTTCAGAACCGAGAGGAAGGAAAAAGCTGAATCAATTTTATTCAGGTTATTTATACTGTAGTCATTCAAAAATAGATAATCCTGATTGGTGTCCTCTGGCTTGACCAATTGTCCGTCATAATACATCCAGGAGCCAAACAGTATAAATACTACATACAATAAATACATGAGAAAGAGACCAGAATCACTAGTCACCATCACTTAGCTAATCCTTACTTGACACTCCATCCACTGACCTGGTACCTCCCTCCCTCTCCATTCCCACTTTAAAGCCCCAAGGCCTAGGGGTTTTTGTCTCCTTTGTATGCATATATTTATTCTTGTCTTTCAGTGAAGCTGGTTCTGCATTAGATGAATTTTACAAAGTGTCCTATTTGTGGTACAGTCTCACAACCTTGCTTACATCAATCATAGTCGCACTCATTGTCAGTGCTGTCACAGGTAAACATCAATAAAAATTAAATTGCAGTATTTCAATTAGGTCAGTCATTGACCATGAATACCAGTGTATGGCATAGTAGATATGTTTAAATGAATTTAAATTATCACTCTGATCTGCCAATGTACCTGTATATTGGATTGCTAGCTCACGTTTCAGATAGATGAGTTGATATATTTGTGGAGAACAAAGTGCAAACAGCACTGACTGACCCATGCATGTTTGAATCAGGAGAAATTCATGAGTGTGCATCAGGTCAAAAACCTGGAGCTATTACTTCCCACCAGACTTTATCAAAGAAACAGCTGTCTAAACCCTCTAAGCCTGGTTTATCAAAATCATTCCATATTTTCCATTCTGTTTCCTTTAGATATTAAATAAAGACATGGATTTCTACTGCAGCATAGCCTCATAGCAAAAATGAATGAATTATTCACAAATATTATATTCAGGTTTCACAAAGAAAGTTAACCGGAAGTATGTTGTCTCCTACTCTAAATATTGCTGCTGCAGTGATGCCACCTGCAGGACATTTGATGAAACAACTGAGAAGGTAAACACTTCATTTCTTTGTACAGAATATGCAATATGTAAGTTTACATTATAAATAGCGTTACTTTAATTCAAATATAGATATATGGGTCGGATTTTCAGAAAATGTATAATTCACCTTCACCAATTCTCTCAAATAACCCAAATTTCAGACGAAAATGAAGTTCAGAAGACAGTTCAATCTAACCAAACAGATTGCTAGAATCAATGCAATGCCAAATATACTCGAATTTACCTCGTATTGGCCCTTTTCCAGTCCAATTTAGCAGAATGTACTAAATGTGTACAGCTGTCAAATTGTACATTTCATGAAAATCTGACCCATATCATACAGTTAATTGGTTTTCAATGCAGGGGCCCTTACATAAGAAAGCCTACAACTTTGTCAAGGTCAACTTTCTTTGCTGTATCACTAAGAAGCCAAACAAACATTAATATCACCTTTTATATAAGGAAAAGTTAAGATCACCTTTCATATAAAACTCACCATCAGATACTAAAGGTTTACTATTTGGTGTTCCTGTCTTTTTCTACCTATCTGAATCTCATTTGTTCAATGGAGGATGCTGATGTTGCTGCAGAGCTTCATGAAGGCTATTGTATACGTATATCGGTAGCCACTGGAATCCTTTGTAGCAAGGATTTCACTTGTCATCAGGCAATGTGACTATTAACTCCTGCACATATTTACATATAACAACAGCAAAATGTTAATAGTTTAGTCTCATTGGTTAAACAATTTGTACGTTGAGTAAAATGTGTGTGTTTGTGACAGCTACAAATGCAACATTGTTGTTTTTTTACCCTTAATTGATGATTATTGTTTCTGCATCCAGTAACAACACGATTGGTTTGTATTTGGATGTGTATGTCTCCTTACATTGGCTCACATATTTGTTTTTTTCGTGGGCACCAAAATAAAATATGAATAGATTATTTTGCTAATTCTATACATTAACTTTTCTGACTAGAAACCAATGGGCTTATGTAGGCATTTAATGGTGTATATAAATGTATAAATATAAGTATAGTTTGTCCATCCTACCCGACGGGCAAATTAACGCGATTCTACGCGATTTTTAATGCGCCATCATCTCGCCATAGTTCTGTGATGAGAGTGGACGCTTTTCACGCAATAATTATTGCGCAATGATTGCGTGATGGTCACGCTAAAAGTATAACGCAATATTAGTGCAAAAATCAGCAAATTCTTATGGCATTTGAGCAGGATATTTTATGCACAATATTCACCTTATTGTATTGCTTTTAATTGCAGAATAATATCATTCAGAATAATATCATTCGGAATTAATCATAATTCATTCTCCATGGTAATACATCAATTATTTAATTATAATTTTTATCCTGTTAGACACTTATGATACTCATAATAGTTTAACATCTTTTTGGTCATTCTTACCAATCTACCATGACAGCAGTATAGCTACCTATAGGTGATGTTAGTGTGTGTGCACTTGTACAACATCTACAGAGCACTCATAGCACCCATACCATTTCTGTATAGTGGTATATGGGGTGTTTTGATTATTACCTTTTTTAAAATCAAAAAAATAAATTGCACTACTGAACTATTTTAAGATATTACTTGTAATGTTTCTAATCAAATAGTTTGGAACATGTATAATATATAAATGCCACATAATTAATTGTATTAGCAGTACTTTCATTATAAAAGAATTTGTAAATGAACTCAAGTTCCCAATTGCGCCACCTGGTGAAAACAAGTCGCACAATGGTAAGGGCTTTTGGCTAAGGGTAATGGGCTACTGTATTCCCATTATTGCGAACATATATAATATAATTGTTTGCTATGTATAGATTAGGCTCTGAGACCTATATGAAGTTACTGACCAATAATGATTCAAATTTAAAATATCAGGGTGATAAACAGGGAAGGGGACAGTACTCGAATTTACGGACCAGTGGACTGGGGAGGTACTGGTCCACACAAATTGGCACTGGTCTGGTCCTCAATAAACACCATTTACATACAATAACGTTTTAATAAGCATGCAAAAGGCTGTTCATCTCATACAAATGTTTATAATGCAACCACAACTGGACGCAATACCTGGCACTGCTCACTCACCTAGCAATGAGCATTCACATTTACTGTCGTGCATCTTGACACTCTATTCTCTGACACTCATATACACTCACTGTCACCTCTGACACACATACTCAAGAATACAAAATTTATATTTTCCAGCCACCTTTGAACGTGTATTCGTCGGAATTGTGTATTCGTATGGATTCTTTTCATAAAATTATAATTTACTGATCGAGGAATGATGTTGAAATGATGAGATATGTTCTGGATATTAAGCTAACGATTCCAAATGTAAATGCAAAAAGCGTTGATCACAAATGAAAAGTTTTCTTTTTATAGAAGTTAGATGTATTCGTTGGAACGTTTTATTTTAGCCAAAACAATATTTGTCTTCAAAATTAGTATGACCCAAAATCGAGGAAAGAGAAGCATTAACGACAGCTATCCTACATAGCCAACGTTATACACCGGTGGGTTGGGGGGACCTAGCCCCCAACATTATTTCACATTGTTTTACTGTTGGCCCCTATGTGCCCCTTTGTCCCTAGGATCCTCACTATCGGTTATATGTAAAATTAACAAACTAAAAACCTAATGTTTACTATAGTATATTGATAATTCCTATTTTTTCCCCATGACAAATGCGAAATATCTCTTGGTGAGAATTCATTCAATAAAAATGTGTTAAAAGAACAAACAAACTTTTGATACAGAGGACCGGGGGCTGGGCTATTGGGTACAACATTTCAGGCTACATGAGCCCCTTTTCAAAGAGATTAAAGATTTCTCTTTTAGAGGGTGTTATATACTATCATTCATTATTATGAAACACCATGATAATTAATTATGATGAGTATTTAGACGCAATTTTGAATGCGCATTATATGCGCAATTGAGATCACACCCATATTAATGAATTTTGATAAAAACATGTATTCACAGATACACTTTGTTGAGTAACACATGTTTGATACAAACATAAATAAATATGAATGAGAACCTGGTGCAACACAAGTGTGAGACCACCAACAACATAGGAGCAAATGGACGCAATGGATTTCACATAATGGTTGCTAATGGCATGTCCATTTCACTGTGATTCAAAGCCATATGTATCACACTTCACTAGTTTGCGCTCAATCCCAAAATGATTGCATTGCTATCACACTCAATTGCACTCAGTGCCGGTCGGGTACCTTTGGCCTACAGAACTCTTGCTTGTTGCTGTTAGATCAGGTGTGTGTGTATCATGTATGTTTATGCTGTTGCCAGGGTCATTCCCGCTGTTCATATTGTCCCTGCATGCATTGTCTATTTGTTCCATGCTTAGTGGACATTAATTATTTTCTTTTTTGTCATTACTGAATAAATAGGGGCTTAATAAATCCTAAATGGTTCAGTAAACTTTCGTCTAGTAACTTAATTTATATATATTATCGTCCTTTCATTGTCAATTAGAGTCAACTGTTTGTATAGTTCACCTTGTTTACAGTAAAAGTCAAGTGTTTTTGAATTCTTAGACATTACTAGACTGAAACATGTCTTCAATAAACTGATTTATGTTGCAGATCATTGACGAAGATGCGAAAAAGGACAATGTGGAGATGGTTGCTAAATCAAGCAAAAATGATGTCAATGATGCAAAAAGATCCTATGACAACCCTGTAATCGTTAGTACCCGATTTTAGACGGATGCAAGCAAGTGGTATAGTCAACTGTGATAAAGTTACCTATATCTCCAGCATTGTATGCCACCAGGGTCAAGGTGGTGCATAACATGAAAACCATGCCACCCTTGGTGCATACAACAAGTAGATCCGGCAGGTACGCCTGATCACCGGATGTCAAATTGTGTATTGATACGCCACCACCTAAATTTCTCTAGAAATAATAAAGCTATTACTTCAAAATCAAAAGTTCTACCGAATAATGACATATCAAAATTTGATTTTGTTTAAGGTTATTGATGTAGTCTTGCGGTGCCTAGCAAATAATGAGATTTAATAATGAGAGATTTTCCTAGAATTCCTCTGGGAATATTAGAGTTATCACGGCCTAGACCAATTCAAGATGCATTCCAATGCTAGCCCTACCATAGCTTAACGGCCTTTGAAAGTTTCCACTCTTCCCTCCCC
The DNA here is from genome assembly GCA_942159475.1 of Sthenelais limicola. NCBI lineage: Eukaryota > Metazoa > Annelida > Polychaeta > Phyllodocida > Sigalionidae > Sthenelais > Sthenelais limicola. The sequence goes on from OW804098.1 coordinate 118,277,445, forward strand.
CCCCCCCCGTCGGCTTCCCCCTTCCCTCTCAGTCCCTCTCTCTCATCCTGCCCTACTCCTCCTCCTCCCCGTCCTACTATAGTTCATGGCAGGGTAATTATAGTGCGGGTATTTCTCTCTGATGTCGAGGTGTGGAAGAATATTCCATTAGTCCCTGTTAATCAGTTCACATCCCCATAAAAAACAGCTAGGCTCGCCTCTCTCAATCCAATTTGCGGGGAAGTTCCTCCTGGAAATGCGTGAACTCTTACGACAGTGTAGATTTATTCCTCTCCCCTCTAAGCCGATTAGCGAAGTAGTTGACATACCGTTTTTATCTGATTTGATGGTTTGGACCTAGAGTGGAGGGCGGAGTGAGGGGAGGAGGACGAGGACAGGAATGGGAGGAAAAGGAAGGGGATCGAGGAGGAGAGGTGAAGGAGGGTGGGGGGGGGGGGGAGATAGAAGGGGAGGGAGAGCAAGGGAGGTAGTCGTGGAGGGGAACAAAAGGGAAGGAGACGGAAATGAAACCCTCTTATATCTGTCTTTCATGAAGGTCTCGTTCCATTTCTTTCTCAGGATATACTCAGAGAAAGCGGGGAGGGGAGAGGGAAAAAGACAGGGGGGAAAGAGAGAATTGCAAACCTAACCTGCTATATTCCAAGTGCCGAAGGCGCTTGTCTTGTTATAAACATGGGCCCTGCATGGCTGTCGACGTGGCATAAGACAACCTAAAATACACCAGCCCTCGACACCACCTTAATGGGTCAGGTCGTCAGAAGGTGTACGATTCTTTTTCACAAATCTCCAAGATTAACCCACGTTCAAGATAAAAACTAAGTTTCAAAAACAATTAAACATATCCGAATATATTGTTGTAATCGACGACGGCCAAATATATTAAAATAAGATAAAGTATTTGTCACTTATCAGCCTAATTTGTCAGAATGTGCTAAATGTGTAACTCTGCCTCTTGTACACTTTGTGACAATCTGAACCTATAATGCAGCACCGACCCATTTCCACATGTTTATATGAAAAGCATATACCTGTGTACGCTCATTTAATCAAATATTAATGGTTTTGTTCACACCTTTTTTTAATGTTTAGGCATGAATTATGAGACCATTATTAACATGTATTCATGAAGTACATGTTAACAACCATCTTCAATCATCAGCTAGCGTCGGTGGTGTAACGGTCAGCATGGTTGCCTTCCAAGCAGTCGATCCGGGTTCGATTCCCGGCCGACGCACTTTTGGCTTTTTTTATAGTAATTTTAATTACAGATATTTTAGGTTTATAACTTCTTTACATGTTGCTTGACTTTAGTTTTGAGCATATAGGCCTATTTTATAAAGCATTTTCTCTGAATAAAAATAATCTGAATCAAATCTTTAATTCTGATTATTATGTAAGGTACTCACTAATATATTCCCTTTAATTATTCAGTTCCAGTAGTTAAATTATCCCTGTCAGTTATGCCAGATAATTGGGGAGATGTTCATGAATGAATATGAATCAATATCAACCACATCAGATGAACCAACGTGAGGCGTCGGTGGTGTAACGGTCAGCATGGTTGCCTTCCAAGCAGTCGATCCGGGTTCGATTCCCGGCCGACGCACTTTTCATTTACTTGTTTTCTTTTTATACATGTGATGTTACAGGAAAATGAGTCTCATGCTCCAATTTTGATTTTGACTATAACCATAAAAATGAGATAAGATAAATAAATTGTGACAGGTTTCATTTGTCCATAATAACACTGAATTATAACCTAGTCTTAGTAGGCCTAACTAACTCATTTTTATACATCTTCAATGTATCAAACATAGTAATTTTCCACCCTTTTGCTAGTATTGTTATACCTTATTCCGTCATATGTATGCACCCCTAAAGTTTCATTTCATTAGCTCCTACCTGTATGGAGGCTAACGCCACACTGATTAATGGGTGAAGTCGCCAGAAAATGTACAATTGGCCTTCACCAATCCTTTCAAATAGCCCACATTTCAGACGAAAGTAAAGTTCAAAATACAGTTCAACCTAGCCAAACAGAATGCTAGAATCAATGCAATACCGAATATACTCGAATTTACCCAGTATTGACCAAATTGCAGCCTAATTTAGCAGAATCTAGTAAATGTGTACAGATGCCAATTGTACATTTTGTGAAAATCTGACCCTAATCCTTTAACGTATGGGGTCCTTATTCCGTCACTTTTTAACAACTGCCCCCTTTCTTCCTACACATCGGGCAGACAGAGTATGTATTCATAAAATATAGCGTTTATTCTTTAATTGGGTCCATTTGCGAGGGACCTATAGCTATACAATGTCCTGATAAACATTCCCTTGAAAGTTAGGTGGTCACAAAACGAGATAGGTTGCTGTCCCCTGTATACCTTACATTGACATGAGACATTGATATTAAACAGATGTATTCATGATATATGATATGATTACGTGGGATTACCTAAGATTACATAATAATGGAGATGAGTTATTTATTGTTGTGAGAGGCTCTTGACCCCTTGCTCATTAGTTCCCACGGACCTGTATTACACTTAATGTCTTATATATACCTATACCAGGAATAAGGCATGATATTTGATGTTACCCATGCCATTTGTTATCCATCTCCTTTACCTGCTTTACATACGATACGCAGTGATTCAAATTCTTTTTTGCTTAGAAAATAAAACGTACATTGTAGTATAATTCATACACCTATCTCTATGAATTACAATATAGGGACAACTACCGGGATATATTCAATTGATAATTATAGTATTATATTTCCTAATATTAATTCATATTTAATTAATTATGCGCCCACTACACTATATATGGCAAATGAGTGAAACAATACAAAGTTGTTTATTTCTGCAAGGGCCTTCCTTGCCATTAATTGTATATATTTCGAATATTTTGGTAAGGGACACTGGTCAATGTGTCTTACAGTTAAAAGAACATGTTTTCATTACATCTCTGATACAGGACCGGCTCTCTCATTGATGTGTCCCTTAAAGGCCAGAGATTCAAAGTCCTTTTTCACATCTTCCGAAAGGAATTGGCTGCGTGCCAACACGTCCAGTCTTCATTCTTATGATTGATTGTACTATGGCATAATGATCAATATACATAAGTTTGTTGTTAGACGGTTCTTCCCGACCGCTATTTCATTGCATAACAAACAAGTTTGTAATATATCAGAAATTAACTGGATTATCTAGCAGTTGAATCCTTCATAATAATGATAATGATAATAGATTTGTATTTCCATAAGACATCTACAAATGTAAATATAAATGTGGACCAGAGGTTTAATATGAAGAGATGGAAAAAAGAGCATTTTCAGTAATGTGTGCTGGTCTTCCTAGTACCCCTGAATTTGGAAAATGATCTAGACTAGATAATATGGTGTCAGGCCAATTGCCCCCCGGCCTTAAGCCCTCCTGTCCTAAGCCCCCTGGCCCTAAGCCCCCTGGCCCTAAGACCCCTGGCCCTAAGCCCCCTGGCCCTAAGCCCCCTGGCCCTAAGCCCCCTGGCCCTAAGCGTTATACTGTGTTTTTAGATAATGTTGGAATGTGACCAGGTCTTGGATGCTCCTGGCATCCCTATCAGGACTGTTCCATAGACAGCTATAAACGCTTCATCCGACAGCTATAAACGCTATAAAAGTGAAAATTCAAGATATATATGGGAAAAGGAGACGATGACTAAATATGTAATGTGTTTTAGGAAAATGAGTCACAAGTCGCAAGAAATGGATTTTGAGATATCATCATATTTGAAAAGATGAGATCAAGCCGATTCTAATGATGGTAAACATTATTGACATCTATAAGTAGTGTTTCTATAATTTAAGTTCATTATTCTTATTTTTGGGAAAAAAAAGTTATTAATGTTTTCGGGTGCTTAATAACTAATAAAGTATCTAAATATACTCCATGAGATGACCTTTAGAAATGCATAGAAATGTGTATTACATTGCCTTGGCATTTTGTACACGTATTAATGTTAATGGCGGCATTAAACACTCCAAAAATTTTAATATTCCAACAACAATATCTTTTGAATAAATCACTTTGAAAAATATCCATTTTGCGACTTATGACTCATTTTCCTGAAAAACATCATATTATATGCTTTGTCATCAGAGCGGGTGCTTTTTAGACCCTATTCATTTCGTATTGGCTTGAATCAAAGACACCAAAGAAAAAGATTTCTGCGGGCTTACGTCTATTCGTCCGATCCTGATCACTTTCAGAGTTGCACTGACTGTTCAAACAAAGCTTTGATCTGTTCACCTGTCAGGACGTGTCACGCCCAGTGAGGGAGGAGCTTCCTGATCACGTACAAAGTTCAAAGTTGAGTCCAGGGGTTGAGCGTCGTTCTCTCTTTTATATCCATATCGTACAAATATATACCACAGATTATGCATTTCAATTACAAATATTTGTATTTTAGTGTGACAGTTTGTCTTGAGTACACACCTTTTGGTTTCATAGTTCCCCGGCATAAGATTATTGATTTTGGGCTTCACTATGTTGATAAATTGCAGGAATCTATCGGCTATGCATTTGTCATGCAATTGACAAGTGCATTATGCCTGGAACTGTTTCTCCAGCTGAGCAGGCCTGTTTTTTTGTTTTTTCTATTCATTTAAGGCCAATATAATATTTAATAGTTCACATGAAAAAACGCCTGACCTCTTGGGCTGGTGGCGCCGCCTACCGAGACATGGTACATATGTCAACCGCCACTATTTACAGTTATACATCCCAGGTGGTGCTCCAGGGCAAACTGCGTGAGTGGTCTAACATTATTTGACCTCCTTACTTTTAAACTTATTGTATATGTGTGTATATATCTAGATTAAATTAAGCCATTAAATCTCCTCTCGCGCACGACTTGGAACTTTTACGACACTGAGAGTTAGTTGCGTCATAAAGTTTGATTAGCTTTTATATTAGGGTCAGATTTTTTTAAAATGTACAATTGGCACCTCTACATATTTAGGAATTTCTGTTAAATTCTGCTAAAATAATGATACATTTTGGGTATATCTGAATATATTCGGTGTCGCTTTGATTTAAAGTATCAGTTCTGTTATGTTAAACTGCATTTTTATCATATCGTTATCTATTTGTGTTTAAAACATGATACATGAATATGCTGCTCTCATACCATTTGAAACTTGGGCTTACTGAAGTATAGGTACTTTTTAAAATTCTACCAGAATGATGGTTATGTTTGATATCAAAATGCACCATCACATTATAACCTATTAATGGAAGGGGATTTAACCTGTTACTTGATACTTTATGTCTATTCTATGATATTAACTTTATTCTTCAGGCTGTCGTCTCAGTTTCGGACGCATTTTGAACAAAGGTTCAGCATAAGAATGTCTGTATTTAATTGATTAAAAAGAGAACAAACTGGAATCGTGCAAATTATATTTGGTTGTGCTTGAGGTTGTTCAGAAAATGTACAATTCGCCTTCACTAATTCTCTCAAATAACCCACATTTAAGACAGAAATACGCTTCAAAATGCAGTTTAACATACCAGAACTGATTCTTTAAATCAATTCGATACCAAATATAGTCGAATTTACCTAGTACTGACCACATTGCAGCCTAATTTAGCAGAATTTTCTAAATGTGTAGAACTGCCAAATGTAGATTTGCTGAAAAACCGACCCATGCATCTGAAAACAAATAGACCGACACTTTGGGGATTTCACCTGTTCTTGCTGCAAGGCTTCAACCAGTCCATATCCATAACAATTTCTGTTTTCCAAAATCCCTTGCTGCGTTGGCTTCTTGTGTACGAGGAGACAAAGTAATCCCATTCATTGAACCAATAAAATATAGCCCCAACATTATAGTTACAGGCATAATCTTACTTTTTTTTTCTTTTTAGCCACATAAGTTTACAACAAGTATAATTGCCTTTCAGTCATACCTGATGAAGCTATTTTCATGTTTATGTAGACGCTTATTAGGTGATTCTCAGAATTGCCATTTTCATGAATTAAAAATGATGAAATTCGCAAGAAGACTTCCCAGTTTGTATTGTTAAATTTGAATCGACAGATCATTACATCTTTTGTAATTTTAGTATAAGCTACTTAGTCTATTTATTTTACATCTACACATACTGATGAAGTGACTATCTGAGGGTCAGACTTTCAGAAAATGTACAATTCGCCTTCACCAATCCTCAAATAACCCACATTTAAGACATAAATGGACTTTAAAATGCAGTTTAACTTAACACAACTGATACTTTAAATCTATGCGATCCCAAAATTTGTATATACTCAGATATACCAAGTATTCATCATTTTTCAGCCAAATTTAGCAGAATTTCTTAAAATTGACGACAGAGTTAACTACAAATATTTTATTAGAAAGAAAATTTACACTATAAGAACCAAGATACATTCAATGTCGAAATTGTATAATTCGTGTGATAAGAACACACTTTTGTTATTGTACAAAACAATGATATTACCAATCATCGATTATGGTGACTTGTTTTATCGATCGTCCACACTGGCCCAACTGAAAAAACTGCAAACTTTGCAGAATTCAGCTTTTAAAATTATTTTGAAATTGCCGAAGTTGACCAGTACAAGAGAGGTCCACAAATCCTTTAACTTGCCCTCTCTCTCGACTAGAAGGGATAGCCACTTACTGGATTTGGCTTTCCTTAGATCGAGAAACGAAGATAATGTTGATAAAAGGAAAATAAGTTTAAGGAGTTTAGCGAAAGGCAAAAAATTGGTTGTTCCGACACCGAAAAATGACATTTTTAAAAAGTCGTATGTTTATTCATTAACAAATTTGTGGAACAATCTACCAGATGATATTCAGGTAACCAAAACAATAATACAATTTCGGCAATATTTGAAGACAACTTATTTGTGTGATTATGACGAATATTTGTCAGATGAATAAATCGCATATTGCTTAACAGATCATTGAGAAAATGATCAGCCACCAAATAAAAGGCACACAAGACCTTATGTAAAATCGATACATCGATACTTCTAAATCAATGTAATTACATTGTTCTTTATCTTCATGATATTGTAATCTGCTTGTATGTAACCTTTAGTCATTGTTAAATGTATAAACTGTTATGTAGTTCGTAGAATTGACCTCATATGATGGAAACTATTTACTCACTTGAGCCATGCATTAATGCAGAGTAATGATTAGAAATAGAAGGGTGATTTAAATTGAAATAAAAAAACGACTGGACATTGACTTTGAACATTGAACTATGAACAATACAACTAAAATGTCGGATTATCTTAAAAATTATCATTGTAGATCTATCAACACCCTTATGAATATTGAAGATTGGTATGTAGAGGGCTGGCTCTTGTTTTGTGTTTAACTCTATATCGGTTTTGAACAGACAGATTAATGTACAATTTAATAACCAGTACTGACCCGGGCGTGACCCGGGCGTGACCCGGGCGTGACCCGGGCGTGACCCGGGCGTGACCCGGGCGTGACCGGTGAGTGTCTTTCACGCGTGCCTTCGGCACTTGTGAAAGACACTCACCGAAAGCCACTTGCGTTTTGTGAATACGTTTCCCCATATGCAGCTCGCGTTTAGTTATATCTTAGTATTTAGAACCTGATCGTCTTAAATCTGGGTTGTTTAAGGGGATTGGTGAAGGTTAATTGTACACTTTCGGAAGACTTGACCCAGGTTATCCATTGCGATCTTTCAGTGGACCTAGAATTGTTATTTTTCTATTGTTTTACAACAATATTTTCAGTTGGGGAGGTGGGGAGGGGGGGGGGCTGCTTAGCGCTTTTAGGCGTATGATATATTTAATGTATTCATATCATTTAGGACAGGCTGGAAGACCTATTAGTAGATGCTCAAGCCCTATTCTGTATCATTTTTGATTGATGGTGAATACACATGCGACCAGTTTGGATAGAAACCTGGACCACGAACTGGATGGGTACAACTCTATTGTTAGACAAGATCGCTGTGTACTAAACCCTGATAACAGTGTTAAATTGGGTGGTGGCGTTGGGTGCTATATAAAAAATGGTTACACTTTCAAAACACACAATACTCTGAATGTATCAAATGCGAATATTGAGCTACTATGTTGTACTATTCTGTTCACTAATAAGAGGAACCTAAATATTTTTGTTGTATATAAACCGCCAGATGGCGACAAGAATGTTTTTATGGAAGAATTACTTGCTACTGTCTCAAAACCTATCTTTGACAACAATAACTGTGATGTTGTAATTGCCGGAGATTTCAATTTTAACATGTTTAATACCCAGGACCAAGCAGTCATAAATCTTACAGATATGGGTCATGAACTGGGGTTAACTCAGTTGATAAATGACACAACCAGATTTGACATTAGGGAAGACAGAGAGCGTGTCCATGAGTCCTGTCTAGATTTGATTTTTAGCAAGGAGGATTATGTGTATGCTAGTGGTGTACTCGATTTATGGGTAGCTGACCATCTGATGACATTTGTAACCCTTAGGAGACAAAAGTTCAAATCTCGCAAACCAAAAGTAATTGAATACAGAAACTATAGAGACTATACGACTGCTGATTTTATTACTAGAATTAGAAATATCGACTGGAACTGTATCATTGATTTGGAAAACCCTGAAGAGGCTTGGAATCTTTTCATTGTAAAGTTATCTACAGCCCTGTCACGCATATGTCCAGTCGTAAAGAAAAAAATTACCCTACCTAGGGAAAAATGGATGACTGACAAGCTGCTTATACAAATAAGAGATAAGGACAAAGCACTGAAAAAAGCCAAAAAAACGAGAAAACACAATGACTGGGTGACAGCTAAAAAAAAAAGAAACAGAGTTACTAACTTATGCCGCAAGGCCAGAAAAAGGTACCTGTCTAACCTAAGCATAGAAACTTTCAATGACAACAAAGAATTCTGGTCAATGGTTGGTCAGCTCATTCCCAAAAAGTCAAGAAATTCTAACAATGAAATAAATATTATTGATGACAACACTAAACTACCAGTACCCATTGAAAATGTAGCTACACATTTCAATAACTTTTTTGCCTCAATTGGAGAGAATTTAGCAGCACAAATTGATGCGCCATGGACTTTTATAGGGCAAGAGTGTGAACAAACCTTGAATGATGTGTTTACAAATCCAGATGAGATTGTAAAAATTGCACAAGATATCAATGTCAACAAGGGTAGCAATATTCCATTCATAAAGTCGTTTGTTTTCAAAGATGTATTCAAAGCGATACCCTCTGTCTTGAGTCACATATTTAACCTCATATTTGCTTCAAATTTGATTCCAAATTCCTGGAAAAAAGGATGTGTCACACCGTTGTTCAAAGGCGGAGAAGCCTCAGTAATTTCTAACTATAGACCTATAACCCAGCTTCCTATTCAGTCAAAATTATTAGAAAAGGTTATTCACAGTAGACTACTAGATTTCTTTGAAAATCACAATGTCCTTTCCAATAGACAAAATGGTTACAGAAAATCAAGATCGACTGTAGACACAATCTCTGACTTAACAGACGACATACTAAAAGACAGGAACAATGCTAACACCTCTTTCGCTGTATTTTTTGACCTAAAAAAGGCATTTGATACGGTGAACCACAATGTACTTTTAGCTAAACTAGACAAATATGGTATTAAGGGCAACTTGCTTGCCTTGTTGCATAACTACCTCTCAGGGAGAACACAAACAACAGTTTGCAATGATACTGAATCTTTGAGTGCTAGTATAAATTATGGAGTCCCCCAGGGATCTATCCTGGGGCCCCTGCTTTTTCTTATCTATGTAAATGATGTAGAACATTGTCTTGTTCATAGCAAAGTAAAGCTTTTTGCAGATGACACTGTCATATACTGTAGCCATAAGAACACTGACACCCTGAATGTACTACTGCAAGAAGATACTAACAATTTTTTTCGTTGGTGTGAGTCTAATAAATTGACATTGAATGTAACCAAAACTAAGACAATGCACCTCAGAGGTGTTCGAAGCAGAGTAAATCATGTTAAACCAAATATTATCATTAGTGGTACTCAGCTTGATTGTGTAGAATCTTACAAATACTTGGGCATTACATTAGACGCCAATCTCAAATATGATATGCAAGTGCGATCTACCCATAAAAATGTGAGTCATAAAATGTACCTCCTCAAGAGAATTTCTAAACTGGTGCCACCACAGGTTCTTCTAAGAATTTACAAGGTATTTATACTCCCATTGTTAGATTACGGTGATGTTATCTACAGCGGATGTGCAGCAAGGCACATTGACAAACTGCAAATTTTACAAAACAAGTGCCTAAAAATTGCACTCAAACTCCCAAAGTTAACAAATACACTACTTATTCACAGAATAGCCAGAGTACCAATGTTAGTGGACAGGAGGAGGGCTCATATCCTAAACCTTGCCTTTAAACGAAGCCAAAAACCAGCCTTTGTTGACCAAAATGTAAGACAGACCAGACAATGGCAGGCACCAGTGCTGTTCTCCAATAGGCCAAACATTGTGTCTTATGACCAAAGTGTCCAAAGAAAAACTGCGTTATTATGGAACAATCTCGATGTTGACACAAGAAACATAAATGATTATAAGGTCTTCACAGCCTTAACCAAGGCTGAATGTATGTTACCTATATTCTCTTAAAACCGTAAATATCCTCCTATCTCTCACCCCTCATCCTATCATTGTAGTTGTCTCCTAGTTTCTTCTTTTAGCGAGTCTCTTTCTATTTGTTACATGCATAAACAAGTTACAGTTTATAGAACCCAAAGGTAATAGCCACTCAACCAGATTTAACCATTCAAATGGTTAAAACTGAGGCTCATTTCCTACCAATTATACACATGTCATTGTACTCTGCAAGAATAGATTGTATATTGTCATATTATTTTGTGTATCGATTAATAAACGTTTCTAATAAAAAAAAATAAAAAAATATATTGATACATAGTATGTGGACGAAATTTATTGATTGTGTATATCGATGCGTATCTGCGGTCATCCTAATAGTTATATTTCTCTAATTTACTAGATCTGGAGCTGTTGCTAACACTTATTTCATACATAAAGATCTGTAGGAGTATTTGTAGTATACAAGTAGATTACCTAATGGTTAGAATAATTAGAACCTCACTGATCACAAATCCAATTTCCTGCGACTTGCGACGGAAACAAACCTATTTTTTGTTCTTATACCATGCGATTCTTTGCAACATCGTTGAACAATATTAAGGAATTATATTCCTTACACCTTAAAACTGCTACCATACATAGCACTAGCATCCTCAAGAAGTCCCTGACTCCCTGAAACAATCCTCAATACTCTGGGCAGAACAAAACTAGAAGTCGAAAGCTGGTCACAGCACCAGTTGTAGTGGATTTCACGCATAGTACACAGTTCCAGTTCGGCTCTTATCTTATCCTAATAAAGAATTCAAATACCCAACACAGACATACTCTAGCGTTCATTCTTTATTTTACAGATTCTCGGACACAAAGCTTGGAGCAGCTTGTCAATGTAGGTCTGCCCGAGGCAGGTGTAGCAGTACACATCAGGCAGAAGGTACACATCATCGCTGTTAAAAGTTAGTGATAAAATGGACAATAGAGGCACAAATCCTATTTATAACGGAAATCCTAGCTTGGATACATCCGTGGTTTACCTGGTGTTACTCACCAGTAACACACTCTATACAAAATCCCCTACATGAGGATAGTCTTCATGGCCAAGTATACACATGCTTGTACAGTTGTGAAAAATTGTAATAGTATTTCCAATTATTTGTAAATAATCAATTTTAAGTTCTTTAATGAGTCAATTATTAGCTCTTTCATCTTTAAAAATGCAAACTCATTTATAGGACAGCTTCTGTTGTAACTAGCCAAAGGTAAAAGTTAGGATCTTTACCAACATTATTGTTACTGGAAAACAACAATAATTGTGGTAATAAACACATCCAATAATAAACAATTTCAAGGATCCTTCAAAATTATGTCCCTACACCAACAGGATCGAGCCACTCATCTTGATAAATTACACACCACAGGCAATCCTTCATCCATGTTTGGCAGTGCAAATCGCACATGATTACATTATCAAGCACATTTTACACTTCCGATTTGTAGGTTCACTGATCTCCTGCCCATGAGGATCAAACCATCTACAATTATGTAGCTTCACCCTCTCATTGATCTTGCTCAACTGTGAGGAAACCGACTGTGCTGCATTCACATACAGATGTATCATATTAAGCCCAATCTTTACCCCTTTCTTTTCACGCTTACAAAGTCTGCCCCCAAGGCTGTCTGAGACTAAGTCTGAAACATGCACATAACCATTAGTTACGCAAACCCACTTCAGATATTTACTGCCCAGCAGTACATGTGAGGAGCTGATGGCTTGTAGCAGAGCCATTACAGCCAGACATTTACCTTGTTGATGTTCATCAACAGGAATGGTTGACTCACCAAGCCACACATATAAAGTCTTACATGGTGGAATCTGTTCTAATGCAAACTGATGTTGTTGTGAGGAGAATGCCTCTACAGGCAAAGTAAGTGATAGTGAATGTTGTGTATGATAATCCAAGATAAGGTTCAGCTCTTGATATTGATCCTTTAGAGGTGCATGGGGAGAAACCTTCCACTGCTCTAGTGTATGAGCCATATCTCCAGGGCAGGAAGCTACCACTTTGTACTCTCTATCCCCAGTCTGCTCTACTTGTCCATACCTGTCTGTATCTGGAATCAGGAACCTGTTGAACTCTTCTCCCTCATGAGTGAACCATCTACATTCATCTAGCTCCACCCTCTCATTGATTTTGCTCCACAGTGTGGAAACTGACTGTGCTGCATTCACATACAGATGTGTCTCACCAAACACAACCGTTACTCCTTTCTTCTTCAGCTCTACAAGTCCCTCTCGACAGCTGTCTGAGACTAAGTCTGAAACATGCACATAACCTTTAGATACGAAAACCACGTTCAGATATTTACTGTCCCGCAGCACATATGAGGAGCTGATGGCTTGTAGCAGACCCATTACATCCAGATATTTACCTTCTGGTTGTTCATCAACTTGAATAGCAGACTCACAAAGGGCCACACCTAAAGTCTTACATGGTGGTATCTGTTCTAATGCAGACTGATGTTGCTGTGAGGAGAATGCCTCAACAGGCAAAGTAAGACATGAAGAATGCTGTGTCCTATAATCCAAGATAAGCTGCAGCTCTTGATATTGATCCTTTAGAGGTGCATGAGGAGAACACTTCCACCGTTCTAGTGTATAGGCTGCATCACCAGGGCAGGAAGCTACCACTTTGTACCCTAAATCTCCAGTCTGCTCTACTTGTCCATACCTGTCTGTACCTGGAATCAGGAACCTGTTGAACTCTTCTCCCTCATGAGTGAACCATCTACATTCATTTAGCTTCACCCTCTCATTGATCTTGCTCCACAGTGTGGAAACTGACTGTGCTGCATTCACATACAGATGTGTCTCTTTTAACACAACCCTTACCCCATTCTTCTCCAGCTGTAGACGTTTGTCACAAAGGCTGTCTGAGACTAAGTCTGAAACATGCAGATAACCATTAGATACCGCAACCGTCTTCAGATGTTCACTTTCCTGCAGCACCTGTGAGGAGCTGATGGCTTGTAGCAGAGGCATTACAGCCAGACATTTACCTTCTGGTTGTTCATCAACAGGAATAGTTGGGTCACTAAGAAACACATGTAAAGCCTTACATGGTGGTATCTGTTCTAATGCAGACTCATGTAGTTGTGAAGAGAATGCCTCAATAGGCAAAGTAAGTGTTGAGGAATGCTGTGTCTTATAAGTCAAGTTAAGGAGCAGCTCTTGATATTGATCCTTTAGAGGTGCATGAGGAGAACACTTCCACCGTTCTAGTGTATGAGCCATATCTCCAGGGCAGGAAGCTACCACTTTGTACTCTCTATCCCCAGTCTGCTCTACTTGTCCATACCTGTCTGTATCTGGAATCAGGAACCTGTTGAACTCTTCTCCATCATGAGTGAACCATCTACAATCATGTAGCGCCACCCTCTCATTGATCTTGCTCCACAGTGTGGACACTGACTGTGCTGCATTCACATGCAGATGTGTCTCAGTTAAACAAATCTGTACCCCTGTCTTCTTCAGCTCTACACTTGAATCAAAAAGGCTGTCTGAGACTAAGTCTGGGACTAAGTCTGAATCATGCAAATAACCTCTATATACTATAACAATCTTCGGAGATTTACTTTCCAGCAGTACATGTGAGGAGCTGATGGCTTGTAGCAGAGGCATTACATTGAGGCTATTACCTTGTGGATGTTCATCAATAGGAATAGTTGACTCACCAAGCCACACATATAAAGTCTTACAAGGTGGTATCTGTTCTAATGCAGACTGATGTTGCTGTGAGGAGAATGCCTCTACAGGCAAAGTAAGTGTTGAGGAATGCTGTGTGTCATAATGCAAGTTAAGGAGCAGCTCTTGATATTGATCCTTAAGAGGCGCATTAGGAGAACACTTCCACCGTTCTAGTGTATGAGCCATATCTCCAGGGCAGGAAGCTACCACCTTGTACTTTCTATCCTCAGTCTGCTCTACTTGTCCATACCTGTCTGTACCTGGAATCAGGAACCTGTTGAACTCTTCTCCCTCATGAGTAAACCATCTACATTCATATAGCGCCACCATCTCATTGATCTTGCTCCACAGTGAGGAAACTGACTGTGCTGCATTCACATACAGATGTGTCTCTTTTAACCCAACACTTACCCCATTCTTCATCAGCTCTACAAGTCCCTCTCGACAGCTGTCTGAGAGTAAGTCTGAAACATGCAGAAAACCATTCAATACACAAACTATCTCCAGATATTCACTCTCCTGCAGCACATGTGAGGAGCTGATGGCTTGTAGCAGAGGCATTGCATCCAGGCATTTACCTTGTGGATGTTCATCAACAGGAATAGTTGACGCAGGAAGAAACACATTTAAAGTCTTACATGGTGGTATCTGTTCTAATGCAGACTGATGTTGCTCTGAGGAGAATTCCTCTACAGGCAAAGTAAGAGATAATGAAAAAACATAACCCAATATCAGGAATTTATTCTTTAGGGTCACAAGAGGTGTGTAGGGTCCAGCCCTCCATTGCCCTAGTACCTCTGCCATATCACCGGGACATGTAGCTGCTACACCACCACCTTCCCCATTGGCAGACAATATCTCCACATGTCGGTCTGTGCCAGGTACCTGGTATCTATTGAAAAGTTCTCCATCAGGAGTGAACCACTCACATGTTTCAAGCTCCAACATTTCCTCGACCCTGTCCATTAACGCTAGATTTGACCCTTCTTTATCCACAACAATTTTTGTATGATGCATTGTGATAGCAATCCCATCTCTCCCGCCATTTGTGAGGCACTTCTCTTGTTTAACAGAGAGTAACTTAGATACTAACAAATAACCATGATGCACATTCACTTTCCTCACACCTTTGTTACAAAGGTGTGTGTAAGTGGAGAATATAGACTGAACAATAGGCAATGCATCCCAACACTTATCCTTTGGATGCTTGTGAACTGAAATTTGTATCTCGCTGAGATATATGTCTAAAACTTCACAAGGTGGTATTTTGTGTAAGACTGCAGAATGTCCGTCTACGGTAAATTTGTTCAATGATTCAGACTGATATTGACAACTGTATGATGAATAATGCAACAGTACTTCCTGAGTAGTCATGCCACCATATGGACCTGACGTCCACTGTTTGAAACCATTTGTCACATCACTTGGATCACATGCTTGTATACCACACAACTGGCCTTCCTGCATCATGTGTACCCATTTGCATGTGTCATGCACACTGTAGTATGCTCCGAATTCGTCCTCCCTGTAACAACAATTTTAATTTAAATAATGGCAAATGCTGCTGAGCTTAGTTGCTCCCTTTAATATACTTGGCGAGATAAAGTTAAACAATCTATTTAAAACTCAAGAGAACCTCTCCTCTTTCATCCAATATCTCTTCTCTTGTTCCGAAACATAGCAAACACTTCTTTTGTATCTGAAATTGGTGTGACGAATGCAAACTGTATTTCTTGTTGTAGCCTATTTCCATTCTATATCTGAGATCTTCATATACTTCTCACATATTTGTTTAACATTTAAAATGTAATATATGTGTACATGCACATTCATACTTATGGCAGTATATCTTGTTCTATTATTTATTGCGCTTTGTGGTCATTATTCTACTGGATCTCAAGAATAAAAAAGTAAAAATGCAATACTTTTAGATGATAATTCTCTTCAAACTGTTTCCCTGGGCTGTTACTTATTATTCTAACATGCAGAGGGTAGCTGTTTAGAAGTTTATTTTAATATTAAGTTCTACAATTAAGTTCTAAAAATCAATACAAATCATGGACTATTTACCACCTTCCTAAAGCATCTCATATCAAAGTACTCTTTTCACAATATTGATTTCATGTCCCTATTCTCAATTATATTATCCATTGTATATCAGCTCATATTTCTAACCTATATCTCAAATATTTATGACATTCTATGCAGCAATGCACCAATCTAAATGTCAGAATAAGAGGATTCACATCATCAATCAGGGTACCCCAAAGATGTCTATCATCAGTGAATCGACAGAGACACTTAAATTTATTCTCTGCATGGTTGAATAAGTTACCTGCTCTTCCTATAGCAGCGCAATACATGGTTATAATGGACTTACTTTGAGTAATGACATGGCATCATCTGACCTAATGTCCGTTGGAACACTGAATCCCGTACTTGCGTGTCTAGGACAGAAAGACATTCAGTAATGCGACGTCCAAGGTTCCCATCCTGTACTTCCGTTAATATTTTCCAGGCATCGTTTTTGTCTGAGTGACTACCGCTAAATATTTTGTGAATCTCTGTCACTAGTTCATTAAATTCCAGTAGCAATCCCTCATTTCTAATTGTTTGGGATTTTATGATCATCAGCAGTCCATCACCTGATTCCAACTCAGCAACAACTTTCTCAATTAGTTCATCATACATTATTCTGATCTTGTTGTAGATTGAGTCGATTGAGACCATTTCATCATGTTTGGGCTCTGATATAAGCATCAGTCCTATGATGAAAACAAATTGAAAGACTTTTTCATTGTTTCTCTCAGTTTTCTTGGAGAGAGCCTGAAAGATGATAAGTTGCAAATCCAGCCAAACATCTTTCGAGCAAAGGTACATCAATATCAATTGTTGTATGTCTCCTCGGAGAGATATAACGCCCTCTGCTGCCCAAAAGTCAAGAAAGGACTTGTGATATGGCTGGTAAATCCATGTCCGCTCCGCTGTGGTTGGGTCTTCATGGTCTTTCACCAGGAGCTGTACCAAAGGGAACGCCAGACATAGGCTAAACTTTTCAAACAACTTCTCTGTGATGCCATCTTCCTCCTTGATGATATAGTACAGCATCATTTGATGGAACGTTGAGGCTGTGGCTTCATTCCACGGCTCTCTGCTACTGCTAAGATGTTCCCGTTTTGCTTCAAACCTCTCCAGTTCATGGTAAAAATCATAGGTGGTCATTTCCCCAATAGAACAGACTGTGATGGAATTCATCAGCACAAGGTGGCAGATAATCGTTAATCGTAAAGGGTTCCTTAATATTGCTGCGATCATTTCATTTTCGGAATATTTGTCATGGAAATAACATTCTAACTCTTTGAGTCCCACATTTTCTTCATGGTTTGCAATGTATTTCCTGATGTATTCAAGGCCTTGCATTACACTAAATCCATGAGTTTCAAGCTGCCTATCAAACAAGCTGTTATCAACCCCGGCTTTGTTGTCTCTTGAAGAAACAAGAATCAATGGATTACCATCCTTACGGCTTTTGTCCACAAAGTCTTGTATTGACCGTCTGGCATTGTCGTCCACTAATTCATCCATACCGTCTATCACAACTTGTAGCACTAATATCTCACTTTGTCTTGCTTCTTCATAGAGCAGTTGACGATGTTTCCCCAAGATTTGCTCTTGAATTGCCCTCCAAACATCACCTTCCTTTATTTCTTTCGCTTTTAAGAAGACATGAAGATCACTTGATGATGTCTGAGTGTCCTTACAAGCCTCATGTACCATACTTCGCAGGAAAGTACTTTTCCCAGATCCAGCAGGCCCTGACAAAAGTACAGATGTAGGAGCTGGTAATATCTCTGGTTCGGGGGAGGTATCGGATGAGTTTTCAGCTGTCTGGTGTTCAGCAAAGCTTTTGGATGTCTGTGGGTCAGTGATGATTCTTGATGTCTGACATTTAGCAAACAATTTGAATTTCTGGTCAAGGCCTTCTGATATCGGGTAATCAGCAAATATTTCAGACTTTGCTATTTGATGTCTTTTGCTGGAAGAAGAATTTAGATGCAAGTGACTCATTTTATTACAGGAATACTATTACAATGTACCATACATATCTTCAATACTGTACCAAACATTGTTTACATTCCTTTCTGTGTACTGAATTTCTTTTTCCACTTTCTTTTCTCTGTATCCTCTATGTATATAGCGGTCTGGCCACTGTCAACAAAATTGTTGGCGATGCGTTGGCAATGAGCTAGTTGAAGATAGTTTTGTAAAAATCTAATCGACTACCCCTTCATCAATCACACCTTTGGCAAAACAAGCAATGAATGGCAATGAGTGGGCGATGTGAAAATTGCATCGGTAAGGGTAGTGATGAACATCAAACATGTTTGATATTTCCTGTCGATGTGATTTTGCATTTGTGCATTGTCAATCAAGGTAATGTTTGTAGTGATGCATTGGTGATCTCTAGAGAATGCGATTACATATATGTAAAAGCAAGAGAATTAGTTATATAGTTGCCAATCTTATTCTGGATGTTGATGCAAAGACTCTTCATTGACAAGCATCATCGGCAATTACAACAACTTAGCATCAACATTGCGTCAACTTGGTTTTGTAAGCAGTAGCCGGACCACTTATGTTTTGATTATGGGATTTTAAAATTCAATAACATTTGGAGTCGATAAAAAATTATGCACTGAACTAAAATTCAATTTTCACTACTAAGGACAAATATGCAAGTAATAATAATTTAAATAGCATGAATGTTCATGAGCGATGAAGACTGGAATACATGTGCCTTTCATTTATATCTATAATTACATGTGATTTACCTTTTGGGTCCTTGCCGTCGGTTTATCAGAATTTCAACCTGGATGTAGTTTGCCCTAAGATCAAACACTTGTGATCGAAAGATATCCTGGACAGAAACCTGCATGATCTGTGTGGATAGAAGCTTGTTATGCGCCTTAATTCCTGCATTGAAAGAAGGAAATGAGGAATTATTTCACTTCAATGCCGTCAGCAGTGGCCTGTTGCTCCATCTTCTCACTAACTATTTCTCCACACACGTCCAACGGCAAAATAGTAGACTTGAAAACAGAGCAAAGGGCCCCTTTCACAGTTTGACAGCGAAATCAGTTTCATTAAACGATATGTATTTCCAACCAAGGTATATGTATATGACACATCTCCTGAGGCCTGTTCTATAAGCTAAGGAGTACATTTTGTGTGGGAATTCTTCCACCTGTTGGTAGGGATAGCATCCTTTCTATAGGCTTTCCTCATGCAGTGTGGGAATCCACACATACAATCTTCCTTTCCTTAGCTTTTATGATAAGCCCCAATGGGTCTAGGGCAAACTATTTCAGAAGCAGGACCATTGGAGCCAGAAAATTATATAAAGATTCCTTACAGCCTTTCTGCTCTGTTAAGAAGTAAATAGCTACTGCTTTGACTTCTGCCCCAAAGCTATCAATCTTATTATTTCATGGTCTTATTAGTTCAACCCGTCTGGCTTCCATATGAATGAATAAGTATAATAACTTTACTTTAACTGATTTTGATGTAAAAAGTGTCAGAATATTTGCAGAGCTATGTATTTGAGCAAATGGCAAAACACAAATACATTCGAACATACTTCGAAAAGTTGTTCGAATGTATTTGTGTTTTTTATGGTGAAATAAACTACCATGTTATGGTGGTTGAGGCCATCCCTTCTTCACTGTTATTATTATGCATCTAGTTACAGCCTGCAGAGTCCTCTAGATATGGTTAGTATATTAATATAGTATAGACCTAATTTTGCATTTATGCTGTAAAAACAAATATGTGAATGTAATTCATAACTGTAACCTAATTCCTACATATGTATTGATATATGCTGCTATAAACCATAATAATATCATTATAATGAATGTATTTCTCCACTCACCTTCTTTTACTTTTTGTTGCCTCTGCTCTATGGATGCATTTTGGCAAAATTTCCTTGCTTCCGAATCAACTACAAAACATAATACATTGATTTTTTTAAAAAAATTAGTTATTAAGACGATGCAACCACCGATAACCCTTCTTATCCACATGCATTGCCAGCAATTACATCGTCTTTGCATCGACTTTGCATTGACAACATTTTGTTGACAGTGGCCAGACCGCTTTACTGTAATATGAACCCTACAAATTTCTTTTCCTCTGGGCATCAGTTTCTGTAGCTGGAGCTTCATTCGGCCAGACGTCGCATTATCATGTAGATTTCGACTAAAGCGGTGCAAACTTGCGGCGTGTAGACACATGGTTTCTGAACTCGCCATTCATTTATTACTTGATTTCCATAGAGGAAAACTTCGCTATCGGGCTAAAACAACATTTAAAACATTTCTACCGATTCAAATCTTTTATTTATTTCTTTTTTAAGTCCCTAGACACACGGATACGGCATTCGTAAACCGGAAGTCTGATGCTTGGTTGCATGCAAAAAGTGGAAGCTTCGTTTGTTTCTGGAACGGAGAGTGCGGCTGACGTAAACCACATTCTGAAGTTATGATTACGTGTACATATGTGATATTGGTTAGAAATAGGTAAAATAATCTAAATATTAGAATGTGATGGGTTAAAATGTGTAAAACATCCTGATTTGGATGTTATAAAGGCTGCATTTGACTCGGTCCTTTCCATGTCAGATGTAAAATAGTAACCTGTGTATTGGAGTTAAGGAGTTAAATTATTGGAGTTCTTCACGCTGTAAGTACATCTTCGGGCCTTGGGGTTTATTTTCAAGCAAATGCCTCAGACACAATATCTCGAGAAATTAATCACATAATAAATTGATTGCATACATTTTATTTGACCTGTGAAGAAAAGAAATTCACTCTAATTCCACTTACACTCTCGATGTTTTTCTTGTTGCTGACGTTGCACAGCCCAAGCATGGGTCAGGTGCTGTGGTTCGATACCCAGTTGTCTTATTACATGGTCTTCGTGGTGGTCCTTGAGGGATCTGAGGAAACCAACCAAGCGCTTCATATCTCCACAATTAAGATGTTTAAGAAGACTCCTAGCTTTAAGGTGGTCTGGGCTCCGTGCCTGGAAACGTTGTTGATTGTTATATGAAATAGTTGTGAATAACCTCTTTTAATAGATTGTATTTTGACTGGGTCACATAGAAGAAGACATACAATTCATTGATTATAGTTGCAATATTCATACAATCAATATTTATACAGTGTTTGTTTGCTTGCATAGATGGCAATAAGGTCCAGTTTTCCGCTTGCCACTCAAAAAGTGTAACAATGCTAGTAGATCAAATAATTGAATTAAGGTTATGTGTACTACACTGTGGCAAAGTAAGTAATCATACAAACTGATATAATGAATGGAATGGGGTAAAAGTAGGTGATGGTGGCCTCAATCTAACACTAAGTCACTGTATTTAACTTAGCCCTTTAGGGGAAGCAAACTCTTTTTGGTATTATCTTGTATGCAACCGTATACATGTATTAACTGTAAACTCTACTAGATTATAGTTCTACCACCACCTGTATGGTAACAGCTAGAACACCTGGTAATTATTCTAGAAGCTAGTCAATCATTTGCGATGTGTTTGAGGTAAAATGAGTCATGAGTGGCAAAATTCATATTTTTAAAAGCGTTTCATTGATGTGATTTCTTTGTTGAAATGTTTTTTGCGTGCTTGCTAATAAAGAGATATCGCTTTAACTTTTTATTCATGAATGACATAATATATAAGCACTTATTAGACTGTTTACCATCATTGGAACCCGCTTAATCTCACCTCTAGACATAATGATGTCTCTAAATCCTTTGTTTGCGATTTATGACTCACTTTACTGTAAAACATTTTGTAAATTCTCTCCACATTATAATATACATGTATTATTTTGACAAATAAATTATTTTCATATCATATGAAGGAGGATTGATAATTGAGGCACACTACTGTGGATCGTCCTGGGTACGACCACAAAGTACCTTTCTGTCTCGTTTCTCTCTCTCTCTCCCTTCTTCTCTATCTCTTATTTCCTGGGTATGCTCAGAAACTGCCTCCCTCCCAGCTCTCCCGCCCGTGATATAACCATATTAAATGTGTTGATAAGGGCGTGAAGCAACCAATCTCACTCACTCACACTACTGTGCACACATACCTCTATGGTCTCCTCATCAAGGTCAGACACAACATCATACTGTTTAAGTGAGCTCATGAGTGATGTCACCTGTAATATCTTTTCTAAAGTAGGTCCGCGGTCCTTCAGAATCTCAGCGAATTTCGTCTCCACTACTAGCTCATTATCTGTAATATAGAGCAAGCATTAGTACACTAATTGAAAGCTATTTTTGACAGGATTGCCAGAGCCAGAATAAGAACTGATTGGAGAAGGTGAATTGAATTACGTGTGTTATTCTTATGGGTTTCCATGAGATTACCATTGTACTGCAAAAAGTCATATGAAGAATTGTGAAATTGTAAAAATTGCATGTGTTAAGGGAAAGGTAAGATCAAATGTTTAGACACAGATACTGATGAGGACATGGATCAATTCCAAAACCTGTACCGGATGTTTTAAAATATATGAAACTGAAAGTATATATAGTTCAAACATACACAAAATATGATACATTTAGACGAGCTGAACAATGGAACTACCATTCTTCAAGCTTGTCTTGACATGATTATAAACCTCCATTGTGCCATTTGGTATAATAATTCAACGTTAAATGTGAATGTATTTATCAAATAATTAATGCATACTACTGCTATATTTAAGGCACAAACTCACCATGATACATGTCAATCAGGCTTGTGCCCTCTGGCCTGAAGCCGCTGCCCCATCCTGGCACTCCTCCTGTTGCCATTCTATAAACAGGAAAGTCAATGTTAAAGCAGAATGCTCATCTCCATCAAAACATGAATTTGTCTATTTAGTGGTATAAATTATTCAATCCAGACCCATCCAATCTAGATAGAGTATTCATGGTTTGGCCTGTTCTTCTCAGTGTAAAATTCCAGTATCTCCCAACATTATTATTTACAGGACCCGCTGAAATCTCACTTGTTCATTCTGAGTCTAAAAACATAGGAATCGAAAATGTAAGGATAACACTGGTTGGAGAGGATATATGAAGAAGCCAATTAATTGCACTGTTAATGGTCCTATTAATCCCATTTGATCCAGTTTGCAACTGTGACCATATTTGTGTGTACTCTGGAAACAAATATCTCTGTTTAGGTATTGCATTTGTTTTCAAAAGATATGTTTTTCAGGCTGAATAACAATGATACAATAATACAAAATTAATTTACTCTACATGCAATCTATATTGACATAAATTCATCCCGAAATATACTAATTATCATTTTAAATTTTCTGAATCAGTTTGTTTTGTTTTTTGGTGCCGATACAAAAATTAAATACCTTGAAGCTGCTTAAGAGATAAAACCACAAAGTATACCATCACTATTTACCAGTTGGATGAGATAAGTCAAGTGTGATTTTCATATTACTTATAGATGATCTTGGTAGATAGCACAGTGAACCGATCAGAGTTAGACATAATAATAACACTCAAGCAATAATCACCGCAATGTTGCCTTTAGGTAGGTTTTCATATCTGCCCATTTGTCTGCCTTTATGTGTGGCAGGAGCTTATCCCACATAGAAGGGCCTTGCAATTGGGGAGATTTAGCTTTTTTTTAGCATTTAAACAGATAAGGTTTGGACCTTCAGCTGACCTCGTCTTGCAAGTCATAACTTGTAAAAAGTCTTGCTCGTTGGCCTTATTAGACATTAGATATTTGTTATTTAGTATGCTTTTCATTTCATTTGTGGATAAATTGTTATTACCGAAAGTTAGGCTGCAATTTTGCCAATACTATGTAAATTTGAGTATATTTGGCATTGTATTGATTCTAGCAATCTAGTTTTGAACTTTATTTTTGTCTGAAATTTGGGTTATTTAAGAGGATTGGCAAAGCTGAATTGTACATTTTCTGAAGATCTGTTCCATATGTGATTTGACAATGAATTTCAATATATTCTCATCTACATAATACCATAGAAATTAACTTACCTCAATTGCGTGTGAATGCACTGGCTGCAGCCAGAATACCAATAGGGAGAATTTTGTCTGCGTTGGGGAGAGTTGACTTGGGGGAGGGGGGCAGAACACTAGGACGAGAAACCCAATGTTGCCTCACCAGTAGGAATTTGCATCCTGCCCCCCAGGTTTTAGATTGTAGAAAACTAACAATAAATCATGCTGATCTAGAGGTACAGAATTAAGAAGAAACCTTGAAATGTACCAGGGTAATGTAGTGAAGCGTAGTAGTTGGAGATAATAGAGTTCCCGCTACTCTGACCAGTGCTATCCACACAATGCCTGGTGTATGATTCTTATTGGAGATATATATTATGTATTATCTCACCTTAGCAATCAATATTTTCCAGTTTTATCAGCTTCGGGAGGTATCAAGATGAACTCTTGGTTATCTCATGATCGTTATCTATGATTTAGACACACTTGCATATCATAGGAACTGTGCTGGAGGTAGAAACATAATGAAACAAATTATTCCATAAATGAAAAAAAAATTAAAATCAATATTAAATAATTGAAATAAAATGTGTTTGACAATTGTGTTCATTACACCTTTCTGCTTGAAGAATTGTTTTTCTGTAGCAACCTTTTCTGTGATATTTGTGCACTTTTATTGGTTATTTTTAATCCGAATGATTGTAAAACAATAACATAGGATTAGTTCAGAATATTGGCTAAATGTAATGCTTGTTTTTCTTGAATAAAACAAATAATAAATCTAAAATCAGAGTCTGTTTTTTTTATTCTCCATGAACTAGAGTTGCGACCCTTACTTCTACTCCTGCAAGCAGAACATTTGCACTCTCTATCAATCTTAACAAACACTCCGTGACACAGGATTTAATACGGCAACTTTTTTTCCACATTTGATAGCCTGATTAGATGCACATGCCCTACAGGTGTTAGTTTTTAATATCGTATTCGAAATTTATTCGAAATTTAATGAGTGATTAGAACACCCCCTTATAAATGCTCGATAGCCCGTTGGTATTATTATCATTTAACCCTTGCTCTAAATTCTTTTGTTTTTATAACGTAATGCCAGAAGTCACTTGTGTCAATTTTGCTTTTGCTGTTTAAATCTAAACTCTAAGCTTTAAACTCATATTTGATAGTATGTATTGTTATGCTTCCAATTCACGTTCTACCTCCTGATAAATATTTCATCAAATGTCTGATATCTCTTGTTCAACACCTAGTCTTCGGCCACAGTCAATATTCTTATCACCTGCCTTGATGCTAATATATGTTACCAACTTTGTTAAGATTGATTGTTCACTGCATACCAATACTGTAAAAATAACAGTGAGCCTGTAGACCTCCCATAGCTGGAGAATTGCTCTCTGATAGCGATAAAAAAATGGAAAATAAACGTTTCTAAAACTAAAATAAAAAACCTAAATGATGTAGCAGAAATAAACATTGAACGTTTAATTGTGTTCATCGATTTTTAATAATGTTTTAACAATTGTTAAGATTTCTAGGAATGGCTAGTGAGATCAGTTAATATATTTTGCACGTACTCATGAATATTTCCGGTAAAACAATTCTTCATATATTGTTCCGATGAATTATTATTTTCAACTAAATGAAAATTTACCACAGAATTTACAGGAATATCAAATAATATTGAATATACATAATGGTGGTTAGGTGCTTCCAATCGAAATATCACCGAATATAATCTTGCCTTTACTTGAGTCATTACAAACTCACGGATATTATTTAAGTGGTCACCTTTGGATGCGCAGAATGACTCATGATTAAAAGAAGGGGAAAGCAATACTGGTATGACATGATAGTGATATTTCTATCTTTTTTTAAAACATTTTGATTGCAGGGCAAGTATGTACAGTGTCGTTGCAGTAATCTTGATACTGAATCATTTGAGAACTTTTGCTAGCAGAGATATGTAAGTTAGATTTTAAGCCTTATGCAGTGTCAATGTATTGATCTATGCTATTGTATATGACCGGAGCGGGGAATTTCCAAGAGTGATAACAAGATCTGGCTTAGGTGTTGTTTTGTCCCCAATCTGAAAGGATATAAACGTGAAATAGGAAAAATCAAAAATATCCAAGACTTTTCTTTTTGGAATATCCAATACCTTTTTGTCAACTTTCTTTTCCTTTTTGCCAATGTCCTTTTCCTTTTCGGATTATCATTTTCCTTTTAGGAATATACTTTTCCTTTTAGGAATATACTTTTCCTTTTTGGAATATCCTTTTCTTTTTGGAATATCCTTTTTCCTTTTCCGAATATCCACTCCTTTTCACCCAAATGTACCATGATGTATTCCTACCCCAACATGACTGGGAGGGAGAAGGAGGCTGAGAGGGAGAGGGAGGGTGGGTGAGCGGGGGAGGGTGGGGGGGTGAGCGGGAGGGGAGAGGGAGAGAGGGAGAAAGAGAAAGGAGGAGAAGATACATTGGATGTGTTATGTAACACTGCTACACTACAAAGATAGCTGGTGTGCCCACAGTCAGGGGTAGTGGATAATGTTACATAACACTGAGTCACTACCCATGTGAGTTAGATGTTCAGAAAATGTACAATTCATCTTCACCAATCCTCTCCAATAACCCAAATTTCAGACCAAAATAAAGTTCAAAATACAGTTCAACCTAACCAAACAGATTGCTAGAATCAATGCAATACCAAATGTACAGGAATATACATAATATTGACCAAATTGCAGCCTAATTTAGCAGAATATACTAAATGTGTACAGCTGCCAATTGTACATTATCTGAAAATCTGACCCATGTCTGCTTTTGTATGGGTAGAAAAGGAGTGTACCAGGTAGGAAATCGATTGGAAAAGAAAGACCAAATCTTGACATAGGTATCAGAGGAGCCAGACATGGCTTTTCATGTAGGGGAAATAGGACATACAATAGGAGACATAGGAAAAAGGTGCCGTGACATACTTTTCTGTGGTGATTATTTAAGGGAAATAGTGGAAAAGGAGGCTGACATGGAGAAATCGCCACAGACATGGAACTTTTGGATCTGGAAATAGTCAAATCTGCCCGAACATAGGAAGTTAGCAGTTGGAAAAGAATTTGTAATATGAGAAATAGCTTGTACCACAGAGGAAAAGTCTGTACGGATTTCATCATTAGTACATATGTCTACTTTTGGACGCAACAGGTGTTGTGTGCAACTTTTAGAGTTTGCTTATCGATGAAGTTTGAACATAGAGATTCGATAAATTAAGCACAATGAATATAATATAATGTGAATAAGCACTTAGATCAGAAAGAAACTTGGGAGAATCCCCAATTACTGGCATGAATAATAAAATGTGATGTGTTTCAGGAAAATGAGTCATAAGTCGCAAAAAATAGATTTTGTGATACCATTATATTTGAAAAGATGGGATCAAGTCGATTCCAATGATAGTAAACAGGCTAATAAAATAAAAGTATTTCTAGATTTTAAGTTTGATATTTTCGTTTTTGAAAAAAAAAAGTTTCCAATATTTCTGGGGGTCACTAAACAGTGAAGTAACTAAATGAAGTCCATATGAGGACCTTTAAAATGAAAGGATGTATTACATAGATTGTCCTGTAATTTGATACATCGATTGACATAAATATAAGTGACAAACTCTCCAAGAATCAGAACATTCCAATAATGTGATCTTGTGAAAAAACACTTTGAGAAATATCAATTTTGCGACTTATGACTCATTTTCCAGAAACAGATCACAAATACCAGATAACATGATGCACAATAAGTTCCTATTCGCAATTCATTGAAATATTTGATGCGTCACATACAACTTAATTCTTAAGTTGCCAAAAACTAAGTGATATTTTAATATAAGAAATGCAAAGATGTATGCAATAGACAGTCCTAACATTGGACATGTTATACACATTTTGTAAGTATATAAACATTTCTACAATCCAATTTTGTGGAACAATCTTTGAATAATATCCTTTTTGCGACTTTGGGGAAATATATATATATAACCAATGAATATAGAATGATTTATAGTTGTTTGTATACGTTGATGTTTGTGAAGATACGTTCAAAGGTTTTCCCAAAAGTCATTTTCAAAAAAAAATTGAATTACCACCATATTGTATATTAAGTCAATTCCAATGATTGTAAACATTACTTCCATATGTTTTATGCATGAAATACATATCCACGATATTACTTAACTTAATTACTTAAAAGTGTTTTTTTCACAAGATCACATTATTGGAATGTTCTGATTTTTGGGGAGTTTATCACTTATAGGTATGTCAATCGATGTCTCAAATTTCAGGACAATCTATGCAATATATCCTTTCGTTTTAAAGGTCCTCATATTGACTACATTTAGTTATTTTACTGTTTATTAACCCCCAGAAATAATGGAAACCTTTTTTTCAAAAACGAAAATATCTAACTTAAAATCTAGAAATACTTATTATTTTATTATACTGTTTACTATCATTGGAATCGGCTTGATCTCCTCTTTTCAAATATGGTGATATCTCAAAATCCATTTTTTGCGACTTATGACTCATTTTCCTAAAACGGATCACAAATATTCAATAGACAGTTTATACATACTCGCTATGGTGCTGTGGTGGGATCTTAAGATTCACTTTTTAGCAACTCATGATGTATTTCTCTTTAGAACATCACATATGTTCAATCTTCAGGGAACTGTGATTACATGCACAAACGTGTTCATATATATTTCATGAATGATGGGGAGCTTTCTTAACCAGGTTTGGATTTGTTATTTCAAGGATCGTTTCAAAGGATTTCTCAATGCATCGTGTACCAAAATGTACTCTACGCTTGACCTTTAATTACCGGTATTTCATTATACATAATTAATAGGCCTACATATATTATAATATGCCTCATCAACTGACTTACATTCTATTATTATCTGATACAGTTGTCTTCTTTTAAAAACACGAAATTGACTGTATTTCATTATTCTTTCCTTGATTGAACGTTCCGAACAAGCAGTAACTAATCACCTGGTTAACGTTGGCACAAGGAAGGACCAAAGTATATTCCATTGTGTAAAGCTTAGGTTACAATATGAATGATTTAACAATGTCTCAACGGCCATTGTAGGTTGGACATGACTCACGTATTTAGGTTAACTTCAATGTGTATTTGTGTGGCCACAGATAATGGTGTTTACCAATGCTGATAGACCATCCCTTTATGATAGAGTTCATCTTCGCTATTTGGTTGGCGGTTTGAAGTTAATGATAGCTAGTTAGTTCATAAAACCGTACATGTGTCTCCAACAAAAAAAAATATCTGAAAATGAACATAATTATACAAACTAGCACCAAATATACATTTATAGTTTAATATTAACAGTGATATTGACTTAACCATAGAATAATATATGGTCAGTTCAAATTAATTTCAGTTCCATAGTACTAACGAATATTTTCTACAGAAAGGGGTGAATTTTTGTTTGAATTTTATTATATTGTTTATATTTCCTAAGAAATAGGTTTACATTTTCTGCTATACGCAGGTCTTCCAAACGTCCCTGTGGGAATAATCATAAACATGCCACATATACAGTGACAACTAGATTTATATTACATAGAATAGCTAATTGGGCACATAGCAGAAAAGTCTGCTCGTCCCAGGTATTTCACCTTGCTGGGGTAGTTTGAATAGCACGTCAATGTGGCAAGAACGCTTTATATGCGAGGAAGATGATCGTCTATCTTGACATAGTCAGGGATAGGTATAGTAAATGTTAGACAATGATAATAGTCACTCATAAAGTGGTTAACAACATTTATTCAGGTTTATCCGATCCCTTTATCCCCAACTCTAGGTTGGGATAACATAGGTTCAATCAACACCATCCCATGTCTCTTGAAGATAGATTGTTGGGAAGAACATTCTAAATTCCTGTCTATCCTTGCATTTATTGTTAATTACAATGATTAACCAAGGGTATGGTATTAGGGGATTAAAAGATGTAGGATAGCTTTGCTGAGTGCTAAACGCTCAGGAAGGTATGGAATACTTATGATACAAGGCTGATTACAGTAACCTATTTAAGGAATAAGAATTCAATAATGATAGAAATAACATGCATTGGCTGCTTCATTTATATACGACATATTTGAGAAAATAGACTATTTATTTTGGGTCGGGGGCAAGACCAGGAGCAACTCTATGGGGGAGGGGGGGTTGAGATGATGGTGTGGGGGGGGGGGGGGGGTCAGTATGATCCTCCTCTGCTAATTAATTATAAGGGATATTAAGACGGATAATAATGATTGAGTGTTTGATTTGTATTTTGTGTTCATGTTTATGTACATTTGATATACTGTACTGGCATGGTGCTCGTGATTATTATTTTTTTTCTTTTTTTTATTACAAATATAAGGCCAATACATTTACAATTCATATCAACAAACGCATGTCGACCCTGTCAATGTTTTGTTGCGTTGCCTCATTAATGAGAATGTCCGGCGTGTCCTACCTCCCAACCCTCCTACTATAATAAAGTGACCTGAAGAGAGGAGAGGGGCTCCGCCAATGAGGAGGTAGGGGGAGGACTCGAGGGCAGCCAGGCCAGAATATAAGCGAAGATTTTCTTGACATTAAAGGTTGATTTCTGACGAACCAAGCTTTGAGTTCATGCCTAGATCCTTTCAATATCAATGTAGCTCAATATTTCCCTGATTCCCTTTATTTCAATTACTAGCTGGGCAATTGGGGAGTTGCATAGCTGCCATTTTGAATCCTAATTCGCACTAAATGATGGGACTAATGGTACAATGTTAACTCACTAGAAAACAGGCCATGTTCAGCATGGAGTATCTATCAATGCTCTAATATCAATATCTATGTGTTTTACATGTTTCCATAACGCAAGTCCCCATTTTTCCCATCATGCATTTAGTTTTCATAACTCATTTATACAAACTCTGATATTGGTGAAAACATTCATGCAATTTTCGATAACAAATTTCCAAATATTTGTATGTCAGATTTCAACAGAATGCATCCCAGGATGCATTGCACATACAAGTAACCTATTGACCAAATGTGACCAAACCGCACTGTGAGCAAAATGAAATATTTCTGCGAGTGGTTAGGAATTAAAGCTGATTAACTTAGATTATTTAAAGGCAGATTCATCCTCCAGATATTCTTTCAGAAAGTTTAGCATGGGACTAGATATGCCTGTAATGAAACATGGTATATTGAACCATCGTTGATCTATCAGTACTAAAATACACAAATACACAGACATAATTTAACCATATCAGACTGACTGATAAGAACCCTTGTCTATGTTCCAGAATAGAGATAGAGAGAGAGTGAGAGAGAGCAGGAGAATGAGCGATATTCAGGGAAAGAGTGAGACGAAGAAAGAGTGAGACCAGAGTGGGAGACAGCAAGATGGTGGAAAAGACAGGAAGAAAGATGAGAGCAGGAGAGACATTATACGGGCACTAGGAAGAGTCCCTGGAAACGTCGGGTGAGAGCTTGGAAATGTCATTATTTACCAAGGTCATTTATAATTCCTGAATTGGTGCTTTTCATTCCTGCCATAGGGGGCACCACATGCTAAGTAGTTACCGGAGAGCATCCATTACATCCTCAACCCCTTACTACAGGATTCCTTATTGAATTTCGTTAAACATCCACACTGCTTGTTAGATGCATGTCGTCCGCACAGCTTGCCCCCTATCTTTTGGCCATAAAGTAGGGTTCACTACAACCCACTACACATAAATTGTTCCCGTAAGTTGTCCCATTAATTCCCTATTTTAAAGGCTGTTCTTAGACTTTACTTAGGGCAATTAGGGGACCAAGTACGTTGGATATCCACTGTACATAGGGTTGTGGGTCAATTGCCACGTCATGGCATATATTGGACAAGTCAAGGACTATTAGCATCAAGCAATGGCAACAATTATTTCCCCTTTTAGCACAAAATGTCTATTGACTGATTTGTTTTATAACGTTGACTAATCAGCAGTACAATCAGTCCAAATAGTGAATAATTACCGAAGTAAGGGAACGCAACTTGGGGTTTCAACGTTTTGGACACATTAGCCTTTTTTCAAGGATTATAAATTAAATGGAATAGAGAAATGAATAAATGAATACAAATTATAACTAAATACAAACACTTATAGTGGAAACAATATCTGACTCCTAGTAGGTAGACGAAGCTTGTAACACCTAACCTACACAACCGCTGAATGGACCTGGACCAGCCTTACGCAATAAGCATCAGCTCTCATCCAGCTCTGAAAGTGGGTAAGAGAATTACAAAACTAATATCTGACTCTTACTTTAGTGCATTCAAATACTTCTAATAACCTTGTATTTTCTTGTTACGGGTTCAAAATGTTATTTAATAAAGCATTAATTAACAACATTGAAGGGATGCTGGCGCACTTTTTGGTGTATAATCCCCAGGCAAAGTATGTAACCTGACAACTTGCACATAAATTTAATCATTCTATTGCAGGCCCTTTGGCGATCTACAGATACTGCAATGTGACCCTACCCTGGAAGTGGTTGGTTTAACCAAAGATGGAGTCCTGGAGTTTGTTAACAAGCATGTGGCTGAGGAAAAGAGGGACAAAGTGAGAACTAAGATGATGGGCAACCCACTGGTGCTGTCGGTTTCTGCTATCACATACTTTTGTATGGAATTCTGTCTAGTGTTGCAACAGGATGAGAATGCAGACGTGGAGGATCTTGTTACATACAGTAGACTCTTGGCATTTTTCATTATAGTAAGTAATATCTGTCAGAAGGTAAGCCACACGTCCACAATTTGTTAACTATTGTGAGGAGATAAGAACCAAAGATTTTGGCCGCTAGAGAATGGCGTAAATCAGAGATATCGTCACTCTTACAACCTATGAAATTTATTGTTGGCCTATACATGTTTGCCATAATCTTTTAAAATAATCGTTTTAATAATGGGGTGATACATTACATACTGCCGGTAATGGTAAGTCAATGGGGGTTGTTTAAGCCTGGGTTCCACTGCCCTGCTACTTCTCCCGCTACTCCTCCCGTTTCTTTGGTCCCGCTACTTTAGAAGCAACAGGAAGTCAAGTTGCCGTTTCAAATCAAACATGTTTGAATTGAAGCGGCTACTTCCCACTACTTGCTCCCACTTCTAAAAGTAGCGGGACCAAAGAAACGGGAGTAGTAGCGGGAGAAATAGCGGGAGAAGTACCGGGGGAGATTTTTCATAACGGTCCCATCCGGTTTCCACTTTACGGCTAATGGTAAACCAAGGTGCCTGATTAGAGAAATGTATCTGCCGCAAGGACGAAAACCTTGGTGTAGTCCTAGCATAAGTAACAAATGATGGGCCGGCAGATGGGCCAGCAGTCCCTTTATGTCAGTTATTCATTCTTTTAATATTGCCGCAGAAATATTTGGAGAGATGTCCTAGCTCTATGTCTTCTGCTGATGTGTGCCTGCCTCCCTTGAGCCGTCTAGCCTACCGTGGTCTAGTAGAGAAAAGGATCAACGGTGACCTCGCGGCCCTCCTGTTTGATGAACAAGATCATAAGGCTGTCAACCTTAGGCAACATGAAGGTGGGCTAGATGAATAGTTACAAATATCTTTATATAACGCTTTGTTTGTTTTATTTTCGTTTTGTATAATGATTCACTCCCATCTCCAATATGAATGACTCACTTGTTTGTGTATATGTGAATGAAGTAAGAAAAGTGTAAAAATAAAAATAAGATGAGTTGAAAGAGGGGGAAGGATGTGGGTAATATAAAAGAAACTATCTACATGAGCAAAATACTTTCATGTCTGAATTCATATCTTGCTTCCATTAATATACGTTCACACAATTTTTAACAATGATTGTTTTACTTTTCAGTTAGTCAAGGCCTAAAACTCGTATTTGGTTTTGGGTGATTCATGCAAATAATTAATATTTGATTTCCACTCCAGTTAACTTGTTGGTTGAATGTGGTATACTTTTGGTTAAGAAAATACCTGTCACTGGGGATGACACTCAGGCCTCAACAAGTGAATTTGTGCATCTAACAATACAAGAAATGCTGGCTATGACAAATCTTCTTTCGAAGGACAAGGACACGGTGCAACAAACGGTTGAGAGCATTTGGTGAACACCAAGTTTTAATATGTCCCGGTTTTTCTTGTACGGTCTCTACCTTGATTCGAAAAGCAAACACATTCAAAAACTGTTCAAACTACTGTCACCCGAATCTGCTGGTGATGATTTCCCTCAGCAAGGCGATGTTGAGAATGTTCTCGTCCACCAGTTACTTGAGGCTAGTGAATATTACATACTGTGTATTTCAATAAGAAATTTAATTAGAAAAGATAACTGTAATAACAATATAGATCCGTCTAAACATGCCTAATTCCTATAAGTGAAATTAAATTTGTAAAATCTATGTAATTGCAAGAATATTATTCACTATTCAGTATCCAGTTTCAAAATTATAAAACATTTCATTTTGGAAGACTGAGAGACTACATCTAAATGACTAAGAAATCATAGTTTAGAATGTAACACTAGTTTTAATTATGATTCCTTACACTCATAATAAATTATTTTAAGGCATTTGTAGAAGCATTTGCTGAAGGGTAATGTAACCAAAAGGTAATATACATTGGGTTAAACGATCTCTCCAAATTAATTGTCAAAATTTTATGAGTAACTTCTTCTGTTACATAGGAATCAACCAGCCAGCTTGAACAAATCCAAGTAGTTTACGAAACGCAACGGGAGGACATCGCTCAGAAGGTAGCTAGTGAAGTGTACAAAGATGGCGACATCCGTATCAAGAACACCTTGCTGACTCTGGTGGATATAAATGCCATCATCTTTATGGTCACTGCGTTCCAAAATATTCTCATCTTCAGGTTTGTTATTTTGTTTTGGTCAACGTCTTGAACAATTCAGGGACAATTCAGGCAAAAACACAGAGACTAATAGGTGGCCTCCACTATCGGCAACTAACATTACCAACAGCATTACCAATAGAGCGGCAAATAATTGGCTGCTCTATTGGTAATGCTACTTGCCATAATGGAAGAGGTGGACAAATGAATGGCAAGTCATTGGCTGCAACTTGCCATCATTCGCTGAAGAATCCAAACGTTTTGATTTCTTTGGCGAATAGGTTGCCATTTGCCGTTCATTTGCTACTATTGGCCACTACTTGCCACAGTGGAACAGCTCATTACCAATTGTGTTACCAATAGGTTTTCTATTTGCCGTTACTTGCCGGTCATTTGTTAACAATCAAATCGCCGCTTTATTCACCGCGCTATTAGCCACTATTTGCTGATAGTGGAGGCCACCTATGAAAAGAATAATAATCTCTATTTTGGGTCTTTGCCTTTGGATTATGCACAACACATAGCACTATCTTGCATTTATTGTCACAACTTTGATTGGCTACTAATAGGTGAGAGAAGTATGATCCTATATCAATACTGTCATCATACTGATATTTATTTTCAAAATTATTGTTCATATGATCTGTTTGTGGGAGTGTTCTTATTCCTCAGATACTAAAGGCTTCTAGTCATATGAAATACTCATACCAAATACATAATAGATAGTTTTAGTCGGTTTTCTGAAGGTTGAAGCTGTTGGAATTCTCTTAACTTCATCTTTTCAAATAGGATTGTATCTCCAATACTCCAATGCCACTGAAAACATATTGCATTATATTCCCAACATTTAAGTAATTCAACAAAGACGATCCCCATTATAATCAATGGAACCAGCCTCTTAATAAAGTATTTGGAAATACATATCTAGATTTTGAGAAAAAGCACTGGTAATAGATCTTTGTCATTATACTAAACCAAAATGTATTTCTCTATAGCTTGGACAATGTGACAATGGACGATGCTTGCATAGAAACATTATGTATCGCTCTGATGGATCTGACGAAATTGGAAACCCTACAGTATGTACATTTCCCCTGCAAGAAAAGACTTTTTATTCTTACATAAACTTTTTATTCTTACATAAAAAAACAGCTTTGACCTCGGGGCAGTTTCCCACATGCACTCGCTGGTGGTTCCTCGAATTGGAAACTTCATTTTGTGGGAATTAATTAATTCCAAGCATTGGTGGCGCCCCCTCTCCCTACAGCAAGGTACCTCTCCTCCCACAAACCGTCACTCTTCCTTCTTCTCAAACCCTCAAAACCTTTCAACTCATATACTATTATCGGAAATTCCCACCCACCCACTCCAAACATAAACATAACGGTACCTAGCTGTAAACATAATTTCATTTATTACAATTTTTTTGCATCTATATAATTACATAAATATAATTCTCCCTATTACATTTATATAATTCCCTCCACATTTTCTCAATTTATATCAAACATATAAATTCTTATCAACTTTACCATTTTATGAAATGAACAAAAACTCTCTTATAATATAAAATTTTATTCAATAAATGTTGGTCCCAAGTCTCGCCTCAGGTATTTATTTAATACACTCATTCTTTATTATTTATAATTTGGGTTGTCCACGAATGACTTTGTTTCATGATATCTTGGCATTAGGATGTTTATATGGAAGCCAAATATAAAGAAACATTCTTTCCATTTGTGTATACAGTTATAAGTGACAAATTAAAGTTGTCCACATAGCTAATTTGAAATACATGGATCTGTTCAGTTACATTTACAGTACATAATTATGACGCAATTATGGCACACTGGTTCATTTCAATTAGGAATAGCCATGGTTGTCTGCCCACTGCTGTGCCTAACTTTTTACTAATGCTACTGTTAGTATTTGTAATGTTTATCTAGTAAAATAATGGCAGTTAGATGATGATGATATTTAATTCAATACTAATTCAATACTAATTATCAAATAATTCGTTTTTAGCTTATTCATTGAGAGTTTCACAGCTATGATGCTAGGAAATGTTTGTGCTGTTTTGTTACAACTCAGAAGCCTCAAGGATTTTGGGTGAGTCAGAATAATATTACTTTTAATAGTTAATTGCTGAGAAACTAACAAAGTGAGGCAATCTATTCCTGTGTAAAATAACTCTTTTAAGCTGGGATCCCACTGGATCACTTGTATCTGCGCTCATGGCTCGCTCTTGCTGCGCTTGTTTATAGGGCGCTTGTCATTCACTCTTCATACGCTAATATTTTTAGCACAATACAAGCGCAGACCAAATCTACTGATGCGCTTGTTTCCTATATGAAATCAATAGCAAATGTGTTTGTGCACTCTCACTGCGCTCTTGGTCCGCAAGTTTAACAGGCAGAAAGAGCGCTGTGTAGTTGCGCTCAAATCAAACACGTCAGACATTAGCGCAACGTCCTGTGCTCTTCTAAAGATTCGCACACAGCATTTTTTAAGAGCATATAGAAAGCGCAGTTACCGATTATATTAGACCGCTCTGGTTTCGCTCTAAGTTTGCTTGTTAAGTGCTTGGGGAAATAAAAAGAGCGGGCCATGAGCACACCAAAAG
Organism: Sthenelais limicola; assembly: GCA_942159475.1. Classification (NCBI taxonomy): domain Eukaryota; kingdom Metazoa; phylum Annelida; class Polychaeta; order Phyllodocida; family Sigalionidae; genus Sthenelais; species Sthenelais limicola. Next base: position 118,315,467 of record OW804098.1, read on the forward strand.
AATGAGCCAGTGGAATCGCAGCCTTAGTCCTGTGTAATTACTCTATTATTATTTATATGTATGCATTTCAGAAAATTAACATTATACATACCAACTGCAGTGCTATACAACATTTCATTTGACTATGTTTGTCTCCTGCTAGGCTGGACATTTCAAGGCTCAATACAGAGGATGTAACTAGTTTGTTAAACGTTGTGATGCAATCTGAGAAATTATCACATAATTATGAGGTGTTGTATTCCTTCATGTTATCTCTCTTTTTATTTTAACAGAAATATAACATAAAGTAGTTGTAATGAACATTAAATAAATTGTTAGAACCGTGCCTGTATGGTGTAACCTGCAAATTTAACTATGCCTAATGAGAGCTTGTAGAAGTGTTTAATGAAAGGAACTATAAGTTTACCTATGATATAATTATCATTTTCATTATTCATGAATAAATGTTTTCCTATACTATTTTAACAATACTTTTCGTGTGCTGTATTCTCTGAATAGGTTACGCGGTAGATTGTTTGATAAAGAGGAGATTCATGGTATTATGGGAGAACTCGCCAGTAATCAGTCTTTAAAATACCTCAAGTAAGTGTTCACGAGGGCCTGGGCCTCCACTCCTTGAAGATACTGTGCATGTTAGATGCAGATACGAAGACAGTATAATTTTCTGCCATTTTGTAAAGAAATATACAGTAAGCCAAAACATAAGTAAAAGTATACTATAACAACAATGTAGTCATGTATATAACATTACTGCAGGTACCCTAGTGAGTATGGATTTACAACCACGCTTGTAAATGTACCAGGGACAACAAGGAGGACAATGGTGGAAGCACACTCCTACAGCACACAGATATTCACATGGTGCATTGATGACTTGACCCAATCCAATGTTGTCACCAACGCAACAGTATGTAGCTGCATACACTCATAGTTCCCATTTAATGTATGAAGATTAGCAGTGCTATGTTACTAGTGTATCCCATTTAAATATTCACTTAGTGTATGATCATAACGCCAAGGATTTGTGTTGATTGGCTTAACTATAAGATTTTGATTGAGAAAATATTTTGATCGACCCACATTGATAGCGCCACCATTATGTTTATTTGTTATGTAACATCATGTAATTTCAACCTATTTACATTCATGATAATTAACACCCATTGATTATCATTAGCATTATAATATTTCTAAAATCGTTAATTATGTTTATTATGCTAACAGATCGTATATATAAGTTAATTTTAATCTTAGTTATTGTATCTACTACTACAAGGTTGATTGGGGAGGTGACAGGTTGGAACTCTACTTGGATAACCGTTTCACCAAACTCTATGGAGAGGACCGAGCTCCTGCCACTTCATTAGCCACAGTGGAGATGATTCACCAGATCACCAAGAACAAACATAAAGTCCGGGAGTTGTGGATACACCTGTCTCACACCGACAACCTGTTGCCTCTGCTAGAGGCCATTCACCACCATATGATACCTCTAGTCAGCAGCCACATAAAGAAGATGTATATACAGTATGGTAGCGTCAGCTTGGAGAAACTCCAGGCATGGTACAGTAGTATCACCAAGCAGGAAGGATTCTCAACCTATTGATATGATGATGCTGGATCTTTCGCTTGGTAATAATGGGTCGCTCTGCCTCCGACTGCGTTTCACTAGCCTTCATGGCACTGACCAACCTCAGTTAGAACAAATCATGCCTGGTCTCATGTATGAGCCAGTCTATGTCACCACTGCCTGATGTGTACTAATAGTTTTTATTTTTGGTACCTCAGTGTTCTTTCGTGGATACTTGCCACGCCAAAACAGAGCTTAACCTTTTAAAGCTGCGTTCTCAGCCATTATGACAAATACATTCTATCCAAATTTACTCATATTATGACTCATAGGACTGAATTCATCAATATTCTACTGCTGTTCCGTTTATGAAAGAATTTGAAGTGTAATTTGCCAAGCAAAAACTGCCGCGATAATAAGTGAAATCACCATAGAAAGGGATTCAGGTGGGTCTTCCTCATACAAATGAGGACGATCTAACAGTCCTGTACTGAAAGCATTTGGGCAAAATCCTCCAGAATTTATATGAGTTGGAAAAGAATGGAGCAAAAACTACAAACTATATAAATTTGACCAACATTAACTGAGACTGCAGCTTTGATGGGCATTCCAGCCAATCACGTTTAGGCCTGAATTCTCGAACTAGTCCCCTTGTATGTAGTAGAACTGCAAACTGTAAAACGAATGCATAATATTGTAATTTTATTGAAGGAATAATGACTGACATGGAGAGCTTATGTTGCACAGTCCCAAGGCAAAGGCTTAGAATATGGACACACAGTGCACAGGCAGACTTGAAATAGAGGTCATTAATCTGTTTAGTCTCTGGCTAAGGTGGCCATAAGCAGAGGATGGCTCCTGACAGTGACCAATACTTACTAAATAATTCTAAATTACCTCCTGCCTCTGATGAAATCGTTGTGTGTGTCAGTAAACAATACTTCACTAAAAGCATAAAAGTTTAATTTAGCTGGTGGAGTGATAAGAATCATAACTACATATTTATGTCATTTCAAAGACATGATTTGGGAGCACCTTCTGAAAACGCCACTGCGTATATTTGAAAAGAAGGTATACAAAGAAGTGATTCATATATCTGGCTAGTCTACGTGACTGAAAAGAATAAGAAATATCCACAAAAATAAGAACCCATTCAATCTAGGTGAATGGGTATCTTGTAATTCAATTTTGATATGTATGAATATAACTTTATATCTCGTGGCTACTGTTTTGACAGTAAATCATGTATGTATTTCGTTAACTTTAAAGGAGGTCCATAGCTTTGACTGTGAATTATGTATCAATACAATTCTGAGATTCCAGTGAATGTGTAGAACCTACCTAAATAGCGCGTTGTAGGAACTTGTAACCGAAAGTCGGCTCCGCAATGCAGTGTGGGACCTACACACGGTACCTGATTAGGCGTATAAACCCATGTTCCCATCTTATATTTGTCTGCACGTTTAAGATATTAACATGATATATTCAAAACCATTGAGACACGTTTTGTTTTCCTGAATTCACCACATCGTCTGTAGTTCCACTTGAGTATTAGCATCTGCGCCCTGCGCCGCTTCTATCCTTGAGGAAAGAGATGGGTTTTATAATTTTAACTATTGTATAGATGTTTTAGGGGGTGGTTTATTTTCCTGGACATTTGTTGTGATGTGTTGCAGAAAAATGACTCACACGCTGCGAAAAACAAGTGCTGCTAGTAGCATGAAAACATGTACAAAATCTCAAGACTGTATTATTGAATGTGTTCATGCATATCTGATGTTATCCTAAGGAATATATTTATCTACTTTACTAGTGATTGACCATCAAGAACGAGCGCTAATCTGTTTTTTTAAAGGTAAATACCAGTGTTCACTTAAAAAATGAACGAATCATGGAATTTTCTTTTAAACTTTGGATTTAGAAAGATAATGGTTGGGGGAACCCAAAAAGCAAAAAAAAACCATATGTCATTGGATTAGTTTTTATTTCAGGGACCACTGAAATTTATTACTGTTCACTATAGAAGTCTATGGAAAAACGGGTATTTTCTGCATTTTCCCCAATAACATATGATTGAATCATACGATTTTCTTTTAAATCTGCATATACATTGCTGACATGTTATTCTACCCTCCCAATTAAAAAGAATAAGGGGTCATTGAACTAAAAAAAAAGTTATTGAGCTAAACTTGCATCACAATGAGCTTCCCCCATTGAAATCAATAGTGAAGGGAAGTAAACTTCACTCATCCCTAAAACACAAAATAATATGATAATATCCAGTTTTGTTGGCATTTTGTATCCCCCCCAACCATGTTCTTTCTCAATACAAAGTTTGAACAAAATATATTGAATTCCATTGTTTCATCATTAGTTCCTTGAATTCCCGCCTGCAGCAGTGCTGACAACGCTGGTATTCATCTTTAAGAAGAAGGAATGCTTATGAAATATGTACTTATTAGTACTTATTTATCGATGTCCTCATGTTTACCATCATTGCAATCTCTTTAATTTGATCTTTTCAAATATGATGAAATCTCAAAATCCAACTTTTGCGACTTGTGATTCATTTTTCTTTAACACATCACATTTGTTATAGACACTGTGTGCAATATTGAATAGAACTAATACTGATATCACTACAGTCTAAAGTTTTGGAGACTTTTAACATTGTACAGTTAATTTTCATTTGTATAGGCAAGCCTACCAACTTTCATGTAATGAAAGAAATAAAGCTATAGTAAAATTATAACACTATACGTTATGATGTTCTCATTTCATCATGGAATAACCTGACATAATAACAAAGCGTCTGAAAAGTACTATTACTATTGATATTACAATACAGTAATTTAGAATATAAATCAAAACACGCATTACATACCAAATTGTTTGGAAAGTGCTGTAGTGAGATATGTTGAATATTTAGGAAGTCTGGATCTATAACTCATATATTCGGTGATTTGTAGTGTAGTTTGTGTGACTAGATTCTAAAGTCAAAGATTTCACTACATAAGTAAAACCAAAGCCAATATCAATCAGCTCTAATGAGATGCCAATATGTGGAATTAGCACATAACTCAATGGCGAAGGCCAAGGGAATGTGTCACTTCTGGACAGTATTGCCTTAAACCTGAGAAATCCAAGTTGTCTAATTCTTTGACGACGCACTTGCAATGCTCGCTATATTTGTTATGGTTCATTTGTAAATCTCTTTTCTCAGATTAATTGACAAGAATCGGCATAATCTATATTTCATAATACAGAGCTGGACGAAATAACAACAAATTTGACAGATTATCGTCTTTTGTGGTTTAATAGATTTCTAATGAAAGGGTTAAATATAGGAAAACCTATTTGTTCAAAAACCCTAGCCACAAAGATGCATGTTTACCATTGCCTTGGTAACCATAATTACTATGATTTCACCTAATATCCAAATCAGTTTTTTTTGTTTTTATAATATCCAAATCAGGGTTTCCTAGCTTATGAAACAAAACTATTTATAGAACCAACCACACAACAAGTAATTCGGTTTAATCAAATATTTATTTACTAAAATGATTACAGAGTTATACAGATTATGGAAATCAGTAATGTCTGGATATCCTTCTAGGTGTCACCACACAGTTGACTACTGAATAAACACTTTATAGTAAGAACTTCTATCGTCGTTATCAATGCATTGTAAAATGGTTTGAAAGTTGACAAGGATTTGCATAAATGCATAATGAGTTATCAGATCAGTTAGTCATTGCATGAAATACAAATAAAACAGTGAACAAAGTATCAAAAGAAGACAAAGCTCCTGAGTTGATGTAAAATGGATTACATGAATTGAGATTGTGATCGAACAATGAGGCAATCATTGTGTAAGTTGTAAGAAGTAGAGATCAATAATCTACGAAGTGTCATAGTAATAAATTCCAGTACAGGAAAATAAATAGTCACATTTGTTGAATTGTTGAATTGTTGAATGAATACGTTTGGAGCGAGTAGACTATATATTACCTGGCACGGCAATATAATGAATGAGTACATGATATGTCATATATAACATATATAATAGATCGGAGACTAGAACATTTGAACGTTTGTAACATGGACGGTAGAGTTGAGTATCTAGCTGTATCCAGCTGTATTCATAAGTAGTAGAGCTGTATTCATAAGTAGTAGAGCTGTATTCATAAGTAGTAGAGCTGTATTCATAAGTAGTAGAGCTGTATTCATAGGTAGTAGAGCTGTATTCATAAGTAGTAGAGCTGCATTCGTAAGTAGTAGCTGAGTGAACCATTTTCTTGGGAGCAACCAAATGTCGAACATAAATCGAACAATTGTTGAACGCCGAAGGAGCACTGTTCTTTTCCTGTGTCTACCAATAAAAGAAAGTCATCCAGGACATATGGTAGTGTGATAGGTGATGGGGAATTATTCCAATCCCGTTTGAAATGTCTGACTTTGCCATGACTTGTTGTACTAAGGTCATTGCGTAGTGGATGTTAGAGAAAGTGACAGAAGAGTCGTTGTCAGAGAGGTTATAGTTGATGGAGTGATCATCATATGGAAATGATAGGTACTGGCCTTGTCCACTAAGCCGATTCTCATGCAATTTTGCGCCACAAAGGACTCCTCTCATGAGAATCGGCTTAGTGGACTAGGCCCTGTAGAAGTCTAAAGTTGCCAGGGGTTTATTTCGCCCCTATGACCAGAGAGGATTATTTGAAATTGGGAAAGGAAGGGTTTGGGAAAGGGCCAGCAATATGCATTCAAGCATTATCTGTTTTTTTCCATTAACTTGTCAAGGCTGAGTACAGCAGAGAGGGATTCTCCAGATGTGAGTGGAAATTCTAAGCCCATAATTTTCATATCAAAGCCATTCGTGAAACCATCAACCAGGAATTAGGGGTGTTCATACATTCATTTTCTTTGGATTGGCTTGAGTTGCAGTTTGGCCTGGAAGGGTTTCTGAGGATGGAGTGGAGCAATGCGATTGGTTGGTTACATTGGGCCCCATGGGGGTATTAAGTGGACAGATTAATCTATTTGTGTTTCCAAATGCGTTTTGTCAGCTTTTGGGAGATGCTATGTGAACTAGGCTGGCTCCTTGACATAATTGTGTGCTTGCATTTTACAGCCATGTTGAACTCACTCACCTCAGAGTCAGAATCTGACTCAGAGGCACTTGAAGAGTTGTTTGAGCCTGGGTGAGAGAGCTCCCCATCTATCTATGGAGAACCCTGTGTAGTTGTGGTCTAGCTTGGGCTAGTAAGGTGACTATCTTCTTTAGACATTCAATTTCAGCTTTGAGAATGGCTGTTTCAAGATAGTCCAATGTGAAGGAGGATAGGGCCACATTGTTGGTTGTCATGCTTTGTCCATGGATTGTAGTCGCAGCCGAACTGTTACTATAATGTGCAGTTCCTTTGGCAGCTTGCATAGGTCTGGTAGTTGAATTCCAGGTATGTGCTGTTTCGGTCAGGGTTGCTGAAAATAGATAACATAGGAATTATGGGAATGAAGGAGGCATGTGTTATGAAAACATTTATTACATACGTACATGATTTAGGGAGCCTGATTTGGGGGTGCGATTAGAAATCTCGTATCGCATACGTATGTGATTACAACCGAACTACTTTCGGGCATCACATGACTTGATCTGACCAATGAGAAGCCAGAATTAAAATTGTCTGCTTGACCCGCTTTTTCAATGCCGGCACGGCCATATGTTCGCTAGTTCAAGTGACCAGCAACAAACATAAAGATAAAGATGTGTATTTGCCGGAGCTAACATCAGCGGTGGAAGTTTTATTCTCCATGTTGAGAAGAAATTTGAGAAATATGATATGTATTGCTTATTTAATGTCTAAATAAAGATGAAAGGTATGGTTTGTTGACATTTTTTGTGAACGTATCATGACTTGGTAACCAGGGAGAGAAAAAGTAGTCACCCGTCTGAAGAATTTCAAGCGATATATCAAGATCAAACCAAATACATGTATACGTTTAATGTCCAGTTTGAGTTATATTATTCCGAAGAAATCAAAAGTAGAAACATTATATTAAAGAAAAATCGAGCGCGTATGACACAATGAAGTCATGGTAGTGAAAAGTCTGTGCGCGCAATGATTTAAACTACTTCCGCCATCATGGCTTCCACTGTCATGTTCGTTCAAGACCGATGTCCGCAAACTCGATGGAAACCAAGGTAAAATGTCATTAAAATCGTCTTTCTCTTGTTGATTTAGTATGAAATAAATATTAAATAGCCTGATGTCGATGTCAAAGCGATCCAGACGTCGGGTCAAAGCGCACTCCACCTCTTTGGGGTGTTGTGCGCTTTGACCCGACGTCTCGATCGATTTGACATCGACATCGGGCTATTTAATATAAGTAAAACACATGAATATTGGCAGATATTGAAGAGAAAGAAAGTAAGAAAGAGATGGGTGAAAAAGGAGAGGAAGAGCAGGGAATATTTTTTTCAGGAATATATATTGAATGTATCCAGGTATATGTGTGATGTGTTACAGGAAAATAGAATTATTATATATCGATATTTTCAAAGTAATTTATTTACAAGATCTCTTTGTTGGAATGTTCCATTTTTTGGAGAGTTTATTCCTCTTGGTAATATAAATATGCGTACTAAATCTCAAGACATTGCATTGAATATATCCCTGCGTTTTGAAGGTTTTTGCATCTAGTACATTTAGTTACTTTATTAGTAATTGTCCACCGAGAGATATTGCAAACATAAATATGGTCGATTCTCATGAAAGGGTTCCAAATGGGTATTTTTGGAAGGATCTTTGGAATGAAATGAAATGCCTAGTATAGGTGCTCTATATCATACTCATCTAAACCCTAAAACTGCGCATCTTAGGTATGAAAACTGTTGGAAATTTACTCTCAAATACAAGATATTCATCGTAGGTATGGTAAAGTGGGTACGCATTTGTTCAGAATATAGGGTCCAATATCATGGAACCATTAATTATGAGGCAGGACCACATAGAAAAGATCTAATTGAAGAAAACTAGCAAAAAATGATATTTTCCCATTTGGAACCATTTCATGAGAATCGACCATTATATCAATTATGGAATATAGAATAATGAAATAATTCGATTTAATTTCTGGTAGAATATACTTCCTCACCATACACCTCTATTTCATGTAACAATGCTACAAGGGATATGGATTCATATTCGCACCTAGTTATATATATAGCTATGTAGAGAAAGCCTTATGGGAGGTGTTAGTTAAGACAATAGTAGGCAAGCATTTCCTTTTGTGGGCGCTTGACTGATATCCTAATCCCCGCATTGCGTTATCCCAATGCCTGCTACCGCATAGAATTATATCATATTATAATTACGCGATACACATGACTCACTATACGCTATTAACTACTAGATCTAGGGACTTTTCTTAGCGTGTTGGTCTTTTTTCCAGAAAGACATGAAAATTGAGTAAGGAATAGAATAAAAAGAAAACGACTTGAATCAATGGTAATACAACCACTTAGTGCGACTGATGAGAAGTAGTGTTCATTGAATGTATAATAGTAGGTTGAGACGTCGCCATGGTGGTGGGTGTGGCAGTCGCAACCATGGGTGACGTCATAGTGGGCAAAGGAGGACGCCTCTCTGGCCAAATATATATATATGCATTGAATGCATATATATATTCACCCATGGTCACCCATATAGTCACCCATGGTTGCGACTGCCACACCCACCACCATGGCGACGTCTCAACCTACTATTATACATTGGGGGATCGATTGTTGAAATAAATATAATGCCAGATAATGATGTGATGTAAAGACTGATTAGGATTTTGACTTACACTCTCTTCGTTTCTCTTGCTGTTGTTGGCGTTGGACAACCCAATCGTGGGTCAGGCACAGCGGGTCGATACCCAGTTGTCTTATGATATGGTCTTGGTGGTGGTCTTTGAGGGATCTGAGGAAACCAGTGAAGCGCATCATATCTCCACGTTGGAGGTGATCGAGCAATGACCTAGCTTTGAGGAACTCAATCTGAGGGGCCTGCAGAAAGGATTGTGTTGGTTAGTTAGGATACAAAGTAAATGAGGCCAATACACACATTCACAAAAAGAACTTAGGAAGAATTGAGTTTAAGAAGTTATAACTAATAAGAAACATTGGTCCGATATTGTAGTGCATCCACTATGAGAACGGTGGATGTCTTACCAATCCGAAATATATTTGTAAATCAAGCTTTTATTGCAGAGATGTGTTAATTATGTCACTTCACTATAATATATATATTTCTCTCCTCGCACCATGGCTTTGAACCACTGGGAAGCTTAGGGGAATACTAATTGTTGGACGACTTAAATTCATTTTCAAATGTCATAAATCATTGTATGTGAGAATAAGAATGTTATTTGACAAACATATGGAAACATGGATGTTTAGGATATTAGGTTTATTATGGCAAGTGGTGCTTTACCACCGCCTCCTACCTCTATGATCTGCTGGTCTAGGGATGATACAACCCAATACTTTCTGAGCGAGCTCATCAGTTGCGTCACATTTAAACATTCTTCCAACACAGGTCCAACACAGGTAAGAATTTGAGAGAATTCCGTATCTCTCAGTAGTGCATGATCTGTAATGTACGTCAATTGTTGTTACAGTGTTATTTCTACGATATTGATGAACCATGACGTGACTCAAAGGACTGTATTGTGATTAGAGTCATTCATAATGCATTCTGTTAATTCATAATATATACATACCAATAAGAACATTTAAAATAGAATAAAAAATGTAAGCAGTGAACTCACCATCGTATATGTCCATCAGGGTAGGGCTATTTGGCCTTTTGGCACTGCCCCCTCCCTCGACCCCACCAGTTGACATTCTATGTATAGAAAATATATTGTTAAGAATTATTAAATGGTAGAGACGCTATTTATTATCGTTATAAGTATAAACATACCTTTCCAACAAAGTATTTTATTTATATCCTTCTCAATATGGCTAAAGATGAAAATAAGTCTTATTTCAAAATAACGGTTCTTCTAAGGAATATCGTTGCATGAAGTCTATTTCAAAGGGTTTAATTCCGATTTATTCAAATAAACTAGGTACTTCATTAACTTACCTTTGACAAAGGTATCCACTGGGTGAAGTTCATCCTCCCAAGGCAGGACCAAAACTCCGCTGGTCCCTAGCCCTATAGGGTGGCTGACGTCTGGAACACCACTATACAGAATCCTCACTGGGAAGGAGGGAGTAGACGGGAAGAGGGCAGGGAGTGAGTGTGGGGAAAGGTGTTATTTGTACTTGCTTTGGATTAAGTGGTTCCTTCTCTGACCTTGGGTGTGAACCTTCACCCCCTGCCTTAAAGGTAGACTGAGGGGAACCAGCGCTCAATACTGAACTAGAAATAATACAAATCTAGAGGCCACCCATGGGTATATAATGCAGGCTTGAATTTGAAGAGAAACTAGTGGTAGCGCCGGTGAAGAGCTCTCCCTGATATGACATGTGTATGCACCTGTTGCCTTCTGGTATATCATGTATAACTTGCTTTTACAAATTATTGGCCGAGATTTATCAGATTAAAGAGGTCAGAGGATGAACGGCGTCCCAACTGAACAATGTTCAACGATATCCTTCCTATCGAGATTCAGATAACATTGAAGAACACAAGTAGATACTCATGGCCTACGTGTAAGTCAGGAGATATGTTTGGAACAGGAAAAGGGTCAGACTTTTTTAAAATGTACAATTGGCTGCTCTACTAATTTAGGAAATCGTGATAAATTAGACTGAAAAATGATGAATACCGGCTAAATCTGAGTATTTGGTGTTGCGTTGATTTAAAGTATCTGTTTTGCTATGTTAAACTGCATTTTGAAGCTCATTTCTGTTTTGAATGTGGGTTATTTGAGAGGATTAGTGAGGGCGAGTTGTACATTTTCCAAGGATCTGACACATAACGTCCTTGATCTCCACTATGTGTGTGTTCGTTGGGACGAGGGTGGGGGGTATCTAAGTATTAACTCTTGGTAGATCAAGTTATAATTCTAACTGAGGAAAACATTTACGATCACCTCAATCACATGTTACTTTTTGGGAGATTATATCAGCAGCCGACCGTTACCCACTAAGACTAACCTTAGAGGATTGAATTTAGGTCCTAAATACAGCCTGGGAATGTCCAGCGATGTTTGGGTCAAGTCTTCATAAAATGTACAATTGACCTTCACCAATCCCCTCAAATAACCCAAATTTAAGACGAAAATCAGGTTCAAAATACATTTCAACGTAGCCATTTATTGAATGAATATAAGTACAGAGTACACCCAAAGATACTCAGTATTTATCATTTTTCACTCTAATTTAGCAGAATTTGAGAAATGTGTAGAACTGTATATTGTGCATTTTCTGACAATCTGACCCGTTTGATTGTTTGATAATTATTTTTGTCCTTTTCATGCGCATCATCAAAGGCACAAACTTGTGATAAACGTGTGTTGCTATACTCCAGTTATTAATGTTTTTATATACACAATCCACAATGAATACGTATCATTTCAATGTGAATAATGTAACTAACTTGACGATGAATCTCTTGGACAGTGCTATAGACACATTGAAAAAGGGTTAGCTCATATTTTATTCAGAGCCATCATATCAATCAATCAGAGTTCAATATCTTTAAATTCTGACACTTCTCCAATCATTTCATCACAAGGTTTGGAAATATATACAGGACATGATCAGTAGAATCATTTTGTAAGTTTTAGAATTGCTTGCCCACCCAGTTTTCTACAGGCAGAAATAATGGATATAAATTGCATTATACATCCAATGCATTAAAACATTGCATAATATTAAATACCAACGATTCGCATTGATACTGATTTGGTTGGTTTAAGTAGAATATCATCATTGCTCTTTGAACAAATGTTCGATGACCGAGCCATGAAAAGATAATACAAATAATATTGATGTGTTGATACTGATTGACTTCATGTGCTAAAATGTGCTAAATATGCTACCATGGTGTATCATCATGTATACGGGTCATTTTTCCTGGGCGTGTACAAATGCTAAATTCCTGACTTGTGTCTGTTCTCCTGCTCATTGCAGCCGCAATTTTGCATTTATATGTATGTGATGTATACCATCATAACAAGGGGAAAACAAGCTTTCTAGAAATATATACTTGAATATGCCTATGATGAAGACATCATATCCTTCTTGAGGGTTGAAATGAAAAAACCCTGCAACTTACATGTTCTTCTCATAATTTAAGAAGTTTGATTTCATATTTAAACATGTATTTGACCATTTATCTTACTTTATGTTGCCTTTCCAAGTAGATTTATGGTGTTCAATTTTATGAAATGGGGTGGTAGGGCCTAGGTCTCAAGGGTAAATTATTGGGGGCCATGAGAAATTTTAACCATTTTTAAACAAACGCCCATCATCATATATATCTGAAATTCTAGAAAAATCAACATAATATTTCCAATACTAGAGAGTTCTTGAATGTAATAAGCATCTTTTTGTAAACAGAATTAAAAAAAAGAAACAGCTCCACCCCCATTTGTTATGAAATGACAACACATCCACAAAAGCATTCTCAGTTTATACAAATTATGCTGATGGACGTTTGCTGGACTGGCTATGACAAGAAACGTCTTATCCAGGCATCGCAAAACATTTCAAACTCGCTCTAATGGTGATATTCATGATTAATATGCCAAAGTCATCATGAAAAACACTGAATCCTAATTTCAGAGGGATTTTGGATGAATTTACAGCAAGATTTTCAACAAAGCAAACGTCCGCTATGAAAATAATGCCCGTCATTGAAATTCTCTGCTGAGCTAGTTCTGTTCAGTGTGTTTAGCTGTTTGTAGAGCCATCTTTAGTTGGAAACATACAGTGCTAAGTACCAGACCTTTAGAGCACAAATCATACTTAATTTTGTCAAAAATAACATGAAATACCGAAAGTGACATTCTTATAATGTGAGGGATATTGATTGCTACATTGTAGGATGAACTGAAATGGTCAGACAGTTTCTAAACCTTGTGTACTTTGTGCTAATTGTGTTTAGAGGTCAATGGCTGAAAGATTTTTATCATTGCACAGAGCCAGATTGGTTTACTCATCTATCAGAACTGCAAATGTTTGGTGTAAATCAGGCAAAACGCCCATCATGGTAATGATTACAGTACAGATTTGTTTCTCAAGGAGCTAATAATCAGTGTAACTATCATATTTTTGTGTTTCTAATGTTGTATGAGTTGTTTTGGTATGAGAGAAATACTTCCTATGGTTGATCTATGCCTAAAGGCTAGTCTGTTTGAAGCACAATAAGTGAACATTTGCTACATGACCAACGCCCATCATCTAAATGAAAAATAAATCAGTAAATTTGGTTTATTGTCTTTACTTATAACATGGAAACATGCCCCTGTATGTATGTCATTGAATGAAATCATTTTAACATGTTCTTTATATTCTACTTTGTCATATTCGGTAGACTTTGTGATGTACAGTGTTGGCATTGATTTCCATGATGGGCGTTTGTGAAAATATTAAATTATATAGTGTGGGTCTAGCATCGGCCCTACACATTTGTTGATGCCCTTCTTTTGATATTATGTTTCATAAGCCACTGTTCAATCATATGTAAAGGGTTAAGGGGGAAAGTATTACTATATTTTAGTACAAGGGGCACAATTTCCATGATGGGCGTTATCCCAAGTAATGTTCACCCTCTACAACCCATGTAGGGTTCTTTCAACCACCACCAAATTTAAACCATGAATGCATGATTTTATGCTCTATAAAACGGCATAAAAATCTTCTTCTTTTTTTATAAATATTTTTTCCCATTTATAGGGGGGGGGGGCTATGGTTTTATATTTAACTCATGAATTCTCAGATCAACATGGTATAAAACGTGCAGCTGAGTCGTCTATAGGCTCTACTGGAGAAGGAAGGTAGCCACCAGCCAGACCTAGAAATCCCTCAACAATGAGTGGAAGAGGAAATAATATTTGAAAGTTAAAAATATAGATTTAATCCAAAATAATATTATCCGACTTGCAATAACCACCATACATGCATAATATACAACATACAGATGGAACATCAATTTCATAATGAAATTAACTTGTTTATGGTCGACCACCATCATTCAGTAAGTTGCATTTTCAAGACTCCATAGGTGATGTGTTTCAGAAAAATGGGTCACAAGTCACAAAAATGATATTTTACTAAATGTCTTTATTGCAAGAAATCCTGCAAAGAATATTTTCATTTTCTGACAGTATAATATTTGTAGTAGTAGTAGTCATAAATGTTCTGTGACTGTGCTAAATGTATCTGTGCAATTCTGAAGTCATCCTGACCAATATCTAAAGATAAGAGAGTGTCTGAAGGAAACAAATTCATTTAGGCAAGAAGCAACATGAGGCATGGACAAGTTGCTGATTACTTTTTAAAATGTCAGGAGTGAAGAAAAACATGTTTGGCATGTTTTCTGAAAGCATTGCCCATGTCTGGCTAGTATTAGATTCCTTTAGATGATGTTTGATATCTAATATACATGCACAAACGCCCATCATGGAAAACCCAACGCCCATCATATAAAGTCTTTTGTAAGGCCAGCTTGAATATTATATACTCTGTTTTTGATGATTTAGATATGCCAATTGTACTGACAGGTGTCACTACTTCTCTGTTAGACATTTTGGACAGGAAAGTCTGATTTTTAGTACATTGAAGTCATGTGTAGCCATTGTTATAATCCTCAATAGAATAAAGGTTGCTTTTTTGTATATAAGTTAATTGAAATACACTTGTCTGGTTTCATCTACAGTGGCTTATGCATATTGAGCAATATTGAACTGTTTCAGGTTCATTCATAAAAGAAAATGACAGATTATGGGCTTTTATTTCATTATGTATTATTGGTTTTTATGACAAACGCCCATCAGTGAAATAGAGTATCTTTGGGATGGAGTAATCTTAACACAACTATGTCTAAGGTCCTATAGCTCCGGGAAGCATTAGCAAATGTATCTCTTATTACCCAGATGCAATATTAAGGTTCAAGCCCTTCCACTTTTTTTTCACAAGCATTTGAAACAAAGGTATGGGAAAAAATAGATAATGGGGATTTTGAGGAAATAGGGCCCATGCAATCAGCTCAATTCTGTCAGGAAATTATACTTCTTGGTTATAATTTTTTTTAGGTCAGGTTTATTGCCATGTTGTTTTACTGTGATGTACTTTAAGGCTTTAGATAGTAATATAATTTACCATAAGGTGTGTGTTTCACCTTAAATGAGTTATGATGATGGGCGTTTGCCAATTTCTTACAACCAAATTTTGACTTACCATAAAAACTGAACCACTGGGAGGAAATGCGTATAATGGGTATTGATAGAAACCTCTAAACCTGGACTAAAGATATATGTAGGTTTTGAATTGATCTGGAGAACCTTTTGAAATTTCATAGTTCTGACTGAATTGTACACGCCCAGGAAAAATGACCCATACACTGGAGAAGTACACACTCAAACATGAGTCAACTCCATCACGGAAAGAAGAAGATGTGAAAACCACAACTCGGTCGAAACACGTAGGATAAAGCTTATTTATGGGACAGTTCTCTCTAGCGGCCGTAACGTCTGGATCCGACATCCACAAGATGGCGGCGATCCGCGATGCGTTCCAGCGCTCCCAAGGTCACCTGCATTTCCCTCTGGTAGTAGTATATGGAAATGTGTCCATATACCCGGCATTACATATGGTATATTGGTGGTATGCGTAATGCAACGAACTGACCTGTGATTGCTCATTATATATGAATATATTAGGGAAAGATGTTTTAAGTTTAAGGTAGCAAATGCTTCTCTTGAGTACTAACCTATACAAGGCATTACCCCCCCCCCCCCCGCCAACAAATATAATACATTGTGAGCCCCCTATTAAAATGCTACTAAACTGCCATTTTAAATGGCTGAAATTAATCATTAAGATATCGTCTATTTTTATATTATTCAACTTCGTGGAAGCTCCCGAAAGTGATGGTGCGGTAAAGACTAAAATAGTTTGTAGATTGTGATATTTCCCATGTGTATTCACAATCCTTATAGGCGGCACCTATTAGAAACACATTGGCTGTATATGTAATGCTATGCAACTGAATGCAGCTGCTCATTCCTCATGAAGACCATTGAATATTGTTTTCCACTCTAGAAAGCCGATAGCCCATACTTCAAATACTATTTGAAGATAAGAATAACAAATACTTAAATATTCTCTTTAATAAGGGTAATGCTACGAAATGCATACATATTCTGGAATATTCTGACACAATCAAACATTTCCGATTGTTTCTTTCAGGTAGCGTTGCATTGAAATATACTTTTCGAAAATAGACAAATTAAGCTCTAACATGAAGAATAAGTTGAGAGGAAAAAAATGTCATTACACTTGTATTAAATAAGTGATAAATAATTGAAACTCAACACGGGTTTAGGTTTGATAGAAGCAGTACTGTCTTCCCCTTTAACAATGGCGTTTAAGGCGTCATTGTCTAAAAGCCCGCGCACATAAAACACTGATTTAAAAAAAAGCCCGATTTGAGGTGCACCAACGAATCGGTGCTGAAATCCTAGGAATTGTCTAATGAAATTGGGCGTATTGAATCCCGATTATACTATTGTGTGTCCCGACCTCTCTCCAAACTAAAATCGGCTCTACTCAGCCGATTTGGGGCCGATTCTGTAGGCCCCTTTTCGACTATGATGATGCTTCAAAATCCGTTGGATATCATGCTTGACCTTTATTTTGTAGGCAGCTCATTCTCATTTAGAATTCTACTTCAGCAAACCCATTATTTTGATTCCTCAAAGAACAATTACAGCTACCCATAGAAATGACAAGAATTATCCTCACATTTCCAAAAAATATTTTATATTTAGATATTTTCAGTGAATTATTGGGGTCTTGATAACCCTTGATGCTTGCGTGCCAAAGCTATAAAATGCCTTGTGTCTATGACAAATGGCCTCCGTTTGGCTGGTTTATGGGTCAGATTTTCAGAAAATGTACAATTCAATCCGCCAATCTTCGGAAATAACCCACATTTCAGACGAAAATAAGTTCAAAATACAGTTCAATCTAACCAAACAAATTGCTAGGACCAATGCAATGCTGAATATACTTGAATTTACCTAGTATTGACCAAATTGCAGCTTCATTTTGCAGAATTTACTAAATGTGTGCAGCTGTCAATTGTACAATTTCTGAAAATCTGACCCTTATGCAGGCCACATTAGCCAGTGTCTATAAAAGGTGTTCGGGTTTGAGTTAGTTACCTGCCAAATACCGTCAAGATAGCATCACCTTTATTATTATTCCATGATTTGGCCGTGAGCGAATATTCTTGCTATAATACACCTGTTCCAGGAATAAATACATCTTTAAACTACAATTACTTTGTTACCTTTTGTGGTACACAGTGTAACAATATGAAGTGGCAGTTCTTCTGACGAGAATGATCTTTGATAACTATGATATTAAATAATTTCACTATATCACGCCTCAAGTGTTACCCTCCTATTGAAAAAAAAATCATATTGCAGGTGGTGATAGGGCTCATGACCAATGTGACATAAATAACAACTAGCGAGAGAAGAACAAATAGAGACCTTAAAATGATGTAAAACTCAAAAAAGATTACACCAAGGTTCTCAAATTAAGCAACACAAACACAAACTGTTATACAATGTTCAATTTTTCTTTCGATGAAGGTAGACCAAATGTGCTGTGTTTCAGGAAAATGAGTCATAAGTCGCAAAATTGATATTTTTCAAAGTGTTTTTTTCATAAGATTTCTTTATTGAAATGTTCTGATTTTTAGTGAGTGTAGCACTTATAGTCATATAAATCCATGTATCAAATTTCAGGACATTGTATTAAATATATTGATGCGTTTTGAAGGCCTTCATATGGAGTATATTTAGTTACTTTACTGGTTTACCAAGCCAGAAACATTGAAAACTTTTCTTTTTCAAAAATAAAAATATCAAACATAGAATATAGAAATACATGTTAGGTACCCTAGTGTTTACTATCATTAGAATCGGCTTGATCTCCTCTTTTCAAATATGGTCTTATCTCAAAATCCATATTTTCCGACTTATGACTCATTTTCCTAAAACGGATCACAAATGTGTCCAACCTGCTTAAATTCCCGTCATATATTTTATACATGTATAATCACTTGTATTTTCTTCCAGGAGAATCCTCGAGATGACAAATTTAGCATTGTAGAAGCCCAGAAGGCAGGTCAAAGAAAATAAAGATTTTTAAATAACAAAATAAAATAACAACTAGCTATTTTAACCTAAAAACTCTGAGAAATTAAACCTCAATAACATTGTTAGCAAGGAGAGAGTGAGGAAGAGTGCCCGTTTTTACCACTTTTGATGTGTTTTCCTAATCATGCGATTTAAAATAAGGTAGAAATTTGACTGAGAACAAAATGAGTACGCACCCTGGCAATGTCTGATAGCTCCGTCATGTCGGGCCAAGTGGCAGCGCTCCCTTAGTGGCGCCACGTGGAGACAATATGGCGTCATTTGCTTCAATCTGATTGGCCGATGCGTCATAGGGGACGCGGCCCGCGATCGGCCAAATTGACATGACGTAACGTTGTCTGTCGCTAAGCAGCACTGACATTGACACACCATCCCTGGGTGGAGCGCACAAAGTTTTGCCCCTCAAAATAAGTGGAAAACTGTATCTTAGTTCCCTCTGATTGTAAAAATAGTGAATTGGAGCATTGTTTTGTTGTATATTAAGAAGGAATTGTGTTTTAAAACACTTTTATTGATTGTCAGCCTCTGCTGCTACTTACGCAAGTTACGGCAGGCCTACACAGGCCTAGGCCCAATGCATTACGTTCTATCAGCGACTCGCTTATTGTCCATTTCAACACTGACTATGATCTATTTCAATGGATGTCCTGAGTTGATTTTTACTGCCAGTCAGTCAGATTGTTTAATATAAACTTAGGAAAATATGGATTTTACCATTGTAGGTTCACTGACCTCTTGCCCATGAGGATTAAATCACTTAAATTCATGTGGCATCACCCTCTCACTGATCGTGCTCCACAATGAGGAAACTGACTGTGTTGCATTCAAATGCAACCCACTAAATGCAACCCTCTTAACCCAATTCTAACACAACCCTTATCCCTTTCTTTCCAAGATTTCATTACCGTATATACCCGTGTATAAGCCCCGGCTTATATTAATTTCAAATGGTGAATTGACCCGGCTTATAATCGGGCTGGGCTTATATTCGGGGCCCGGCTTATATTGCAATAATTGAAAACCAGTAGAAACTCAAACTCATGTTTGTTATTATCTTCATTCATTACTCTGGTTTTCATGTTTTAAATTCGAATTTAAGGCAGAAAAAAACGTACCAGAATTGTTGTGAGCTCACAATCGACCAACAAGAACTGAGTTCTATATTCAAACTATCATTCATGATCTATTAAAAGCTCATTCTGGACGATTTCTTCAGCATTTTACATTAATTAGCTCTATTATTGGAACATGACAGTACAGGCACCCGGCTTATAAACGGGACCCGGCTTATATTAATGTTATGACGTGCTGAACCCCCGGCTTATAAACGGGGTGGGCTAATACTCGGGGTCCGGCTTATACACGGGTATATACGGTATTTATTATTATGATACCTCAAAACGCATGTTTCGCAACTATTTTTCTAGTGACACATATGGTACAAATTGAGGTAGAATTGATTACGTAGCCAATCATATGGAGTCCGGTTGAAGCTTTTTCGTAAATAAAAACAGCACACACTACCACGTTTCCCCTTAAAATCCATTTATTTCAAGCTGAATTCCAAAACCTGAATAAAATTGCATGGATTGAAATTGTCTTTTATTTTGAAGATTTTATTTACACTGTGTCAGCATTATCCCAGTTGCCCAGGCTCTTTCAATGCGCCCAGTTTACAAAGGATAATAATAAAGAGTATATATATGTGTAATAGTATCAAGTGTTGGAGTTACAGTTAGTATTAACAGTAGTTGAATAGCGTAGACCTAATAGATGGATATTTGATCATAAGGACTAGAATGTCCACTATTGACTTCGGAGAGTCACTAACAAGGGGTGTGGCCCAAAAAGAAAGTAAGCAACAAATAGAGGCTATACAACTCAAAGGAGGTATAACCAATATACAGACATTTGGAATAACTGAAGTTGGATAGTCTTAGTCGTATCACATTGGCCTTGCAAACATAGTGTTCCCAAGCAGTTTATTTCTTTATTGGAATGCTAAATTTGGTATCAAAGATGGTAACAAATGGGTTTCAGTATTACATTAGAATTCTGGCCACATACAAATAGATGCATTGGTATTTCCAATATTACACATGATTAGACAGTATGTATGTATTACAAATGATAATTTCTCAGGGCAGTTTTTGTTTTAACTAGCAAGGTAATACCTCTAGGTGAGCATAATTACCAACTTCATTGTTTGAGAAATAACTGAGACATAATTGGAAATAATTAAGAAATAAAATACATGACAATGAAAGGTTCACACATGACAACTGGAACCTGTGCAATCCAGGCCCCTAATATTAAAGAGGTCAATAATATGTACAATAAATAGGAAAGCCTTCAGCCATGTGTCTTATTGATAACATTATGAAGTACATTAGCGGGCTCCAATCGGTAGGTTCACGGATCTTCTCCCCATGTGGAGTAAACCATATACATTTACTTAGCATCACCCTCTCCTTGATCTGGTTCCAAGGTGAGAAAAAAGACTGTGATACATCCATGACCACATGCATCCTCCATAACACAACCGTTACCCCTTTTTTCTTGAGCTTCACAAGCCCATCTCGAAGGCGTTCTGAGACTAAGTCTGAAATAAGCAGATAACCATTAGATACCTCAACCGTCTTCAGATGTTCACTCTCCTGCAGCACATGTGAGGAGCTGATGGCTTGTAGCAGAGGCATTACATCCAGGCAACTACCTTGTGGATGTTCATCAACAGGAATAGTTGGCTCACCAAGACACACATGTAAAATCTTACATGGTGGTATCTGTTGTAATGCAGCCCGATGTTGTTGTGAAGAGAATGCCTCTACAGGCAAAGTATTAGATGATGAATGTTGTGTCTTATAATCCAAGATAAGGTTCAGCTCTTGATATTGGTCTTTTAGAGGTGCATGGGGAGAAACCTTCCACCGTTCTAGTGTATGAGCTGCATCACCAGGGCAGGAGGCTACCACTTTGTACTTTCTATCCTCCATCTGCTCTACTTGTCCGTACCTGTCTGTACCTGGAATCAGGAACCTGTTGAACTCTTCTCCCTCATGAGTGAACCATCTAAATTCATCTGGTTTCACCTTCACCCTCTCATTGATCTTGCTCCACTGCGAGGAAACTGACTGTCCTGCATTCACATGCAGATGTGTCGCATCTAACTCAACCCTTACCCCTTTTTTCTTCAGCTCTACCAGCCCTTCTCCAAGACTGTCTGAGACTAAGTCCAAAAGATGCAGATAACCATAAGATACCACAAACCTATCCAGATGTTTACTGTTCAGCAGCACATGTGAGGAGCTGATGGCTTGTAGCAGAGCCATTACATCCAGACATTTAGCTTGTGGATGTTCATCAACAGGAATAGTTGACTCACCAAGAAACACATGTAAAGTCCTACATGGTGGTATCTGTTGTAATACAGACTGATGTAGTTGTGAAGAGAATGCCTCTACAGGCAAAGTAAGAGATAATGAATGTTGTGTCTTATAATCCAAGATAAGGTTCAGCTCTTGATATTGGTCTTTTAGAGGTGCATGGGGAGAAACCTTCCACTGTTCTAGTGTATGAGCTGCATCACCAGGGCAGGAGGCTACCACTTTGTACTTTCTATCCTCCATCTGCTCTACTTGTCCGTACCTGTCTGTACCTGGAATCAGGAACCTATTGAATTCTTCTCCCTCATGAGTGAACCATCTACATGTATCTAGCATCACCCTCTCACTGATTTTGCCCCACAGTGAGGAAACTGACTGTGCTGCATTCACATACAGATGTGTATTATTTATCACAACATTAACACCTTTCATCCTGCACTCTACAAGTCCTTCTCGAAGGCTGTCTGAGACTAAGTCTGAAACATGCAGATAACCATTAGATACCATAACCATCTTCAGATATTTACTGCCCAGCAGTACATGTGAGGAGCTGATGGCTTGTAGCAGCGGCATGGCATCCAGGCATTTACCTTGTGGATGTTCATCAACAAGAATAGTTGGCTCACCAAGACACACATGTAAAATCTTGCATAGTGGTATCTGTTTTAATGCAGACTGATGTTGCTTTGAAGAGAATGCCTCTACAGGCAAGGTAAGAGATGATGAATCCCTTGACTCATAAAACAATATCAGACTTTGCTCTATTAAGGTTGCAAGAGGTGGGTAGCGACCAGCCCTCCATTGCCCTAGTACCTCTGCCATATCATCAGGACCAGTGGCTACTACAACACAGCTTGTAGCCCCTACAGACAATATCTTCCCATGTCGGTCTGTGCCAGGTATCTGGTATCTATTGCAAACTTCTCCATCAGGAGTGAACCAGCCACATCTTTTAAGCTTCAACCTTTCCTTGACCCTGTCCTTTAACGCAAGATTTGGCCCTTCTGTATCGACAACAATTTTTGTATCATGGAGTGTCATAGCAATGCCATTGCTCCCGCCATTTGTGAGTCCCTCCTCTTTTTTAACAGAGAGTAACTTAGATACTAACAAATAACCATGGTGCACATTCACTTTCCTCACACCTTTATCATAAAGGTGTGTGTAAGTGGAGAATATTGACTGAACAATAGGCAATGCATCCCAACGCTTATCCTTTGGATGCATCTTAATTGGAATTTGTACCTGGTTGAGATGTATGTCTAAAACTTCACATGGGGGTATTTTATGTAAGACTGCCAAATGTCCGTCTGTGGCAAATCTGTTCAATGATTCTGATTGATATTGATAACTGTGAAATGTATAATGCAACTGTACTTCCTGAGTAGTCATCCCATTATATGGACCTGACATCCACTGTTTGAAACCATTTGTCACATCATTTGGAGCACATGCTTGTATGCTACACAACTGGCCTTCCTGCATAAGGTGTATCCATCTGCATGTGTTGTGCACACTGTAGTATGCTCCGAATACGTCCTCCCTGTAACAACAATTTTAATTTAAATAATGACAAATGCTGCTGAGTAGTAGGCATGTTTTATCGATTCATGTAAGTTGCTTCCTTAAACATACTTGGCGAGATAAATTTAAACAAGCCATCTAAAAGTGAACAGAACCTCTCCTCTTTCATCCAAAATATCTTCTCTAGAAGTTCCAGAACATAGCAAACACTTTATTGGTGAGAAATTGGTGAGACGGATGCAAGCTGTATTTCTTATTGTAGTCTATTGCTGTTCTATATCTGAGATTTTTCATTTTTTTAACATTTAGAATGTAATATAAGAGTACATGCACGTTCATACTTATGGCACTATATCTCATTCTAATATTCTACTGGAGCTAAAGAATAAAAAAGTAATTATGCAATACTATCAGATGGTAATTCTCTTCAAACAGAAAGCATGGTAATAATCCGTCCAATTACACAATGAAATAAAAAAAAACATCTCCCACCAATATATCCCAGCTTACACCTCTCCCACTACATATGCATTTGTGTGCAACATATAGCTGACCGGAAGCCACTCATGGCAGAATCGGTGTAGTTAAAGAGGAAGTTAATTACACCTAATGCCATCCCAAGGAGTACCAATTTCACATGGATCTATGCATTACTCACATGACTTTTATGGGCTTGTTTCTCTGCTTTGACTGGGAGTTAATGAATATTCCAAAACCCATCGAGGAATTATCTGAGGTAGGCATATGTTACATTAGCATAAATCAATACAAATAATGGACTATTTACCATCTTCCTAATGCATCTTGTATCAAAGTACTCTTTTCCAAATGATAATGTCATGTACCTATTCTCAAACCCATTATCCTTTGGATATCAGCTCATAATTCTAACCATTATCTCTCAGATTCATGATATGGTATGAAGCAATGCACCAATCTGAAGTTGTAAAGCTAATGTCGGAATAATAAGATCCATATCAACATCCAAGCAGGAGAGGCGTTTAATTGACCCCAAAGATTTAGCTATTATCAGTGATCGACACAGACACTTAAATTTATTCTCAACATGGTTGAATGAAACTTACCTGCTCTCCCCAAAGCAGCGCAATACATGGTTATGATGAACTTACTTTGAGTAATGACATGGCATCATTTGACCTAACGTCTGTTGGAACACTGACTCCCGTACTTGCTCGTCTAGGACAGAGAGACATTCAGTAATGCGACGTCCAAGGTTCCCATCCTGTACCTCTGTTAATATTTTCCAGGCATCGTTTTTGTCTGAGTGATTACCGCTAAATATTTTGTGAATTTCTGTCACTAGTTTATTGAATTCCGGTAGCAATCCCTCATTTCTAATGGTTTGGGATTGTATGATCAGCAGCAGTGCATCACCTGATTCCAACTCAGCAGCAACTTTCTCAATTAGTTCATCATACATTATTCTGATCTTGTTGTAGATTGATTCTATTGAGAGCATTTCATCTCGTTTGGCCTGTGATATAAGCATCAGTCCTATGATGAACACAAACTGAGAGACTTTTTCATCGTTTCTCTTAGTTTCCTTTGAGAGAGCCTGAAAGATGAGAAGTTGCAAATCCATCCAAACGTCTTTCGAGCAAAGGTACATCAATATCAATTGCTGTATGTCTCCTCGGAGAGATATAACGCCCTCTGCTGCCCAAAAGTCAAGAAAGGACTTGTGATATGGCTGGTAAATCCATGTTTGGTTCATTGTGGTTGGGTCTTCATGGTCTTTCACCAGGAGCTGTACCAGAGGGAAATCCAGACATAGGCTAAACTTCTCAAACAACTTCTCTGTGATGCCATCTTCCTCCTTGATGATATAGTACAACATCATTCGATGGAATGTTATGGCTGTGGCTTCGTTCCAAGGCTCTCTGCTACTGCTTAGATGTTCCCGTTTTGCTTCAAACCTCTCCATTTCATGGTAAAGGTCATAGGTGGTCATTTCCCCAATAGAACAGACTGTGATGGAATTCATCAGCACAAGGTGGCAGATAATCGTTAATCGTAAAGGGTTACTTAATATCGCTACAATCATTTCATTTTCAGAATATTTGTCATGGAAGTAACATTCTAACTCTTTGAGTCCAACATTGTCTTCATGGTTTGCAATGTATTTCCTGATGTATTCAAGGCCTTGCATTACACTAAATCCATGAGTTTCAAGCTGCCTATCAAACAAGCTGTTATCAACCCCGGCTTTGTTGTCTCTTGAAGAAACAAGAATTAATGGATTCCCATCCTTACGGCTTTTTTCAACAAAGTCTTGTATTGACTTTCTGGCATTGTCGTCCACTAATTCATCCATACCGTCTATCACAACTTTTAGCACTAATATCTCACTTTGTCTTGCTTCTTCATATAGCAGTTGACGATGTTTCCCCAAGATTTGCTCTTGAATTGCCCTCCAAACATCACCTTCCTTTATTTCTTTCGCTTTTAAGAAGACATGAAGGTCACTTGATGATATCTGAGTGTCCTTACAAGCCTCATGTACCATACTTCGCAGGAAAGTACTTTTCCCAGTCCCAGCTGGGCCTGACAAAAGTACAGATGTAGGAGCTGGTAATATCTCTGGTTCGGGAGAGGTATCGGATGAGTTTTCAGCTGTCTTGTGTCCAGCAAAGCTTTTGGATGTCTGTGGGTCAGTGATGATTCTTGATGTCTGAAACATTTTGAATTTCTGGTCTTCAGCAAGGCCTTCAGATATTGGGTAATCAGCAAAGATTTCAGTCTTTGCTATTTGATGTCTTTTGCTGGAAAAAGAATTTAGATGCAAGTGACTCATTTTATTCAGGGAATTGTAAATTACAATGTACCATACATATCTACAATATTGTACCAAACATTGTTACATTTCTTTCTGTGTACCAAATTTCTTTTTCCACCTTCTTTTCTCTGTATCCTCTATGAATATAACAGTCCGGCCACTGTTGACAGAATCGTTGGAGAAGCATTGGCGATGAGATAGTCAATAAGAATTTTGTGAAAGTTTCATCAACTACCCCTTCATAGACTTTTCATCACCACACCTTCAGCAAAACAAGCGATGACTGGTGATGAGTGGGCGCTGTGAAAATTGCATCGACAAGGGTATCGATGAACAATAAACATGTTTGATATTTCCCGTTGATATGATTTTGCATTGTCAATGGAGGTAATGTCCATAGCAATACATTGGTGATGTGTAGTAGATGTGATTAGATATGTAAAAGCAAGAGAATTAGTTCTATAGTTGCCAATCTTATTCTGGTTGTCAATGCAAAGACAATGCAGCTACCAATAAGCCTCTTTATTGAAGTGCATCATCGGAAACTAAATCAACTGTGTATCAACTTTGCATCAGCTTGGTTTTGTCAACAGTGGCTGGCCTCTTATGTTGTGATTTTGGGATTTTAAAATTCTACAAGCATTTGGAGTCGAGAGAGTTATACACTTAACTAAAATTCAATTTTCACTTCTAAGGACAATTATGCAAGTAATAACATTTTAAATAGCACCAGTGTTCATCACTGAAGAAGACTGAAAAACATGTGCCTTTCTCTTATATCCAGTATATTCTCATCAGATAATTATGTGTGGTTTACCTTTTTGGTCCTTGTCTTCGGTTTATCAGAATGTCAACCTGGATGTAGTTTGCCCTAAGGTCGAACACTTGTGTTTGAAAGATATCCTGGACAGAAACCTGCATGATCTGTGTAGATAGAAGCTTGTTATGGGCCTTAATTCCTGCATTGAAAGAAGGAAATGAGGGATTATATCACTTCAATGCCATCAGCAGTGGCCTGTTGCTCCATCTTCTCACTAATCTTTTCTCCATGCACGTCAAATAGGGAAATAGTAGGCTTGAAAACAGAGCAATAGGCCCCTGTCACGGTTTGACTGAGAAATCAGTTTCATTAAACGATATATTACCAACCAAGGTATATGTATTTGACACACCTCCTGAGGCCTGTTCTATAAGCTAAAGGCGGGAGCACACTAGCCGCGATGAGCCTCGCAATAGGCTTTGCGACAGGCCTCTGCAATAGAAATGAAAATATTCGATCTTGGTGTGCACTGTATCGCAGACATGTGGGCGTCTGTGCAACAGCCTCTGCAATAGCCTTTGCAACAGGCCTCACGATAAGAAATGCGTCGCCGTCTATCGCAGACAAATTAGACATGTTTAATATTTGTTTGCGATAAACTTTACATCGCAGACGACACCATGCTATTGCGATTAATTGCTAAGCTTTGTTGCAAAGGTGTGGCGACGTTTGCAACAGGCCTTCCCGATAAGCCTCTGCAATAGCAAAACCTATCGGGAAGGCCTGTTGCGAAGCCTATTGCGAGGCCTATTGCGGCTAGTGTGGCGCTGGCTTAAGGAAGACATTTTTTGTGGGAATTCTTCCACCTGATGGTAGTGAAAGCATCCTTTCTTTATGCTTTCCTCATGCAGGCCAGGAATCCACACATACAATCTTCCTTTCCTTAGCTT
The DNA here is from genome assembly GCA_942159475.1 of Sthenelais limicola. Classification (NCBI taxonomy): domain Eukaryota; kingdom Metazoa; phylum Annelida; class Polychaeta; order Phyllodocida; family Sigalionidae; genus Sthenelais; species Sthenelais limicola. The sequence continues at coordinate 118,343,851 of OW804098.1, forward strand.
AGCCCCTATGGATTTAGGGCAAAGTATTCCAAAAGCAGGACCGTCGGAGCTAGAGCAATATACACAAATTTCTTACATGATTTCTGCTCTGTTAAGAAGTAAATAGCTACTGCTTTGACCTCTGCCCCAAAGCTATCAATCTTATTATTTCATGGTCTTATTAGTTCAACCCCTCTGGCTTCCATATAAATGAATTAATATAATAACTTTACTTTAAATGACTTTGATATAAAAAGTGTCAGAATATTTGCAGAGCTATGCATTTGACGCAACCAAATTACAATAATTATAATGTTGTGTGGAATGGACACAATAACTATTTCATTTATCTGTCGTATCCTTGAAGCAATTTTTAAAAAATATATAGCCTTGCACCGTCTTTCAATCGAAATGGTTAGTATCTTAATAATTATAGCATAGACCTAATTTCGCAAAGATTTTGCTGTAAAAACAAATATGTAAATTTAATTCATAACTGTAAACTAATTCCTAAATATGTATCAATATATGCTGCTATAAACCATAATAATATTATTATAATGAATGTATTTCTCCACTCACCTTCTTTTACTTTTTGTTGCCTCTGTTCTTTAGATGCGTTTTGGCGAAATTTCCTTGGTTCCGAAACAACTATAAAACACAATACATTGCCGATTAATCTTGGGCATAGTTGTGGAACCTCTTTAGTTAGATGAGTATGTTTGGTTGTATGAATTCATTGATAGAAACAATAACTATGCTGTACCCATTGCACAAGTAGAACTACAGCGCTGGATGGGCAGCACATGTTTCAAATGCGTAATTCACCCCGGCGTATACCTACACTTGTCCCGTAGCTGGTCCCGCCGTAGGCAGGGGAGGTGTAATTGCTGGATGCGTAGCTCAGATCACACTACATAACAAGTACTGTATGGAAAAAAAAAGCTGTGAGGCCACCCGAGATTCGAGCCCTCAACTCCCGCTCTCAAGGCCAGCATGCTAACCACTACACCACAAATACATATTTATGCTACATATACCCGCTTTATTTTTACTATTTTGAAAGGTAACCCTGCAGTCTGCGACAAATCCCTGCTGAATGCACTATAAACAGCTATATTATACATTAAATATCAAATATCAATAGTATCCTGTACATCGTTCATGATTTTGTATTAAATCATCAACAGTAGCAACAATATCTAAATCAGGCATGTAAGACTTGTAGAGAGTAGGTTGTAAGGAAAAAATATATTGATGAATTAGAAAGAATACTATGAGAAAGAGTAACTCTTTGGTTACTAGATGTTGTATTAAAAGAGGGGACAGGGTGATTATAACGGACATGTTTAGAATCAATTTAAACTTGTGCAATGTTATGTTAAGGTTATGGACTTAAGTAACTTATGTTTTGATTAATTAATATGTGTAAAGTGTGTAAACAAGAACAGATCTTGATGTTAAAAACGTTCAGATAAGCAGCTAAATAAGTAAAATAATGTCTTACAAATACCAAACAAGAGCTTAACAAAGGAAGGCCTAGGTTCTCAAAGAAAGAGACAGACCTTTTTCCATATATTACATGTAACTGTAATACAGATAAGAAATACTTATATTATACATATATATGATTCTGCCAGTTTTAGTAGAACAGCAGAATTAATTGGGGGTTCCAAGCTTGTCCCGTTACATTGGAAATGGTAGCTCATGGCATATGCAATGTTTTCACACCTAGCTTTCTCAGTTATAAGCTTGTGTTACAAAGCCAAGGCAAAATACACTTGTTTTGATGGTGCGCCGCCATAGTTCTACGCTTTTTCAGCACAGTGTACATACAGGTCATGAACTAGGTAAAAACAAATTGGTTGCCATGACTACTATAAATAAATCACTAGTGACATATGCACTGTGCATAACTCACTCTAGATAGTTGCAATGAATATATAATAAAGGTTGGAACGTATTCAACAATGAGCGTCAATGCCAATAGTCCTTCAACTAGATCAAGCCTTAAGCGGTTCGGCCACTGTCAACAAAATCATAGGTGATGCATTGGCAATGAGGTAGTCGATAAGAGTTTTGTGAAATTTATTGCATATTCTTTGCAAGGACTTGTCATCGGTATACTTTTGACAAAGGCCAGCAATGACCGGCAATGAGTGGGCGATGTGAAAATAGCATTGGTAAGGGTAGTGATGATCATCAAACGTCCATATAATATTCGGGTAGAGCAATTTCTACAAAAAGAGGTAGAAAAGCAACAAGGAATTTCCTAGCACTGTGTCATGTGAGAGTCCCTAGCAATAGGAGAGAGAGATCAGAGGGGGTGTGGGCGGAGGGGGGAAGCGGGAGAGTGAGGGAAAAGAGAGTTAGGTGAGGGGAGAGATTAGAGATCAGAGGCGTGATGCATTGGTGATGTCCAGTCGATGAGATTGCATATGTAAAAACAAGAAAATTAATTCTATAGTTGCTGATCTTTTTTTCCTTGTCGATGCCAAATCGATGCCACCACCGATAACCCTCCTCATCCATGTGCATAGCCGGCAATTACATCGTCTTTGCATCAACTTTGCATTGGCACCATTTCCTCGACATAACAGTGGCCAGACCGCTTCACTCTAATATGACCCTAAAAATTTCTCTTCCTCTTGGCATCAGTTTCTAGGTTTGGGTTTGTTTAGTTTTACGAAAGATATTTATCCAGTTATAAATTCATTGCATATATTTGATTTGACCTCTGAAGAAAAGAAATTCATTCTAATTGCACTTACACTCTCGATTGTTTTCTTGCTGCTGACGTCGCACAGCCCAATCATGGGTCAGGTGCTGTGGTTCAATACCCAGTTGTCTTATAATATGATCTTCATGGTGGTCCTTGAGGGATCTGAGAAAACCAACCAAGCGCTTCATATCTCCACAATTAAGATGTTTAAGAAGACTCCTTGCTTTGAGGTGGTCTTGGCTCTGTGCCTGGAATCGTTGTTGATTGTTATATTAAATAGTTGTGAATAATCTCTTTTAATAGACTGTATTTTGACTGCGTCACATAAAAGAAGACATACAATTCATTGATTATAGCTGAAACATTTATACAATTAATATTTATACCATGTTTGTATGCTTGCATACTAACTAAGGGCTAAAAGTAGGTGATGATGGCCTCAATCTTATACTAAGTCACTATATTTAACTAACCCCTTCAGGGGAAGTAAACTCTTTTGTTTATTAACTTGTATTTAATTCTTTATCCTTAATATTAGATACTCTAAACTCTACTAGATTATAGTTCTACCATCACCTGTACGGTAACAGCTAGAACACCTGGTAATTATTCTAGAAGCTCCCATTTGTGATGTTTTCCAGGTAAAATGAGTCATGCGTGGCAAAATTGCTATTTTTCAAAGTGTTTCTTTGTTGAAACGTTTTTTGCATGCTTGCTAATAAAGAAGTATTGCTTTAACTTTTTATTCATGAATGACAAAATATAGAAGCACTTAATAGACTGCTTACCACTATAATATTGGTATCCACTTGATCTCACCTTCTCACCTTTGCAGTCATAATGATGTCTCTGCTTTTTTTTGTTTGCGACTATGACTCACTTTACTGTAAGACATTTTGTAAATGCTCTCCACATTATTATATACATGTACTATTTTGACAAATAAAGTATTTTCATATCATATCAATGAGGATTGATAATTGAGGCACACTATTGTGGACACATACCTCTATGGTCTCCTCGTCAAGGTCAGACACAACATCATACTGTTTAAGTGAGCTCATGAGTGATGTCACCTGTAATATCTTTTCTAAAGTAGGTCTGCGGTCCTTCAGAATCTCAGCGAATTTTGTCTCTACTACTAGCTCATGGTCTGTAATATAGAGCAAGCATTAGTAAACTTATTAAGGGCTACTTTTAACAGGATTGCCAGAGCAAGAATAAGAACTGATTGGAGAAGGTGAGTAGAATTATGTATGTTATTCTCATCAGAAAACATATGAAGAATTGTGAAATGGTACAATTGCATGTGTTAAGGGAAAGGTCAGATCAAATGTTAAGACACAGATACTGATGAGGACATGAATCCATTCCAAAACATGTACCGGATGTTTTAAAATATAGGTTATCGAATCAAATCAAATGTATGAAACTGAACATATATGTAGTGGAAACATACACAAACTATGATAAATTTGGATGAGCTGAAGAATGGAGCTACCATTCTTCAACTCTTCTCAACATGATTATAAACCTCCATTGTTCCATTTGGTATAATAAGTCAATGATAAATGTAAATGTATTTATCAAACTATTAATGCAGACTACTGCTATATTTAAGGCACAAACTCACCATGGTACATGTCAATCAGGCTTGTGCCCTCCAGTCTAGAGCCGCTGCCCCATCCTGGTGCTCCCCCTGTTGCCATTCTATAAACAGGAAAGTCAATGTTAAAGCAAAATGCTCATCTCCATAAAAAAAATGAAATTGTCTATTGTGTGGTATATTAATTTCAGACCAATGGTCATCTAGATAGATTATTAACAGTTTGACCCGTTCTTCTTGGTGCAAAATTCTGTTATCTCCCAAGATTATTATTTAGAGGACCCACTGAAATCTCACTTTTCTTTCTGAGTCTATATCATGTCTTAAACATTGGGAATTCTTTTGAGATCGAAAATGTAAGGACAACACTGGTTGGATAGGATATATGAAGAAGCCAATTAATTGCACTGTTAATGGTCCTATTAATCCCATTTGATCCAGTTTGGCATTTTGACCATATTTGTGTGTACTCTGGAAACAAATATCTCTGTTTAGGAAATAGGTATTGTAAAAGATGTGTTATAAAGGCAGAATAACAATGATACAATAATACACAATTACTTTACTCTACATGCGATCTATATAGACATAAATTCATCCCGAAATATACAAATTATCATTTTAGATTTTCTGAATCATTTTGTTTATGTCCCACTACTAAAATTAAATACCTTGAAGCTATCAGCATAAGAGATAAAACCACAAAGTATACCGTCACTATTTACCAGTTGGATGAGATAAGTCAAGTGAGATTTTCATCTTACTTATAGATGATCTTGGTAGATAGCACAGTGAACCGATCGGAGTTAGACATAATAATAACACTCAAGCAATAATCACCACAGTGTTGCCTTCATGTAGGTTTTCATATCTGCCTATTTTTGTGCCTTTATGTGTGGCAGGAGCTTATCCCACATAGAAGGGCCTTGGAATTGGGGAGATTTAGCTATTTTATCTGTATTAGCATTTAAACAGATAAGGTTTGGACCTTCAGCTAATGGTGAGACATTAGTTGTAAAAAGTCTTGCTCGTTGGCCTTATTAGATATTAGACATGGAATGGCAATTTTACCTCTTATATCTAGATCTTTGATATTTATTTTTCCTTTTATTTTGTTGTACATAAAGAGGCCATAATCCGCTAGAGGCAATATATGTGATTTGACAATGATTTTTGATATATTGTCATCTACATAATACCTTAGCAAATTAGCAAATTAGTTAACTTACCTCAGTTACGTGTGAATGCACTGGCTGCCACCAGAATACCAATATGGATAAATTTGTCTGTGTTGGGGAGAGTTGACTTGGGGGAGGGGGGCAGAACACTAGGACGAAAGCCCCAATGTTGCCTCACCAGTAGGAATTTGCATCCTGCCCCCCCAGGTTTTAGATTGTAGAAAACTAACAATAAATCATGCTGGTCTAGAGGTACAGAATTAAGAAGAAACCTTGAAATTGCCCAGGGAAATGTAGTGAAGTGAAGTAATTTGAGATAAAAGAGTTCCTGCTACTCCGACCAGCGCTATCCACATTATGCCTGGTGTATGATTCTTATTGGAGATACATATCACTTATTATCCTGCCTTAGCAATCAATAGTTTACAGTTTTATCAGCTTTGGGAGGTCTCAAGAGGAATTCTTGATCATCTCATGATTGTTTTTGTTATCTATGATTTAGACGCACTTGCATATTATCAAAATTTTGCTTCAGGTAAAAACATAATGAAACAAATAACTCCAAAAATGGGATACAAATTTTAATGTATATCAATATCAAATAGTGGTAATAAAATGCATTCGACAATTATGTTGTGTATATCTTTCGGGTTCAAATAATTGTATTTTCCTAGTAATTTTTTCTGTAATACCTTTTCTTCTCACCTTTATTGGTTATTTTCAATAGGAATGATTGTAAAACAATAACACAGGATTGGCTGATAATATCGTTTCACGGAATAAAACAAATATTAAATCAAAAATCAGAGTTTGTTTTTTATTCTCCTAGAACTAGAGGCACAACCCTTTCTTCTACTCCTTCAAGCAGAATATTAGCACTAGCTATCAATCTTAACAAACTCTCAGTCAGGATATAATCCTCATCATCAATGTTTTTTATTATTATGTTTCAATATCACGTTCTTCTTCTCCGGATAAATGTTTCATCAAATGTCTCATATCTCTTGTTCAACACCTAGTCTTCCACCACAGTCAATATTCTTATCACCTACTGATATATGTTACCAACTTATTGTGTTGATCATTTCATGATATTTAACAATTAAACCTGGTAATATATCAAATACGTAAATTATATTTAATAGTCATAGGATATGACACTAAGGTTCCATGTACAGGTTAGATCTCTTTACAAATGAACTGTTATGGTTTCCTCACATCATATAGTTTCTGTGTAGAGACACATGCTTTTATATCTATGTATCTATGTACAGTACTCGTCAGTTTATATATTTTGGAATCCTAAAAATAAATATTTCCAAAGACAGAACACTCTGCACACTGTCACCCCCATTTTATGTTAACTTACTACCTCATTTTGGTTGCTTATATTATCACTATGAATTAGCATAATTATTAATATTCAGTATTGTATTTAATCATAACCATAACCATATATACGTATAAATGTTACATTAATAAAGGTCTACATATCAAGTAATACCATGCTCGTTATATGTTATATTATTGTTTCAGGATTGACTGCTTATTGATCTATCTTTCAAACAATATTTTAATAAAACATAATATTGGTCAGTTGCTTCCAATATGACTATCATCAAACATAACGTCACGTTTACTTGAGCAATGAAAGTTTAGTCCAAAAGGTAAATGGATATTACTTCATAAGTATGGCCTTTTGATGCGCAGAATGAGTCATGATTACAGACAGAAGGGAGCACTTAATGAAAAAAACATGACAGTGACATGTTTATCTTGATACTGAATTATTTGACAACTTTTGCTAGCACATAATGTGTAAGTTAGTTAGACTTTAAACCTTATACAGTGTGAATGTATTGATCTATGCTATTGTATATGACCCGAGCGGGGAATTTCCAAGCGTGATAACGTTGCCTCTCAGAGATTACATAGAGATTTGTTGTGAGTGGGGTGTGTACCTTTAAGAGTTTAAATATTAACGAAGTCTTAGAGTAGTGCATTGGTCAATTAAGCACAAAGTATAATCTAATGTGAATAGGCACTAGGATGCCTTGCAGACTCCCCAATTATTGGCATAAATCAGAAAAAACTAGATGATTACCGTGTATTCATACTTGCAATTCACTCAAATCGTTTATGTGTCACATGAATAATGATATTTGTTATCAAAGTCGCCAAAAACTTAGCGATATTTGAATATTAGAAACGCAACGATGTATGCAATACCAATGCAGTCCTAACATTGAACATATACGTACATAAAACAAGTATGATAACATCTCTACAAAGAAATATAATGGAAACATTATTGAATAATATCTATCTAGCGACTTTAGACTACGTTTCACTAATGTATTATATCCAATGTGTATAGTGATTTACAGTCTTTGTTATAACCTGTGAGTGGTCCTCAAGTTCTCGCCAAAATCACTTATTGCCGATCCTCACATTTTAGGGGCGATTAGCACTTTTAGTCTATAGATATATCAACCATGTTTCAAAACTGTACTGAATATATGCGTTTCTAAGGTCATCTGAAAGGTGATTATACTATACTATCATCACTGATATTAATCACATATATGTGCCACAGAGAAATGAGTCCCAAGTCACAAACAACATTTATTTCAATGTTAACTCACAGAATAAATACCTTTGGCCAGTGTTATAGCTGGATGGAATACATTTAAGTACAAGGCACTCTCTGAAAAGATTTTAACGACAAATATATTTATGTCTAGATTATCTAACAACAGTGTATCTATGTCTAGATTATTCAATGTCATCAATTACTTTGTATACCTACAATTCATTGGATACACATAGCATTGTTTAACCAGCGATTATATGAATACCTCGTTAGGTTGATCATTTGTATGCGCTGACCTGAGGTAGGGGGGCGCATATTGATTTTCTAAAAAGTGCCCGGAATCGAGCGATTTTGACCAAATGGAGAAAACTCCTTCCACCTCAGGTTGTCGTTCAAGAGTACTGAGAAAAGGACCTAGGCCAAAATTGGAGACTTTACGCGAACGTTGGTTTTCAACCGTGTTCACTCTTGATATATTCTGTGATATAATCCTGGACGCCTCCAGGGTAGGGAGCTAGATTTCTTGTTAATATTTTTATTTTTTTTTAAACATTTTTTATTTCTCTATCCTGCCATCTTATCTCGGCATTTACATTTCTAAGACTTGGTTCCGTTTCGACGATATTTTTCCTGAAAGAGAAAATATACAAGAAACCTGCTACAAATGACAGATATATAACTACCTATGTTGTCGGATATTTCCACGACCATTGGATTTGTATGAAGGCTTATTTTAAGACATTGTCTTGTTAATATTAATCGTGGCAGCTCTGATGGTCACATCACACCTACATTTCAGATCCTACATGAGGTGAGAAAGAGTTAACTGTCCCTTGTGGAAGAGCTTCTGCCTGTGAATAAACAATTTCGTATTAATACACAGTTTAATTCGATACATCTATTCATGATACCAGCTATGGTGCTATGGTGGGACCTCAAAATTCATTCTTTGCAACTTAAGATGCATTTCTCTTTAACACATCACATATATGTGCAATGTTCAGGGAATTGCGATATCTGTTCATATAATAGGTATGTATGTAGGTGGGCTTTCTTAACCAGGTTTGGATTTATTAATTCAAAGATTGTTTCAAAGGATTTCTCAATGCATCAGACACAAAATGAACATATCTACACTTGACATTTAATATTTATTGGCCATTTATTTACAATTACAAAAGATACATAACTATCACAAGTACTTGTCTTCATGCATCGCCACTCTAAGAAATATATAATACTCCAAATCCATACATACACAACTGTTATCGGACTAAAGTTACTACAAATTATCCTTTGTACACACATGTCAAGTTCTCTGCTCTGCATTCCTCCTACATACAAACAATACATGTTTGTTTTCAATGGTTGGAGACAATACCATATATTTCATCGTGTTCATGTCCAGTCTTATCACCACAAACCACCTTCAACAAAATACAGGCATTTAAAGGAGTATCTATTTATATATGATAAGGTTTTCTTCATTTAAAAGCATGAAATAGATTGTATTTCATTATGCTTTCCTTGATTGAAAGTCCAATGTCCAATATGTTAGTTCAGGTCACACTATGAACAATTTAACATTGGTTCAATAACGGCCATTGTAGCTTACATATGTCTCACGTAATCAGGTTAACTTCAAGGTGTTTGTTTAAAAGTGCAATACTGCTCGGTGTTAACCATAGACAACAGCCAATGATGTTTACGAATACTGATCGACAATCACTTCTGAGATAAAGTTTATCTTCGCTATTCGCTTGGTGGTTTAAAGTTAATAACAGTGTTCATAAAACGGAGCGTGTTTTTGTTTTCTCAGCTATTTATAGCTGAGAAAACATATGAGTCACTATTAAAAGTGCCAATCACTGATACTGCATCTACATCTTGATAACTTGGTTAACTGTCTGTGAGGTGTTTAAGCTTAGATGTGACATCAGGCGAGGATGCCATATCTAATCCTTTCAATCAGTCAACCAACTACTATTTAGCCATTTAGCCAACTATTTAGCCATTTAGCTTACTACTTTTTTTCCCAACCAACTTTTTTTTCCAACAATTTTTTCCGACCAACTATTTTTTAGCGACCAACTTTCAACCGACTTTTTCCGACCAACTTTTTTTTAACGAGTTCTTTTCCGACCAACTATTTTTTAACGACAATTTTTTTTTCCGACCCACCTTTTTTCAACTAACTTTTTACCACCAACTTTTTTCCCGACCAACTTTAATCAACGACAATTTTTTCCGACCCAATTATTTTTTAACAGCCCTGGCTATTGCAGAGTTATTCATTATTGGTTACAGTTACTGAAGTGGAAATAAAAGTCAAGTGTATATAAACCCTAGTCTAGTTGACATTAGTATGTCTTTGGTGCCATATTAGATTTTACCTTCTGGTCTGTGAGGACTAGTTGAAACTCAGGAGGACTAGTGGATCTTATTTCTACGTAGGTATTTCCCTAAGTTTATCATTTTTCTCCCTTTCTCTACATGTTTCAGAGTTCATGATTTCAATGGTCCTCAGTGACTGGTCATAAATTCAATTCAATTCAATTCAAGAATTCTTTATTGCAATTGATGTTGTTTACAATGAGGTGGTCCAGCATTCTAAATAGACAGGTGTCTAGGTAGGTCTTCCGCCTGACATCGGACATAAGTAATTGAGCCTGAGACATTGTTTCCATTGGAAACGCCAGGTATATAAATTAAGTTGACACTAATTGTAATATTAAATAGATAAACCAAACTTAACTTGATAATTTCTTAACTTAGTACTTGTTTCAATAACAAAATGTATCTGAGAAAGTATATTCAATATATTCTAGGTTGTTGTCTAAGCAAGTTTAGCATGGGACTAGTTATAAGATATGCCTGTAACTAAACATGGCATATTGAACCATTGTTGATCTATGAGTTCTAATATACACAAATACATGGACGTAGTTTAACGATATCAGACTGACTGATAAGAACACTTGTGTCTATGTCCCAGAATAGAGATAGAGAGAGAGAGCGAGCGAGCAGGAGAATGAGTGATATTCGGGGAAAAGTGAGACGGAAAAAGAGTGAGAGACAGAAAGATGGAGACAGAGACAGAAAGAGAGACAGTGGAGCAATGGAGGAAAAGAGACAGTAATCGGGCGCTAGGAAGAGATCCTGGAAATGACAAGTGAAAGCATGGAAAGGTCATTATTTAACAAGATCATTTATAATTCCTGAATTGGCGCTTTTCATTCCTGTCGTAGGGGGCACCACATGCTAACTACAGTTACTGGAGTGCATCCATTACAGCCTCAACCCCTTACTACAGGATTAACGACTCATATTGAGGTCCTGCTGGTGCACTGTTTGGTGTATAATCTCGAAGTGGAGTCCCTGGATTACACACACAGTGTACCACCGGGATAGAGGTTATTAATCATTGTAGTCACCATCTCCAAAGGTTGTTATAGCCCCTGGAAGGTTCAATCTTGCCTAAATCATCCTAACTGGCATCAACTGAGCGGAAGGGCCTTAAGAAGTCAGCTCTGTCGGCCACATCTCTAGGGTCTAAGTAATTGTGCACTGCTTGAAAGGGGTATAGTTTGAAATGAATGTTCTCCCAGTATTTGTTAACCTAATATGTCTTTATGAAATGATGTATTTTTCGCTTAAAAAAGTATCTGATATGCTATTTTAGAACTGCCATAAGTTCATATGTGGTTTTCCAAAACAATACTCAGTCATAGTGCGGATCACCTATAGTTGTTCGGTTGGTAACAGTCTAAGTTGTGATATAATTAAATAATTAAGTTAAAGTTAAATAAGTTAAATTGAGTTGCCTAAAGGCAAGATATTAAGAGATCACAGTTTTTTTCGATTATTTAAAATAATTAAATAATATCAATGCGTATTTAGACGCAATCATCGTCATCATACGTTGTTAATCATTCATATAGTTCCTCATAACCCTCACCACAAAGGGATAAAGATATGTTTGATAACATTTCTGAGAACTTGTTTGAATTGTTATTATTCCAGAACATTACCATAATGTCTGCCAAAGTGTTTCCATAACGTTCGAAAAATATGAATATGTTTGCTCAGAGTCTACATATATATATACCCCTTACTTTGTAAATTCAAAGTTTTCCATTCAAAGACTTATGGTTCTCTTTGTAGTGTCAGTAAAGAAAGCTAACAAGCTTCCTGAAGTGGTGCCAAAGTAAAGGACAATCAAACAAAGGAGAAATAGACGGGGGGACAACAGAAGAACACAACTATTTGCATCTTAAAGATACAGACTTACAGAAAACGCACAATCCATAGTTTTACACATCTCCGAAATTCTGCTAAATTAGAGTGAAAAATGATCGAGTGTATTCTGTATTGCATTCATTCAATACATCTGGATAGTTATGTTGAACGGTATTTGGGACCTGATTTTCGTCTTAATTTGGCCTATTTGAGGGGATTGGTGAAGGTCAATTGTACATTTTCTAAAGACTTGACCCTATAGAACTCATGTCTCCTCATTCTTCCGCAGTGATTCAAGCTTCTCCAACTTTCTCATCTTGGTCTTCTTCTTGGTCACAGTCATAAACTCCAGCCTCCAACGATTGACCGTGTTGTACATTCTATTCACCATCAGCAAAACTCATATGTAAGTGATTTGTCTTGAACAACATATAATCATATACAACAGCAGCAGAATATTGATAACTGCAGCCCTGTACGTCTATATGAGTACATTTGGCGAAATTCAGTTTGTCGTAATAACTGAGAATGCCGCAATAATTACAACAATTGAAAACAACATATTGTTCAAATTATCTCCCGGATTTCCCCATTCTTCCATGAGTTATACATGTAATTCACCTTAATGACTTTATTTCATCGACAATAGATTAGTCTTAACAGTATACTATTCAAGTTCATTTGATAGCTGATAATATATTATAAATCGTAATGCCTATTAAGTAAAATTTAAATCGAACGTGGCCATTGTTTCAAGCAAGTTGAACTAAATAATATACCAATAGCATCTGTTTCCTTAAACTTTCCAACTGATATAAGTTGTAAATTTGTGTAATCATAAACATATATCTGAGGGATCTCTTTCAGGAATTATATCCACAGCTGTCACCGGCGACTTCCGACAGCCGCTTCGCTGACAAATACAATGGAACAAGCTCTGCCTTCACGCCCCTAAGTGAGTTGATGGGAAATGAGTCACAAGACGCGCAAAAAATTGGTATTTTTGAAATATCTTTATAACTTGAACTCCTTGTAGGAAAGATTTCATTTGTTGATGGATTAGTGGTCGGAGTAGTAGACTACCAAATTCCAAGACTGTGCTAAATGTAACTTTCAGTTTCTGCGGTCATCCTGACCAGTGTATTTAACTAATTTACTAAGGGTTGACCCTTTCTTTGTGTCTTGCATACAATAGTATAGATGTACTATGCCCGTAATATTTACTAGGCTATAATTGGAATCCTGTCAAATTATACGAGTGAGTCGTCGATTCTTCTGCAAGCAGACCTTTGTTGTTTGGCACCATAGGTATTATAATTATAAACTTGTCCGACATGATAACAGGTATTTGCTTTTTTATATCGACAAAGACATAATCAAAGTCAATATTCTTGTATCCGTTATCGTATGTTACTGGCTTGGCGACTTGAGTTCTCGTCTGACTGCCTGACAAACCGCTAGTCAGTGCCGCCACCTGGAGTCCTTTAACTGCATTCATTTATAATCACATCACATGCTCAGAGACATATTTATAAACCAGAGCAGAAGATTGATAAGTACAGGTATCTAACGAGTTGGTTGAAGGAGCCTTTATATTTCACTAATTGATGCGCAACTCTTGCAATATTCTAAGCAACTGCATGAGATCAACGAAAGAAGAAAGTAGAACAATGTATATTTTGTAGAAATATCATCAATGTGTTACCTTATGTGACATTTTCCACATAATCGTGCTATCTGTTTAGGCCTACCTGTGTGATTATGGCTACGTCCGCTGGGAGGGAAAACCAGTCGGGAAAGATTTCCTATTCAAGTTAAGTCCCTTTCACAGCCTTAAACTAATCCACCAAGCCGATTCTCATGCGATTTTGCGCTGCAGAGGACTCTTTTGCACTACATTCTGTGAGAATCGCACGAGAATCGGCTTAGTGGACTGACCCTTACCTCTTGTTAAAACAAAACTAATACTTTTACAAAGGTAGACTTGAATAATTATGAAAGATGTTTAGTGTATTTCTTGCATTTGTAGGCAAATTGAAAGTTAAGTTGAAATTGTTTAAATCAATCCAATCACAAATCCCTCAAATTGAGTGCTTCACTAGGTACTAATATACAACATTAATTCATGTTTCCCCTCGTTTAGGCACTATATACAGAGTAGATATACTTTGATAATATTACTGTTGCTGTTAATACATTGTTTATTAAATCTGTTGGACATTGTTTATAAGAATTGAATCGTTGAATGGGGTGATGATCATTGTACAAAAATCATAGAGAGAAGGATAAGGATAAGGGATAATCACTTACTTAATTGAGTGTGCTCCCAGGGTTGGAGATGCCATACCTCAAGGATTTGATACAGTATCATGTTAAGTTGGTTAAGTTAGTTATATAAATCGTATGGGGCCAATGTTTACAGCAAATACTATACGTTTTGCTAAAAAATATACCACACTCATAATGACAAATGTTAATTTGCTCGAATTTGATTGTATACTGAGCAGCCACCAATGAATTTGTTGTTTTAGCTATGTAATACCATAAACAACATTTTGAACAAATTCATATGATGTTCAGTAGGATGGCCCACAAGACCCGAAGAGTAAATATAATTTCATGAGAGCTCCATCCTGGTTTTTCTAATATATACTTTTTGTTCCCGAGCTGAGAAGTATCGCATACCTTTATATCTGTATAGGAGATGAGACCTATCACATTGTGAAAATCTGCCTAATGAAATTGTTTTCTTTTAAAAAATCGCACATATGCAATTTAAAACCTGAGTTTTCTGGGAAACAATCCATTAGTTTATTACAATGTTGTTTACGTTGTAAGAGAGATGGATAGGAGGGAGCGCTCCTAGGCTTAAAAGTGGGTCACACAAGTATGATGGCTGCTTTGGTTGGTGCACAACCTAAGATATAAGGCAGGGCTCACCAGACCGCTGTGCTTATATTGCGGCAAATATGAGATCCGTTTTAGGAAAATAAGTCATAAGTCGGAAAATATGGATTCTAAGATATCACCATATATGAAAAGAGGAGATCAAGCTGATTCCAATGATGGTAAATAGTAGGACACCTATTAAGTATTTCTATATTTTATGTTTGGTAATTTTATTTTTGAAAAGTTTTTAATGTTTCTAGATGAGTAATTACCAGTAAAATAATTAAATATACTCCATCCGAAATGTGTTACATGGATTCATATGACTATGAGTGCTAGAGCCTCTAAAAGTCGGAACATTTCAATAAAGAGATCTTGTGAAAAAAACACTTAGAAAAATATCAATTTTACGACTCGTGACTCAGTTTCCTGGAACACATCACATATATAGGTCAGATTTTCGGAAAATGTACAATTCAACTTCGCCAATCTTCTTAAATAACCCAAATCTCAGTTGAAAATAAAGTTCAAAATACAATTCAACCCAGCAAAACAGATTACTATAATCAATGCAATGCCGGATATACTCAAATATACCTACTATTGATCACATTGTAGCCTAATTTAGCAGAATTTATTAAATGTGTACAGCTGCCAATTGTACATTTTCTGAAAAGTCTAGAGGCAGATGGTGTAGATGCAGTCCAGCACACTGGAAATATCAGGACATTTTCATTGCAGTTCCAAGGTTTTGGGCAACATACATCCTTTAATGAGGACTATTATAAAGAACCTATATTGCACAATCTATCAAGACTATCCTTTCACCAGCTCAATTTATATTATATTTAGATGGAGAACGACGCACTGCATAATTCAAGCACACCAACCTCAGAGAGAAAACACGTCCGTGGAGTCCAGCCTTTAGACTTAGCGGCGGTGACGGCACAGCACACATGTAATAGCATCTGCCAGGTACACATCATTACAGAATCTGGTTTCCCAGGGTGAGAACTATCATTGGTGTTCCTGGTTGTCATCTTACCTCTTTATTCATATCTTTTTTAATTATTTTTTTTGCACATCGATTTTATTCAGAGACTATTCTGCCTTCTGGGCTCATACAATGCTAAGTATCTGCAATGAAAAACATTCAAACAGATGCTCTTCTTCCGCTAAACACTCCCATAGGCATTATTGCATTGCGGACAAGAGGTAGGAGCAGCAGAGATGTAACCACAAGCAGGGGGGGGGGGTATTCCTATTTTTAGATACATGTTATTCATGTTTTTAGATACACCTGACCCCGGTCTGATGTTCGCTACCTATTTGTACAAATAACAGATAAAGGAATATTTAAATTTAATCTTATTTAATCTATTTGTTTTCACTATTTATTCAGCTCCCGATGCTTTTCATTCATTCAGATCCTATTGACGCTTCAATTCAATCAAATTCAAGAATACTTAATTGCTGTTGTTTTTACAATAAGCTGGTCCAACAATCTAAATAAACAATTAAATGTTTCCGTCTTCCGTCGAGTGCCTAATTCTTGCTTTGATCTTTAACTATGTTACAGAGTTTCAATAACGTGAACATGAAATAAATTATAATTTTCATAACAAGAGATAATTGTACTTTTATGAAATGGTAAGATCGGAAATTCAGCACTTCTAAGTCTTATTGAGTTATTTAAATGTTCGGTTTAATCACTTGCTTCGAAATCAATTATAATGTATTTACATTTGTGCCGATATATTGGACATTATGCACAATACCTTGGCACATGTTGGCGTGTAGACTATGAAACGTGTAACGTGGCTCCAATAATTTAAATCCATTTATTTAAGAAATATTACTTTAAATAAGGTATACTATATACAGTACAACCTCTCTATTAAAACCAGGCTTGGGACTGAATGATTGTTGGTCTCATCTCATTAGAGGGCTCTAAATCTAATAAGAGGGAATCATTGGGTATTGGGACAACTTAATAGAGGGGTGGTCTCTATAATGACGTGGTCGTTATGTGAGCTTCCACTGTATGTGTATGTTATATCGTTGAATGACTGTATTGCTACCTAAACCTCAGATCTATTCACATTGGTTACTAGGGGAACTCCCGCCAGTTGGCCACCACTGACCGCCTCAGTGGACAGTGGTGATTCTCTGTTCTCTCAATTCGATTTTGATTTTGGTTCCATATGGGTGTTTGTACAGCCTGCGGTCTCAACCATTCCCATCCAGGCACGACCTACTGTCATTACAAGAAGAAGGTCCAACACAAATGCATTGAAGCTGGGGATGAGAAACATAACTATAGTGTGACTACATGAATGATCTCTCTGTCTCTTAAGGAGGTACCTGAGGACGATCTGAGGGCTGCTAAGGCTTCAGCTGATTCCTGGTCAAAGCTCCTTGCTTTTGCTACATCCCAACAGCAGCAGTTAACATCTGTGATTGCCAGCCAACCTGCCGATACAGTTACCACGGCCTGTTTGGATCGTATCTAACTTCAATGAACAGCAACTTCAATGGAATAAGATATGCGTTTTTATATTTGGAGGAGCTGAAATAAGTCGTCATTGAATAGGCAAAGGTCAAATATCCAAGAATGACAGTTGAAGAGAAAACAGCCCTTTTTCTGGTATATTATTATCCCCATATTACTCTATATTATGTGCGGGTGGATGGGAGGCGACCTTCTTCAGGGACATTTACCCTCTTTGATTGTTCAACGTAGTTAGACCATAATACTTCAAATATCCATTCCCAATCAAAAGTAACCCATATTTTCATTCTAAAGATGCGTTTTCTTGGAAATTAACATGGGCTAGTGTTTATCGTTTTAATTATTATAAAGACATGACAAAAACAAATCTAAGGGCGATTTCTGCCTATTTTTGTATTATCAATGTGTATCCAAAAATACTAGGCTTAAAGCCCTATACAAATTTGGACCACATTAAGGACCAGACCAGTGATACTTGATTCGGGCGAGTACCTCCCAAGCCCACTTGTCCGTCAAGTTGAGTAATTCCCGTTTTCGGCCCTGTGCATAACAGCAGCAACAAATGCAATATTTTGACATTGATTCTTTTATTTTATCCTTGATAATTAAATGATATAGTTAGTGCAATATAGTTTTCATGTGCATGATAATTGTTGTAATACTTCATAACTTTGATGTTATTATCTTTATCTCATCCAATTATTCTATAATTAAATCCTATGTTTGTATGCTTATAATATAGATGGTTAACGTCCGGCTTTGGGAAAATTAAGAGAAATAATATTTCATATGATTTGTATCCCTAATGCTATGTATACGGCGTAGTATAACCATTGTGAAATAGTATTATATGGTCAACTAGACAGTGGCTCCACCTGAGTAATTTACCACAAACTGATTCGCTGCACAGTCCTGTTGTATAAGCTAAGGAAGGAGTTGTTTCTGTGTGTACTTTTCCCTCCCTACATCTATTCCTACATGGCATTCCCGGCTCTTAGGAATATTCATTGCTGTATAGGTGTGGGTCAGAAGGTAAAGTCGTAGGAAAATTCCCACAGAAACATAACTGAAACTGTATGGGACTGAAGGAAATCCCCCATGAGCAGCTATTTGTCTTGGTTAGGAAGGTTTAAGGGAAGGAATATCCTATATATATACACTATACATTTACCGTAGGAATCTCCCACCGAAGTAAAGAAAACAAATGTAGGAATTCCGACAAAAAACCTTCCCTTAGCTTGTACAACAGGGCCCTGATCGGTTTCTACCCACCTCTTCTGAGAGACAGACGTTATTTCTTTCTTTGTTAACCTCTAATATAGGGTGACTTACTTGACCTCACTGTCTTGTGTTATTTCTGCTCGACTACTTTTATCTAAATAGAATGAGGCACTTGTTCATTAGACTAATTTAATTTTGCAGTTACTTGCCAAAGACACCAATAATGAACGAATGGAGACAGTTGCCACATCTAGGAAAATTGTCGACCATATTGCAGACGGATCCTACAAAACACCTGTGTTCTTGAGAACCCGATAGCAGACTGATGCCAAAATTAATTATGTATTAAACAGGGAGTGGGATTGTTGTATATGGGTCAGATTGTCAGAAAATGTACAATTGGCAGCTGTACACATTAAATTTTAGTAAATTCTGCTAAATTAGGCTGAACAATGATGAATACCACCTAATACCGGGTATAGAATAGAATAGAATAGAATAGAAAAACATTTTATTCAGTCTTTTAGACTGCTCTCAAGGGGAGATCTCCGGCAGATGGGAGGTATTCTGGCCCTCGGGCATAATACACATTCAGTAAAGTAGAGAACATGACCAGAGCGTTCAATGAAGGCTAAGGCTCTCTACTGTTGGTTTTCACTTTTAATGTTCTATTACAATTTTGTTAAAGAATATGGTCTTGCTTTTACAATGGTCTGAATAACCTCGACAATACAATTCTGTAAAGATAACAAAATAATATATCAGTGCTGGATAAAATAATCATCATTCCATATTAGGGTGGACCTGGCTAAATTCTTAAACCTTTGCTTATCTAGTTCCAAATGGGCCATAGTTGGTAGCCGATTCCACGAGTAAGGAATTGTATTAAGAGTTGATCTTCTTATTTGCTCGTTTTTGGGCGGGGGATGTTTTAAGATTTTCCTACCCTCAATGAAGTTTCTTGTGTTAATAAGTCGCAGATCTATGTTTTGGGGGTTCTGTGCTTGCCTATGGCCCATTTGGAGTAGATGCAGTCTCCTTCGGTATTTTAGAGGGAGGAGTCTCTTTTCGATATGCAAATCTTTGACACTATCTCGATTTGGTATACGATAGATAATCTTTAATACCCTGTTCTGCAGTATCTGCAGTCTATGTAGGTCTGCCACGGAGTGGGATTCAATAAAAATGTCAGATTGGTCTAGAGTTGGTAGCACCATAACTTTATATATCATAAGCATTGTTGCTTTCGGTATCTTATCTTTCAACTTTGAGAATTGCCAACATTTGTAGTTAAGAGTGCTTGTCATTTTGGTTACTTGTTCTTTAAATTTTAGGGACGCATCAACTATCGTACCTAAATACTTATATGTATCTACATCTTCCAATTCTGCATTTCCCAACTTGATGACATGTTCTGGTAGTGCAGGAAGATTTTGGGTTTTCCATCTCGACCTAAGGATAGGCCTTGGGAATATGGTCTGGACTTTGGATTTATTGTAATTAAGTGAAATCTTATACTTTTGACACCAGTGACTCAATGAGTTTAGGTCGGCTTGCAGCTTGTTTGTTGCTTCATGGGGGCTTTGGCCAAAACTATAAATTATCGTGTCATCCGCAAACATTTGAATTTTGCAGTTTTCAATGAAATTTGGTAGGTCGTTGATATATAGGTTAAATAATACCGGTCCAAGGGTTGTCCCCTGGGGGACTCCACATGTAACCGGAAGCTGCTTTGATGTTATCTTATTTACGTTTACTTGTTGTTGCCTATTGTGGAGGTAGTCACAGAACCATTTGTGTTCTTTCCCTTTGACACCGAATGTCTTGAGTTTATTCAGGAGATATTGGTGGTTTACTGTATAAAGGCCTTCCTTAGGTCGAGATAGGCTGCCCTTACAACATTTCCGTTATTGATTTGGGTATACACTTCATTTAGATATGTCAATAAGGCATCTTGGGTTGACCTGCCGGATCTAAATCCAAACTGGTGTTCAAATAACATGCTATTGTCATCTAAATATTCTATGAGTTGGCTATATATTACTTTTTCAAGGATCTTGGCGGGCAATTGTATGGTGGAAATAGGTCGGTAGTTTCCTGGGTCGGTGTGCTCTCCAGCCTTATAAATAGGAGTAACTTTAGTTTGTTTCCAGATGTCAGGGATGGTTGATGTATTTTGGGAGAGATTTAGTAGTTTTTTGAATTCTGGTAGTAATATTAGTAGGGCTTGCTTAAGTATTCTGGTTGGCATATTTTCAATGCCTGATGCCTTCGATGAAGGCATGAGCTTTATGATTTTTCTTAGCTCCTGGCTTTCAACAGGTGCGAATTGGAAAGTATTATCTCGTTCTTGTGGTCTATCTCGAGCATTCATACTTTCTTCATCTTGTTCTGTCAATGGGGGAATTATGTTGGCTAAATTGTTTCCAATAGAGGCAAAATATTCATTGAATTTGTCAGGGACTTCGTTGTTGGGAGTTGGTTGGCCATTAGTTTCTAGTGTAATATTTTCATGGCTTTTTTGTTTTTTGTTGTTTATTAGCGGGCTAAGTAGCTTCCAAAACTTTTTGGGATTTTTTGTATTATTTTCGATTTGCTCTTTTATATAGTTATTTTTCAGATTTCTTGCTTGGTGATTAATTCTGTGCCTGAGTTGTTTTGCTCGGGACATCATATGTGGGTCTTTTAGTTTTTTTGCATCTTTAAACAGCTTGTCTCTAGCCTTCATTTGTGCTAGTAGATCACCTGTGATCCAGGGTTTCTTTGCTTTCACGTTTTTGTAGTTGCGTATTGGACATAATTGATTGGTTGCATCTAGGATTTTATTAATCATTGTGTTCCAGTATTTGTTTGGGTCAGCAGTACTTAATAACTGGTTCCAGTTGTAATTTCGAAGTAAGTGGGTGAACTGTTCTTCGGTGAAGTTAGCATATGATCGGCAGGTAAAGCTAATTCTTGGGTAAATTTCTTTTTGTTTTTTTAACACTATTAGGGTTGGGAAATGGTCACTAATATTAACTTCCAATACACCTACTGTTTTTACTATCTTCGAGTTGGTATAGACAAGATCTATGCATGTCTCAGAGATGGTCGTGGTTCTGGTGGGGATATCAATATATTGTCTTAGTGAGGCACTATGTTCAAGTGCTAGTAGTAGGGATTTGGCTCTTGATGGTATCATATAATTAACATTAAAATCTCCCAACATAACTATTTCCTCGTCCTCATCGTTTTGAGAGAGGACTTGTTGGGCGAGTTGTATAGCTGCTGGGAGATCCCCATCTGGAGGGCGATAGATATTGTGGACTTTTATTTTTTTGAACTCATTTATCTTTATTTTTAGTGTTTGTATTTCTAAGTCTGCAGTGGAGAAGTTTTGTGCATCACCGACCCAGGTTGCCTCTAGGTTGTCTTTGACATATATTGCTAAACCTCCTCCTCTCAATTTACCACTTTTCCTGTCAAGTCTTAGTATTTTGTATCCTTCTACGTCTACCAAATTGTCATAAACTTTGTCGTTCAGCCAGGTCTCACCCACACACACAATATCAAATTGAATCTTTTGCATTATTGTTTCCAGCTCACTTACTTTGTTGAGTAAACTTCTGATGTTTATGCTCATTATCTTGATACCTTTAAGTTCTTTAAAAAAGTCATCTTGGTCGAGCGTTACTTTTACATTTCTTATTGGATTTTGGTTGATTTCGCTCGTGCCTCTTGCTTATAATGTGAGAGGCTTGCTGGGCTTATTGCCCAGGTCATTTAAATGGGAAATATAATGGGGTGTATTTTCAAGTTATAGGTTTGTAAAATATACTCATGATTCATATTACTAGGTCGAGAATGTAACAAGTACAGCAAGTTTATTTTCCATGGACGGAATGATACTCTGCTATAAACATATGTACAACAGCGATGGGTTATTTGCACAGTGTGCGTCATTATAACATTACATCACTATATCTTTGCAGTATTTTCTGCATTATTATAACTTAATCACTACATCATTACAGCATTTTGCTGTATTCACTCATATTTTACCTTGCTACGTGGCAGTTGGCTAGGTTAATATGTACGTTAGTAAGCGTAACATGGATTCATAACAGGGTGAGATAACCCCGCTTGGACTTATTTTGTTTGTAAACACAGACATAGACAATATATGATAGTTGCATAGTCTTACACTGGTTACTGGAGACAGTAATTACCGGTGTTTAGATGATCAGCTAGACTGGCTAGAACATGAACATAAAGAATAAACAGTAGACAGTCAACTGGGTATTATGTAATACATGGTGTTGTTTACATTTGGCATTGGGATGTTCAGTAATCATAAGGTCGGTAGGTCAAGCACACAATTGACAGAGACAACCAGTGGGACAATACATGTTATAAGGTGTTATTTGACATCAGGTCATTTGAGTTGTTCGATATTAGGCCTATTGGGTTATGGGAGACATATATAAGTATAGATCTAGACATGAACATAAATTATAATTCAATGAGTGGTTAAGGTATATGTAAGTGTAATTAAGTGTAATTAATATAATTAAGTAGGTGGTAGGCACCTTCAATGAAGGTAACCCACTAGTAAAAGTGAGTACTTATCAGTCTGTTGCTTTTGCTATTGTGTCCCATATGGTCTTTTGAACATAAATTCAATTGTCAATGCGGTTGATGTGCTTGGCAATTTGACGGGCCCATCTTTTGAGTCCTTCGTCAGTGAGGTGGCATCCGTCTATGTCTAGTTTCCAATAGTGGTTCGTCTTGTATCCCTTGTTATTGTGGTGGATATGGTCGTGTAGTGGCGGTGTTGCGAAGCCATTCGAGTCGTTCTTTGCTACTATATGCCGGTTAACTTGCAAGATAGTGGCGTCGAGTTGTGGTTGGGTACCTTCCCTGGCTGCAGGATTCCTGGTATTGTACCAGGAAAGGTCCATACCGGTCTGCGAGCAGAAGATAACGTTGGTACTGAACGGGTATACGGTGTGGTCTACTTGGTTCTGCACCCAATCCATGTCTTCAATGAAGACAGAGGAAGCTAGCTCAGCGGTCTGGTGTGCTAGTCGAACTATTCCCTGCTCCTTTTTTGTGATGGTACACAAACCAGCAGTAAAATAGATTGTGGTTGGCTTGAGGGTAAAAATGTCATTGGCAGCTAGGTGTGTTGACATTTTTAAGGACGCTCCAGAGTACGACTTAACAATGGTGTTACAGTACTGGCTGTGAGACAGGTACGGCTGGAGGTAGGGTGCGAGAGATTTCACCCTCGAGTCGCCAATTATCATTATAGGTTGTGTTGTCATTTTTGCTTAAGTCAAGTAAGCGATTGGTAGTACGATGAGTAGGTTTGTTGTTAGGCCTGCAAATATATGAGTGACATGATATAGTTTATAAGGTTTTTATTTAAGTCGAGAAGTGTTTTTTAAGTTCAGACAGAATCTCGCCGAACTGGTTTTTCCCCGGAATGTGGACCGCCGGGTTAAAAGTTAGGTCGCCCAGCTTGTGGCCAGTGCCCCACTTCTTATCCGCGGTCATTTCATAGAAATGTTCGTAGTTTGAATCTGTCAACTTCTTACGAAGGTCATGGTGTTGTTCAAATTTAAACCCTGTTATTTCCTTTAAAGTTTGTCTCTCACCTTTGTACCACTCGGGACCGGGTTCTATCAAGGCAGCTTTCTTTTTGATTTCGTATGGGTTAGTCAGGGACATAATGTCGGTCGCTAGTTTGGTATTTTTTGGCGTGTCGGATGATAATGCTTTTGCATGTTGAAAAGCCTGTTCAACAGAACAATATTGGGTATCATTGTACTCGAATTTACAGGGGTAGAAATTAGAGAGATATACTAGGTCGCCTTGAAATCCGATTCCCTTTGTGCCTGGGAATTCTTTTAGTTTCGCACTCGAGGGCCTAGCTCCGGCTGGCAAGCTTTCTAGGTCATTGACCCCGTAGGTTGCACCTTTATAGATCAATGACGTCATACGCACGGTTGGGGGGTTTTCCTTGTCTAGGGCTGCTAGGAGTTTCCCACTCTTCCTGATTTTCGCGCTCTGTTTCTGGAGCGTTTCAGGTACATCGCGGTTTATCCAGAGATTGGCATTGTTGGCGTTTCGCTTGATTTCAGGTGCTCTACGTAGTATTTTGTCTTTCATTGAAATGTTGAGGAGTGAAACTAGAATGGGGCGCGGCTTCCTAGGGTTCGGTTTTCCCAGTCTGTATGCAACATCGATATCATCGGCGTCGAAGTTATCAATAGCCGTTCCAAAAAGGTCGGCTAGCTTTTGGCATAAGTGCTCATTCTGGACCTCTGGGATTCCGTCTACTGTTAGGTTCAGCTTTCTAGTTTTTAAATCCAAGAATTCGCAGCGCTCAGTTACACGATCGAGTTGTTCTTGCATTTTTTTCCGCTCCTGTTTTGATTGTTCTAACTCTTTTTCAAGTTGGTTCTGCTTGTCTGACATCACATGTGCGTCGCCAATGTCTTCAAATCCCTGGATGGCAGGCGCGGCTTGCGGCTGTGGTTGGGGAATTTGGGCTATTATGTCATTTTTTAGTTGCGGTTGCACTTTATCTTTAAATAAATTGATTAGACTTTTTTCGTCTATTTTTCCTTCTACCTCAGTTACCCTTTTCTGGATAGCTTCAATCTCTCGTTTATTTGATTTCTTGTAGAGTTCAAATCCGTCGTTTAGGGATTTAATTTCGGCTTTTATTGTGGCTGTCTGTTGGGCCATGGCATTTTCGTTGTGCTTTTTCAAATCATCAAGGTAGGTAGTGAGTGTAATAGAATTTTGTTCTTTCATGGAAGTCAAATGGTTATTAAGCATTAACTGCAGGCTTGTTGTATTTGAGTCTTGGTTATTGACTCTAGGGTCATTATTGTCAGCTGTCAGATCTTTTTCTTGGCCTAATGTTTGCATGGGATCTGGGGCAGTGGCGGTCACTGGGGCAGCCGGTGACTCGCTTTCTTGGCCTTTGTGTGGGGCGGACATGCTTGGATTGTTACGTTTGTCACGGTCTGGTGCCTCGGCGCCCAGCGACCTTGACCTTGGGTTAGCAAAAGTATTGTTATTATCAATGACAATATTCAAAGAATCAGATTTACTATTGCTACGAGATGCTCTTTTGGTATGGGTGGTATCAATATTATGAATGTTTGGCTCACTGAGGGTCCATTTTAGCTTATTTTGGAGTCGTTGTAGGGCTGGTTTTGCTACCGGCGTCTTTGCGGCGTCCCTGGACAATAATGGAAGTTGTGATGTATTCATTGACTATTTTTCGGTTACAATTCCTTTTTGGTATGTCCGATGGTGTCCTCAATTGTTCACAACGTTCTCGACTGTTAGATTATTGTCACACTCCAATATTTAAGTTTGTGGCATATTCCAGTAGTTAGTCCTGGGCAATGTTGTAGCTCACCTACTCACATACGTCGGCGACGAGCGGCGCCATATTCGATAACTAACTGGGTATATCTGAGTATATTTGGTATCGCATTGATTTAAAGTATCAGTTCTGTTATGTTAAACTGCATATTGAAGCTGATTTTTGTCTTAAATGTGGGTTATTTGAGAGGATTGGTGAAAGCGAATTATACATTTTCTGAAAATCTGACCCATACATACGAATCGGCCGCTAGATAACTCATTCAGACAATAGCTAAAAGAGGTGTTGTTGATAGTCTTTTATTTCCACAAGCTTTCAGGTGTTGTTCCCTTCCTATATTTCTGACAGAACTGAATTTCCGTGCGTCGACTCAAGCTATACCTGTCTGTTCATTAAATTGTTAATTATATATTATCCTACTATAATGGGTCAGATCATCAAATGGAACTTAATGGACAACTATACAAAATATATATGATTATTAATGGTTATATGTAAGAGCACGGCGTCGATAAAACTGTATTATGTATTTATGTTTTTAATTCAACTCCCAAAAACAATGCTTGCACATTGTCAGTGAGTTGGACATGTTTTTATTCGTAATGTGAGTATCTGTAAAACCTTGTATCTAAAGATAACTGAGATAGTTTGACGTATTATAGTTTGTTGATGTTTAAATAATTATGTAATATCCGATAATAATAACATCTAGAACTATGTAAAACTTTTTGTATCATTTAAATCAGGCTGTCCTGAGAATATTCGTACTATATGTGTGACAATGTTCAAACGTCCTGAATAAAATACTTTTAAATCAAATCAAATAATATACAATCCGTAGCCCTATGAATTTACTAAATTCTGGTAACTTGCTGACCTATATACCGATTGATTCCAACGCATTGAGATTTGCGAATGACATAGAGAACACATTTTCTAAAGGTCTGTACAGATTCAGGGTCAATGTAGGAGTGAATTGCACTGTGGGTAGGCATTGTGAACATCCCATGCACTATCCAGTGCTTAAAGTCATCAATGTCCACATTCGAACCTCAAGATAAGATGGACTGCCGAAGAAATGTATTGAAATTTATTGCAAAAAAGGCTGCAGTCTTTATAGCAACGGGGAATCGACGATAGATTGTACCCGAGCATATGGATATTACATCGTTGCATCTACATGTCAGTAAATGTTGGAAATAAACCAGTGTAGGCCCCCCCCCCCTACACAAAAATAATAAAAAATGTAATAAAAGATATTATACACGCATTTTATATGAGACGTGCTATAAGTGGGTGCTATAAAAATATTCATATAGGACGTGTCCTATATGAAATGTAGTTGTCTAAAAATAGCTCTGTTGTTATGCTTCGCGGAGCTTTGGCTCTCCGCAGAGCATGTAAACAAATCCCCGAGATCGGTAATCCACCTGTGATTCTGGTACTATGATTATAGAAATACATAATAAAAACCGTATAATTAAATAGAGCATTAAATTCTCTATCCAATGATATATGTTTTATTAATTTAGCTCAAGAAATGGCCACAATATCAACGTTTTAAGTTAACAATATAAATAGGCCTATACTAACGAGGCTGTCAGCGGGGCTGTCAGTGGGGCTGTCAGCGGGGCAGCGGGGCTCTCTGTGCTTCTTTAATATTTTTTCACTGATATTTGATGACATATGATCAAATTTCATGCACATAATTATAATAAATATAAAATGGAACTCGCCGGCAATATTCGAAAATATATAGGACTTGATTCATCCACATAAGCACTCTGCCTATGGCATCGTGCTTATGTGGACGAATCTCGTCCTATAAATTTTTGATTATTGCCGGCTCGTCCCATTCTCTCTATGTAGGTGTTTCTCCGCTGCCTGTTGCCAGCACTCTCACCGTGTCTTTACATTACATAGGAGAACACATAAATCCATACAGTATTAATCCCTGTTATGAACTATATAAGTAGCCTTATATGGGTCAGATTTTCAGAAAATGTACAATTTGCAGCTGTACACATTTAGTAAAGTTTGCTAATTTAGGCTGTAATTTGGTCATACTAGGTAAATTCGAGTATATTTGGCATTGCATTGACTCTAGCAATCTGTTTGGTTAGGTTAAACTGTATTTTAAACTTTATTTTCGAAATTTGGGTTATTTCAGAAGATTGACCTATATATATACCGATTGATTCCAACAGTTAAATTGTACATTTTCTGAAAATCTGACCTATATACTGTTGTCACCGTTTCTGTTATCTACTGATTTGTTGAATAAACTGAATGCCATTCTTGTGTTTGTCTCAGCTGGCTTCCTCTATTCGTCTGATATTTTAGTGTAGGTGTGAGTAACTTGTTATCATCAATTTATATTAATATTTCGGGGGGTTTGGGGGAACAAATAATAAGAGGCTATATCCTTCTTGGTGTGGGGATCACACCACCCAAGGGCTCTGTGGATTTAATGTTACTGACTTGAGTTGGTTGGGGATGAATGCCCAGCAGGGCTGCACAAATAGCGGTTATCTCTCCGAAGAATAACAATGTAAAGTACTTTGAGCGACCTTGCTTCCTTTATTAATCAATGTTGTTCTTATATATTAGGAGCTCTACTACCAACCCTGCCTGGGCACCAACTGCCCTTACCCCATATCCCACCCTTATTTATAGTCCCTCCCCCCATGGTCCCGTCTCCACTCACAGTGTGGAACCCTAGTGCCCCGAGCGGGCGACAAACATACCATATGGGTCAGATCGTCAGAAAATGTACAATTCGCCTTCACTAATCCTCGCAAATAACCCACATTTAAGACAATAATCAGGTTCAAAATACAGTTCAACATGACCAGACAGATTGTTTGAATCAAGGTAATATTAAATATACTCAGATAAACCTAGTATTGACGATTTTTCGGTCTAGTTTAGCCGAATTTCCTAAATGTGTTGATCTGCAAATTGTGCATTTTCTGAAAATCTGACTCATATACATCATTCATCCACCGCTCCCTGATCCCTCTACTACAATAGATACAGTACAAGTTCCTCAAATATAACATAACCCTCTATCAGGACCCTCTACCGTGCAAGAGGTGATGCTGGAAAAGGAATGCCTAAAGGAGGACTAATTCATGTTGAAGTGCACAAATGCTGAAACAGTTAGAATCATATTTAATATATAGTTATACAATATTAGAGTTAATGTTCCACTCGTTCAAATACAGTTTAAATTGAATTCGCATTTACAATGTGGACATTTATAAATCGCAACCAATCACATGACAGTTTACACTAGTTATGGTTTCCATGACGACACAATTTCCATAGATTCAGTTATCATATATTAACGGCCTGAAAAGAGGAACAACGTTGTCCTATTAATAAATCGGAAAAACTATATCATAGACAATCCTATACAATTACACATTTTTGATATACCTACAAAGTCATACAATCATATTCATTCCCTGAAGAAGGGCAATTCAGTCCAAAATGTCGAAATCACTAAACACCAACTTTCATCTCTATGTGTTTCTTCAGAATAAAACATCATAAATGAAATCCATAGAAGTCTGGTGGTGAAGTAAAACTCTTATTATTAATTAAAATAATTCTTTTCTAAATTCATAAAGTGTTCATAAATGTATGGAGAAGAGAAACATTACATTTGGGGTGAATAGGAATATACATGTCATTTCACAGTAAATACTTCTAATATACATATTATAAGGCAATACTCAGCATGCATGGTGTGGGCCTTTGGAGAAGATTATACTAAATTAGCTGAGCATATTAACTAATATTAACTGATAATCAACAGATAATGCACATGAGATAAATTAAAACCTCGTTGAATGTAGGTTTCTTGCTGAACTTGTTTTGTAGTTAGACATAATTTCAGATTCATTAGAAACATAATTACTCATATGATTAAATGTTATATTAGGGCATTTATCTTGCTACAGCACCTTGAAAGTAAGATAATTATAATATCTGACACTTTACACACATTAGATCAGGTGGTGCACTAACTTCCTTGCCATTAGGAGAGAACCACTTACATGTTTTTAGTGACACCCTCTTATCAATGTTCTTACACAGGGAGGAATGTGTTTCTGCCACATCCTTAACAAGTTTTGCCCATTGTAACTTGATATCTATTCCCTTCTTTTTAATCTCCAACAGTTTCATCTTAACACAGTCTGACAGCAGATCAGATACCAAAATATAACCATTTATGACATATGCTTGGGTAATATGCTTGGCACAGAGTAAGTCATGTGAGGAGCACATCACCTGTAATACAGGCATTACACTCAAATGCCTGTCCTCATTAAGTATGTCGGTGGGAATCTTGGCCTCAGCAAGAACAAGCACTAAAGTCTTGCATGGAGGAATGTTGTGTAAAATATTCTCATAGTGTTGTAAGGAGAATTTCTCCACAGGAAGAGTAGCAGTGGATGAATCTCCTGCCTCAGTCCTCAGGTACAACCTGAGCTCTTCATGCTGAGTGTGTAGTGGTGCATGAGGACCTGACCTCCACTGATGTAAGACCTCTGCCATATCACTCGGACACTGGGCTCTAATCACATAGCTAGTAGGCCCAATTAGCTCTACATGTCCATACCGGTCTGTACCCTGTATGTGGTATCGGTTGAACTCGTCTCCCTCTAGGGTAAACCACCTACATTTATTTAGTACAAATCTTGCATTTATATTCTCCCACAGGGAGGAATCTGATGCTGTCACATCCATGACAATCTTTGTCCTTTCTAAAATAGGTTTTATTCCTGCCCTTTTAATCTCAACCGGCTTCTTCTTCATACAGTCTGACAGCAGTTCAGATACCAAGAGGTGACCATTTAGAATACGGAGCCGGCTAACATGCTTGCTACGCAACACCTCATGTGAAGAGCAGATAGCATGTACAAAAGGCAGTACACTCAAATGTCTCTTCTCCCTAAGTATGTCACTGGGAATCTTGGCCTCAGCAAGATCCAGCGCTAAAGTCTTGCATGGAGGAATGTGATGTAAAATGTTCTCATAGTGCTGTAAGGAGAATTTCTCCGCAGGAAGAGTAGCAGTGGATGAATCTCCTGCCTCAGTCATCAGCTCCAACCTGAGCTCCTTATACAGAGTGTCTAGTGGTGCATGAGGACCCGACCTCCACTGATGTAAGACCTCTGCCATATCACCCGGACACTGGGCTCTAATCTCATAGCTAGTAGGCCCAGTTGGCTCTACATATCCATACCTGTCTGTATGCTGTATGTGGTATCGGTTGAACTCTTCTCCCTCTGGGGTAAACCACCTACATTTTTTTAGTGCAAATCTTGCATTTATATTCTCCCACAGGGCGGAACCTGTTGCTGTCACATCCATGACAATCTTTGTCCTTTCTAAAATAGGTTTTATTCCTTCCCTTTTAATCTCAACCGGCTTCTTCTTTATACAGTCTGACAGCAGTTCAGATACCAAGAGGTGACCATTTAGAATACGGAGGCGGCTAACATGCTTGCTACGCAACACCTCATGTGAAGAGCAGATAGCATGTACAAAAGGCAGTACACTCATATGGCACTTCTCACTATGTATGTCACTGGGAATCTTGGCCTCAGCAAGATCCAGCGCTAAAGTCTTGCATGGAGGAATGTGATGTAAAATGTTCTCATAGTGCTGTAAGGAGAATTTCTCCACAGGAAGAGTAGCAGTGGATGAATCTCCTGCCTCAGTCATCAGCTCCAACCTGAGCTCCTTATACAAAGTGTTTAGTGGTGCATGAGGACCCAACCTCCACTGATGTAAGACCTCTGCCATATCACCTGGACACTGGGCTCTAATCACATAGCTAGTAGGCCCAATTAGCTTTACATGTCCATACCGGTCTGTCCCTTGTATGTGGTATCGGTTGAACTCTTCCCCCTCTGGGGTAAACCATCTACATTCATTTTGTGCAAATCTTGCATTTATATTCTCCCACAGGGAGGATTCTGATGCTGTCACATCCATGACAATCTTTGTCCATTGTAAAGTAGGTTTTATTCCTTCCCTTTTAATCTCAACTGGCTCGTTCTTCATACGGTCTGACAGCAGTTCAGATACTAAGAGGTAACCATTTAGAATACCGAGTTGGCTCACATGCTTGCTATGCAACACCTCATGTGAAGAGCAGAGAGCATGTAATAAAGGTATTACACTCATATGGCACTTCTCACTAGGTATGTCACTGGGAATCTTGGCCTCAGCAAGATCCAGCGCTAAAGTCTTGCATGGAGGAATGTTGTGTAAAATGGTCTCATAGTGTTGTAAAGAGAATCTCTCTACAGGAAAAGTAGCAGTGGACGAATCTCCTACCTCAGTCATCAGCTCCAACCTGAGCTCCTCATGCTGAGTGTGTAGTGGTGCATGAGGACCTGACCTCCACTGATGTAAGACCTCTGCCATATCACCCGGACACTGGGCTCTAATCACATAGCTAGTAGGCCCAATTAGCTTTACATGTCCATACCGGTCTGTACCCTGTATGTGGTATCGGTTGAACTCTTCCCCCTCTGGGGTAAACCATCTACATTCATTTTGTGCAAATCTTGCATTTATATTCTCCCACAGGGAGGAATTTGATGCTGTCAC
Organism: Sthenelais limicola; assembly: GCA_942159475.1. Classification (NCBI taxonomy): domain Eukaryota; kingdom Metazoa; phylum Annelida; class Polychaeta; order Phyllodocida; family Sigalionidae; genus Sthenelais; species Sthenelais limicola. The sequence continues at coordinate 118,376,810 of OW804098.1, forward strand.
ATCCATGACAATCTTTGTCCTTTCTAAAATAGGTTTTATTCCTTCCCTTTTAATCTCAACTAGCTTCTTCTTCATACGGTCTGACAGCAGTTCAGATACCAACAGGAAACCATGTACAATACCGAGTTTGCTCACATGCTTGCTATGCAACACCTCATGTGAAGAGCAGATAGCATGTACAAAAGGCAGTACACTCAAATGGCTCTCCTCACTAAGTATGTCACTGGGAATCTTGGCCTCAGCAAGATCCAGCGCTAAAGTCTTGCATGGAGGGATGTGATGTAAAATGTTCTCATAGTCCTGTAAGGAGAATTTCTCCGCAGGAAGAGTAGCAGTGGATGAATCTCCTACCTCAGTCATCAGGGACAACCTGAGCAACTCATACAGAGTGTTAAGTGGTGCATGAGGGCCTGACCTCCACAGCTGTAAGACTTCCGCCATATCACCCGGACACTGGGCTCTAATCTCACAGCTAGTAGGCCCAATTAGCTCTACATATCCATACCTGTCTGTACCCTCTATGTGGTATCGGTTGAACTCTTCTCCCTCTGGGGTAAACCAACTACATATATTTAGTGCAAACGTTGCATTCATATTCTCCCACAGGGCGGAACCTGTTGCTGTCACATCCATGACAATCTTTGTCCCATATAAATTAGGTTTTATTCCTTCCTTTTTAATCTCAACCAGCTTCTTCTTCATACAGTCTGACAGCAGTTCAGATACCAAGAGGTGACCATGTAGAATACTGAGTTGGCTGACATGCTTGCTACACAACACCTCATGTGAAGAGCAGATAGCATGCAACAAAGGCATTACACTCGTATGGCTCTTCTCACTAAGCTTGTCAATGGGAATCTTGGCCTCACCAAGAACCAGCCGTAAAACCTTGCATTGAGGAATGTGGTGTAAAATGTTTTCATATTGCTTTAAGGAGAATTTCTCTTCAAGAAGAGTAGCAGTGGATGAATCTCCTCCCTCACTCATTAGCTTCAAAGTGAGTTTCTCATGCTGAGTGTCTAGTGGTGTATGAGGACCTGACCTCCACTGCAGTAAGACCTCTGCCATATCACCTGGACACTGGGCTCTAATCATATAGCTTGTAGGCCCAGTTGGCTCTACATATCCAGATCTGTCTGTACCTTGTATGTGGTATTTCCTGAACTCTTCTCCCTCTAGAGTAAACCACCTAGGTTCAATTAGTGCAAACCTTGCATTTATATTCTCCCACAGGGAGGTGTCCATTGCTGTCACATCCATGACAATCTTTGTCCATTGTAAAATAGGTTTTATTCCTTCCCTTTTAATCTCAACCAGCTTCTTCTTCATACGGTCTGACCGCAGTTCAGATACCAACAGGTAACCATGTACAATACCGAGCTGGCTCACATGCTTGCTACGCAACACCTCATGTAAAGAGCAGATAGCATTTACAAAAGGCAGTACACTGAAATGGCTCTTCTCACTAAGTATGTCACTGGGAATCTTGGCCTCAGCAAGAACCAGCTGTAAAATCTTGCATTGTGGAATGTTGTGTAAAATGCTTTCATATTGCTTTAAGGAGAATTTCTCTACAGGAAGAGTAAGAGTGGATGAATCTCCTGCCTCAGTCATCAGCTCCAACCTGAGCTCCTCATGCTGAGTGTCTAGTGGTGCATGAGGACCTGATCTCCACTGATGTAAAACCTCTGCCATATCACCCGGACACTGTGCTCTAATCTTGTCTTCCTCGTCTAAAAATGAGAGAAAGGAAGAAAATCATGAGGACTAAGCAATTCTAGTTCAAGTTTGAACTTTTTTTTTTGAATACACATTGTGGGTATCTTGTACTAGTAGTATTGAAAGTAGAACTGTGGGACCCACCTAAGACATCTCGCTCACCTTTGGCTATCTCCTGTTGCCTCAGCTCTCTAGAAGAGTCTCCGACATTCCTGCTGATACCTAAATTTAAATTAAATGAATCAATTGCATTGCATGGCTCGAACCTCATGAATTGTCATAGCTGGTATATATTTTTTTTTTCTATTTTTTTTTATTTCAATTAAAGGCCAGACATTTAACAACGAACAATTCAAATGTAAAGACGTATTGTCCTCCATGGACATACTTCATACGTTGCCTAATATATATGCTTATAGCACAATTAAAATGGCACTTTTATAGATTATAGTGTAAAGCTTTGAATCATTGATGTTTGTAAATTTCCTATTTTGTTGCTATTTTGTGTTGTTACTATGTCATATATTATTCTGTTTTCCACTGTCCTTAAAAATTCACTTTTACGACCAATTGACAAAATCGGTATATATCGAAATATTGAGATCATAATGATACATTTGGCAGATTAACGTCTGTCATGGTTTCATAGTTTGCTAGATAACATACATATGAATGTGTAAATGCAGGAAAGTCTAAAATCTGTGTATGTTCAATATCTACAGCAACAAAAATGTAGGTTACCATTTGATCAAATATATAATTGTTTCCATTTCATTTAATGTTCAATGTAGGTTTTCCTGTTTTTCTTATATTCAATGAAACGTCTTTATTTGCTTTAAATAATTAGATAGTTTAAATACTGACACATAAAGAATTTACTTAATTAGCTTGGGAGAGCAGTGGCTGGACTTTCTCTGCTAGAAAAACACATGTAAACGAGCTTTGTTAACATGGCAGTTTGCCCAGTGTGTAAACAGATGCATAAATGGCCTGGCAAGCTTTCTTGTTGTTATCAGAATAGGCCATGGAGCTAGCAATTTCTAAGGGAAGTAGTGCTGCCGACTGGAAATTATATATTGATGATATTGATTTGGAAGAAAACCCTGGCGGCGAAGGGGATGACTCCCATGCTATTAAACCAGAACCTATGGGTGTTGGCTTGCAGGGTGGGACATCAGGGACTACGGCTATCATGCAATTACGCCTCTCCCCTAAGAAGTTGGATGAACTGCGACATGAATTGTCATTGTTAAAGGGCCCAGGACGTGCATCCATTAGACAGATCAGAGGCCTCTGGGAAGTGATTGCTCACTGTGTTAAAGTAGTTCACAGTGGTAGAACTTTTTCTCAACGCCTTATCTCCCTGCTAAAAGAAAAGAGCATGACAGTCATTCACTGGATTTCATCTGGATTTAGATTGGTGGTGGAACTATGCCAGTACTTTCAACGGTCAAGCCTCTATCATACGCTACAATTTCGGCAATGGTCCGTGTTTTTACACTGACGCTTCTACATATGGCTTTGAGGCTTGGTGTGATGATCATTAGTTGGCTGGATGGTTCAATAGCAGTGACTTACCTGTCTTCCCAGACTTGCATGACCACTGGTTGAATTACAGATTTCCACCTGAGAGCTCCTTCAATAATATCAATCTTCGGTCTTGCTGTCAACAGATGGGCCCCGCTGTTTAGTGTGCTAAACCGACAATATGCAGGCTATATCAATGGTAAACAAAGGTTTTGGAACAAACCCCTTCTGTATGGACTTGTTGAGGAGCCTCTTTTGGACATCTGTCTCACATTACGATTTTGTTACAGCCAAATACGTCAGGGGGTTGTACAATAATCTGGCAGATACCCTTTCTCGCTTGACGGTGACCAACATATGTGTAGAACTCTCAGCCTTGCCTTTGTGCTGTGTGCCTAATACCCCTTTATCGGACTGATTGTTGATTCTCTTTACAGTGGTGCAGGATCTAGACACTCAGTTGTCTGCTACTATTCCGTCAGCCTATGCTCCAACTATGCAAGCTGTCAGGAAAAGTCAGTGGAAAAAGTGTTTTTGGCTTCTGCCCTATGATTGAGGCTGTCCCCATTTGTGCCTCTGACATGACTGTCGCCAGGTACTTGATCTACCTGTCTCAAACTTGCAGCTACTCCACCATTAACAATTACCTGTCTGGCAATGATCAAAACTTCAGAGAGGTCTATTTAATTGAGCTCACCCTAGCTGGTTTGGGTTGTCTGCTAGGTACTGCTACGAAGCAGTAGATACCTCTTTCACTTGATCAGCTGATGAGAATATATATTCCTTGCTACCTTCGGACCCATTGGTAAAAGCAACTTGCTGCCTGTGTCTCTGACTGATGCAGGTCCCTGCCTACTGAGAAGTGATATTGAATTTGCTACTGACCATATCATTGTGATTGTTAGGTCTTCTAAGACCATTAAACATAAGGACAGGTTGTTGACCTTACCAGTCTTTCCTACTAATAACTGGATTTTTATGCTTTTTGAAGGTTCAAGGAGCATGTGTCACTTTACCTTGCCCCAGATGATAGCCCTTTATTTCTCAAACCTTGTCGTGGCCCAGTCATGTATCGGGAGCTTCTAGACTTCTTAAAATCTTCTCTGTCACTCATTGGTCTTAACCCGAAGGATACTGGGCAACATTCTCTATGCAGAAGTAGAGCAACGCACCTTCACAGTATTGCAGTGCCATTGGACGATATCAGGACCATTGGAGACTGGCTTTACTACACAGTTCTCTTATACCTCGCTACACCTTGGGAGAGGAAAACAACACTTGAACGATCTGTGGCCGCTTCTTTCAGTGAGATTTAATTGGAAGGTTTTGGCCGTTGAGATCGCTGGTGCCCCGCCACTCCCATGTGAGAGTTTATTTATTCCACACATCAGAAGAAGGCTATGTGTAATATAAATGGCACATATATATTAATATAGTCGGCGCCACTGCTGCTACCCTCAGTCCCAGGTCCCAGCTATATATCCATTCATTCACCTCCGCACATACCCAGTGCAACTGTTAGTTTTTTTCCTTTTTTAATAAACCCTAGGGCGGTCGAGATCGCCAGCGCCTTGCCACTCCTGTGTCAGAGTCAGAATCAGAAGACGACTATATTTAATGTTCAATGCACGTTTTCCTGTTTTTCTTATATTCAATGAAATGCCTTTATTAGCTTTAAATAATTAGATAGTTTAAATACTGACACCTAAAGAATTTACTTAACTAGGTAGGGAGCTGTGCCTGGAACTTTCTCTGCTAGAAAAACTATGTAAACCAGTGTATATCAGTGAGATTTCCTTTTTTTTTTTTCTTTCTTTCTTTCTTTCTTTCTTTCTGTCAATGTCCTTCTATAGTTTAAATTATAGAGCAAATTACATCTGCTTGCAGACCCAAGACCTATCACCAATGGCTTCTTGTATATTGTATCGTGTACATCACCAAATAATCATATCCTACTCAAGTTAGGATCCAAAAGCTGCGCCATTGCTGTATTACACCCCTGATATATTCACTTTTGCAACATTCATTAGGAAACATATTCATCAAATAGGGGTCACCATTTATTTGTAACCCATAGTGTGTCCGGACGGTTCTGAAATCCTCCTTTTATTGAAGGAGTTACACCCTTTGATCTGACCTTAATACATGGCAATAAAGATTACAACAACAACAACAACACTTTCACTTACACTCTCTACGCTTTTCTAGATGCTTTTGATGTTGTTCAACCCATGATTGGGTTAGGCACTGTGGGTCGATACCCAGTTTTCTTATAATATGGTCTTCGCGGTGGTCCTTGAGGGATCTGAGGAAACCAGTGAAGCGGTGTACATCTCCACATTGGAGGTGATCGAGCAATTTCCTAGCGTTATGGAAACTGATGACATTTTCCTGAAGGAAATATAACATAGTTCATTAATTCAGATACAATGCAAGTGAGGCCAGTTACTATGTTGTTTTTTTTACCTTTTTAAAAATATCCAATCAAATTTAATAAACCACCTTCTCTAAATAGTGTTACAAAAGAATTAACTAGTGATGTATTGACTTTCCTTAGATATGAAAGAACTGTGTCTGTGTTAGAAATTATAAGTATCTTTTTTAATTCAAATTTCTGCAATCATAACTTCACGTTCAAGATATTCAGATGATTATTACATATGTGTGCAATTTCGTATGCTATTCGGACCAACCTACTTTTGCCGACTAGATTGACCTAGAATCATATCGTCTGCTTTGACCCGGTTTAAAATGTATTTTGACGACAATATGCAAGATTTTGTATTGCCCCAGGTTGCAAAGAATATAATTTGTCAAAATGAAGCATTTAATCGGGAATTTGAACGTTTACCGGCACGGCCATGTGTTCACTAGCTTAGAGTTTGTTGACATTGTTTGTGAACGGTCTCATGACATCCGCATGATGGCTTCCACTCAGTTCAAGACCGATGTCCGCAAACTCGATGGAAACCAAGGTGAAATGTCATTAAAATAGTCTTCTCTTGTTGATTATGTATGAAATAAATATTAAATAGCCCTCTGTCGATGTAAAATCGATCTCGACGTCGGGTCAAATCGCACTCCACCCCTTCGGGGTGTCGGGCGATTTGACCCTCCGTCTCGATTAATTTGACATCGACATCGGGCTATTTAATATAAGAATGTCAGCTAATATAACAATTTAATCAATTAAACAGATTTGAATAACATCAGTTAATCTCAATTAAAAATAGGAAAAGAAGTTTATACTAAAACAAGAGATAAACAAGATACAGAAAAAATACAGAAAAGCTCATTTGTGTATGTAATCCCAACTAAGAACATCTTGAATGAGTTAATTTGTGTGCTAGTGGTCGTGAAACGTTACACACACAACAAGCCATTTATTCAATTCATCACTTAATACTTTGTCAATTTACTAAAGTAACTCATATCTTAATGGCCAATAGAAGTTATATGGCGTTGTGAGTATTTTCGAATAATTAAAAAGGAGTTAGTTGGTTTATTTAAGGCATTCTGTGAATGCGTTACGGGTATCACCGTCCCACCTGTGATGGTCAAGTGCAATAGACTAGCACCGCCACTTACCTCTATGATCTGCTGGTCTAGGATTGTTAAAACGTCATACTTTTTGAGCGAGCTCATCAGTTGCGTCACATTTAAACATTCATCCAACACAGGTCCACAGTCTATCAGAATTTGAGAGAATTCCGTCTCTCTCAGTAGTACATGATCTGTAATGTAAGTTAATTGTGCTTGAGTCCGTCTTTGAGAGACATATATTATATAGGGAAATGAAATATATAAACTATGTTGGGACAATTTCATTTATTATTACACACGTGAGCAGTTAGAAAGGTGCAGTTTGGGGGTCCAGTTCGGTTGATCCGAATCGTTAACGTGAACAGTTTGGCCAAAGACGCAATCTCATTGGCGGAGTGTAGGCCAGATGACGTCGTCCCGACCGCATAACTAGGCCTACAAATTGCAGTGAATCAAGCCTTCTCGAGCTAAACTATAGGCTAAACAAGTTAAATTTACTTTTTAATATCCAAATAGAGTGTGTAATAAATAGCAAATGGCACTCTGTTTGGGTTCAAACTGATCTCGACCCCTCAGAAAACGGGAACTCACCCCTTTGGAGTTCGTCCCGTTTTCTGAGGGGTCTCGATCAGTTTGAACCCTCCATCGTACCATTTGCTATAATTACCCAGAGTATCTTCAAAATGTAATATTTATCTAAAGATGAAACTTCAGGTCTGTAAATGCGTTCATGAAATCATAGAAGTCGGACAGAAATATTCGGTTAAATAAAGTTTCTAGCATAGATATGTTCCAGCTACCTTCAGGATTTATATATACTTTATTTCAATCATTCTGAACATTTTACCATAGGAATAATGGTATGTCACCAGGCTAGCGTCTCAATTAAGTATTACATATTTAAAGGAAGAACGTTGGACTAGTCTGTAGCACATTTCGAAAAATCCTATGGTAATGTCAACACTCTTCCATATGGCTGAAATCACCAGAAATTGTAGAATTCAACTTCACTAATTCACTCAAATAACCCAAATGAAATGTAAAACAGAAATCAGGTTCAAAATACAATTCCACATGACCAAACAGACTGCGTAAATCAAGGCAATACTAAATATATACAGATTTATTATATACGCATTGCTCTGAAAACAACGTATCTAGAGTTATTTACGTATATCACTAGTGATTTACGTGGGGTTGTCTTTGCAACCAATCTGGGTTTTTTTGCTAAGATTACCGGTAAAATTCAAATTTATGACTCGATGTTTTTCTATTTTCATGATTGAAAGCATGTATAAAGAATGTCTTAAGTAACTTGTTAGTTAACCTGTATATATCTAGTGTTGACGATTCTTCAGTCTAATTTAGCAGAATGATATTGTACTAAATGTCTTGATATGTATCTGCCAATTGTACATTTTCTGAAAATCTGACCCATATAGGCCATGTGGTAACTCATAGGATTGCAGTCTGTATAGTGTCTTCAAGGCATAATGCATGATAAATAAGCAGTCAACTCACCGTCATACTTGTCAATCGGGCTAGGGCTATGGGGCCCTGAGGCACTGCCCCCTCCCTCAGCTCCACCAGTCGCCATTCTACGTATAGAAATGATTAATCAATATAAAGGAAACAAACAATAACAATACACGGTTAATATGTTGCCAGTCATTATCATTATAAACATATAGATATCTATTTTCAAGAGAGTTTTTTTTTTCTATTCTTCTCTATGATGCTATAAAGGACAATATCGTGAGTTTGATTTTAGAATTAGGTTTTTATATGTTGTCCTGCTTTGTGAATTGTAATAAACTGAGGTCGAGACGGAGATGACCTGAACCATGATAAATCAAGGTTTAATCACCAGAAACATACATACAATTAAGTAAAGAAAAAAATGCGGACACAACCGTCCGATTGAGTAGCTGGAAAGCAATTGGCGGTTAGTGGAAAAAGAATTTATATGTAGAACCGTTGACATGGGAAATGACGTGGAGAGGAAACTGAGTTGTGGCGTGACACGGGGAGCTGTGGCAACGCCAACGTCCCAATATATCTACCGATTGCCCTGTTCCATGTAACCAATATCTCTGCTAGCTATGTGGAGGCTGATTTCCAATAGTGTAATTCCAATATGTTAGCTACTTAATTGACTTACCTCTCAAAACCACAGGCTAGAGTCAAGAATACCAATATCCAGAATTCTTACTGTGACGGAGGGAGTAGGAAGGAAGGGAGGGGGCAGGGGAAGGTATCTTGGGCGCTTGTTTCGGACCAAGAGGTTTCTACCCTAGTCTCAGTCTTCAGCCCCTGCCCCCTGGATGTAGACAGTTGATACCAGCAGTAAAGGCTGAACTAGAAACAACCCGGTTCAGAATAAAAACTAATCTTGAGAGCACCCATGGCTATGTAGTGAAGGCTCGTATTTGAAGAGAAAGGAATAGTAGCGACTATGTATAGAGCCGTTCCGGAGCTGACTGGTGCAGTGCAGGTTGATTCCTGGCATATCATGTAATTCTGTTAACTCCATAGTTTGAGATTTATCAGCTTGAAGAGGTCAGAGGATGAATTGTGTCTCAATCTAGTTATCTTGTTTTTTCCATAACACTGTTGTTATACAGGTAACACTCAAGTAGGTGGCCTACGTGTAAATCAGTAGATAGACTCATTGACGGTGTAGAAACTCGATATTCATTTATTAGCGATATCAACCTTGAGCTGCTTGCTTATGTGTACACTTACTTATTGAATTATATGTAAAAATTGGGACTTATAGATAAAAACCATGGGAACTGTCATGACAAGAACAATGCGTCGGTGTTGGTTTTAATATCTGTATTGTTCTTAATTATATTGCATGTGTAGTAATAATTATTATCCGAAAGGTTTAATTGTATGTATGCTAAATTTTGTTATAAAATACTCGATTCATAAGAGTCAGCCACGACTGAGATATAGTGTATCCGTTACATAATGTTTTGTGCTGAATACAAATATTTAAATACAATTCTAGAAACATAATTTTAACTCAGAATCCCCTTGATCTCTGCTACAGTAACAGGCTAGGGGTGGGGTGGGGCTACAGGTGTGGGGGAGGGGTAGAGTGGTTATCTAACTATTAGCTTTCAGTTAAAAAGACCAGCTAAAATATGTTAATACAGCTGTCATACTGTTCTTATACCTTTAATACTATACATGATGATGTCTGAATGAACGAGTATCATTTCAATTGGAAAGATGTAACTATATTTACAATACAACTCTTGGACGATTCAGACGTATTTCTACATATTGGAAAAGGGTTAGCTCATATTGTTTTGTCAGAGAGTCTTGATATCCATGAGAGTCCAAATGTTTTTTTAATCTAAAACTCCAGTTTTCCTCCAATAGTTACATCACACGACCAAACAATAATATAGATACAATAGTTTATATTTCATCATTACATACATCATTGAATAAATTTCTAACATCTTTCAATTGCTTGCCGACCTACAGACAGAAATGATATTCATACATGTGTGAACCTGCATTTTCAATTACATATTCTCCCTCCAAGGCATTATAACATTACATGGTATTAAATATTGATGCAAATGTTTATAGCTCATCGAAGAACCTGAGCCATGAAATGACTATACAAAATAATATTGATAGATACATATAGTCGTCGTGTGGTGAATGAGCTCTCAGTGATATATTCAAGTGGCAAGATTACCCATGGGAGCTCCCCACTGAGATTATGTACAAAGGGATGGATCAATACATTGACACTGATAAGGTTTCTAAGTGTGACTTGCACCTGTGTGTTCAAAAGGCCTAGACACGGTAGAAGACATTGTTCTTAAACACGTATTTCATTGTTATCATTAGTATACAAAGACATTTGTTCTAGTTGAGATCATCGTACCCAAATAAAACAAACCATGCTTAAGTGAATAATGCCACTACATATAAAGATCAACCAAGCACTACCTATATGTAAGGGTTTTAATACGTCATAGCACAACCTATCGATATCAAAATAGTCAGAATAGACTGTGTATACATGTATCATTTACCATGTTGAGTTGAAGGCCAATCTGAAAGACCTGCAAAGCATATTCTGATGAAAATATTATTTCTTAATGCGTCAGAAATTCTTCAATTCGCCTACACCAACCCCCTCAAACAACCCAAATTCAAGGTATAAATTAGGTCCAAAATATAATTCAGCATCAGCGAAGAGATCTTCTAATCAACATACTATCAATATAAACCCGAATACAGTGTCATTATGTATCATTTCTCAGTCTGCTTTACACTCTGACTCACCGATACTTACATATACCATTCAGTGAATGAATACATATATGTGATGTGTTTCAGGAAAATGAGTCATAAGTCGCAAAATTGATATTTTTCAAAGTATTTTTTTCACAAGATCACATTATTGGAATCGTCTAATTTTTGGTGGGTTGATCACTTATAGCTATATCAATCGATGTATCAAATTTCAGGACAATCTATGTAATATGTCCTTTCGTTTTAAAGGTCCTCATATGGACTACATTTAGTAACTTTACTGTTTATTGACCCCCAGAAATATTGGAAACTTTTTTTTCCAAAACGAAAATATCAAACTTAAATTCTAGAAATACTTATTAGGTTATTAGACTGTTTACTATCGTTGGAATCAGCTTGATCTCATCTTTTCAAATATAATGGTATCTCAAAATCTATTTTTTGCGAATTATGACTCATTTGCCTGGAACACATCACATATTCCCTCTTTTTAAATGCCTGATCCCGGATTATGATGGGTTCTTGCTTTGCGGTATAAACACTGTAACACTGGGATATACATATGGATGATATAATCGGGTGTTGTTGTGAGTGTTGTATACCACAAACATGATGTTATGTTGTGGATTGTGATTAGTTTGAACAGTAATGACGCACCTATAGGCCGACGCACAGTTTCAGATTTTGTCACGACTCTAATAACATTTTACCTTGGTTTCCATCGATCTTGTGGATATATGGTTCAAATATGTGATGTGTTTCAGGAAAATGAGTCATAAGTCGCAAAATTGATATTTTTCAAAGCGTTTTTTTTCACAAGATCACATTATTGGAATGTTCTGATTCTTGGAGAGTGTGTCACTTATAGTTATGTCAATCTATTTATCGAATTTCAGGACAATCTATGTAACATATCCTTTCATTTTAAAGGTGCTCATATGGACTGCATTTAGTTACTTTACTGTTTATTGACCCCCAGAAATATTGGAATTTTTTTTTTCAAAAACGAAAATATCTAACTTAAAATCTAGAAATACTTATTGGACTATTAGACTGTTTACTATCATTGGAATCGGCTTCATCTCATCTTTTCAAATATAATGATATCTCAAAATCTATTTTTGCGACTTATGACTCATTTTCCTGAAACATATCACATATAACATAGGTGCTCTTTGATTTTTCAAATAGCACCCCTGAAATCACATATGTATGTAATAATAATCCTATTAGACCATAGATATGAAACGTAGCTTTGAATTTCATCTGCAGTACCATTGTATGTACACTAGCCAGCACTGTTCTTGCACTTGCAGATAATTGTCCGCAGCTATTTATGTAAGGGAGACTCATGGAGGAGAAACAATTCCTTTTTATCTTGATGACTCTCTTACTTTCTCACTGACGAATATATATATGCGTCAGACTCTTAGAAAATGCACAATCCACAGTTCTACACATCTCCCAAATTCTGCTAAATTACAGTGAAAATTGATAAATAATGAGTATATCACCGTGGATTCTGTATTGTAATCATTCAATAAATAGTTCTGGTTATGTTGAACTGTATTTTGAACCAGATTTTCGTCTTAAATTTGAGTTATTTCAGAGGATTGGTGAAAGTCAATTGTAACTTATCTGGAGACTTAATCCATACTAGAACAATAACAATACAGACAGGTACCGTGGCCCATAATGTATGTTGGCTCACTACCAATTATGATTATATTTAATCAATTAAATATACACCATTTCTCTAGTCGCAAGAGATGACAATTTTAAAATGTTCTTTTGCAGAAGAAATATGTGGGAATGTTTTAATTGTGTAGGGTGTAATGCCATTTGCGTGAATACATATATAACTCAAATTTCATGATTGTGTATTGCTATGTATTTATGCGTTAATTCGTATATTAGGGAATCCTAAGGGGGTATATTTACCTGCTTTATTAGTGCGTGACCACCCAAAACTACCCTAAATTACAGCTGACGTGACTGTCCGCACATAAATATATTATTTTTCAAACATTTAAAAAAATAAATACTATTGCTGTCCTAATCCTTACCATTATTGGAATCCGCTTGATCTCATCGTTCCGAATGGGATGGTAGAGCTCTCAAAATCCACTTTTTTGCGACTTACAACTTATATTATCTTTCATTGACACATTTCATAATATCAAATATCACTTTGTTTAAATTCTAGCAATTTAACTCATGGATGTTATGATATGTATCGCTTTAACCATTATTCCTTTTATCTTTTTATTTATTTATTTATTAGAGTCAAGTCTTCAGAGAAAAAATAAATCCACTCAAAGAAGCCAAACTCAAGACGAAAGTCGGGTTCAAAATACAGTTTATCATGAGCAAATTGATTTATTGAACGAATACTATACAAAATATACTCTGATGTACTCAGTATTTATCATTTTTCACTTTAATTTAGCAAAAGTTGAGAGATGTATAGAACTGTAGATTGTGCATTTTCTAAAGTTCTGACCCGTTAGTTTAATTAGCGAGAATTTGTCTTCAGTTGTGGATGTCATTTGGTTGTTTTGTTACCTTTTAACAAGTATATCTTACGCCAATATCGGCATGTTGATTCATCAGTCCTTACTTTGTTTAATGGAACATTTTACTTCTCAATATGAACTATTTACTTCCTGTATTTTCTAAGCATTACTTGAATATTTTAAGTAATTGTCCGGTATTATTCCTCGCTTAAAGATGATTCATCTCTATCGCTTCAAAGTTACCTTTTCAACAATATGTAAGAGGGCCGGATTTTCAGAAAATGTACAATTGGCGACTGTACACATTTAGTAAATTCAGCTAAATTAACTTTATTTTCGTCTGAAACTTGGTTATTTGAAAGGATTGGTGAATGTGAATTGTACATTTTCTGGCGACTTCACCCATTTATTCTACAGTAAATATTCCTATCAAATGATATGACTAAGAGATGTAATATGGCTACTTTTGCATGATGTAATCAAGGACAATCACTTAATATTGTTTCGTACTTTTTCAGGGCATCGGATGAGTATATTCATATTGTTTATGTAAGAAAGGGAGCAATGGTCGATCCATCCTCGTATATGCATTACATTGTGGGTCAGATTTTTAGAAAATGCACAATCTACTGTTCTACAATGTCTATAATGTTGTTTCATTTCATTCACTTTTATAGGGTGGTCTCCACACTCAACCCAAGAAAGACCCACGCAGATATATACAAAACTATACATCAAATCAGATATATACAAAACTATTATTAAAAAAATGCTCATGATAGATAGAGTTCATATTTGATTAAAGAAAATCATTAACTATATTCTCCTCAGCTTCAGAGAGCTATATACAAATCACAGACATCATTTGCAAGACGTTTCTGAGAATGGCCCCATAAGGATCAGATGAGTCTGTATTAGCAATTGTTATATTATAGGGAGCTGTGGAAGAATAAGGTCCGGTCAAAGCAGTGACTATTTGTAAAGTGTTTATTATACATTCGTTGGTGGGGGACGCGTAGGTCACCCACGTGACCAGGCACGCAGGCCGGTCACACTGTGAAGGGGGGTCACTACCCAATCCATGCATACATACGTATAATACATAGAGAGAATGGGACGAGCCGGCAATAATCGAAAATTTATAGGACGAGATTCGTCCACATAAGCACGATGCCGTAGGCAGAGTGCTTATGTGGACGAATCAAGTCCTATAAATTTTCGATTATTGCTGGCGAGTTCCATTCTATATTTATTATATGTGCATAAAATTAGATCATCATCAGATATCACTGAAAAAGTATTAAAGAACTCTCAGAGGGCCCCAGCTGCCCCACTGAGAGCACCTTCAGTAGGCTTGTTGTAGCTGTCAGGACTGTGTGAGTGACTGATCATGCAGTGTTTACTTACTGACTTGGTTGAACTAAAACGTTCATATTGTAGCCATTTCTTGAGCTACAATAATAAACCTTACATCATTTGATAGAGAATTTAATTCTCTATTCAATAATGTGGTGTTTATTATGTATTTCTATAATCACAGGTGGATTACCGATCGCGGGGATCTCCGCGGGGATCTCCGCGGGGATCTCAGCGGGGATCTCCGCGGAGACAGCGGAAGTGCTGAGTCAGAGCTATTTTTAGACAACTACATTTTTATAGGACGCGTCCTATATGACTATTTTTATAGCACCCCACTTATAGCACCTCTCATATAGCATGCGCGTATAATAAATATAATAAAAGTATAAAATAATTGCGGTATAACCTATACATAGCACAATCACCTACTACCGCGACTGTGAGTCTACTATGTATGTTTCTACCATGATTAATACAAATATGTCAGTCGGATTTGCTAAAGCCTCCCATATCTTTTCGTTTTCCCTTGCTTGATTTATATCATAGATTTATATCAACTAGCACAGGAATTATACTTAAGTTATGGTTGCCAATAATAATGTACTACATAGCGAAAACTTTTAACAGTCTTTTGACTGAAGCTGATTTCATGAGAAGGTGGTAAAACAAGTTAAGACATTTAAGTACATCCTTAATGAATTCCACAAACAGAGATGAATTGGATTTGACGCAATTTGTCTCCATTACCCTAACCATTTCCTTCAATTGATCTACATCAGTAGGTAGTTTCCTTAGTCCACTGGTTCCGATGGTGGCCATCTCCACTAAGTAACAGATGATGCATAGGCTCAATGGATTGCATAGTTTGGCTGCAATCGTTTTGTCTTTCTTGTATTCTCGACGGAAAGCACTTTCCAATTCTTTCAATTCATCTTTATTTTTATCAGAGTTTTTCATGTATTGCTTCAGGAATGCAAACCCTTGCTCTGAAGTAAATCCCAGGATTTCAAGCTCACGGTTAAAGATGGTCTTATCAATCCTGGCCGTGTTTTCTCTAGTGGAAACCAGAACATACGGATACCCTTTATCTCGGGAATCCTCAATAAAACTTGTAATATAATTACGTGCAACTTCAGTAACAACGTTATCAATCCCATCAATTATAACCTTCAGAGGTAATTGCTCCTGTTTCACAGCATCATAGAGTATCTCCTTTTTTTGTCCCTTAATATTCTTTTTAATTGCTGACCATACATCACCCTTGATATCTGTGGCGTGTAAAAAAACAAATATTTCAGGAGTCTTGGTTTGGTGTTCCTGACAAGCATTATATGTCAACTGACGGAGGAATGTGGTCTTCCCACTTCCAGCTGGGCCTATCAATATTACAGTTCCTGGCGCATGCATTTTTAGGTGTTCATTTGGGATTTCCCCAGTCTCCTGCTCTGCAGTCGCAACACCTTCATATACAAAGTACTCTTCAAAAATTTGTGATTCGTCAATTGGATGCCTTTTACTGTAAGAAAAGGAAAGCAGAAGTTACTAATTTTTCTTTGCCCACTGGATGAGATTACCATAATTGATGTAATCAATTGACTTTTCATAAAGATCTATGGAATGGAATTTGAGAAAATAATTGGTTGTTAGTTAAACAAATGATACAATTATAATTCAACTTCATGAATCAGGAACCTCTAATTATATTAACCGGGAAATATAATATGAATAAAATGTTGTATTATAAACGAGTTTGCTTGCCTATCCTTACCAGTTTGGGCCTTTCCTAGGGTTGACTAAAAGTTTAGGCTTGATCAAGTTCGTCCTCAGATCAATACATTTGGATTTGTCTTGTTCTAACATGGGAGCTTCCATAATATGGTTAGATAACACTGTCTTGTGGTATTCAATTCCTGATGTCAAATATTAATAAATAATTCTTACACAATTGTATTATCATGATAGATATGTATACAAGCATGTACATTAGAGAGCTGGCGCTACTGATTTAGAAGCAATCATATGGTTTTTGCATAACCATGGAATTCAGTAAAAATATAAAGTAAGTTGGAAACGCATAATAGCAATTGGCAACCAAATTGTAACATCTAGTTTACCTTTTACACGGCTTGACAACTCTAGAATACAATTTTTGATTAAGGTATAAAGTAGTTCTACATCATGTATTGTATCATGTATTTTTCACAATGAATTGCTTTGTACTTTATGATAATTGCAATGGAACATCTATTATATAGATGTATTTCTAAAATTGTTTGTATTTTAAATATTTATGTATAAAACATACACCTATGCTATGACAATTCATGTTTTTGTGTTTGCCTCATGTTGCTCACCTTTATCTATCTCAGATGGGACTCTGACATACCTGCTGGTACCTGAAATAAATCAATTGCATTGCATGGCTCAAACCCGATGATTTGTCATAGCATGTATATGCATTGACTCTATAGCACAAGTGAAATGGCTCCTTTATAGATTATAGTATACAGGTTTGTTATCATTGATAGTTGTAATATTCCTATTGTATTGCTACTTAAATGTGATCTGCTATCATATTTTTCATTGTACTTTTGTAAAACTCTTTTCTTAGATCTATTGAAAACAATCAGCACACATTGAAATATTGAGCTGAGACATTTTGCTTAGATTTGTAGCAAGGAAAAGAAAAAGTTTGTGCCCCCCCCTATAATATCTGTTCTGCCACCCCTGATTTATTTGTTTTAAATCATTGGGAACATGCAACATGTAAAGACAGATAAAGAAATTCACTTACACTCTCTATGTGTGTCTTGCTGCTGCTGACGTCGCACCGCCAAATCATGGGTTAGGTGCTGCGGGTCAAAACCAAGTAGTCTTATAATATGCTCTTGGCGGTGGTCTTGGAGGGATCTCAGGAAACCAGTGAAGCGCATCATATCTCCCCTTTGGAGGTGATCAACCAGACTCCTAGCTTTGTGGAAGTCAGTATTACATGCCTGCAGGGAGGATAATGTTAGTGCTTAGCTACGATACAATGTATATGAGGCCAATAAATATATTTTGAAACTATTAACTGAGGTATTGCGTTTCCTTAGATATTAAATAAACCTTGGTTATCTATCCACCATACAAAGTGAGTATGTGGTAACAAATACATCTTTATAAGCTTTCACTCTGCAACCACTACAGTGATTAAAGTTGTATCCCAAATAAAATACACATGTAGTGAATCTAGTATTGCGTGAGCTAAGGTCAGTTTCTATGATGTTGAATAAGCATGAAGGTAGGAACTCATATACGATAGGATGAGATGATTCTCTATTTGTCATGATTTATTTTTCAATGATACTCTTATGCAACCCATACAAATAGATAGTAGTTACGTTTCATGAAGATGAATTTAAATATGTTCGTTAAGCAAGTTATCTAGTACATCAGTGTTAAATTAGATACACAATTTAAATATTGGATTTTTTTAGGGTGTTCCTCAATCAAGGTCAAGTGATGAAAACAACCAAGAACCAAAGTAGTATTTACAGTTGTTCATCCCGACGAAATTAGATTTCGTTTTTATTAATATGTAACATTGTAATACAATGCAATGCAAGAAAATATGATTTTTTTTCCGGCAAAATATGCATCGTTCTTCCTCTTATAAAGCATATATAGTAAATCAGATAAATCACCCGCAAGTCTTCGTCACTTGGAATATCGCACTCATTACAACCACACAACATACTCAGCCTTTGGCTTTGTGTGTTACGTGGTTGCAACTCGTGCGATATTTCCACTCCTTCAGACCCACTAGTGACTTATCCTGTGTTTATATACGCGTTGCCGTTGAAACAACATATTGTGGAGTTGTATACGTTGTGTGCGTATACAACTCCACGCTCTAAAATGTGTCATATACAACTCCACGCTATGAAGGCGCCTATGACAGCGTGTAGGCCCACCTGAGGGGAATCATGCCATTATTCTGATCAGCTGTAAACACAGGCAGAGCGGGAGGCAGAACAGTGAAATATAGATCAAATGAAGGAAATAAACTAAAATACTTTCATCTTCATGTGCAATTTAAGTATATCCTTTGTTAAAGCATTTCTGTGGTTTTAAAACTATTTTAAGCTTCGAAAACGTTGGGAATTGATTTGAAAATGTGAGCGATTTTCCCGCAGTGGCCAAATGACAACAAAATAATCTCCAGATCGTCGTAACTTTCAACGCAGGTTGAGGTGTAATATATCTTTCAAATGAATTGATAAAGTAAAATCCTCTCATTATTATCAAAGTCTAGTCTTTAACAAAGCATTACTTAATTTATTTTAGATCTAAAGCTGTGAAAGTGTCTAAAATTGATTTGTAAATGTGAGCTATTTTTCTCAACTGGGCTTCCCTCACCGCAATCCTTGAAAGAACAGCGTGTGATGCATAATGATAAGCCTACACACAAAAATACATGATCAAGCATCATATAAGGTTTTAATTTGATAATATTCATACAAAATATACGTTGTTTAACCTTATATGAAGCATATATAATAAATATAAATATAAAAAAATAATGATTGATACATTCAGGATAACTAACTCGTTGGTTGAAGGATTGTGAATATTGCACTCGTTGCTGCACAACTTGTGCAATATTCACAATCCTTCAACCAACTCGTTTGTTATCCTGAATGTATCAATCATTATTTTTTTTAGGTAACATGAAGACGGAGCCCCGAGCATTTGACCGGAAGGTGAAAGGTGGAAGGCTGAAGTAGATTGAGCGCATCATTGCCAGGACAACGCCCATTCGTTGACGGTGTTGTGTATATGCAGAGCCACTCGCTGAGGGGATAATTCGTTCCAGCACAGCAGAGCAGAGCAGTCTGCAGCCTGAATTTGACATTTTATTCTAACAATATTTGGAGGATAAAGATATACATATTCCGCCAACTACCTTGTTCTTGTTATCACTGGTGGGCCCCAACTGTTTTATATTTTTCCAGGAATCATTTCTTATAAAACCTGAGGGCTGTTGCACAACAAAATTCAACAAAATGAACAGGATTCGGTCCTCGTAGGGTCTAAGAACGAGCACGATTAGCCCTCTGTTGCACAATTCCTCATCCTAACCTTACTCGTTATATTTCCACATGCTCGTGGGTGTACTCTACTCAATATTAGAGGTGTGGACCCAATCAAATAGTGGGATAATCCAAAGAGTGATGTCATGCAGAGGGGATATTCCCACCTAGATTGTTACCTCTTTGATTGCCTTGGTTGAACCTTGATTGTTTGTTTTGGAGACATTCAACATAAGTTTGATTGACAGGTCACACACATACACACACACACATATATAGGTACATCAATGGCTTCAACAATAGTCAAGAATCATTTATGTATGACTGAAGTTTAGGTTTGATATAGAATCATTGTCAATTTATCTTAATATCAATGATTAAATTAATTTGATATTGAATATGGTCATATATACGAACGAACGAGCACCTAGAATTGGTTGTGCAACAGGTTCTCGTTCGTTGCACAAAGAACGAGCAGGGATTTCTACGAATTTCATTGAGCAACAGAAAGGCTAAAAACAGCCACAAATTTGCAACGAACAGGCGTTGTGCAACAGCCCTCTGGGAGCTTATTCCATACAACAGGGCATGACAGGTGAAACGTTGACAAAAAGTTTTTGAACTTCTCGAATTAGAGTTCTCCCCCTTTGTACCCTGCTTGATTCTAGAAATGGGGCTACAATTAAACAACTACATGTGTTTTTCTACACAACTGTGGGTTCACTGCACCTAGAATATATTATATATAAATCATCTGTTGTGTTTGTGGTCCCAACTAAAAGCATCTTGGGTGAGTTTCATTGTGAAATGGAGTAGACTACCATTGTTACTTACCTCTATGTTCTGCTGGTCTAGGGTTGTTAAAACGTCATACTTTTTGAGCGGGCTCATCAGTTGCGTCACATTTAACAATTCATCCAAATCTGGTCCACAGCCTATCAGAATTCTATAGAATTCCGTCTCTCTCAGTAGTTTCTGATCTGTAATGTAAGTCGATTGTGATTGAGTACTTGAGACCTTTTCTATATACAAATATAGGCATCACAATGGCAAAGGAAAATTCAGTGAGGAACAAAACAGAAAGTTGACGCATCGGTTTGTTTGTTTATGCCACTTTCAATATAATTTGTGGGCCGAGGAATACAAGTCACATTTTAAATATACCTATTAAACCTTGTTTTGCTCAAGTCGCATGTCCTGATCTATGAGGATAATCCTAACTAAATTATCAGAACTAAATGCCCTCGTCTAAAACAGGTAGAAATTCCCAGCTTTTTCCTCTTTATTAAACGCCGATACAAGATTCATAATTGACCTTATGGGATAGGTAGCGCCTGGAGGATAGCAAATTAATAAGAATAATTAGCAAACCCCTTGCCCTCACTTGCTTCCTTTGCCCTCACCCTCTCTCCCCTTGCTCCGCCCCCTTGGCGCCCTAAAAAGCAAAATAAAAAAAAAGAAGAAGAAGAAGAAGAAGAAGAAGAAGAAGAAAAAGGAGAGAAAAAGAAAGGCCCATATGAATGGCCATCTATCTGAAAGGGCTATAGGATCAATTCCATTGTTGACCATGCATACTGCTATCGGGTAGCTATGATGATCGCCGCATGGCCAACATAGTTCTTTGTTTATCAATATGGTATGTTACACTGCATACATAATGAAAACATGGCAGAGATGTCAAACAGTTGGATCTTTCTACCCGCCCATAGTCAAGATGAACAAAAGTTCTCAATGGACAAGTGACATCCGTTGGGCCGTGCATGACGTTTGTAGGAAGTTTATGAACTGCAGGAAGTATAGGAAAAAAACCTTTACATATTTTACAATCCGGCTATAGCCAATTAATATAAAGGGTCAACAAAAATATACCAGATAGACATAGGGGAGACATCCCTCCGATTGGCTCTTTGTGAATACGGTTAATTGTCCTTATAGCATACTGCAGATATAGTCAACTCACCCTCATACATGTCAATCAAGCTATGGGGATCTGTAGCGCTAGCCCCACCCTCACCTCCACCAGTCGCCATTCTATGTAAAGAAAAAAATAATCAATATTAAATGCAATAGACAATAACAATACACAATTAATAGATGCTGAAACACCAGTCATTATCATTGAACATATGTATAGATATTTATTTCCAAGACAGTTTTCTCAACGAGGCTTTGAAGGAAAATATGTTGGGTTTGATTTTAAAATTTCGGTAACTATAATTGATATCTCTGCTAGCTATCTGGAGGTTGATTTCAAAGAGTCTAATTCAGATGAATTAGCTACTTACTTAACCTACCTTTCAAAAGGGTATCCCTAGGATGAAGTCCAGAATACCAATATGCAGAATTCTCACTAGGATGGAGGGAGTACAATGAAAGGGCAGGTGCAGGCCTCCTAGGTGCTTGCATAGAGGCTCCTGCTCTGGTAAACTTACCCCATGAAAGTAGATTGTAGGCAACCAGCAGTTATTGCCGGATTAGACACAGCCTGGTTCAGAATAAAAGCAAATCCTGAGAACACCCATGGTTATGCAGTAAAGGCTTGTATTTGAAGAGAAAGGCATGGTGGTGAGTGTACATAGCTCTCTCGGAAACTACTAGTGTGGTACCTGTTGATTTCTGTAATATACTGCATGTAGTCGGTTATCTTAAAACATCGATAGTTTGAGATTTATCAGTTTCAAGAGGTCAGAGGACTATTGCGTCTCACCAATTGTCCAGGGCATACTTGCTATACAGATAACAGTAAACAACAATGATCGATATATGTGACGTATGTATAAATCAAAGCTGAAACAACTCAGGAATAACTCCTTCATCTCTGCTACAGCTATAGGGGCTAAGGGCTGGGGTCATCTAATGATTATATGTGATCCGTTTTAGGAAAATGAGTCATGAGTCGGAAAATATGGATTTTGAGATAAGACCATATTTGAAAAGAGGGGGTCAAGCCGATTCTAATGATAGTAAACACTAGGGTACCTAACATGTATTTCTATATTCTACGTTTGATATTTTTATTTTTGAAAAAGAAAAGTTTTCAATGTTTCTGGCTTGGTAAACCAGTAAAGTAACTAAATATACTCCATATGAAGGCCTTCAAAACGCAATAATATATTTAATACAATGTCCTGAAATTTGATACATGGATTTATATGACTATAAGTGCTACACTCACTAAAAATCAGAACATTTCAATGAAGAAAACCTATGAAAAAAAACACTTTGAAAAATATCAATTTTTCGACTTATGACTCATTTTCCTGAAACACAGCACATATTTGGTAAAAAGAGCTCCTAAAATATAATGACTTAGTTTTTTGCTACAATATGGTGGAACAACTTCTTTGACTTTCAACTAATAACTAATAATTTCAAACATAACCATATGGATAAGGATTCCAGAATGGACATCATTTCAATTTGAAGATATACATGGTTAGATCAGTAGTAACTCTTTGATCTCCTCCACCGCTATGTCGAGGGGGTATCTAAATGTTACCTTTAGGGAGATTAGGTTACCCCAACAGTACCTACTAAATGTTAGCTGGGCAGGATTGAATATTATTCAATAAATAATATTGATAGATACATTATGTCTTCGTGAAGGGACATTTCTCTGATATCTTTAAGTGGCAAAATTATCTATGGGATTTCCCTCAACAGATCATGTACAAAAGTATAGATCAATACATTGACACTGATAGGTTTTTAAACTCTAACTTGCACCCGTATGGTTGTATTGCCTAGATTCTTAAAAAAAGAGTTTGTAGTTTTTGATTGAAACACGCTAGAGGACTAGACATTTTGAAATGTATTTTATTGGTATTAGTATATTAGTATATATTATGAGGTATAGTTATGCTAGTTGAGACTATTGCGCACAAATAAAACAAGCCATGTTTAAGTGAATACACACATATTTTGTTGTTGTTTTTTATCTCCAATAATATATAAAAAATGCAGTATAAAATGGTTATGACTACCAGCACGTACGACACGACCCTGTAGTTGTAGTTGTACATGGCATAAAGTTTACATGAAAAGGACAACCAAACACTTGAATAGCAAAGATGTTGAACAGTTTCGATAAGAAGTAATAGCATTACCAATCGATATCAGTATAATCTGAAAAGCCTATGTACAAACATGTATCATCTAACAGGTGAAATGAGTTGAAGGCCTGCATAGCAGAAACTAACGTCGAATGTTGAACTATATTTCATGGAAATATAATTTCTCAAGCTGTACGAAATTGTACAGTTCATCTTCACAGCTCAAATCCTCTCAAATTACCGAACTAAATCGGCAAAAATTAGGCTCAAATTATAGTTCAGCATCATTGAGAAAATCTTATAATCAACATACTGCCACAATATACCGATATATATATACAAGATTTCTTCTCTTGTTTTACCATGGATTTTGACAATTTTTTTTCGATAAAAATGAGAATCTTGACTTAATTGCGCCTACTTGTTGTCATAAAATCAAGTTCATAGAATATAGATAAGTATTTCAACATGCTTTTTTCATTTGAAATATTTTTCTAATGATATTAACATGTATTTTTAATAATTACAGCATGGTTTGTTAGTTTTATTAAATATGCCCTTGAAATATGAACCCATCTTATTTCTGCTCTGGGCATCATTTGCCCAGCCCCTTTTGCATACAATTTGAAAGGCTGTCTGAAAATTTGAATCAGACTAGGAGTCACGAGTGGGAGTTTCCTTGCTCATAAACTCCCAAGGAGTTAACCACAAAAAACTTCCATACATCTAAAATTGTTGCCAATGATAGTACAAAGCTAATAATCTGGAAATGCCATTAGTTAGATATAAGGCATCAGAAGCCCAATTTTGGGGAATGTTACTTGATAATATATTATTCAATTTATTAAGAAATTAAGTATTTTTGGATGAAAAAGGGCTAGACAAATGATGCTCAAAGTGCCATAAAACAAACATCTCTGTAGATTAGGACGAAGGAAAAATCTAAGTCCATTTCCAATACATTGTTGAATATATCATAATACATTGCCACCTTAAATTAAGTCAATTATCCAGGTTGGTTTTGAATAAATTCGAGCATTTGAAGACATTGTTTGTCAAGATTACCTCGAAGTTATAGAAAGGAATTTGTATATATTATGCTAATTTATCACAATTATCATCAAGTAGCCTGAATATGTATGTATTTAAGCCGTTCGGTTTACATAATCCTCGATCCTAGCTCTGCTAATCGGGGCTGCTAATTGCATATAATGTACGAGGAATAAATGTGTGAAAAACAATAGGGCAGAGGAAGGGTGATGGATATAAGTGATATAGATATTAATATCTAGATGGGCTATTCCGTTTTAACGGCTTTAAACTTTTCAACTTTGGATTATTTCGAAGAGTTTTGCAAAATAGTCCTCAAGTACATGAAGCACCAAATATAGACATCTACACTTGACCTTTAATCATCACCTGGCGTATGTTCAATTTCTATATCATAATGTTTATCATTAAACATACATTTCTTTCTTTAGGAAAAAAACATGAAATTGACGTTAATTAATGTCATTGTGGGTTTTTTTTTCAGAATATATATATATGCAAGCGAACACATATTAATCTCATCACACTGACTGATAAGGTTGTCTACGTCCCGGAATAGAGATGGATAAACACAGAAAGAGATAGAACGAGAGGCAGCAAGAGACAGACAGAGAAACAGAGAGGGAGACAGATGAACACAACAAGAGAATGAGAAATAAAATACTTCTTTACTTTTCACTTTTACAAATACAAATAATTTTATTTCCCGAACATTTTAAATTTGTGACCGTTCTCATTTCGAAAATATATGTATATATAAATGGAGAATGATAGATCTAGAGACAAGGAGCGATTGGAGAAAATACAGAAAGAGTGTGAGTAGTGTAAGAGAGAAAGAGAAACCGTATGCAGGGGCCAGAAACACTCCCTGTGGCCTGTTGTACAAGCTTATTAAAGGAATTTGTTCTGGGAATTACTTCACCTGTATGTAAGATGACAATGCCTTCCTACGTGAAATCCCAGCTGGTAGGAATAGCCTACAATGGTTAATATTGGCAGTTGTATTCCTTGTAACACAGTCTACAATGATATAAGTCCATGAAAGATGTATTTCCCGTTGTGTTTCTTTTTATTCACTTCTGGATTACATTTTGCAACAACAATAATATAGCCTCACTGAGGAGATGAGTTGTCAACAGATGCGAAGGGAAAGAGAGAGAGCCAAGAGAAAAGTGCCCAACTTGGGCATACATACAGCTTGTAACACTATCTACCAGGAGGACAAAGAGCTGCTCCATTAGCCAATCATAATCAATTCTTGAGGAGCTCCTTCTCCCCATGTCCAATAGGAATAAAGGTCCAAGGCTTAGAGTCACCACCCCATTTACTTGTTTTGAATAATTCTAGAACATTCTGGAGGGCAATTCCCCCTCCCCAATCACTCCTCCAGGGCCCGTCCTCCCTACCCCCCTCCCCATTATGACCATACCAAGGCTACAGCCTCATAATGCTGGGTAAGTCCGGGAGAATGTGCTTTGTCCATAATCTTACAATTATGAATCACTGGTGAACTCCATGCACTTGTATCCTATCCCTATATGCTTAAAACTATGTGTTACACCCTCCCAACGATACAATGGAAAGGAAATGAAGGAATACCACTCACACTCACAATATTTCAGAAAATGCACAATCTACAGTTCTCCAAATCTTTCAAATTCCTCTAAATTAGACTGAAAAATGATAAATACTGAGTATATCTGAGTGTATTCTGTATTGTATTTATTCAATAAATCTGTCTGAGTAGCCTATGTTAAACTGAATTTTGAATCTAATTTCGGTCGTAAATGTTGGTTATTTGAGGGGAAGTCAATTATACATCTTCTGAAGACTTGACCCTTTGTAGTTTGTGTTGTTTATGTTTTTCATTGATAACATTTTATCATACCGACACTCGTCTCAGCGTATCAAGAAATATTAACAAAATATGACATACTCCTCAGTATATCAGCGCAGTGCCGCCCCCTCGTGGTTCAATAGAGAACTAAGTTGTACCCATAAATAATATCACTGCAATGAATCCACGCACATCGCGGGGATTTGTTGATATATCAGTTTATATTAACAACTACTGATTGTCATCATTGTCAGAAACTGAGTTCATACAGATGAACAATAAAGGAAAAAAGAATATAATTGTTGTAATTTTCAGTGAATATGGGAAAATATCGTTTCGTTACCTGAGTCCACAGAGATCTCAGAATCCCTTCCATTCGCAAACTTCCTCATTTTCACTAAATTCGGTCCAAAACTTGTTCTTTTTTCTTTTTAGTCTAACGCTGCTATGAGTGTTCAACCCAGCTCATCCCGCATGGTAATTACAATTATGAAATAATGAAATTTAAACTATGGTCATAACAAAGGCATTGTAAGAGAGTGGGACGGGAGGCAAAGCGCTTAGCATGGTGCCTTATAAGCAAAGAAAGGGTTTTTTTGTGGATGTTTTTCCTTCCTACATTATTTGCCATGGCCCTGTTGTATAGCTAAGCAAAATAAGTTTTTGTCTGGGAAATTTGTTCTTCCATTCTTTTGTTGCTACGTAGCATTCCCACCTCTTCGGAATATTCCTTGCTGTACAGGTGTGGGTCAGCAAGGTAAAAGGTATAAAGGATGCATATGTGATCCGTTTTAGGAAATGTCATGAGTCTCAAAATATGGATTTTAAGATATCACCATATTTGAAAAGAGATCAAGATGATTCCAATGATACTAAACACTGGGACACCTAATGAGTGTTTCTATATTTTTAGTTTGATATTTTTATTTTTGAAAAAAGAAGTTCGCCATATTTCTTGATGGGTAATTACCAGTAAAACAACTAAATATACTCCATTCAAAGGCATTCAAAACGCAAAGATATTGTTAAGGGAGCTATTTTGTTGGATGTAGTAAGGATCATGGGGGATGTATGGGAGAGGCTCGTCCTCGTCCCACAGATTATCAAGCGAAGGTGAAGCATGGAAACTATTGTATTTAGATGATTCCTAATTCCAATCACTTTAATCATAATCATCACTCGAATTGATGGAGGAATTGACACAATATCCAAGGAGACAACAAGGCGATTTGTATTTACTTAAGTTTTGTTTTATTATGTACGACCTAACATGTTAAAATGTGTCATTAATTATTGCGTCCACCGAAAGAAAATCGGTCACTTCTTTAAGTTCTGCTGGTGTCATTATTGTCCGATCCTTAAATATTATATTTTGAGAACAAGACGATTTCTCATCTTTTTCACTTAGACAGAGAAGGGTAAACTTGGGGGTTTTAATATGGGAGCCTATGAGTCCCAAGGTCTGCATGCAACCCTTTCCAATGCAATTCATTCAAAATTGGAAATCTCATCTTTTTTGGACAATTATGTTGAAATTAAAAGTGCTCTGGAAGGAGAAATTCTCATGAATTTATATATGTAAAAGAAATTTTGTTGATAGACAACATAAATAATTCTAAAATCAAGATTTAATTTTCTGACAACTGTACCCGTTGCAATGCTACCACTAGTGGAACTCGCCTGCCGTCCGCGTCAATAGTAATGGTCCATGAGTTCAGTCATTACATCTAACTTGCATATTATGTCATACAGTTGTATAAGTGTTTTTATTACCAAATTGCAATACCATTACATAGAAAAGGGTCATTTCTCTCTCTTTGCACGCACAGTTCTTCCTAGAGTGCCCTGAATCGTTTTTCTGTTTATCATAAATTTAAGACATCTGTTAATAGAAGCTTATACTCAGATCTTATTTACGCTACATCCGATCTAATGTTTCTTTAGAAAGATTACACTTTGATAACCAATTAAATCATGTTACATACCAATATCATCAATCTTATTTAAATATATACATTCATAACAATCTACATGAAAGTTTCCTCTTTCTATATTGGTCTATGTTTTTAGCAACTAAATAGTTACATTTATGTAACATTTAGACATTTTCACCTTGTGATGATAATATAAAACAGACTATTACCATTCTTCCAGAAAACTTCATACAAGTCTTACATGCTTGATTAGAATACATTTTTATTGTTGATGATTTAATAATTAATTCATCGACAATGTACAGGATATAAAATATAATAGTGAAATATAATATTTTACTCTCCTTGAATCATATATTGATTTTTCAGGTATATCCTGAAATTGGCCAGGTCTTCTACATGGTGACCCTAAAAAAATGTGTTATTTTCTGAGTTCCATAGCATTGGCGCCATGTATAAAAAGCATCTCATAATTCTCTCCGAATGTGGAGTTAATATCTTAAGCATCTTCTTTTTGTTACCTTTATTGGACCTTAACTCTGGTTTACTCGTTTCAATATTATCTATGTTATTATCTATACTTTAATATATGGGTCAGATTTTCAGAAAATGTACAATTGCAGCTCTGCACATTTAGAAAATTCTGCTAAATTAGACTGAAAAATGATGAGTACCAGGTACATCTGGGTATATTTGGTATCGTGTTGTTTTAAAGTATGTATTTTGCTATGTTAAACTACATTTTGAAGCTTATTTCTGTCTAAAATGTGGGTTCTTTGAGAGGATTGGTGAAGGCGAATTGTACATTTTCTAAAAGTCTCACCCATATACTATTTGCATTTTCAATTTAAATTGTCCAGAAAATCAAGTATAATGTATTTATTGGTCAGCTACATATCATTCTACTCCATGTGTATTTATTACGTAACCAATTTTTTTTATCTTTTCTTAAATATCACCTCATCTCATCTCATTATCTCATCAAATTATAGAACTGTCTGATTGTAATATTCTAATAGACATTCAGCGCTTGTTAATCTGTAATTGAACATCAGCACATTCAGGACCTGACGGAAAACAGGGTCTGACTCTAGTCAGTAAAAGTTTAATGGATTGTCACATGCCACTGTTTACTCCTGAATAAAGAAATGTTCCCCTCAAAAATACTATACTCTTCTACCGAGATAGAGAAACCTCTAGTGTAATTTATAAACTATTTTGGGCCTACTATTGCATGTGGGCCAGCGTCAGGAGCCGATTCCCGGAGTATTACGGGGTTATGTTAAAGATTGATCCTCTCTTATCTTAATCTGGAAATGAAAAAATATCAGTGTTATAACCCTTATCAATATACTGTTGAATTTTGGCTAGAATTAATGAGTAAACCAAACAATGTTTTTATTCTCAATGTTTCTTCCAGCTGAAAACACAATGCAGACCTAAATATTAACACTATTTTTTGCAGCCATATTAGCCGCTGATATTAATAATACCTGCTGGAAATATCTGAGAAAAATACTAGACATGTGCAGTGTTCAAGGTGTCAGTGACATACCATACGAAAAACAACGTATATTATGCGTCTACAAATATTCCTATGACAAATATTGCCCCTTTATTATCAATAATTTTAAGTTCAGCTTAATAGGGCGACTCCACTATAGGTAAAAAACGGCGCCGACAGGCAAAATTCGTCGCCGACATGACTAAAAAATTCTAAAAATTCAGCGCACACAAATCACCAGTGGAAGAGGGGTAAAATAGGTTGTCGGCAACACATTCATTTGTTGCCAACAATTGTAAAATATCTAACTTGATTAGATATTTCGTTGCAAAAAATTCGTCGCAGCCGTTTTTTGCCGTTTTTTCCATAGTGGAGTCCCTGCATAAAGCGTAATACTTCTGCTCTTTATTATAAATGCTAATTCGTTTGATATATCTCAACTCAAGGTAACATTTCTTTTATAAATAACCACCGGTACCTGGGATTTCTTTTTAAAATTACATTACACTAGTTTTTGAATGAATACATATCATATGAGATGTTTTACAGAAAATTGAGCAACAATTTGCAATAAAGCGATTTTTAGCTAGAGTCATAATCGAAAAAATTAGAGGATTCCAATGATAGGACAACCGCTAAGTACTTCTATAGTTTTGTATACCATTTCTTAATAGTCGATCTCACGTGAAATAGTTTAATCTACTTCGGAGGCTAATCTTTGATGCTCATGAATATTTTCATTAAATGTGGGTCAGATTTTCAGAAAGTGTAAAATTGGCAGCTCTGCACGTTTAGGAAATTCTGCCTAATTAGGCTGACAAATGATGAGTACCAGGTATATCGGGGTATTATTTGTTATCGTGTTGATTTAAAGTATCTGTTTTGCTATGTTAAACTACATTTTGAAGCTTATTTCTGTCTAAAATATGGGTTATTTGAGGGAATTGGTGAAGGCGAATAGTACATTTTCTAAAAAGCTCCCTCATGCATGAAATTCGATATGTATTTATGCTACTAACAGGACTAGACACCACACAAATGAAAACATTTTGAGCAAGGGTTGTTGTGGGAAAACATTTGAGAAAATATTTTTTGCAACTTGTGACTCATTTTTCTATAAGACATCACATAATATACACTGAGATGCGACTGTAATAATGAAGTAATAACTGTTACCAATTTAATCAGTATTTCAGCACCGCCCACAAGCTCTAGGACAATTTCGACGCATATATGAGCCATAAAAAAGGCTGCGACAGAGGCCAGATCCAGCCCAATATATGCAGTATCGGTTAAGGTCGACACAACCTGTGGAATAAAAGGCAATTATAAAAGATAATCTTCAACAACAAACAACATTCCCTCACAGATTTTCATTAGTAAAATAATCTTGGTTTTATGGAACATCAACAATCAAGCACAGTATTTAAGAACTAATTCTATCATTATTGCATCATAGATTTAGGCACTCGCTGCAACATTTGTAACATAATTTATAACAGTTTTAGGCAGAGACTAAAAAGATTGATAATATCGACTATGGGCCTTTGGGGACTTTAACCACTTTAGGCAGAAACTAAACTGATTAATAACCTACATTTAAGGCCTGCTGGTACATAATTTGGCCCTCAATGTCAGTCATTAATCCTTGTTCAGGCCTGCTGGTTTGTATATGATCTATCAGTTTATACTCAGATTATACACCCCCAGACCCAAATTCTTAGCCATCAATAATTAGGTTTTTTTTATCTATTGAAGCTTGTGAAGTATTTTAACGGCTATACTAACTGGTGCCAGTGGTCCCACAGCGCTGACAGGATCTGGGACAGTTGACTTGCATAAAGGTCCTGTACCTACGACTTGTGCAGTAGCCACGACGTCTCCATGCACTGCAATACCGATTCCGGTCCACACAGCCTGGAGCAAACATTGTTTTATTTAACTAGGTCTGCTATATTATTATTATAAGATTTTATTTCCATTTCACATACATATTAAAATTCAACTTACTCAATGTAATAACAAGAGCGATAAGCCATGAAGTAGATCATAGCGCTCCATTATAAATATAATGAAAGAAGCTGACTTATTACGTTTACTTAATATTTCAACCGCGAGATAGAATATAAGGTAAACCTAAAACGAATTGTTAGCGTTAAGAATTGTAACCGTGATTGATGTTTTGTTATATCATATTATTATTTAATGGGAGGTCGTTTGGAAGACCTGCATTAGCGCAGATGTCCTTACCCACTTCCTGGATATTAGAATTGATGTTATTAAGTGATAATACTATAATGAACAAGTCAAATGTAACTGTATATTAATCCTGAATAAAAGTATTATATATATATATATATATTAGATAAAGAAGAAGTTTGGAAAAGGAATGTTGTCTGTGACTGTCACAGCTCTACCGAACACCCCATAAATTGCATACTGTACTATACAGTATTACATACTGATAGAAAGAACAGTGCATAGACAGAACTACCCGGAATTTGAGGCGGGAGTGAATATTCACGGTTGAGGGACGGTAGCCCCGCGATGCCGAGAATCCAAGGGATGTTCTGTGTTTATTTCACCTCGCACACTAAATTAATGTTAAATTTACATGATCTACAGCGATTTTGAGGAATAAGTTGTCGAATAATTAGTTCTTTAGCTTGATTCGCTTTGTAAACATGGCTCCGAAGAAGGGCCGGAACTGGTGAAGATCAGAAAGCACACATGCGCACAGTAGACCAAAAACTAAATCAGCCGTGTTTTTTCCACGGGCAATATCGCATCAGTTACTGACCAGCTACACAAGATACAGAGCCTATGTTATCTCTATGGACTGAGCATATCAAGGGTGAAATAATAAGTGATACAAGTTGACTGGTAAACTATGGTAAATTATCAGGTATAGAATACAAAATACGAGATAAAGTACAAGGTACGTAGAATGTGTACAAAAGTGTATTGCAAGCACCCTGTCTAAGTATTGTCAGGATTTTCTGGTTGTAGCTACAAGTAGCTATGTAATGGTCATGTATCCATAGAAATTTGGAACTTGAGCATCACTCACTGAAAAAATGGGAGCCACACTGACATAGTCCTATCACAGCAGTTAGCACCACTTCTCGATAGGTTTTCACAGTGGGCTTGCTGATTAATTCCACAGTGGAGTTCATAGCAGAATTATTTGGCATTTTTGATATGTTTTCATGTCATGTAATCCATAAGCAAAAGTATATTGATAGTGGTTTGTAATTTATTGCAGTAGTATGCTCTCCTTGGCGATGGGTTTTGTGATAGACTCTCACAATGAAGAACTCTCCACATCTGAGGTGGGAAAGTAGGGACTTGTCTTTTAGCCAATAGGATCATATATCTATAATCATGCAAGGTCAAGGTCAAGGCTGCACACTTCTGCGCTAACACATTTCCATCCCCATTGCAAAGGTTTTATGACAAAGATCTATCACAAAGCCCATAGCCGTCAGGGTGGGCCCGCTATTAAACATTGATAGGATGATATTCGGCTTAGTTCCGGGTGTTAGTAGTTTTCCCTCTGATCTAAATATTAACAGGTTAACAGTAAGATTGAAGTCTGTGGAGTGTGCTGTTGGAAACATTTCTCCCCTGTGTCATCTTTTGTGACATCTGAAGTTGAACTGAGCTTAAACAAACTCATGGAAGGAACAATAGTATTCAAAATATAAGGAATGGACTGTAAAAACATTCAATAACTTACTAGATCTTCCTCCAGTACTTCCTCCAGTACTTCCTCCAGTACTTCCTCCTTCACATTCCTGAAATATGAAATTTATATTAATAATTCTATTCAGTATATGTCATGTAAAGATATATATATCATCATACTGAACATCGCATTGTGAAATAAACAGATCCTAAGAATACAACAAGACTATATATGAGCATAGGTAGGTCTGTCACAGCCTACAACAACCCTATTGCTGACTGACTAGAAATAGTTTGCCAATAGGAAGGTGCAGTCAATGAGTGATTAGAACCTGAGGTTGTTAGGGTTCTGGGTGTCTGCGTGCTTAGGGACACCCAAGGCCGATAGGCCGAGGGTGCTCCCGGCCACATAGACACCCAGAACCCCTACAACATCAGGTTCTAATTGCTAATTGCTTTGTCTCCATTGTTGGGATTCTACTGTCATTTGGCAATCAACACAAACAACAACCAACCACTGGCTAATAAACTATTCCCTTTCATACATTTACATACTTACGTTTATCCTACTATCATTTGAGGCACACCAGAGATCCCTTGTACACTTTGTGGTGATTTGTGGTGGACAAATAACCATATTTAAAACTAAGAACTGAGCATCTGTGGAACTCACATGCAGTTCCAAACACAACCAAGTGTGGAGACTAGAGTGCAGATGCACCGGTCCGTCAAGACTGTGCGCACCTGTCCGTCAAGACTGTGCACATTGGCGATACTGCTTACAGAACGATCAACACCGCGATGCTGACATAACTGTTAGAGACAGCCTGAAACTGGATTCAAATAACTTTGCCCCATTCAGTTTTTTAATTATCGGCCAAGACAACCGGAAGGAAAATAACAACAATGCACACGGTGCTGTAGCACTGAAACTTACGACCTCCGACCCAGAAGTCATTGACCGTTCCGCTCTAGAGAGCACATTGCACTAGTTACAATGGATGTCCATGCTCGTATAACAACACCCCAGATCCCAACAATTCACATGACACAGACTGTGATAGACCCTACCTGCGGCCATAGGTCTATGTATAGACTAGAAGACGACCCTCTAAAATGTTCATCATGCTATTAACAATGCACATAGAATAAAATTATGTCAGTCAGGATGAGCCCAAAACATCGCCCTCACGGCCGGAAAATATTGTAGAATTCATACATATTCGACCAGCATTTCGGATGACATGGGTTGCTGATATTTTGTTTTTGGTGGTTGCAGCAGGAACGCATTTTTCAGTGGCTCTTTTCTGTTACTTAAGGTTTATGTAAACAGGCGATTCTATGGGTCGTATTCCTCACCCATGACTGCAATTTAGTTTGTAGTAGTTGCTCATGTTATTTGATGTTGTGCACTTATGTTAAGGCCAGGATTTGCACAATCTACATGATTAAAAACGTAGGACTAAGAAAAATAAAGGTCGGCAAATGATCAGTGATCAGTGGTTTGGCGGCATAATTAATACCGAAGTCACATATGTATCAGCATGCCTTATCTGAAATATTTAGCTGAACTTCCCGCAAACCAACAAGCGGTTTATCCCAGAAATATCTCTCCCAAAATCTGAGGAAGTCTTGACTAAAGGAAAAGAAAGATAAAGTCAGTAAAATTATTCACCTTAATTGGGCTACCTGAACAGTAGCACTTGCAGTCCTTGGCCATATATCCACCTCCTGGGCAAGTTCTGCTTCTGCAATTGCCTGTATATATAACACAGTTCATTAGTACAACAGCATAAACAAGATATGACTAATCCGCTTTGAAAGAAGCGTTCCATTGGCCGATACCGAAACACCATAAACGTCATACTCAACGAGCACAACCCACTGCTATCCGTTAGGATAGCATTTGCAATGCTTATAGAATCACGTGACCGGTTGACCTCCCGAGAGGATAAACGACTATGTACCAACACTGTCTTCCGAACCTCTGTTTCAGTGCTTTTTATTTTTCGGGAACTTTCTAACCGATCCCAGAAGCTAGACTCACCCAAGAGCAGCAAAGTTCAAATGGGAACATGTGTCATTTACTGATAAAATACAAAGTTATCGCTTACCGCAGGTTCGAAGCGAGTGCAGTCAACCATAATAAAATAAGAAAACAAGTACAGGGGATCTATTAGGTTGATGGAAGAGCGGTACAGTAGGGCCCTAGGGGAGGAGTATCGAACAGCCAAGAGCTATCACGTGATCTACGGCTATGACGTCATAGCGAGAAAACCCCCTTGCATGTCCAGGAGAAAAACAATGACGGAATTTGGCTGTCATATTCAAGCTAGAAACTCCGCGATTATTCCAGTAAAAAGGTAACAAAATATAGATTCTTCTGCTAAAATCTTAGTGTCTGCTGT
Source organism: Sthenelais limicola (assembly GCA_942159475.1). NCBI lineage: Eukaryota > Metazoa > Annelida > Polychaeta > Phyllodocida > Sigalionidae > Sthenelais > Sthenelais limicola. Next base: position 118,413,308 of record OW804098.1, read on the forward strand.
TGGGTTGGTTGAACCCATACGACCTGAGCAGACAAACTCAAACGAGAATGGGACTTGGGAGCCATGCCGTAACTGGCGTGAGCCAAGCAGCTAGAAATAGTTTAGTAATCGGGATTCCCGGCTGGTTTTCAAGGGCCGTTTTTGCAACGATGCTTCATTTGTATATATAAAAACAATATTAGGCAGTCAGAAATATAACCAAACTATTAAAACAATCCAATTCAAGGCGGTACACTTTTCTGGATACATCTATTCAACACAGTAAGGACAAAAACGCTATTCTATTGCCTTTTTTTCTACCTCACTCTATAGAAATCATCAATGATATCCACGCATAGCATTGTAAGGCATTTCCTTGGATTTGTGCCCATAATCTATACATCATTAATGCCCACAAACAATGATAGAGTTGGGTTTAGCCACAAAGGAAATGTTGAGTGCCATTCCCGTCCCCAAAACAACAGCTAGGCCTTGGCCTACCTTCGGCGCATGCAGTCATGCATGTGCCGACTATGGTAGGGTGGGTTGGGAGGGGGGGGGGAGTTGGAGAAAACTAGCGCAGGCAATGAACACACAGGCTCAGAACATAACAACATTTCTTGGTGGATACACAACTTGAGAACATATGACTACTGCTTTTTCCGTGAAAAAGCCGACAGGCTGCTTCCTCATTCATTTACTTCTCTTGTCTCAGGTGGTAACGAGTTCCACTTTCACTCTTCCTATAAAACCACAATAGTTGTTCATTAATACGCTCTGTGTACAAATTTGTCATTGTGTTACACTAATTGTGATGTGTTTCAGGAAAATGAGTCATAAGTCGCAAAAAATAGATTTTGAGATTCCATTATATTTGAAAAGATGAGATAAAGCCGATTCCAATGATAGTAAACAGTCTAATAATCTAATAAGTATTTCTAGATTTTAAGTCTGATATTTTTATTTTGGAAAAAAAAAGTTTGCAATATTTCTGGGGGGTAATAAACAGTAAATTAACTAAATATAGTCCATATAAGGACCTTTAAAACGAAAGGATATATTAGATACAGTGTCCTGAAATTTGATACACCGATCGATATATCTATAAGTGATTAGCTCTTCAAAAATCAGAACATTCCAATAAAGTGATCTTGTGAAATAAACACTTTGAAAAATATCAATTTTGCGACTCATGACTCATTTTCCTGAAACACATCACCTATTACAAAACAGGAATCTGCTGTTAAGTCCAATAGTGTGCACTGCGTTGATTATGAAACGCCCGCCTTATGAAAATGATTATTCAAAACGTTGGAAACATTAATGAACATCATTCAGCACCACACATCCAACCTTGTCTCTTTACTTCGAAATATGAAATAGAATACTCACTTGCACAATTATACATTAGATTAGCTAGTTTGATGTCTTTGAAGCTTAGACCCTGGGCTCTTCCAATAATGTTCTGGTATCTGGTGTCTGTGGTCCTGATCGTTACTCTTCCATTCACTCCCCAAGACTGCAATTGCACATGTGCATCACTATGTTATTTCAAATTAACGTATACACGTTGTTTCAGAGTAGTACCTAAGTACTCAATGTATAATCTCTAACCAATGGTATCAATGTATACATTTATTCATATCACAGGGTAATGTGCCCAAAGCATCTATTTAAAAAAAACAAACACTGATGTCAACATTCCCTCATCTTCCATCAGAAACAAACTAAATGCACCCAATATGATTGCCCCTACAATCTCCAGTAAGTTTTACAACAACTGAATGCATCATTTCATGTGAGTTAGGACTACAGATGAAAAGGATGTTGATGTAACCTGGGCCTTGTCTCATGATATCGGTTTTTCAAATAGCCCCAATAGGACCAAGTTGTTCCTCCTATTTAGTCTACATGCCAAAGACCCGGCATGCAGGTGTTTGGCAGTCTGGTGGTGGAGTAGCGATGCGCGGTGAAGTAGGCTGGAACAGTTCTCCAAGAATGGTCCAACCTGATCCCAACCTGGTCCCAAATATAGCTAGGTAAATTAAACGTGACTTAGCTTAGGCCACCCACAAAAATAAGTGTCTTTCCGATTTATCTGGCTAAAAACTAGGTAGGGGGGTGGTAACTTCTTTTTTTTTTTTTTTTGAAACCACCTCCCAGGAACTGACAAAAATATCTATTTCATAACAATAGTTGTTTTAAACATGGGAAATGTGCTTTTTGACAGTTCTAGGTTAGGAAAACCCATTTTCCTGCTTTCATAAGCTTTTTGGGCAAAAAATCTCAAAAAAATCAGGTATGGTAAAAAAAAGGTTAGGTAGGGTAAGGTTTTTCTAGGTAGGGGGTGTAAATTGGAAACACCTATTTTTTTTCGCCTTACTCTGCTAGGATAGTAGTGGGAAAGCAGCACTCTTGTCCCATTGCCTTGGCCTAAGAGCATTTCTTAAACCAACATCATGAGACAAGGCCCAGAGCTGTGATTGTTCAACATTGTTAACTTCAGATAAATTAAAAGTAAAAGTAAAAAGAATTAATTTATTAGTGCTAGGGGAGATAATGATACAAAATAAGGAAAATGTCTCACCGTTGGGCCATAGTGCATAACACTCCTGTAGTCATATGACACACCATAATCTCTGAGTCGTGAAGTAGTGTATTTTCTAAAGTTTTTCTCCCTGCCATTCTCTATGTTGTTATAGTTGATAGTCACATAATCATCTCGGTCTGGCCGCGTCTGCTCGTGGTGAAAGCCTATTGCATGGCCAAACTCATGAACTATGACAGGTTTCTGTAAGGAAAAAGAAGTACAATTACTGTTTTTCATCACTTAAATTTTTAAAACATCAGATGACGTTATGATAAACAAGTGTAGATATTACTTATTAGTACATACAAATCGACATGGCAGAATTATTTCAATTCTACCAACCAGATTTATAATACTTTCTGTCTTCTTCATGATGAAAATGCATTGAAATGTCAGTTTCAAATGCTTCAAATTGGGGAGCAATAGTTTTAGTTTGTTAGCTTCTACCTGTATGGAGGCTACCGCTACACCTATGAATCCTTACCTGTCATTGGTCTGGTCACACCCTTCAATGAGGTGGAAAGGCTTACCTGATGATAAGCTTCACTCCTGTACCAAGACTAAATACAACTTTCAACTTCAAGCTGTCTTGAATACTTATGTTAATCCTATCGGCATTTTGTTCACCGCACTTACAGAGGTGAAATAAAGTATACTGGTATAGATTATGAAATAATACTCACCTCTCTGCATCCGTTGGCTAGGTTGAGAAACTGTCTTCCACCTTGCATCCCCACATATGATGAACATCTGTGGTAACAAAGATGGAAATTTGTTGATTGATGTATCCGAAATGAACAGCTACTTTTGTTAAGTACTGATTATGAGAGGTTTGTTTAAATTAGAGAATCAACTGACTTGTATTAAAGAGAACATATACAGTGATATGTATAGTGGGCGTCGCCATGATACTAGGAATATTATGTAACCTAGAGTCAGATCCTAAATAGTAAATGGGCATAGATTAATGCTATGGTATTAGCATAATTAGTGATATTGAAAATATCATAATATTAACAACTGGGTGATAATTAATAATAAATATGAATATAATTTGGTTGAGCAATGTTACGTAATTTTGCATAACATTTTCAATCCATGAAACTAGATCCATGATGTAAGCAAGTATGAAGGAGAAAAGTCCCACACATAAAAGATTTCCATTTTGTAAAGGTGTTGGTTACAGAGGGAAATCTTGGCGTAGAATACAACTTCTATATAGCATATAGATCTACCAGAGGTGCCATTTGAAAAATTAAAAAATACAACAATCTTAACATAATATCATTGTAACAACTTAGCGGCTAAGATACAATGACAAATTCGTATTAACCCCCGGGTTACAAGAATAGAATATTCGTTTGTTTTAGCATGGACAAAGCCATGGCAACAGCTATATAAATGCTTAAGCAATTGTATATATCCCAACAATAGGGATTATCCCAAATGTAGGGATTTTCGATCAGATAGTCAATAGCCCATATCACTAATATAACATTATGGGGTTGTTTTTAAACTTGACCAACATTTCTATATGTTATCCCAAACCTCTTGTAAATACACTGTCCACAGGAACGTACAGAAATCTTTCCTAGTTTTACATTTATATCCCCTAATATCCATAGAGTTCCAAACATCTAGGACTCTATACAACAATGACCTCCTAACCTTTTCGGTTTTAGGTGTAACAATTTTTAACATTTTTCTTCCCTCATACCTTCTTAGATTCCTTTTCTTAACATCAATGTTGATAAGGTTTGTACATGGAGAGAGAGATTGAGAAAAACTGATTTAGACTGACTTCATAAGTTCCTGACTAAAGTCAATAAAAAATCCCATTTGCAAGTGGAAGTCTACTCCCCATTGAGTATATTATCTGGACGAGATATGACTACCACTTTTTCCATGAAAAAAGCCGACAGGCTACTTCCTCAGCACCAATTACATCATACCCGATACATCGAAGAATGCAATAGAGAGAGAAACGCCATTTATTGTCCACTTTTTAACATCACTGTATAGAAATTGGCAATGATATCCATTGTAATAGCATCTACAGATATTTTCCTTTCAATTTCATCAGGAATTGAGGCATCATTACTGTACATCAACAATGCTAGACTGTAGTTTAGCCACCAGAAAGATGCACAGAATATTTGAATGTTAAGCCATTCGCACTACCACTATACTAGCTATACACACTCCCCTGTCAGCCACTACCACTGGCTGTACACATGCCTCACACAGGGAGTGAGGCATGTGTTTTATTACAAAAGCGTAGGAGGGGAGGGGGAGCCGGGCGATGGGGTGGTGGGCATTGAAAATAAGAAAAAGATTCCATACTTATATAATACAAGTACAGAGTCAATTAATCTCACAGTAATGCTCTGGACATGGGTATGCCCTGCTTTAATGGAAATTTGATGAGGATACAGCCCTGAGAATAACGGCTCCTGAGGGGGGTGTCTAATTTCTCTTGTTGCTACCAAAAAACGGCAATTGTCATTTGTCACTAAGGAAATTCTTTTGTCATTTGTTGCTATATTTTCGTAAAACAACCAAATTTTTGTCGTTTAGGTCTTTGTCGATTTGTCAGGCTAAGAAAGTGTCTTTGTCGTTTGTCGCTAGTTGCCTTTGAAATTTATCGATCTAAGAAAGGGCCGTGTCGATTTGTTGAATTAAGGCCTCAAGAGCCCTAGAATACCTACCCATCACCATCAATGATGTTAATATAACTCCTATCAGAGCGTCTTGAGGGTCGGATGTTGAGACAGGTGTATCTATTCCACTCATTCACAGCTGCCTGGAACTCTGACCTCTCACTGGAAGCTGCAAAATTGGTAATTTTAAAAGAGACAAAAGGTAAATATCTTGTTGAGTACGCCAGTTTATGTTGGCAGCATTATTTGAATTTGTCTATGATATTGGGGTGGGGTTCTCACCGCCTCATTTTGCCAACTAATCAAAATAAAATGGTTAAAACACATGTTCAAGGCTTGAAAATCAAATGACGCTAAATATCCCTTACATGTATAGATTTCATATAAATTTACTTATTACATCTGTTATCATATATGACTTATATTTGACTTATGAAGTGATAATGCATTATATTTAAAACTTACAGAAGCGTGCACTGATATAATAAGGCACTACACGGTTTGTCCACCTTGTGTGGGTGTTCCGCAATGCTTTCCTCTTCTTCCGCCTTTTTCCTGCTGAGCGGTCCCTAAACAGACATTAAGCAGAGAATTGATGGATTTAGGTTTTTATAACACACATAATCGGTTTGAAAGGTGCAGTTTGGGGAGCAGTTTGCATGCAAACGGCAACCCAAAAATGCATGCATGATTAGTCTTAGTAATTGATTAGTCAATTACACAATGAGTTAATGATGAAATCTAGTTGGCCCAGCTTAACTTACAAATGGCAGCTTCAGCATCTCAAGCCACCATAAGCCTTCTCAAGCCACCTCAGGCCACCATAAGCCACCTCAAGCCACCATAAGCCACCACAAGCCTTCTTAAGCCACCTTTAGCCTCCAAAGCCTCCAAAGCCACCATAAGCCACCATAAGCTTACTCAAGCCTACTCAAGCCGCCCAAGTTTTGGCTAACCAAAGATCCAATCTTTTAAAGTTGTAATCATGATCACTCGAGGGTGGAATATATAGCAAATGATACTTGTTTGGGTTTGGAGCTGAGCAGACCCAAACAGATTGCCATTTGATATGAGAATTTAATAGAATATTGAACTAGATATACAATTCTGCAACATTCAAAATCTAATGAAATATTAGAATACAATTCTCTGTGACATGACATGACATGGAGCATGAAAGACAACTCTTCGATCACCCTTTGGATTTTTTTAGAAAAATGAATTGATAAAATAATATAATCATAATAATATATTACAAGTAAACTTACATCTGCTCTATAGCTTCATACTCGTCCCTGCTAAAGACCATATCCAACTCTACCGTCACTGTTGAGTTGTCAGCCGAATATGCAGAAAATTGACCTGAGTGATAGTAAAAAGAATTACTAGAATAATGTAATAAAATAATCCGCAAAAACCAACACTTTGGGATTATTCCTTAATTATACACACAGCTAAGAAGATATATTACTGCGATCCCTGCTATACAACAACAAGCGTTATGGTTAAAAAGAATCATTGATAATATGACTTAGGAATATAATGGATTCAATTAATTTTTGGTAATTCAAAAGAGAGGTATCTAAATATTAGACCAGGCCGACATATATCCCATTCAGTAGCAGACCTCCATAGGCTCCAGATATTACAGAACAGGATATTAAAAATTATTTATAGAATCCCAGCCCGAGAGAGTGTCAAAGACCTTCCCCTTGAGAAAAGGCTCCTCCCTCTGATGTACCGCAGAAGGTTACACCTGTTACAGATGGGCCATAGGATGGCGCAAAACCCAGGAAATATTGACTCGCGTTCAATTAATACTAGAAATTTTGTTTATGGTAGAAAGGTTCTAAAATACACCCCCCAAAAATGAACAAATCAGAAAACATATTCTAAATAAAATCCCATATTCTTGGAACAAGTTACCTACTATGGCCCATCTGACCCTCGACAAACAGAGGTTTAAAAATCTAGCCAAGTCCACCCTCATATGGAATGATGAATACTTTATCCACCACTGATATTGTCAATACCTTAAACACACTGTAACTCTGAGTTAAAAAAAGACCACTGTAAAAAGTAAAACCATATTCAAAACAACTGTAATAGAACATTGAAAATAACCATAGCATAGTAGAGAGCCGACAGCCTTCATCGAACGCTGCGGTATTGTTTCCTAGTACCCACACTGTAAAGCAGCACAAGGGTTAAGAGTACCTCCCGTCCGCCGGAGATTATCCCTTGATAGCAGTCAATGACTGAATACAATGTCTTTCTATTCTATTCTATTCTATTCTAAATACATTTGTATAGTGTGTCCCACAACTGGAACTGGCCAGGATTGCATCTTGCTTTCGGCTCAGGTAGTGATGCTTCCTACTGCCACAGCATGGAGTTGGTGTGATAGGCAACGGGTATCCTATGTTACGGGGGACCCACTACACAGCCCCCTCACTAGATTGAACTTGGGGTATGATAGCTATATAGTCTGCCTGGGCACCAAGGAGATCTTGTTGGGTTGTGGCAGCAGTCATACAACATGCTGGCTTGCTCTGCTATACATGTCCCACAGCACAGCCTCTGCACTTGTATAACTGGTCGCAGCCCACCATTTAAGTCTGAAGAGACCTATGCAAGTCTAAAAATGCCTGGCTCACCCTAAGAAGATGAGGCATCCACAAAAAGATAAAAACAAGTAAGTCGATGAGCTTTTATTATTAAAAGCAAGCGCAGTGAACAAAGCTGCCCTCACAGATAAAATCATGAAGCATCTTTTGCCACGCCAAAGAGTGCTTTCAAGCGTAACACCACTTGCAGTTCCCCATGACGACCACAAATAGAAAACACACAAATAAGGGCTTAATCTGACTTCTTCTTGTGCATGTTGCTCTTCTTTCTCTAACTCCCGTATAAGCGCTTGCCCTGGGATGGTTTTGGAACATAGGCCAGACTGCAACTCCTTAGCTTGTACACTGCCACGTCCTTGAGTTGACTTTTGTTGTCCCTTGTCACATCAGTCATGTCGGAGTCATCCCCAAGGGAACACCCATACACTGACTCAGCCATGACACAATTCTCTGTGTCGTCACTAATGTCAGACATGGAGAGGTTGAAATCAAAGTTGAACGCCAATCCTTGTACAGCTTTATCAGAGTAACTAAATTCCTTTGACTTGGTAATAGGTATAAGGGTAAGTACAGTAGCCTTCGCCCCCAGAGGCTCAGGTTCCTGACCCTTGACTACCACATCCGGGGGGTATGATGTTAGTAGTTGGCTTGTCCACAGACTTGCCAACTCGTGCTATGTCGCCAAGGAGCTCACCACTGGTGACCCCTTTGACAACATTGGCTATGGTAGAAACTGTGTGGGCTTAGATGGTGTCTCTAGAGGGAGACCCTGTGGACCTTCCTCCCCCTCCATCCGTTCTTTGTGCGAGGACACAACATCCATGTACCACTCCATGTTTACGTTCCCACATGGTCTGAGGTTGGGTAAACAAAAGGGTTTCCCTTGTCATCCGTTGTACGGCATCTAAGCACTCACCCACTGTAAATTTGTCTACAGATGCAGCCATAATGGAGGGTTTTGCCCTAGACAAAATACATAAGGCCCTGACCTCCGTGTTCAGAACCTCTTTCTCACTAACAAATTGTTATGGGGGGCCTTCTATCAGATTGTATGACGCTGACTGCAGGTGTGGCTCAAGGAAGTATCCTTGGGCCAATTTTGTTTATTCTTTACATCAATGATTTAGCTTCTGTAGATTTTAGTGGAAGAATTATCATGTATGCTGATGATTGTGTTTTGCTCCATCGAATCAATACAGATCTAGATGTGACTCTGATTCAGCAAGATGTTAATAAATTTAGGAATTGGGTTGATAAGAACGGCCTGACGATTAATGCAAAAAAAACTAAATTACAGATCTTTAAAGGTACTAAAAGAAGGAATAACAGGCAATATGTTATCTATACTGATGGTGCCATGATAGATATAGTTGCTAACTTCCTATATCTTGGCTTTCTTCTAGATGATTGTTTAAACCTTGTTCCTCATATTAATTCCATCTGTACCAGATCATCCATGTTATACAGAAGGCTCTGTAGGATCAGACATTTTATCACCAAGGATATAGCAATCCTTATATACAAAACTTATATTTTGCCTGTATTGGAGTTTGGTAGTATTTTAATTTCTCTCTCAAATCAAAAACATGTAAAAAGACTACAAGTTATCCAAAATAATTGTTTGAGAATGTGTCAGAGTGTCTACGGTAGGAACTGGTTACATAGGAATACTAATGTTGCTATCCACCATGACTTTAAAATTCTCCCCCTATCTTATAGACGGTTACAGCGATTTTTAAATATTTTCTGGTTATATTATGACTTCAGTAACCGTGTGGAGGTGGATTACAACCTTAGAGACCCCCATAAAGTGCATATTACACAGTGGCATAAAGAAACAATTAGAAGGAGCCTTTTTGGTGCCATTGGGGGGCTATGGAATTCCTTGTCGAGGGAGATGAGAACCTTAGTTGAATACCATGTTTTTAAAACTAGATTAAAGCAACTTATACGTAATTTATTTGAGGAGAATGGAGATATTTGGACCATCCCAGACAGGCTAATACTGGTGAACAACTGATTCTTGTGACAGAGTGTACTCTGTATTAACTTGTTTTCCACCAGGTGGCGACATATACATGCATAGACCTATGTCTTACTTGCTATACCTGAACTTCGATGTAGGTTGTGTTGGTACCACCAGGTGGTAGCATTTGTCGTGTTCAATTATTGTGTATTATACCTCCCTGCTCGTTGAGTCGAACCTTGTTTCTTGTATATGTTATTGCTAAGAGGCTACAGGTTTCCCTGGAATTGTATATCTTTATAACTAAAATGATTTGAATAAGCTTGGCCTGTCGTGCATAGGACACTGTCCCGGGTGTGTGTTTTTAATTTGGTCATATTGTTGAATTACCATGTAATTAATGATAGTTGTACACTGGTTATCCCTGTGAAACTGATGATTATTTTTTGTAACTGTATTTTCTATGATTTTTCTAACATTTTCTATTGTCTTAAATCAGCCTTTCTGCGAATAGTGCAGACTCTGCATAATGTCTTGCTGAATAAAAATATTAAAACAAACAAACTGTGAAGAGTTTGGTTCTTTTCCCTCGGCAAGTTCAGCTCTCGTTCCTTGCTGGTCCTAGAGGGTCAACATCCACAGCACCCCAGGTCTCCACCCCAGAGTGTTCCAACCACAGCTTTCTGTTGAGCTGTTAGATCATGAGGTTGTGTTGCTTCGGCCGAGGCTACGTGTCCATGGAACAAGACCGAAGCAAAGCTAAGGTCTTGTTCCATGGACGCGTAGATCCATTTGTTGGGATGTTACTGTCATTAACAACAAATTATAAATGATTACAAAGCAAAATGAACCAATGGAAAGCCATAAGCTGTGAGCGGTCGGCCGGAAGCCGACATCCAACACTACGGGGACTGTTTTCTAGTCGATTGCCTTACCAGCCTGTAAAGTAGTATGAATACTTTTCAGGTGGGGGCAGTCTGCCTGTATATGGCCTTTTTACAGACACAGTCAGCAAGCATGTTTACCTAACAAACGCTTGTTTTTACCCTTTTCTGAGTTTTTCTTACCTGAGCTTGTGGCCTCAGATTTTACCTGATTCTTCTGGGCAAGGGGCTTTGAAAATTTGGTTTCATCCGAAGGTTTTGTCCCCTTCCTATGCGTGTCCTCATACCTACTGCAAAACTCCTTCTGTAAGGTTTGGAAGGGATTTTGAGTCTTGATCAGAATCATGCTCAGACATAACTTGCATAGATGTTTCCTTAGCTGAAGAATCTGTCTCTGACACAGCTTTCATGGCAGCAAACTTGGCCGTCCCTTCCTTTTTCCGACTATAAAATTCATACACTGGCCTCTTGAATTTAGCGGTAGGTGGATATGGCTGTCCTAGGACTCTCGTAGGCCTATATGTGCCTTGGTCCCCATGCCTTATGAAATTCGTAGCAAGATCAACACAATCATGTACTGAGGTTCCCTGACTCTAGGGTTTGGACCCACATGCCTATGTAGTCGTCCAGCACTCCTGCACAGAAGATTTGAATTGTATCCTTGATGTTCTTCCTCTGAAACGATTCCCCAGGCGGTTGCTTACGGCCTCGGCACTCCTCAATCTGCTCTTTCTCAGTCTTGGTATCCAATATAAGTCAAAGATGAGTGACTGCGTCACTGAGTGTCAACCCTGAGGAACAAACCCTGGTTGATTGGACTACATGTCGCGATGTAGCCAATATAAGCTCCCTCATTAGCATCTCTTCCATGCCTCTTGCTCCATGTAGCTGGCAGAGCCCCGTTCATACTGCTGATAGCCTCTGACAACTTAACTAGTACCGACTGAACCCTGTTCCACTCCTCCTCTGCAGTGGGTTGCCAGTTCACAGTTCTCTGACCCAACAACTGATGCACATCTGTTGTATTGAACCGCATATTTGTAAGGGGAATGTGTTGAAGGGCTTTTGAGAAAGAAAAACCAGTAATGAAGCGATATTCATTTTCCCCTGGAAGTTATTTACAGTCATGAATAATTAATCATTTACAGCTATTTTTTTGCTCCAGTGAAGAAATATGTTTCATTCGTCCCTAGGGACGAAACAGATGACCCAGTTTATCCTTCAGCGTTTTCCTTGGTTCTTCTGAAAGTAGGCCAGTTTTGTCAAAGTTACACGTCATGCCATGACGCTATGTCGTCTGCTAAGCATTGAAATGGCGGTGGCCATCGTCAACGTCACGACGGCCGTCATAAATTAAAGCATTATTGGAATCATGCCACGCCCTCGCCGTGTTTCTCTCACAAAACGTTACCGTAATTAAAAGCAATCTAATATGTTTAAAATCGTTTAAAAGCAATCGATTATGTTTAAAATCGTTTGGCAGAGGTCAAATAAATCTCGAACTAACCTTAGTTATGTACTTCCGATCATTCTTCACCTTGTTTCCGGCTCCAACTCGGTGAAGAACGATCGGAAATACATAACTGCGGTTAGTTCTGTCTATGTATTGTCATTGATATCAGCAATCGACCAAGAAGTGGATGTCCGACACTAGTAGGACTGGTCTGTAGTCCTGAAATTCAGCCAATAACTTGCCCTGACTGCGACTAAAGGTGAATCAGAACTTTCCTCTAATGCCTGTGGTTCCATCAAGTTAAACGTGTCAAGGAATGCAGCTGGAATTTTGCCCGGAGAAAGAGGTAACAATGTGGCAGGGCAAGATTCTCCAAATGTAACTCTACCTAGGGATGATGGGGAAGGTTTCAGCCGAAGGTGTTTTTTCCTAGTATACAGGTTCAGGTGAACTATCTATAGGAATTTGTATGGTTTATGATAGTAGATTAATAGATAGATATATTCTTTGTTGCAGCGAAAACAAACGAAGTATAATATATATTCCAATTTAAAAGAAGACACTTACGGCTCCCAAGTGACTGCTGTATTATTTCATCAATGGTCTGACTCCCAGCAAAGCTGATGATCTGGAAATGAGAGGAGTGGATGACCATGTAATTATACAAAGATATTACCATTATTATAAGCGGTTGACAAATTCAGATTCTGAAATTGGACTGAAATAAGATAGAATTATCTTAAAATGTACAATTGGGGTCTTGCATGTATCACTGTGCATGTTTGTACACATATGACCATCGCATGTCAATCGCATCCTATCATCTAAAAGCGGGTCGACTCTATATTCTTAGTATTTAAACAATGCAATTGCCTATAAGTGTGTACTCTATTCTATTTGCCTTTTATATAATGTCTGGAGGGAACCCGGGAAGAACTCAGCGTTGTAAAACATTGAGAAGTACTTTTCCGCTTCAGTACAATATAGCAGAAATGTACATGTTTTATTGAATAAAAGTTTTATAATAATAATAATAGTATATATACACAGTTATATATATATTTGTGACTACAGTACAGCAACTAATACTTTCTCCATTTGATTTATATTTGGACAAATGCTGCATCTTGTCCAGAGGATAGTTATGTTTACTCAAGGCTCTCAGTAGCCCTAGTTGTACTATTTACTATTCACTGCTTATACTAAAATGAAAACACAACTTACAAATTAATGTATCTAAATCTTGTGTTACTCCTATATCTGATAATTGGCCTCATTTTTATCGAAAATTGCAAGAATGTTTTCACCAATATCAGAGCTCCTATAAATGATCTATGAAAACCAAATGCATGATGGGAAAGATGAGGACTTGTGTCATGGAAACCTGTATTTTTTTTATTTTCTTTTAAAATTTCAAATGAGGCAATTTACATTTAAATAATCATATCAAATACGCATGTCGACTCTGCCGATGTTTTGTTGCGTTGCCTTCAATGTTCTAATGTAGTTTTATTTCATCTTACAAGTTTACATACATCTACAATCTTTATCTGATACGCCACCGATCCTCATCAACAGTTCAAATTACGACAATAATACAATCATCGTTATTCTTCGCCCATATCTTTACATATTCTTACGCAACACGTTTATCTATTCGTTCTACTTATGTATACCAACTCATAATGGCATTACTATATTCTTTTCTCAATAGTTATCACCCGAGCCCTGATAAGGGCATTTGTTGGGTAAAATCATGTGAGACTGATAAAAACAATTCTTAATTCCATCATAATTCCATAATATGCTCGTCAATACCTTCCTAAACTTTCGACCAATAGAATTTTATCAGTTTTACAGTGAATTCGTCTTTATCGTTGCAATTTATGATTTCATAGGGTAATCCATTCCATAACTTAGGTCCCTTATAAAAGGCGCTTTTCCGCATCCTCTCACTCTTGGGAATGAAAGGATCGAACTTAGTACCGATATTTTCGCGTAACAAATCATCGGTGTTACAATATTTCTTTTGTAAATTAAACAGGAGTTCTAATAATGCAACCTCCCCTCTCATTGCAAGAGGCAATATTCCACCTTTAATGAACAATTCTCTTCTACTCAGGGTTCTACCAAAAGACATATATATGCATAACATATGTATTCAGCTCCGCTGATACTGAAAAGTTCCGTCTAGGGCCAAAATGCCCTATGGGATCAATGGCTATGACCCATTTGCGATATAAAATCATTACAGACTAATAAAAGTGTGTTCAAAGCTCGCGTTACTTTTTAACTTAGTCACTCACGACACCTGTTATTTCCCCCTCTGTTCTGATCATGATCTATTTGTTTCACCAGTAAAAATGTCTGTCAGTAGCTGTTCATCGTGCAACATACAATGCTCGCTTTATATATATCCCTTCTGATCATAGGGAATTCCCGAGTTGGGGCAATTACCAATGATCAATGATAATCATTACAGCAGTTTTACTTACCAACTATAGCTATAGTTATACTAGTTATGGTCAAGTCACCAGAACATTTACAATTGGCCTTCACAAATAGTCTGGAATAATCACTATTTAAGTCAACATTCTGGTTCAAAATAAGGTTCAATATGACCAGACAGATGTATTGAATGAATACAATACAGAATACATTCAGATAAACCTAGATTTTATCATTTTTCACGCTAATTTAGCAGAATGTGAGAGACGTGGAGAACAGTGGAGTGTGCATTTTCTGATAATCTGACAATTATAATTCCATATACTCAGTATTAGTTATATATTGCCTCGTTGTTAAATATGCTAGAGTTAAAAACTATACAATTGACGAAAGGTATATTGACAAATAGCTTTTGACTATTCGCCTCTTAAGTAATACATTAACCAAAAATATGTAAATGAAAGACACATTTTGTTGAACCACTGAATATTTAATATAATGAATCTCAAGATATGGATTTAGCCCAGAACAGAAATAAGGACAGGGACGAAGGAATACGTTGTAGGTTTGTTTATTGAGCGGTCCGACGTCCTTTATCACGGAATATAATCATTTTAATATAATGATTTGGCCTGTAAATATTCCTTTTGTTATAATAGCTGCGAATGGAACTTTAAACCGAAAAACTTAAAGATAAACAAAATCAAACAATACAAAAGTATTTATAATATTACCTTCTTTTTTGTAAAATAATTGTAACTGCATTTAAGTGTGATTTCATTATTTATTTTTTTCATCTGAATAGACCAATCATTGTCACCAGATGGGATCGTTTAGTATACCCAAGTATGTGAATTCTTTGTATAGATTAACGTAATAAGTATGTTGTATCACTCTATGAGTTGTCGTGACGTTAATGATTTGTATTATTACATTGTTTCTTTTCCATTACACCGATGTTTAGACTATTCTCCATACTAGTCTCCGACACCAGCATCTTAATCTCGGGTAAAGTCGCCAGAAAAATGTACAATTCACCTTCACCAATCCTCTCAAATGACCGAAATTTAAGACAAAAATCAGGTTCAAAATAGAGTTCAACCTAACCAGACAGGCTGTTTGAATCAAGGCAATACCAAATATACTCGGATGTACCTAGTTTTGACTAGTTCCTATAGTCTAATGTAGCAGAATTGGCTAAATGTATTGATCTGCCAATTGTACATCTTCTAAAAATCTGACCCTCAGATCATCAGGCTTTCTGCTGGGCATGCGTCCATTCTGGCACACATTGTTTAATTGTAATCAAATCTTTTAATTAGTTAATTAGAATTATATTAGTTAAAGTCGAAGAAGCTGAGTCCATTGCGGACACAGAAAGTAATTGATATTGAAGATCAATGCCTTACCATTATTAACACCATCAACGAGGCCAATAGTCGCCCTAGGGATGTCTGGAAGATGGTCAGATCCATTTTTATAAGTACAATTCGAGTCTTATCTCCTCTGTGTTCCCTTATACACAAATATATTATCAATACACCCTCCTGCGTCTTCAAGTGTGAAGATTGATCTGATTGGTAACAGGAGTATCGTAAGGTGTCTATATATAATACAATCGGATTGTGGGAGGTGGTATGGGGAATATGGGGGCAAAAAACACTCACGATTGAACTTCCCAGAAGTCGTGCTCAAGTGATAAAGTTAATTTATTTGTTACAACAAAACCTACGTAATCCTTGTCTCACTTTTCCTTTGTATGTTATACAATCAAAATAGGGGAATTTGCATAGCCGTCGTTTTGAATTTTGATTCACATGGAATTATGGGATTAGTGGTACAGTACAAGTATAGAGCACATGTTATGTTCAGCATGGACTATTTACCGATGCTCTAATGTCAATATCCATGTGTTGTACATGTTTCCGTAGCACATGTCCCAATCTTTCCCATCATGCATTTGGTTTTATTAGATCCTTTATAAACGCTATGATATTGGTGAATGTATGCAAGTCCCCTATTGTTGCCTTCCCTCATTGGGATCTTTCAGACAAAAAATAAACAATGAGGACATAGCTCTAGGTGTAAATATATATAGATATAAGTAATTATTCAAAAATCATGTCTACTACCATCCGAATATCGCCAAGTTCTTGATTGATAAAAAGGAGCTGTGTTGGCTTAAGTTAATGTAAAATGTATATGTTATCTCTAGTTTTCTTTCCTACAAGGCCACTTAGCCATATCAGGGTCTGAATGACCCCACTGAACTTCAACTTTATCTGAATGACCACTTCAACACCCCTCCACCACCCCCTATCCGTCCCCCTAACCACCTCTTCTACCCCTAGTTCACCCCCAGCCCCTTGAGGGAATTTCCCCAAATCACCTCCACCATCATGATTAAAAATCACTCATCACGACATACGACTAAATATAGAATGAATGTAAAAGGGAAATTTGTAATGTCTACAAACAACCATTAATTGTCAGTTTATACAGTAAAAAGTACATTTTATTGCACAAACTGAGTATTAAGTGTCACCACAATACTATCAATACTATACTAGTCCTTTCCTGAGCTAGGAGCAGCTAATGAAGTAAGGACATATTGCACTCTTAGTTTACGTTGTTCAAAAACAATAATTAAATAAGAATAATATAAAGAAATAATAAAAGGATATTCTATATTTTGTTCCCTTCTTTTCAAACGGATCTGAAATTAATTTGACCAAAATTTGGGAAGTTATGTCTAGTTGTTTTTGTTTGTTTTTGCAACATGTTTATTTAATCCTATCATACCTTCTTGGCGTTTACAATGCTAAGGCATTCAATACTTGCGAACTGTAATAAGAGGCAAACTTTATCAGAAACACATTTAAATGAACATCATTTTGATTTAAAGCAACAAACAAGGAACCATACAACACCCCATCCTAGATGTCTGTTGACCTGCATGTCATTTTTCTCTATGTAACTGTTATTTTATAAATAAAACATTTTTCAATTCAATTCAACATAGGGTACAATGCTAGCTATTCCTCTGTTGGGTCTGACAGAACGACGTAGTCCCGGGTAGCTTCATTTTCAAGCGCACCTAGGGGTAGGGGGTGCACACATTACATTTTCAGAAAGAGCTCGAAGAAAAAAAGTAATTTGAAATTACACTTGTAATTTTGTAACCAAGTCGTTTGATCTTTAAATTATTATAAAAACCGGAGCTGTTATCTTACTTTTTGTACTACTCACACTTGTTTTAATATAGATTATATAGCGCGCGCATGCTGCGCATTCAGTTATCGCGCCTTGCGCATGTTACTTCGTGTAGTATAATTATTAGAGTAGCCACAAGGTGGCAGTACGACATAGTCTACTTCCCTATTATTCTCATTTGCTTCTTTATACTTCTTATTATTTACTTACAACACCTTTTGTTATACGTGATACTATTGTACCTGTTTGAATCTGCCTCATAGAATAAATTAGAGTAACTACAATTTAGTCCATTTTGGGTCAGATTTTGCATGCATGTATGGTACTACAGACCGCGTTGGTCTAGTGGTGCCACCTGACGTGTCCATCACGGACTAAAATCAATATACAACTCGGATTTAGCGTTCGAACTGTCTGTACTCCCATAGACGTCCCTCGGCCTTCGGCCTTGGGACGTCTATGGGAGTACAGACAGTTCTCACACTAAAATCCTCGTTGTCTATTCCCGACGGGCACTGAGTGCAATTGAATGTGATAGCACTGCAATCATTTCGTGATTGGCCGCAAATTAGTGAAGTGTGATACTTATGGCTTTGAATCACAGTAAAATGGACATGCCATTAGCAACCATTATGTGAAATCCATTGCGTCTATTTCCTCCCATGTTGTTGGTGGTCTCACACTTGTGTTGGATTAAGTTCTCATTGATATTCATTTATGTTTATATTAAACATATGTTATTCAACCAATTGTATCTGTGAATACATGTTTTTTTCAAAAGTTAATAATATGGGTGTGATCTCAATTGCGCATATAATGCGCATTAAAAATTGCACCTATATACTCATTATAATGCAACTACAACTGGACGCAACACCTGACACTGTTCACTCGCCTGGCATTCACACCCACTGACGCTCAACTGACACTCTGTTCTCTGACACATGTACTCATTCTCTGACACCAAGTCAGTTACGCGCGACACGAACCCACGCCTGCTACTAGTGAGATCAGAATGATGCATACGATTGAATTCCTTATTTCCTCAGCTTTCTGTAGATATAAAGTGTGTGCATGTTAAAGAATATTTAATATGATAGAGTAGTTACCAAAGATAATAATTTATTTCTTTTGCTGAAGAATAATAAGGACTAAAACTAAACTAAACACATGAATGAATAACTTAATGTAGGGTGGAATACTTCTATTTGTTTGGCATCATAGCCTAATCTATACATAGAAAACAATTCTATTATATATAATAGAATTGTTTTCTATGTATAGATTATAGGCTATATATTATGTTCGAAATAATGGGAATAGCCCATTACCCCTTAGAACTAATATATTACTTCTAAGATTACCCTTAGCCAATAGCCCTTACCATTATGCGACTTGTCCTCACTAGGTGGCGGTACTGTTTTCACCAGGTGGCCAACTGGTAACTTTGGTGCATTTACAAATTCTTTTACAATAAAAGTGCCGCTAAATCACTTGTATGGCATTTATACCATTATAGATATTTCGCATCATGTACATAGAAATGTTATAAGTGATATACATCTATAGTTTATATCTGTTATATACCTGTTTGATATTGAAAAATGCTGTGATCCAAATACCCTAATGACTGTACATATAGATTGCCCCTAGTGGCTTGGGTAAGGCAGATGCAGCAAACCACTGGAACACAGGCTCAGGCCCACATGGAGTATGGTTGAATTGATGAAAATAAAATGATGCACACAGAGATTGGGCAACACATGGACTACCCTAAACTCTCTTTGAAATATTGAGGGAATAATGATACCCTTCAAACATTTCTGTGAGAAAAAATATATTGCCACTGCCAGGGCAGGAAAATGAAACTGCCATGAAGTGTCCGATTTATTTCAGATGTTATCAATTAATATAAGGAATGTGGAGTATATTAATATCGCTCTCAAAATGCATTAGAATTTGCTCATTTTTGCACTAATATTGCGTTATACTTTTAGCTGACTATCTCGCAATCATTGCGCAATAATTATTGCGTGAAAAGCGTCCACGCTCATCACGGAACTATGGCGAAATGATTGCGCATTAAAAATCGCGTAGAATCGCGCTCATTTGCCCGTCGGGTTGCTATAATAGTTAACGATTGTTGTCTTTATTTCTCCTCCCCTGTGAACACCTGAGGGTCATTACATATACGATTTTGTTGTCACAAGCAAGAAGCTTTCCCTCAGTTTGGAGGGATTTTTGTCATCAATGAACCTAGACTGGATGAGGTCCATGATGAGGCAGGGTGAAATATACAAGAACATACATAATATTTGTTTAAAGGCTTTATTGCTGCAAAGGGCTTATTCCAAATCCACTTGAATCGCTTCCATAGGTTTCAGGCCAAGACATTTACAATGATTGAATGCAAAGGACGCTTGTCCACAATGTGAATATAATGTAGCGTTGCCTTGCGTTGCCTTGCATTGCATACATAATTATGTGATTTCAGGGGTGCTATTCAGGGGTGCTATTTGTGTGTTATTTGAGCCAAATATCCACGAGATTGATGGAAACCAAGGTAAAATACAATTAAAATTGAGTTCTCTTATTGAATTAGTATGTCATTAATTCCCAATAGCACTCTGTTTGTCTTGTAATTGATCTCAACGGGGTCAAATCATACTCCACACCTTTGGGGTGTCGTGCGATTTGACCCAACATCTTGATCGATTACAAACCTCAATCATGCCATTAGGTATAATAGCCTCAATTTACCCCAATAAAATTCTGCATTACCGAACCCCATTACATAATCGTCCATATCATTGATCCACTACATTCCATAAGTATCATATTTTAGGAGAAATTTACTAAGTGGGTACATAGATTCCAGTTGTACATTGTCTACAGACCTCACAGGTATTAAGCTTCTTTTCCTTGTTTCTCATGCAGCATGAGAATTAGCATTGTTTGTATAGAATAACTGTAAGTAGGGATCTTTCATGTGGGTCTGAAATTCTACACTATTTTCCTTTCCTGTGGATAAGAATTCCTAGCCACCATTGTTTCTATATAGTTTATTCCTACAAGCTGGGAATTTCATATAGGAACAAGTTATTTTCTTTTTTACATGTGAAGAATGATTTTTTTTAATAGGCAACACTCGAAATATATCGTTGAACGACGATTGCGTTTTTTTGTTACAATCAATTTGTAATTTAATGACTTAATGACTTAATGACTAAAAATAAAGAAAGAAAATAGTTATTCCTTTCCTAAGCTGATACATTCCTTGAATAAGCCCCTTGCTTCAAAACCTTATTAAAATGTGATGCGCCACAGAAATATCATGTCACAGAAATTATATTTTCCAAATCATTTGGCTACAAGAGTTTTAACGGAAATGTTTTGATTGTTAGGATGTTAAGTGTTCTGAGTATAGACTCAGTATATCTACCAGATTTTACAACATTAAGTTTAATGTGTCGTGTTGTTTCTAAGGTCAACCTATGGACGTATATTTAATTACTTTACTAGTAATTGTCATTCCAGGTATATCGGTAACTAATTTTTCAAACATACACAAAATTAAAAATTCTCATTATATGTCCTAAGGCCAAAAAAAAAAATAGGTGTGTTTCCGATTCCCCCCCCCCCCCCCTATCTAGAAAAACCTTACCCTGCCTACAAAAATTTTGACCATTCCTTGTTTTTTCCCCCATCATATCTGAGTTTTTTTGGATTTTTTGAAAAAGCTTATAAAAGCAGGAAAACGGGTTTTCCTAACCCGAAACTGTCAAAACGAACATTTCCCATGTTCAAAACAACTATTGTTATGAAAAAGACATTTTTCTCAGTTCCTGGGAGGTGGTTTCAAAACAAAAAAATTACCACCACCCCCTACCTAGTTTTCAGCCAGATAAATCGGAAACACACCTAATTATTGGGGGGCCTAAAGATAAAGGCTGGAGTGCATCAGGACTTTCCTTCTACCTTTACTCCTCCTTTTACTCTTTCGGGAAAACGGGAGAAGTAACGTGATTTGAACCAGAGTTATCTATACTTACTCCCGTCTCTACAACCTTGAAACGGGAGGTGTAACAGTAGAAGTAACGTCCCAATGGAACCCAGTCTTTAATACCATTTCAATACAACTGAACCCATCTTTCAAAATATGATCTTATTTCAAAATAATTTTCTGCGATTTTGTGACTTTTTCTCTAAAAGACATCACATATCAGCCTATATCCTCTGTCCCTGCGACGGTTACGTTAGAGTAGAAGACAAAGCTGATGGTCTGAAACATTCGCACGTCCTTTATGCGACCAAAGCTCCCGCGACCATACCCCACTCCCCAGTCATCATGGAAGAGAGTCAGGTCGGTAGGTACGTATGTTGCACGGGGTCCGGTCTGGTACCTGGACATTTTTACCTCAACGCAGTGTTCCGTCCCATACAGCACAAATCTGAAATATGTTTTTATATAATTTATTTAGTATTTTTATTCCGAATTAAAGAGTTTAAATTCGGAATAGGATGCAATCATGTGTCGAAGCGGTTCTTCTAGAAGGATCCTTACTGAACATATTTAATGTTTTTGTGCAGACTCATATAATACCTTAACGCAATATGAAAATTACAAAAATATCAATATTATATATTTAGCAAAAAAGCAAGTTAATGATCACTACCATACTGACCTCATCTATAGAAATGGACACAATTTACAAAGTGACCATATTTGTAGGATTACTCCTGTTTTCCTTATATTCGTGGCTCACAGACTCCTTTAAACATATGAATTTGGTTCTAAAAGTCCCCAAATTTGTCTGGTTTATTGCATCTTATGTCCATCGTTTCTTCGAGAATCTACTAAGTTGTAATTTGTGAATAAATCTAAGGTCTGAAAAGATCAGAGTATATTTACGACCAAGATATCTGAAGATATAACAATATTATTGAGCCATTCACTATCCAGACTATTGGATCGGTCAAATCGTGTCCACAAGGCTGGCGATGGGGAGATACTTAATGACCATGCATGTCTACTAGCCATCAACATTATGAACATCGGGTCTAAGAATGTTTAGGGTCAAGCTATCAGCAAATGTACAATTCGCCTTCACCAATCTTCTCAAATAACCCATATTTAAGACAATAATTAGCTTCAAAATGCGGTTTAACATAATGGAACTGATACTTTAAATTAATACGATACTAAATATATTCAGATATACACAGTATTCTTCATTTTTCAGCCTAATTTAGCAGAATTTCCTAAATATGTAGAGCTGCCAATTGTACATTTTCTGAAAATCTGACCCTTTAATTTTTTATTATAAGTTATCCCCTAGGCCTTATTTCAACTGCTGGTGGTAGTCGATTCAATAACCTACGACCCTGGAGTATAACTGAAGTTTACTTAATTTCTCAGTTGTGGGAACAGGAGAGAAATGTTGTTACAGCAATGTTACGAAAATTAGTTCTTTTCAGGAACACCAGGTGGCGCCACTATAAGTGCTTATTCGACAGAGGGTAACATATTAGATTTTCAGCCAGTATGTGGCAAACGCTGTTTTCGTTGCCTCGTAAACTCTTCTAAGAACATTTTCCACTTGAAAATTTCTTTATACAATTAAAAATCACTCTAATTGGAGGAGTGAAATGTTTATCCCCTCCACTAATCAATTAGTCCTAGGCGTGAACATGATTCACGCTACTATAAGAAATGCACACTGATTCAAGGGCATGCTGTATCTCCAAGTTATCCAAACCAAGCAAACCGATACTATGGATCTTATATCATTCAGGGTTTATTTGAAGAAATCATATATGTGATGTGTTTCAAGAAAATGAGTCATAAGTCGCAAAATTGTTATTTTTCAAAGTGATATATTCCCCCAAATCTCTTTGTAGGAATGTTCTCATCTTTGGTGTGACTAATGCTGGATGAAGTATGAATACATGTACCAAAATGCAAACAGTGTATCAAATATTGTCATGCATTTATAGGGTCATCCCATAGAGTATATTTTACTATTTTAATTGTAATTGTTCACCCAAAAATATTGAAACTTTTTTTTTCAGAAATAAAAATATCAAACTTAAAATATAGAAATACTTATTTAATTAGATGCCTTTAATGTTTATATTCATTGGAATCCCCTAGGTCTCATTTTTTTAAATATGTGATGTGTTTCAGGAAAATAAGTCATAAGTCGCAAAAAATGATATTTTTCAAAGTTTTTTTTTCACAAGATCTCTTTATTGGAAAGTTCTGATTTTCGGAGGGTTTAGCACTTATTGTCATATAAATCCATGGGACAAATTTCAAGACATTGTATTAAATATATCATTGTGTTGTGAAGGCCTTTGTATCGAGTATATTTAGTTACTTTACTGGTTTTTACCCAACCAGAAACATTGCAAACTTTTTTTTCCAAAATAAAGATATCAAACTTAAAATATAGAAATACATGTTAGGTACCCTAGTGTTTACTATCATTGGAATCGGCTTGATATCCTCTTTTCAGATATTGTGATATCTCAAAATCCATATTTAGCGACTTATGACTCATTTTCGTAAAACGGATCACATATGATAATATCACAAAATCCAATTTTTGCGACTTATGACTCATTTTCCTGAAACACATCACATATATGTAAATTTAACCTTGAGGGCCTGATATACCGAGTTGCTAGAAATAAAAAAAAATAAAAAAAAACTGCACAGATGAAAAAGTTGAAACAATTTTGTGTAGACTTTTACTTCTTCTTTTTGTTATTGTTAATTTTGAGCAGATTTTGATACATAAAACCTATGTCGCCAGACGAGATGCCAGTTGGCAGAAGACCATGTTATTCTGTATTGAAATATTGCCAGTGAGCCCTTTATCTGGATACACATTTTAAATTAAAGGAAAAGAAAACTAAAGGGCCTGGTCCACTAAGCCAATTCTCATGCGATTTTGCGCCGCAGTAAAGTAATCTTGCGAGAATCGCATGAGAATCGGCTTATATTAGTGGATTAGGCCCTTTAGCTATAACTACCTCCCTACCCCCTCACCTGTACACTCCCAACCGAATAATGGTGCCACTGAGTGTTGTTCCAACATCTTTCCTTGTCTTCATGTACCAGCCCGACATGTGAATCTCTTCATTCACTCTTCGGTCCAGCTGATCCTTCACACCCACCATCACCACATACCATGGCACATTATTCTGCAAATAGTTTTATATATGTATAAATAACTTTACTTCACTTTATATATTTACATTCTAATCATAATAATATGAAACAGGATGGTCCTTTCTGGATAAGTTTAGATGCTGATCTTCCAAGGGACCCTTACTAGCTAACATTCTCATTAGTCTTAATCTTAACATGTCAATTAAATTGGCTTAGTGGACTAGGCCCTTTAGTTTTCTTCTTTAGAGGTAGATAATTCGAATTGGATAATTAGGATTGGATAATTGGATAATTAGGATTGGATAATTAAAAATTGGATTATGTCGGTTGATCATTGACCTAATAGGGCACTTGCATGTGCCACTGCGCATGCCTGTCACAATGCATCCTGGGATGGATTCTGATGAAACTGACATACATATATTTGGCAACATTTTCATTGAGAATTTCAAGAATGTTTTCACCTGTATCATAGCTTGTATAATTGATCTATGTTAACGAAATGCATAACGGGAAAGATGGGGACTTGGGTTATGGAAACATGTATAACACATGAATATTGACATTAGAGCATTGATAAATAGTCCATGCTGAACATGACATGTTTTCTATAGATTCTAGACTGTACCATTAGTCCCATATTTCAATGTGAATCAAGATACAATATGGCAGCTATGCAACTCCCCTATTGATTGACTAATTATGTGAGGATCCAGCAACGTGGCCTCCCCAGTTAGCAGGGCGCGGGACAGGAAATAGCACCCCACCCGTATCACTTCTGTTTCACTAATAGGGGAGTTGTATAGCCGCCATTTTGAATTCAGATTCATGAGGAATTATGGGACTAATGGTACACTGTAGAATCTATAGAAAACATGCCATGTTCTGCATGGAATATTCATCAATGCGCTGATGTAACTATCCATGGGTTATACATGTTTCCATGACACACGTCCCCATCTTTCCCATCATGCATTTCGTTTTCACAGATAATTTATAAAAGCTAGGATATTGGTGAAAACATTCTTGCATTTTTCAATAAGAATATTCCCTAATATTGGTATGTCAGATTTCAATAGAAATAATCCCAGGGTGCTCTGTAACACACATGCGCAGCGGCACATGCAAGTCCCCTATATTGTATCAAGATTTTCTACACTCTCGTTCTAATAGGCTTTTAAAGTCGCTGGACTTCAAGCCAGTGATTAACATAAGTGGCATGTTTCAGGAAAATGAGTCACAAGATGCAAACAAACCATTTTGAGATATCTTTTTATTTGAAAAGATGAGATCACGCTAATTCCCATGATAGTAAACATTTAATTAGGCAATCTCGATGAATAAATATTCATGTATTTTAAGTTTGATATTTTTATTATATAATTTAGAACATCTGACATACAAATATTTCGCAACATTTTAATTGAAAATTGCAAGAATGTTTTCACCAATATCAAAGGTTGCATATATATATATAAATCAACAATGATAACCAAAAGCATGATGGGAATCATGAAGGCTTGTGTTATGGAAACATGTATAACACATGGATATTGACATTAGAGCATGGATAAATATTCCATGCTGAACGTGGCATGTTTCCTATTGATTGTATACTGTACCATTAGTCCCATAATTCCATGCAAATCAAGATTCAAAATGGCGGCTATGCAAATCCCCTATTGTTATAAAACTGAATACTTACCACTACAGGCTCAACAAAATATTCGTCAGTCTGATGCCTTGAATATGGATCGTCCTCCACAACGGACATATTCAGGCCAAATGAGCCCATATGGGCCACCATTTTAGGCACCATATTATCAGGATCTCTGCAGCTACCCATGGACACATTAAGGCCATCCTTGTCTGGTGCCGGTGCAAAGGTGGTGTTATTGGTCCAGAGATGGACGAAGAGGGCGATGTCATACGGAGGGTCTCCTACATCCCATTTGATAGGCTTACCAGCCTTAGTGGATGTATCGGCCCCACTGGCCTTACCAGCCCCACTGGACTTACCGTTCCCACTGGTCCCACTGGTTGCACTAACAACGAATATCCATTGCAGACAGATGACAATCAGAGTGATTTTCTTCCTGTATGAATTGATATTGAGATTTGCTTCATCAGATACAAATCCGATTTGCTTCATTTCGTTCCACTGACCCCTGATTCAAGTTTTCAATCAGATATTAATATCAAGAAATATTTTGTCCTGCTATTAACATATATACGTGGTATCACTACGTAAGAAAAGGTAAAATTTATATTTCTAAAAATAAGCATGAATATCAGGAATAGAGCATATATGTAGTCTTCAATGTAGAATTGCTCTTGCGAGTTGAAAGATTTTGTTGACATATTGAATAAAGAAGTTGATGTAAAAACAAAAAGAAAATTCAATCAGGACAGTTTTTTCCTACATCTTCTTAAACTAAACTAACAATTATGATGCTGTAAAGTTATGAATAATTTTATTGGCCTAAGTTGAGTATTTCGTAGACATTCTTGAGATCGACAGAGTGGAGAGGAGAAACTATTTCTTTCTATTAGCCTAATAACAACAATAATAGCATTAGAGCTTGCCATCCACCTAACTCTTATTTTCTTATATTCTGAACTAAAACTGATGTGAATTGAATTAAAATTGAATTGAAAGAATGCATTATTCGTCTAAGGATTTACAGGTAAAAATAGACAAATGGGTAACCAAGCCTCTGGATAAAGTCCAGGTCTTCCAGCCACCACCTGATAGCAGAAAGAGGTCTATACTATAGTCTGTCCAAAAAGTAGTTGACCCGTGATTTGTTAGTTCCTTTAAGGGGAGGGAAAAGTGGGGGAGTTTTGACTTCAAATTAATTGCCCTCGAATCACCGTTTGCGACTGACCATACCCGTTTGCGACCAACCATGGCCAAATGTACAGCTGTAATGTATTGCGCTGCCTCTGTTCTATGTGCAGCAGCTGTTGTTTTTCTTAGAAGGAAGGCAGAGCTGGTTATACTGGCCCTGTTTCTCCATGGTTGATTGCAATGAGCGACTCGCTGGGCAAAGAGTGGACAGGTCCTTGTCATAAATAGAAATCAAAAATCTCCCACTTTTCCCTCCCCTTAAAGGGACGAAGGAATCACATGTCAACTACTTTTTGGATAGGCTATAACAGAGAGTGGATACAAAAAGGGAATAATACAAGACATGATGCAAGTTAAAGTAATTAGATAAATATTTATATAAATGTTATAAAATATATAATATCAAAACTGACAAGTAGCATATTTTACGATACATAGCACCACCACTTAATTTTAGACCCTCATTAAATTTGAGTAATTAGAATTAACTCATTTAATTAATATTTTTTAAACATTAATATTTTCTAAGTACCTTTTAAACTCCTAGTTACAAATTCATGTGCTTACGTGGGCAGTGCA
This sequence comes from Sthenelais limicola, assembly GCA_942159475.1. Lineage (NCBI taxonomy): Eukaryota > Metazoa > Annelida > Polychaeta > Phyllodocida > Sigalionidae > Sthenelais > Sthenelais limicola. Next base: position 118,441,735 of record OW804098.1, read on the forward strand.
TTCTAAGCTATTTTTGGTTTGTAGAGAAAACTATTTTTGTATAATGCTGATTTTGGAACATAAGGTATTAAATTTCTCCTGTTTTTTGCATGGTTTCTCGTCGAAAGTGTATTTAGTTAGGTAATTAAATCAAGCGAGGCTTATGTCGTATGTATTACACTGTAAGCAGTAAGTCTAAATAAACGCAACCTGGCACTGAGTCCTAAAGGAAGAAAGTAGAATAACAGTATTATTTTTGAAAAAAGTTTGCAATATTTCTGGATGTGCAATTATCAGTATGGTAATTAAATATACTCCATATAATGCCCTTCAAAATGCATGGATATATTTTATGTACAGTTCTGAAATTTGGTACATAAATTCATATGACCTGAGGCGCTAAGCCCCCCAAAATTAAGAACATTCTTTTTAAGGAATCTTGTGAATACATTACTTTAAACAAGTACTAAGTTAAGAAATTATCAAGTTAAGTTTGGTTTATCTATTTAATATTACAATTAGTGTCAACTTAATTTATATACCTGGCGTTTCCAATGGAAACGATTTCTCAGCCTCAAATACTTATGTCCGATGTCAGGCAGAAGACCTACCTAGACACCTGTCTATTTAGAATGCTGGACCACCTCATTGTAAACAACATCTATTGCAATAAAGAATTATTGAATTGAATTGAATTGAATTCATGACCAGTCACTGAGGACCATTGAAATCATGAACTCTGAAACATGTAGAGAAAGGGAGAAAATAGATAAACTTAGGGAAATACCTACGTAGAAATAAGATCCACTAGTCCCCCTGAGTTTCCACTAGTCCTCACAGACCAGAAGGTAAAATCTAATATGGCACAAAAGACATACAAATGTCAACTAGACTAGGGTTTATATATACACTTGACTTTTATTTCCACTTCAGTAACTGTAACCAATAATGAATAACTCTGCAATAGCCAGGGCTGTAGAAAAAAGTTGGTTGTAAAAAAAGTTGGTTGAAAAAAATCTATCGTTGAAAAATAGTTGGTCTGAAAAAAATTGTCGTTAAAAAAAAGTTGGTAGTTAAAAAAAAGTTGGTCGTTAAAAAAGTTGGTCGGAAAAAATTGTCGGATAAAAATTGTCGTTGAAAAAAGTTGGTAAAAAATTTTTACATTCTACGGAATTAAAAATTCGTGAATGTTAGTGAATTGCGTACCATTCTGTCAATCATCCTGAGTAGCCAGTTCATGTGATACATTTTGAGGTGTTGGTTGAGGGTTGGTGTGAGGAGTGTGGACACTTATCTGGGAGGATATCTGGATGCCCATCTCTGTGTGATGTAATTCACACCAACACTACTAACTTGGCACTTATGCAAAGACTGCTTGATTGACAACCTTCTACCATCTCTGCAGTAAATCCCTGAAGGCCAGTGTGACATCCTATTGGTTAGGACTGTTTGATTGACAACCTTCTACCATCTCTGCAGTAAATCCCTGAAGGCCAGTCTGACATCCTATTGGTTTACATGTCTTGTATTCTATTAGCTATCTTGGTTTGATTGACAACTGTAGAGAGGACCACCCATGACTGAATCTGAGTGATCTACACCTACTACACCCTTTGCGATTTCTGGGTTTCAAAAGAGTGTTATGTTCTTTATCCAATATTATTATCACAAAATTTACACATATAATTAAGCATTTATAAGCATTTTTAATTAAATATTAAGCATTTTCAGTCGAGCAAAAACTAAACTGCTAACTATGACTTGCCATTGCACACAAATAGTTGTCCGTAGAATTTGTTTCCTTGGGAAACGCACAATATATACATTAACTTAAACTGATTATAAAGTTAAACAGAAAAATAGTTCATTAAATGATTGATTAACTTAAAAAACTTATAACTTGTTTTATATTGGATTTGATAAATTCGAGAACAAACAAAAGAAACCATAATGCGCTCATTTAAAATATAACTAAAAACAAATTATATTCAGATGGCTTCATAAGCTGTGGCTTAGATGGTTTACATCTCAAATTATATTGTAAACAATTGCATTCTTTTGTGGTTGGATCATTGATGCAATTAGCCCACTGGGCACAGCTTGCTCAGGTATGCCACACCTGAGTCAGGCTGGGAGGGAGAGACGCGCTATCACTGGTTAACCGCACCACCTTTCCAATGTAATTATTGTTCACTGCGCTAATTAAATCAGTGGGTAGGGGGGACCACAAGCTTGGGTTTGGAGTAAGGGAGGAGAGGGGGCAGGCAAGGACCCTATCTATCACATGGACAATGCATGGCCTTGAACAAGAATGCATGATGGGGAGATGGGTCAGTCTACCTGGAAGAGAAGGATTATCCCTCAGCCAATTAGAATGGGACAGTGCAGTAGAAACATTTCTAGGAACCATGTATATGAATAATTAATTGAAATGATTGGATACAATTAAATAAAGCTGGATGCAAAGCCTAAAGCACTCCTTGCCTGGGCCTGAGCTGATGACTACAACCATCTCTGACTTCATTCTTCCGTTTACTATAATACCAAATATCTGGGCAAATTTCTCTTGGTTTTTCACAAAATTGTAAAAAAAAAAGAAAATATTGTCAACAAAGCCATCTTTATGATATTTACTAGTGAATATATTCTTTGCAACTTCTATGGTTCTGTCTTATTTCAAAAGTTCTGAAATATACTCACATTTTGACAGGCACAAACCAATAGTTGTTCTTCAAGTTATGTACGTGTGTAGACAAGGAGTGTTTACAAATATTTTGACTGCTGCCCATTGTGAGATGTGCTTAAGTAGTACTGTATGGGTCAAGTTATCAGAAAATGTACAATTCACCTTCACCAATCCTCTCCAACAACCAGAATTTAAGACAGAAATAACCTTCAAAAAAGAGTTTTTGCACACCTGAGCAGATTCGTTATAACAACACTACCCCAAATATACTCAGATATACCCATATATATCATTTTTAGAAGAAATTAGCAGAATTTACTAAGATTTGTGGAAAGCTGCAAATTGTACATGTTCAGAAAATCTGACCGGTATAGTTCTATACATTCACCAGTCCTATCATTCATGTGGAGACACGTAGACACACGTGGAGAGAAGAGGTGATGAAGTTATTGATTTTTAATAATGGTGCTTTATTAAGATAATCAGGGCAACTCTGACATACGTCAATCATCAATCTATAAATGATTCCACGTTGAATTAATCCACCAATTTTATTCTTCTCTTGATATTTGTCAGAGAGGTCTTGGAAATCTGTGATGTGTATAGCTCTCTGAAGTTGAGGTAAATAGATAGAAGACATTGTTAAATTCTGAAAATTCTGAGAAAGGTCTCGCAAATATGGTTTGTGTAATTATAGAGGAAAATATAGTAAATGCTTTTCCCTAAGTAAAGGCATATGCGGCTCAGGGTTCAGTTATAATAGCCAGTAATTACATAATACATCATTTTAATATAAATGTATTAGCTGTCTATTGCGTAATGAAAAATTCATTTCTTATCATTTTCGCCAAGTTCTACTAGTTCCATGATAAATAAACATTTTTCACTATATGAAGCAAAAGACATCATGGTCAACTTATGCAGTGTGGCTCTTTGTGGCAACCATAATGTCGAAACGGGTCGGGGAAAAAAATAAGAGAAAAAACATACCGGATTGTGGTTTGTAGGTTTAATTCCCATATTTATGCCTTGTTTATGCTAATCTATAGGACGATACACCAATTAAAAGTGTAGCAAATCTTAATTAATTCAGACTAGTCATTTTTTTATTTAGTAAAACGTGAACAAATACCACACTTTCCCATAGACTCCTATAGATTCTAGAAAAAACCAATGGGGTAACATATATTTTACTTTTCATTTATTTGTTTCTTATGTAGCAAGGACAAATTCCATTATATGACAATTGTACTAATACATGTTTTTTTCATTGAACTGTCCTGTATACCCTTAAATATGAATTCAATGTATCAAGAGTATTTTACTGATATATAGTTTTGTATATCAGTGATGCTTTAATCAGAGGTCATTTGGGGTTGAGTGTGGAGACCACGCTAAAAATGCTGTGTCTACACTGTAAATGCGCCGTTTACAAAATTGTACTCAAAACTGTCCATTTGAGGACACATGTGTTTACAAAACCGTTTACAACACATTCCCCAGGACGCATTATGCTATGGAGACACTGCTGCTACTCACTGCGCCATGACCTCAACTGATCTAAACGTTTTTGAAGACAATTTTATTTTGGTAACGCAGTCTGCACAACAGTGCGTTTTCATCACCTTTTAGAGTGGCACAGGGTTTAAGGATATATAATGTCTAATTTATAGATATTTGAACTACCAACACAAGAAAAGTATATATCAAATCGTTCATATGTGATCAGGAGATGCAAATAACCTATTTAAAAACCAGATTCCTCATAGGTGATATATTTGGAAGTCTAGAAAATACAGGGATAACTGTTACCCCATCACTGCTAGAATACAAATTAATCAAGATCCCTCCCAAAATTATGGTAGAGGCTGTGCCTCCCCAGGCGCGGCAGAACAGATAAAAAATATTGGGGAGGCAACCTTTTTTTCGGGTAAGAGAGGGGGGGGGGAAGCATTGAGGGTGAGTCTGCATTACCCTCCAATAGTACAATAGAATCGAAACATTTCACACTAACCCAATATGTCATCACTTGGACACATTTTAAGCATTTTGGGTGTGAACATTTATCTTCATTAGGTTTGAAATGTTAAGTTTTTTCTTGCATTTGTTTGGTGCGATGTTTTAAGGTACAGGAAAAGAACACTATGAATTCGGCGGGCATATTATAGCATTTTTATTGCATTCTGAAGCTGAGGAAATAGTAAATGCTTTTCTTTAACTAAATATGAATACGAATCTATGTTGGTCACCTGACCAACCTAGCGACGACGGCCTCCATATTGTTTGGTGACCACAGAGCGTTAGCGACGGTACTGATACAATCACTATTCTCCAAGGGATCCGTTGTCGATGGTAGAGCTAGCTAGAGTCCCTGAGATGTATATGGATAATTAATGATCGTCTAGACTAAGTATAGTCTAGTATGAGGTAATAATAAGAGCAGAGGTTTGTCCTGTTTAGACATAACTTTTATTAGGAGAAACATGGGTTTATATATCATCATACATGTTATTGCGCATGCGTGCGCATGCGTAATTAATAACCAATCAACATGCATATATTTACCTTCATTTACATTATCCAATCATAATGAATATACATGAGCTGACCACAGGGGGTCGCTTATATTAAACCAATAGGAGGGAGATATGTAAATACTACCTCAGGCTACTGTAGCGTTAGCCAATGATGTAACCTACCAATCAGGTGTTACCTAATTAGGTCAACCTACTTAATAATCAGGTAAGTCCTCAGTGGACTCCTAGTGAGATATTATTCAACTAGTTACCTAGACTTGTACTAGTCTGTAGGTTTATTCATAATATTCGTAATGTGATATAACCATATATAATAATTAATGTTAATTTATGCCATATCCTTATGTAATGTTACATAATGTTATATAATGAGATATTGGCATTTATCGTTCGTGACATAACGCCCCCAACTTCATCAGGTGGCTCTCCGTAGTCACTATGAACTTAAACTAATGTTTCGTGAACATATATACATACAAAAATATAAAATTTTATCATGTTACCAACCATTTAGTTATATGTTTGGATTTTAATAACCCCGAACTATATAATTCGTGGACACATATTCATACAAGTATAAAATCTTTTTCATGTTACGAACCATTTAATTATGTTTGGATTTTAATAACCCCAAACTATAATGCTTCTTAATCTCGTTCATTACTCAAATACGTTCTTCGTATTGTACCTAGAACCTGTCTGCCTATGGGCCGGGCTTGGAGACATGTGTTATTTGGTTACAGTAATAGAAATGTGGGTATACCTGATAATGTAGTCTTTCTGTTCTTTGCACAGAAGATAAGCTTCTTACACCTTAACAATCTTGTTATTTTTAACTTCTCTTTTTGTGAGAGTTTTGTGTAGAGCGATAATCATTTGGTATTTCCCTTTTCTTGATCGTAGAGTGATATGTGATACGAGCTGTTTGCCTCTGCATTAATAATGGTAAACGTAAACACGATATATCAAGGGTACAGTACATAAATCAATTGTTTATACGAGCGATAGCGAGAGAAAAAAAATCATACAATTGTAAGTACAACATATTTTGACGGTTCCTCCTTTATCAACATAGTCTGTTGATCGTTCTTATATTCTGAAAGATATAAACCATTTTTGACAGGCTACATACATACAATACATGCTTTTTAGGTAAGACAATTCCCTTATTACCGAAAACTGGTTGTCATTGTTTTTGAGAAGATAATAATGTCCCCAATTACTCTGCTGATATCTCTGAGGGTTTGTACACTAGGGCTTGAGTGAAGTTATATATAAGACTATTCATAGGTGGTTCTGGATCCTCTACCTCCACGTTTACCACACAGTTTTCCTTGTTTTCTGAGTTGTTTTGTGGGATAGTAATTGGCCGAGAAAAGTTTGATATCATGATGAGACGTTTTGGCACTGTCTCGTCAAGTAACATGTTCTTCATGGAGAAGTGCGCTTTCCTTGGTACTCTCACATTAGTTGGCAAATAGAAATCATGTTCTTTTTCGTTTATCATCAACTTCAGTGGTCCAGACCATTCTATGCTAACTTTGGAATGCAAGCAGGATGAGAGTTCAATATTTGCGATATGTGGAGCTGATATTGGTGAAATAACATCTATTTCATGAGGTATTTCCAGTAATGGCATCGAGTAATGAGGGTTTCCGTACATTTTAAGAGTTATGTGTGGAGTTGTCCTTGTCTTTCTTGAAATTAGGCCAATCCTTTTTGCAAAGCATTGTTTACATTTCTTTATGATCTTGACAGCTATATATATAAATATGACGATCATAAATGCTGCCAGTAAATTTTTGGTGTCTTTATGCGACATTATTTGGTCTATAATTTGCGGAGCTTGGGTTGGGATGGGTTTCTGAATGTATGAGGAGTTATGCTGTCTTGAGATGATATCCTCTACTTCAGATAAGAATTTATATCCTGTTGCTGCTCTGCTAAATGCGATGATTGGTGCAGCCCTGTGTGTGCGAAATAAGGCGAATAAGGCGAGCAAGGTCGCTACACAGGAGAATATTGGAGATAAATAATCCCAAGCTGGATTGTTAAAGAGTGTTGAAATCCAAGATTTCTCTTCTGTTTTTGCCTGTATGTGTGGGATAGGTAGCTCAGTTGCGTTCTTCAATAAGGCATTAGCAAATGGTAATAAATCCACTCTTGTCGACTCGTCCATTAGTGGTTTATGGATGAGATTTGATAAGAATCTAGTAATATTAGGCGGGGAAAATTGAATTGGTTTTTTATGTGTGCTACTAGCACTGAACGATCTCATGTCGATTTGCACGGCGTTCATGAATGGAAGGTTTGCCGTGTGTAGATGATAGTGAAATGATATACTAGCATTACATGGGAGCCTGGAGTTGGGAATTGAGATATCTCCAACTATGACTGTACAAAAACAGGGTATTCCTAATATGATAGTCGGAGTTGCCCTATGTTGGCTTGCTGGCAGCCCATGGCATACCATGCTGTAGTATCTTTCGTTAGTTGTTATAAAGTATTCATCTTTGGAGATAGCGATAATGTTTGTTTCAGGTATAGCGACTGGATTTATAAAGAACTTACATTTTTCATAGATGATGTCTGGTATATTCAGATATGCTGCTACAACACATGACGGTGAAGTCCTATGTATCCTTGGTATTGTCCTTTTGCATATCCTGATCGCCTCTCCATGACATGCTTGGAGATCCATAGCGTTTAATTCTAGGAATAATCTTTCGTCTGTAGAGACTGCTATGAAATCCACCTTATTATTGATTGTTGTTGTTCCCATAGTTGGAGTCGCATTTGTGTTTATAGGGATGGGAATTGCTATTACCTGATATATGTTGAATAATGCTTCTGTAGAAGATATGATGATTGGAATATGTACATATAGAAGTTTGTTACTGTACATGAAAACCGATACTTTTTGTGAAAAGTAGTATTCAATGTTGGTAACCGCAACTTTTGATCCTGGGGCGGAAATTTTGAGCTGAATGTCCACACGTTTAATATATTTTTCTAGTATAACTGGGTCAATTAGATCTGGCGTTAATATTCCTGTTGATAAAAGTCGTAGTGAATTTGATACTGATGTTAGTGACTGTAGGAATTGAGATCTGTGGCTTAGTGTAGAAATTGCTTCTATTAATAGTGCCAGTTGGGAACGTTCGTTCGCCGCATTGGCATCTATAGCTCCGATTCTCAATGTAAAATTCAGATTCCATGAGTCCATATTCCTAGCCATGTCAGTAAGTGCTCCGTTTAATATGCTACGTTCTGATATATAAGTGTTTCTGAAGGAGTTTTGTTCTTTAACCACTTTTTGCAATAGTTCAGCCGTATCTATATTTTGATTTTTAAAAGCGCCTAGAACATAATCGATATTTGCTAAAGCGGTTGCTATATTGTCAATATCCTGCATTGTTGCGACACCGAATACTCCTTTGAACAGGTCTCCTAGAAAACCGAAAATTGCCTCTCTCTTGTTCCTATCAGTTTTCTTAGAGATTGGGTTTGCTAAAAACAGTTTTATAGTATCCATAGTCTGTCTTGTCTGATCGTGGATATCTGTAATCATTCTATCTATGATTGTTGCCTGTTTCACTAGAGTTTCCGATAAATCCTCCTGATATGGAGAAGGATAAGATAGAAATGACATTTCCCTTGCGAATGATATTGCCGGTTTTGGCAAGGCGGGTATGTCATAAGGGACTGCCAACACCATCTCTGTCATGTCGTGTCCATTGACAATTGGTGCCGGCAATGGTTCAAACAGTATACCTATGTTGTGTCGTAGCATCGGGTTTGATGCTTCCAGACATGAAATGTAGGATGTTATTCCCCATAGTAGGAGGATAATCCTTAAAAAAATAAACAAAGGAGTTTTTAAGAACCTTGCATAATAAATGGTACCAAAATCTTGGGTACCGAATTTCATGAATCTCAAAATAAATTCCAAGTGAAATTCTAATATAATGTAATAAAATACAGTGTAATATATATCTGCCAAGTCATTGCCATATACTGGTACGTATATTTATATGTTAAAGTAAAGGACAAATTACCTAGCCATTGCAAATCAATGAGTGCACGGTCAAACTATCCTCGGCGAGTTGTCAAGCTGTTGGTGTTCGTGTTGCAATAGTAACTATTGTAATGGGGTGGGATGGGAATGCGTGAGACTTTATACCTATCTGCCATGTCATTCGTGGCCAGTGGGTTGGCTATGCCCCTGTGTCTATTATCTTAGACATCGTAGGTTTCAAGCTCTTGAGTGTATTCAGTCTTTAGCTTCTATTGAGGCGTTAATGCCGGTAGTAGGTTTCTCGGCCCGCAAGTCGCCTAATCCATATGGTATCGCGAAAGCATATGGTCGGCTGTAACACCTGCTATTGTATTTGTGGGTATAGGGGGGCTTAGTTTGTGTCTGGTTGGGATTAATTATTTGTGAGGGCAACATCTAACACCTTGGCTTTAATCTGACAATCGCTTGTTTGCCTGCTTATGCTTGTGACTTCGGTAAAATGTCTAGTGGCATGTTATTACAAAGAAATGTGCGACAGATTGGCTAGACATTGAGTCTGGCATTGCTGCCGGCTCTTTAGAAAATAAAACAAATGGCAATTGTGAATAAACAGACGGCATTTTGATGTTAGTTTTGAGGATTTACCGTCGTTTTTGAAGTTTTGAATGTGAGGGTCTAGGCGATATAATTGGTTCCGTTTTCATGAGATTGTCTTTGGGAATTAAAGTCCCGTCTTTTGTTCTCCAATTCTTTTGTAGATGTTTGGGTACTGGTTTAATCAATCGACTTGCGAAAGGATTTTCGGAAACGTCTTGTACTCTCTTTAAACGATCTACGTGGTGGGGCCTTCTAGTCAATTTGTTTGTTAGAATGTCCCTTAGTATAACTGATGTGGGGGATACAAATTTACATACTAAAAATGGTCCTGAAAACGTTCTCTGTAGTTTTTTACATGAGTGTTTTTCAATCAAGTTTGGGACTAAAACATAGACGAGGTCTCCTGGTTGAATTTTCGTTTGTGCAGCCGTTTTATCATGCTGAGTTTTCATCTTAACTTTCTGATTTGCTTGCCTAGTTATCACTTTTTCATTTGCTAGATGCTGAGCGATCACCTTGTCTTGTATAGACTTGATGGTTGATTTTAATTCTGGATCTAGCTTTAATGAGGAGTCGAGTATTGAGTTTGGATGTCTGCCATGAATTAGATAGTAAGGACTGAAACCTGTGGTTTGGTTTGCTGTCGCGTTTAAGGAGAATACTATATGTTGTAGGTATGTGCTCCAATCGGATTGACTTTCCATAGAATAAGCTCTAAGAGCTGTATTTAGGCTGGAATTGTAACGTTCGACTAAACCATTACTTTTGGGTCTAAATGGCGATGAGAAGATCTGTTTGATCCCATATTTAGAGCATCCATTTTTGAAAATTTGACCTGTATACGATGTGCCGTTGTCTGACTGAAGGGTTTCTGGAACTCCATGTTTGCAGATCAGACTCTCTATCAATCCTGATATAGCACTGTATGAGTCAATAGTTTTTGTGGGAAAAGCTATACAGAAACGAGAATAGTAATCTAAAATTACGTGTACGTATTTATATCCCTCCTTACTTTCTGGTAAAGGACCGATGGCATCAATGCATACCTGCTGAAAAGGGTATGTCGCTGGGTTCCTTAGAGTAAGGGGTGATTTCTGCGTTTTCTTTAGCTTTTTTGCTTTTAAGCATGTGTCACATGAATTGACATAATGCTTGATGTCCCTATTCATGTATCGCCAGTAGACTTTTGGGAGCATTGCCGACAACATTTTTAGTTGTCCCACATGTCCTGCTAGCGGATCATCATGAAATATGTAGAGTATATGGTCGATCCATCCGTCTGGTATTACAATCTGTAAACTTAGATGACCATATTTCTTCCACATCTCCACCGAATGGTGCATGAGTATGTGTTCTATCACAATAAAGTTCTTGCTATTTGAAAGAATATACCTTGCCATTTTTTTGTCGTCAGGTAATTCTTCTGTTTCCAAATAGCTAATCATATGTGAAATGTATTCGGTCCTGGCTTGCTCGCGTTTTAGGTTACTAAGGGAAAAACAATTATCTGGCATTTTTGTTAATATCTCTGATATATCTGTAAATTCCCTAGTTGCCTGAGCTTTCATTGTTTTATTTGACTGATCTTTGTCTGAGTCTGCCTTTGAGACCGCTAATACCTTTTCAGCTTTTTGTTTTTGCTCTAACGCATAGGCTTTATGCTTGGCGTCTATGGCGACCGCCGCGTCCGAATTGTCTCGCCGTGCTACAACACTGGGTTCTATGGCGTCACTTTTTGAGATTGGGACAAATTCGGGCGCCATAGGGTTAAGCTTGCGTAGAGTGTTTTCTTTTGTGATTTGCATGTTATCTATAATATCTGGTGTCAAGAAGGGTCTTTGATGTAATTTGGTTATGCCAGCATTCTCATAGTTTGAGTTTGTCTTATTCAGTAGTTTTTCTGAAAAATTCGGGTGATTTGCTGGATATAACCACCTTGGAATCTTCAGGTCCAGGTTTGACGTCAAAATCGGGTTGTAGTTATTTGTAGGGTTTTCTTGACACCAAGATAGTTCGCAATCACAATAAATGTGGTGGGTCGAGTCATGTTTTAGAATACCTCTTTTTGCTTTATTGAGGGTTTTGACGAATATTGGGGGATCGTCAGGTGAGAAAACTTTCTCTGTGTGCGTCCCTCCAAAACTAACTCTTGTAGCCACTCTTATTCTTTTTGCTTTGGGGGGGAGAGAAGTCATGGCTTCTTCTTCTGAGTATGCCCTTCTTGATAAAACATCAGGCCCTATGTTGAGTTGTCCTTTAATGTGATGTATTTGAAAGGAAAATTGCTGGATTTCCAGCGCCCAACGGGCCATGCGATTTTTATTTTGTTTGTTGGTAAGAAGGGGGATGAGGGCTGCGTGGTCTGTATATAGTTTGAATTCCCTGCCTTCCAAATAATGCCGAAAATGAAGGACAGAGTATACCACCGCTAGTAGTTCCTTTTCTGTAGTATTGTAATTGGATTCGTGTTTTCTTAGACATCTGCCAGCAAAAGCAACGGGTCTCATTAATCCCTGATCATCCATCTGGGACAAGACTGCCCCGACCGATATATTACTTGCATCACAGGCCAGAATGAATTGTTTGTCAAAGTTAGGATAATGTAGTAATGCGTCCTCACAGATTGATTTTTTCATACAATTGAAGGCGTTCTCACATGCATTGTCCCATTGGAATTTGGAATTTGCTTTTGTGAGTGCGTATAGAGGCTTGATTATTGTACTGAAATCCTTTATGAATCTTTTGAAAAATTGACACAATCCATTGAATGATCTTACTTGGCTGACTGTCTTAGGTCTAGGAAAGGAACGTAAGGCTTCAATTTTCTCTGGGCACGGTTGTATACCTTGTGGGGTCACTACCATACCCAGGAAATTGATCCTGTCTAAGAAAAATTCGCATTTTTTGCGCTTGAGCTTAAGTCCTCCTTCCCTTAAAGCTTGAAAAACATTGCTCAAGTCCCTAAAGTGATCTTCCTTTGTTTTAGATAGAATTAAAAGGTCGTCTAGGTATGGAATTGCACATTTGTATTGAAGTTTATTTAAAATCATCGTTACTAATGCGCAAAAAGCCTGCGGGGAAGTTTTTAGACCCATAGGAAGCACTTTGTATCTATACTTCTTGCTATAGGAGCAAAAAGCTGTGATATCACGGGATTTTTCTTCTAGTGAAATTTGATGAAAACCTTGCTGAGCATCGAGTTTGCTAAAAATGGTAGGACGTAGATCGCCGACGTATTCTAACGATTCGTCTGCTCTGGGTGAGATTAGGGCTTGATTTATCAAGTGGGCGTTGACGTACCTAAAATCTGTCACAAGTCTCTGGCCTCCGTCCGATTTTTGAACTAAAAATGATCGGCTTGACCAAGGCCCCGTCCTTGTCTCTTCAATAACCCCTTGAGCTTCTAACTTATCACAAACTTCATCAAATGCTTGGGCTTTCTCAAGTGTTGTTCTAAAGGGTAACATATGGCATGGTGTAGTGTCCGGCTTCATATGTAATGAATGTTCGTATAGTTTAGTTACCCCTAACTTGTTGTCCGGACCTACAAAAACGTCGTTATATTTGTCAAGAATCTGATTCAGTCGTTCTCTTCCCTTGCTATCTAATACAGAAGATGGGGATACATTTGGGGTGGAATCGATTGAAATGTTGGAGAATTCATTTATTTCAATATCTGAATCGGCGTCAGAATCTGAAAATGACTCATCCAATCTTGACTGTTGTCCATCAGCACCGCTTGATTGGACATTATTCATAGAATCAATAGTGTGTTTTAAAGCCTCTGGGACCTGGGAGATTTCATTCTCCTTTACTTTAGTAAAAAGTCCTAAAATCTGGCCCTTGTATATTTTGTATGGGCTTGAGGCTGTATTTAGTAAGACTACAGGATGCCTATTTTTCTCACACGGTCTCACCATACTTCTTTGTACAATAAATGGTACTGTTACCCTCCTTTGCATATTATCTACGATACCATCCTCATTGATATCATAAATTGAGGTAACTTCACCTGTGACCGCATATTCAGAATGTGGGGGTATTGTTACCGCCCTTACCGCTCTCACCGGCATGTGCTCGGGAGACGGATCAATTTCAAATTTAATGTGTGCTTTGTATTTTCTGAAGAAATCACATCCGAGTATAATTGGCCTATTAAGATTAGGTATAACCGCAAAATGGTGAGTGAACTTGCTACCTTGAATATTAAATTCTAGCGTGGCTAACCTTTTGACGTGTACAACCCCTCCATCAGCTACATAGATTTTCCAGGTAATACGTTTAGTTTTTACAAATTCCCTTTGAGAACATCGCACTAAAAGACGATCGTTTATTGCTGAAATTGATGCTCCTGTATCTACAAGAGCTGGAATATCTAGTTTGTACCCTATAATTCTTAGACAACCATTTTCAATAATAGCAGATATGGGAATTGTCTTACCTATCTCGCTGGTTTTCTTGAGAGTTATTGTTGCATTGTCTTCAATCTTTTTGCCTGTATTGGTCGTGAATATCATCTCGGTGTTGTTGTTAATAGGCACACAATCGTCGTTTTTCAAATCAAAGTCCATTGGAAAGTTCATTTTACCTTTTGGTAAAGTCTCCTGCCCGACAGAGAGTTCCACACCATGTCTAATTGGCCCTAATAAGACTGGTGGTTGGCGTTTCCCTGGTTCCTGTACTGTAGGAATTGCTGGAATTCCGCCATCAGTTGGTCGTTCATACCAGAATTCTGCTGTTGATTCTGATATTGCGGCTGCTGGTAACCGTTGTTCCAGCCGCCGTTCCATCCTTGGTTACTCTGATTTCCTTGGTTGTTCCAGTCCTGATTGTTCTGATTTCCTTGATTATTCCAGTTGCCCTTTCCTTTTCCTCTCCAATTACCTCCTCGTCCGCGCTTATTGCCGTTCCATCGGCCTTTTCCCCGGCCTCTGCCTCGGCCGCGCCCGTTGCCGCCTTGCCCTTGGTCTTGGCCTTGGTCCTGGTCCATGGCTTGGACCGTCTCCGTTGCCGCCACCTTGGGCTCGTCTTTCTGCTTGGACAACATATCTATTTTGTCATGCAAAGATTTTATCTCTTCCTTGTGTGATTTTGTTAAATCTGCACAAGTTTTTGCGAGGATTGCTGATAATTCACTGGTATCGAGAGCTGGTTCTTTCCTGGATTTCTCGCTGGCCTCTGCTGTTTTTGCAGATTTAACCGCCGCGTCGTATGTGACTGGATTCTGGGCCAGGACAATGGGAGAAAGGCTTGGTCTTAGCCCTTCTATGAGCTTTTCTATAGCTCCATCTTCGTTGATAGCTCTTGCAGATATTATATCTCGTAGGTATAAAGAATAGTCCTCTACTGTTTCTGTTTTACCCTGTTTCCTCACTTGGGTAATTCTTAGGTTTCGCTCGTCCGGGCGAAAGTATAATACCATAGCATTTGCTATAGCTTCGTAATCGTTTCTATCATTGGCCGGTACGCGAATATATCGCTCGTACCACTGCCTAGCTTTCCCATCTAGATATGTTGATAGATATCTTGCTAAAGCAGGCTGGTCATTGAAATAAGCTTGGGTGATATAGTGGTGATAAGTTTCCAGGAATTGTGTTGTGTTCACTGTGAGGGTCGGACCTTTAAAAACGTCCGGTTTTCTCAGGTTTGGGTCCTGAGCTCGCATAGCTACTAAGGCTTGTGCAAGTTGGGCGTTCGGTTGACCTGCCGGTGCCTCCGGCCGTGCTGCTAAAATTGCCGCATCTATCCCCTGCTGTATTCTCTGGTTTATCCCTCGTTCCCGTTCTTCTAACTGATCGCGAAGTCTGTCATTAATCCTCTGGTCTAGAACTCTTCTAGCTTCTGCGATTTCTGCCTCATTCATGTTGATATCATGAAATTGTAGAGCTATCTGTTCGAATTCGTCAGGTTCACGAAGTCGTGGCACAGGATTCTTCCTCTTGTATTTTCTCTTCTTTGGACTAACCTTGGTAACTACCCTGTTACGTAGGGTATGTGTAGCCAGGTTTAAATATTTAGGTTTTCCACCATTTGATACAATCACTATTCTCCAAGGGATCCGTTGTCGATGGTAGAGCTAGCTAGAGTCCCTGAGATGTATATGGATAATTAATGATCGTCTAGACTAAGTATAGTCTAGTATGAGGTAATAATAAGAGCAGAGGTTTGTCCTGTTTAGACATAACTTTTATTAGGAGAAACATGGGTTTATATATCATCATACATGTTATTGCGCATGCGTGCGCATGCGTAATTAATAACCAATCAACATGCATATATTTACCTTCATTTACATTATCCAATCATAATGAATATACATGAGCTGACCACAGGGGGTCGCTTATATTAAACCAATAGGAGGGAGATATGTAAATACTACCTCAGGCTACTGTAGCGTTAGCCAATGATGTAACCTACCAATCAGGTGTTACCTAATTAGGTCAACCTACTTAATAATCAGGTAAGTCCTCAGTGGACTCCTAGTGAGATATTATTCAACTAGTTACCTAGACTTGTACTAGTCTGTAGGTTTATTCATAATATTCGTAATGTGATATAACCATATATAATAATTAATGTTAATTTATGCCATATCCTTATGTAATGTTACATAATGTTATATAATGAGATATTGGCATTTATCGTTCGTGACAGTACGCACAGGTACACAACAAGGTGAAAGTGTGCGGTGGGGGAGTGTAAGTCGATCATCCTAGGTTAAAAATGAGTTTTTTTTTAGTTTTCCCCGACTAGGTAAATCCCAACAAACGTAGGAAATGGGTGGATTTGTGTGGGCAATGTGAACCATGTTTTAGCACTCAAACGTCAATGGGGATAGGTAGCACTCACACCTTCAATGTCGGCTTGGTACACAAACAAAATGGGGTACTAAGACATAACAAACCTAGGTTTTTAATTACATGAACTGATTCTTTCCCCAGGCTGCATCTATTGGTATTTGTTAACGAGAGCACTATATGACTAAGTCCACCAATTGGTCGTCATTTAGCTGAAAATTCCTATTTTGTTTTAAAATTGCTTCTATTGATTTATTTGTTCTCGTACATAAAATTGAGAAATTGCTGGACTCACCCAACCCATAAGTCATAGTAGGCTACCACCCTCCTTCTCGGAGGGTTGTGCGACTGGTAGGTGTGAGACTATAAATAATGTGTGAATACACTGGGAAAGAATGATGTGAGAAAATGTACATTGTTGTATGTAAGTTCCAAACGCATTTATAATTAAATTCCAGGGTGGAAAACAGGAAAGGGGGCAGTACTCGATTTTACGGTCCAGTGGAATTGGGAGGTAATGGTCCATACCATTTGGCTCTGGGGCTCGTTTCATAACTAGTAGGCCTAACGGATCTCCCTTAATCGTTATGAACGGCCTAACCTCTCACCAAGTATCATTAGGCCTAGGCTAATATGAATACGGTACCGGTATAGGCCTATCACAATCATAGTCTGGCTTTAGAGATATCACGGTAGAACTCATATGTAGACCTATGTTAGTTAAATTGTTAAAAGTAGCCTACATGGAGTGACGGTCCTGAGGAGGAGGGGTGTGTAACGATTTATAAGAAATTATGAGAAAGTAAATCTATAATATCTATATCTATATGCTCATTCTGCCTTCTTTAGAAAAACGCCAGGCCTTGAAGAAACACTTGTTACAAAGTCCCTTGACTTAATTAGCGCGCTCATTCAACGATATAGGGATCTCCATTTCCAATTGTTAAAAGTACATGGAGTGATAAATAGGCCTACACATGCATAATAAGCTAACAATGACCAAATTTGGGATCGTTAATTTAAGTATCTTTTAGCGGCGAATTAACGGCCAAATTAACCTCTCAATAAGCATGCAAAAGGCTATTCATGTCCCCTGTGTTCCTCCATTATTGACTGATACAACTGGTGTAGCTGTAACGATTAGCCCTTAAGATGTCTGGGTTATGTTCTAGATGATTTACCATAATTATTCAAATGAAATCGAGCTGTAAAATTTTCATATTTATATAGGCCTAAGTTAAAATTGGGCGGGGTTTTATTTAGATACCTACCCGGGGATACCTAGGGCCTATACCCGGGGGCCTATAGCTTTGTATTTTTCCAATGGTTTGATCATAGGTCATTTGGGGGATTGTTGACCCTCCAAGGTTTATTACTAAATATGGAATGAATGAATCCTTAACACTTCATATTCGGACGAATCTGAAGAGAGGAGTTAAATACAGTAGCTGTAGCCTACTCTAGCCCTAGGCCTAGAGTACAGCTACTGGTACTGCAGCGGGCCACGCCACCTAGCGTGTAGCACAACAGTCTACATCCGGGAACCGGCTCCAAGATGGCTGATTGTTTTGGATTACCGATTTCGCCGCAGGCCTACCGAATTTCTCATCTAATTCCAATCTAGTAGGTAAGTATGGTGTGATCAATTGCTAATATATCTTACACACAGGGCTTAGTTTTGTATTCTATTGGAATTATATCAGAGCTATAGGTCTACATAGCTCTGTTTGTATGAACGGGACAACATGCTGTAGGCTACTTCCCCAGGACCAGGTCCCATTGCACTTTTGCAGTATCCCTGCACGGCCCTCGCATGTTTGCCCTCAATTTTGGGTCAGTGCATGGGCCTAGAGTCACTAAATTCTAATTAATATTCTAATGCTAAGCACTCTAATTTACGTTTACTCAATTTCCCATATCTTTCCATATGATTTAATATGTCGGGATGGTCACACAAATTATTACGTTGCGTTGGCCAGCCCTTAGCCTTAAGTCGACGGGAGGCGGCATGCTAAAACTGCATTGGTCTTGTCATGACCGCCTATACAATGTCAACGACTGCACCTACCATATACATAACAATTCATTCCCTACGCCCAAATAATTGAATATCAGCACCCCAACAAGCACACACCACGTCACAAACATGCATTTTCCCCAATATTTATCTGCTTATATAAATATCACTTAAATCATGTGCTCAATGAAGTCTTATGAAATGAGGCTGTGGGAACCCCACTTTCAATGCTCTTATGCCAAAATCTTCGCCGCTATTGTGATATAAGGGCTTTTTCTGGCTATAAAATATGTAATAATTATGGAATTTGAAAATAATACACAGCCTGATTTAGAAAATTACTTCTGCTGAAGAAAGATGGTGTCTACACATGCACACACGTTCATTATTATGAAAAAACACAATATTCATGTAATCATACATTTAAACTGATATAGAATTGGAAAATATTGTTTTGGAATATTTGTGTCGCGTTACAACATCTATAAGGTTCAAAATAATGAAATATCCCATGGCAAAACATTAATATTAAATTGCAATTAGTATGTTGACGAAAAGATGCACATAGGCCTATATATACTTTCATTAACAAAAGGTTACTAGCCCATGATGTATCCGAAACCTTGTATTTCTTTACATAAAATTCCTTGAACTGGTATGGGAATATTTTATGTACGACATGCGATATATCTCCAATATTTTTTCTAAAAAAAGATTTTCATGTAGGCTAACTTGCCGTTACGCCATAATTATTACAAAAAGATGAGATCCTCCCGTTCCAACACAATGACTTGATAGTAACAAAATGAATATTTTAACATCATTTTTTATCTGAATCATAGGTTTAGGATCGAAATATTGGTCCCAGCCTTCCCACACTTCACCTGCATTATACTGATATTCCCTGCTATATGTACACCAAAGATTGTAGAGATTCAACGAACTTTATTTTTTCTAAAATGGCCTTCTGAAATCAAATGCTGCCGGTTTGGGAGAATTACTCACATATAGTCCAGGCAATTTATGGTTTCATCCACCACAATTAAAATAAATGTATTGTATGTGTATATAATGTGTATTCCATCTGAATAAAGCCTGTGTGACACATACATTACCGAAAATGGGCATATTAAAAGTATTTTATAGACGTTTATATATAATTATATAGGGGTTTAAACAGATACAACAAACAAATATATGCAAGGTTCCTGACGCGGTAGAATTCCGTCAACTTTTGTGACGTTCTGTGTCCCAGCGTCACGACCCAGTTATTGGAGTTACAAAATTAAACCATGTCATGCCTTTGCCGCGCTCATCTTGCATCGCCTATTTGTAATTAAAAGCAATCCAGGGTAGATGGAAACATTTTGGAATAAATTTGGGAACACATGAAATGCTTTTAATCTAACTCTTGTTATGTTTTACACAAATGCCGGTATTTATTCTCAGCGATCATAGCCACTTTAACGTCACAACAGAAACATATATTTTTGTAGATGAGATGCCTGTAATCATCAAGTTTAATGGCGATGGACTCAGTAAATTTGTAGCATATGGGTAATTATCCTGCAAGCCTATTAGCATATAGGCGATTACCCTACAAGCAGAGAACTTACTGTTTTAGGGTGACAGGATGTGAGATGATATTTTACAACCGTTCATTACCTTTAACTTACAGATATGGATGCAGTGCTTGGCAGCCAGGACCCTATGAGGATGATGAGGATGCAGACAGTAAACTATGAGGGCCCAGTGAATGCTAGCAAATCACTACATCCAGAGTGAACATCAATAAAGGTATGGTATAATGAAGTTTATGCACTCATGTTAATGAATGCCACCTTCATATTCATAATACATATATAGCTCCCATTATCTTTTTGTAAATTGGCCCACCTGATATGCCAGCCAGAACGCGATATTTAACATACCATACATTGTGATGTCTTCTAAATTGTCGGTAAGTTGTCACTATAATAAATATTTATGCTATTTGGGTTTCTGAATAAATCTTTATTATAAACATCTAAAGGGGATTTTTTGTCAGGCATGTCCTTGGAATCTGATGTTACCAACCGTTTTTCTGCTCTGTACAGAGCTGTCAACCCTTTCAGGGGGACAGTATGCTTATGTGGTCTGTTCAGGTGGGGTGAAAATGTGCTTTTGAAGCCCTTTTTAATTTTAATTTTCACACTCTATAGCCTGGGAAATCCCCTGTTCGGAACTAAAAGATAACATATTGAGGAGGGGAGAGAGAGATGGAAGGTAAGGAGAGGGAGGTGGACAGTGAGGAAGAGAGGAGGGAGAGGGTGGAGGAATCAGAGAGGGGGAGGGGAAGGAAAAATGGTAATGAGAGACAGGGAAGAGTGGGATGAAAAAGATGGAGCAG
Source organism: Sthenelais limicola (assembly GCA_942159475.1). NCBI lineage: Eukaryota > Metazoa > Annelida > Polychaeta > Phyllodocida > Sigalionidae > Sthenelais > Sthenelais limicola. The sequence goes on from OW804098.1 coordinate 118,462,755, forward strand.
GGAGGTGTGGGGAGAGAGAGGGACCGCCTAGAGGATGGGTACTTTGATAGTCTATAATATAATTATAAGATTCCTCACATTTTTTTTATTGTGTTAAGTGTTCATTTTGATTAAAATATTTTCCTGTTTGTCCAATTACAGAGGCAGTGAAGACCACCAAACCAATGAAAAGCGCAATATTAATTCTGTTATCCATGCAGCCATCTGCAACAACCTACAAGTGGCCGGATTGAAGGCAAACTACTAAAAAAAAGTGTGCTGTCACTGCCCAAATGAGGGACGGGGTACAATAGAATGACAGCAACATTTATCTATATATATCGTATTTTTATTCTGAATTCATAGACTACATCGTTTCAGGAGAGGATGCCGGCCTCTCAATTTGAGGTCTTCCTGGTGGATCCTATGTTATTAAATACCAGTTAAGCAAGCTGAACATGATACCGCGATGCAATATAGTTAGACACTCATAATACAATTTCTATTATAACAATGTTACAATGTTAAATCAATAGATCCCTGGCTCGTTTCACTTAATCATGAATTACTATTTTTTATTGTTTGTTGTAATAGTTGAGAGATAGTATCCGACTTGTTGTAGATAAATGGCCAATGTCAATGTCTTGTCGGTTTTGGTTTATGTATTACTCTAATTATCTAAGTACATTATCTAAGTAAGAATTTCTAAGTACATGTATCAGGTTTCTTAAGAATAACTTATCAGATGATATGGAAATTTGTGAGTCACCATGCAAATGGGGACAGGTAATGCACAGACATGGCGAAACCTGCCGGACCGCGGTCCTTGACTGTTAAAAGACAAGTCGGACCGGTGAAAGTAAAGTATCTCCGGTCCGACTGTCCGGTGAAAAATTTGTATGAAACGTTGGAGGAACCTTTGGAGGACCAGTGAATGCTTTGGAGGACCGGTGAAAGTTCCCTTTTACTGGTCCGACTGTCTGGTGAAACCTCTCTAAAGTTCTAAAGTTTTTGTCATGTCTGAAGGTATTTTTCATTTCAAACTCCCGACATCCTTGCTACTCCTTCTTCAGGAAATCCATTCTACTAATCTTACAGTATAGATATATTTTGGTGAGGGCATTCATTGGATTAAATGATCCATTCTAACCTTTGGTGTGCAACGTCGGGACACATAGTTCAGAAAAACCTATAATTGTTCAGTTATGTTTGATATCTCTAAAAACCTGTGTCAGCCATGATACATGTATGTTTGTATATAGTCTAGCCCTACATACAGTTGATGGTGGAGCATACTATGAGTAATACATAGATGTCATCACAGAAGAACTATATTGTTGAGATTTGTTAAGCTATTATTTAATTTTATTCTCTTGATTGGCTACTCGGATGATTATGCTGCATTGTTGGGGAACCTAATGAGGCATCAACACTCTGAGGTAGTGGCACGGTGTTGACTTCTCAAAGTTAATCTCTGGAATTTGCCATTGCATGTAATTAGGTATTCAGGAAATGAACAATATGTGCCATTATATACTGCTCTAAATCTCATTAACTGCTTAAGTTGTGTTCTTTTCAAACTATATGTAAAAAACTATTTATACCTGGGGCGTGTGAAAAACCCTATTTCTGGGATTTGTTGACCCAGGCCAGTACAAATTAAGTTTTAAAAAAAACAAACCTGTAATGCATCTGGATTTCTGTTGCACGGAATAACTCTAAACCTTCAATGTATTTCAAAAACTTTTCAGTGATAATGTTGTCTCGGGAGCATTTCCCATCATAATTTGTTTTTTTGTTCTCAATATTTTATTCATGACATCCTGCCATCTGGGCGTGTACAAAATTAAACATCGTTATAGCTACAGATGGATTTTAGAAGATTTCTCTGCTTGTAACAGCAGTCCAAGCCTTTTACGCAGTAATGATTTGCTTCAATGACTGGAAAGTGGTTGACTTTAGGCATTTTATAATATTACATTCCCTTCCTTGGTTGATATCCTATAGTGATTTGTAGGTGTAGATCATTTTGTTTACGATTTGAAGTATTATTTCGGTAATTTCATGTAGTATTTATGTATAAATATGGTATATTGTACTAGGTTAAGGTATTTTGCTCAATGTTATTGAGTTTATATTGCTCAAAGAAAGTAGGGTGTGGAAAAGTTAATTTCAGGTGATTCATCCATTTTGTTGTTCTTTTATACTTGGTCATATCGACATGTATGACAAGCAATAGTTGGTTGACAAGTGGTGAGTCTTGGAAATCAGTGGTTTTATATTCTTAATTCAACAGCAAATCATTGGGTCTAGGCATCTGGTGATATCATGTCCCTTCCTTAGAGTGATAGTTGGGAGCAGATCATTTCGACAATTATCTTTTATCATATTAATCTTATTGTTTTCAAATATTTATTTCATTCAATTTGAGCTAGTTTTCCACAATATTCATGATAAAAGAATAAACTATATAATATGAGTGCAGTGAAATATAGGTAATGCAGTGAAATAACCTTTATTATAATCTCTAAACCACTGTACATTGTGCAACTTTAAATTCATGTAAATGCATATGGTTTTATATGAATTCCAGGATTTAATATGCCTATGATTGCTAAATGTAAAAATGTATAATGCAATGTTATTCTGCACTGATGTACGTAATTAAATAAATGATGATTGACTGAAGTTGCCATTGTTGTGGTTTCTTGTTCCAGCTCCCACATCTCTTTATACCAGCATTATAAAGTCCATCATATAGAATACCCATAATCTGAGAAATGATGACATAAACATTTTTCCGATATAATATGATCATTGAAAACGTTTTTTCACTTGTAAACACTTTTACTTGAGGACGTTTTCCCTTCTAAACACTTTTTTACTTGAGTACGTTTTACCTTCTAAACACTTTTTTACTTGAGGACGTTTTACCCCCTAAACACTTTTTTACTTGAAGACGTTTTACCTCCTAAACGTTTTGGAGAACGTTATGGGGAAAAAAACGTCTCAAAAGTGGGGGCAAAAAAAGCGTCTTCACGACTGTTTAGAATGAAGACGTTTTTGCTTTCAGTGTATGAGGCAATTTTTACCCGTTGGCTTTTTACCTGGTGGCAATTCGCCTGACGCCCAATTTCCAATATTAGTCCAGCGGAATCTCAGAAAAGCGTGTTTCGTGGTATGGATGATGTTTTATTGTTGATTCTGGTCATATAACATGTCCTGAGCAGGAATCAGTCGGGTGCCACTCTGGATCTCTTGAGCAAATTTTTTTACGGGCCAAAAACAAAATGGCCACTGAGCGACCAAGTCGTGAATCATTTAAACCCCATAACTTTGTTATTATTAGTGCTAGAAGCATAATCTTGGTGTCTACACCTATGTTTTCAAGGGCTAGGAAGTCATTAATGTGCTCAGATTGCTTGTATTCATACTAGAAATAACATAAATTGAACCTATGACAAAAATATTGTCAGAAAAATATGGTACTTTATTAAGCAATTCAAACCTTTTTTGAAAATCAGTATGTATGTATAATATCTCCACCTGAGAAAGCTCCAGTGGCTATTACTATCTGTCCTTTACAAAATTAGCACTCTTACAGGCAAACTAATAACACCTACATACATGTATATACAAGTCATAATCAATATATAAAGAAAATAGACACAGTGGTTTAGTAACATCACTTCAGATGTCATCATCTTCCTTTTCTTCATCATTGTCAAAATGATGGCAAGATTCTGGTGTGAAAGTTGTTGCATTCTGCTCCAGCATAACAGTTACAGAACATGGCGCATGTCATCTGGGCAACCACACAACTGCATCTACCGGTGGAACATGAACATGCTGAGGCACAGCCGCACTTGATCATCTCAAGCAACTCAACTGGAACCAGTGAAGCATTGTCTGGTAACATTACTGGAGACAAGTTGTCTTCCTTCTTGGTCCAGCCATACTACAGAGGATCTGCTGCTGCAGGTGGAGCACTAGAGAGTGAAGCTTTCCAGATCATAGTCTGGTGGTGTGCACAGTGGATGTGCTCAGTGAATGCATCTGTAGTGGGTGGCAGAGACTTTAGTTTTGGAGCACTGGATAATTTTGGCCTTGCCATTTTGGTGAGCCAGACAGCATGACGTGTCTCTGACATGTCCCCATCATGTTTTGACCCATAACATATTGACATGAATGACATTGCTTCTAATAGGACCTCATTCATACTGACATCTATCATTCCCAACAACTTCAATGAATTTCCACTGCTCAGTGTTTTCAAGGCTGTTGCTTTACCAATGCCATAAAGATAAGACTTAGTGTCACAGCTGCTCAGTGCATGAACTCCTGGAAAAGTGTCTGTGATCAACCTATGTTTGCTTGCTGTAGCCTTTATGTCTAGGGCACATCGTCCGGCATGGTCAAAACTACACAGATGTTAGATGCCCCTCTAATGGCAAGATACAACAACTGATTTACTATGATCACATCAGCCTCCTCATGAGTGTTTTGTAGATCATTTCTGGGGGTTATTTTATTGTTTCTGATTGATACAGGAACTGGGTATTCAGATGTTATGACCAACTCATTGTTATTGTCAACAAGATGATCAACCAGATATTTACTGATCAAGCTGATCAATTGGGTCTTGTTGTGTGTCACATTCAGCACTACATTCTGTGCTGGTAGAGGTGTATACAGTGTCAGTACATGTTTGTGGCTAGCATTTTTACCGGCACGGTTAGATCGAGTTGCACTTTTGGTACTTGTTGATGGGTACCTGTCAGATGTAGAAGATCAGATGTACGCAGCACTTTTGAAGGTAGCGGTTGATGCTTCCCACAAAGTTCTTTATGTAATCTTCCACTGATACACTTACTGGCCAATGGACACTCCACAACAAGGCACACCCATCAATGATAATGGCATCTGCAGGGCTGGTATACTGGTTTGACACTTCTACTTGTAGCTTAGCCTTAAGTGTAGCTTTCGTCTGTGATCTCATGTCCCCATTTTCATCAAACAGAATTGCAGATAGTTCATACTTAAGAACATTTTGAATGTTGATATCACGAGACTGCTGAAGGCCAATGACTCTAGTGTATATAAGTCCAGTATCAAACACATGTGTTCCATCAATCCTGATAGACTTTTTGTTAGCAGCCAATCTGATAACGCTTTTCTTCAGGGTTCTATGGAAGTTAGCAGGCCAGCCAGATTCGAACTCTTTCATCTGTTCTTGTCCAATTTTTTGTGAATTGTCTACAGTCACACTGGACTACACTTCTCCACCTATTAGGATTTTTAGAGCTGGAGGTCAATGGTATACATGTCTTGCCACAGAACAGGCAATGTTCTTTGAAGTTGAACTCTGGAGTCACAGATCTCCAAGACTTTTTGGGCGGAATTACATAATCAGCTATTTTCTGTTTGGATAGAAATCTTTTGATGTGATGGTTTGAAGTATATGTAGATACACAACTCTTGTGACATCGGATCAAATTAATTCCAGCAAGTTTATAAATCAACCCATCACCATGCCTGATGCTACAATTTCCAACTGTTTCTACTCTACTAACACCACAGTTAATAAGATCTAGGGAGTCATTTGTAAAGTCAAAGAAGCATTTGTCATCCATTATTGATCATTGGTCTTGCTTCTATATAAACCTTTTAGGAGAGAAAGATATCAATGTCAGCAAACCACCACCATTAGAGACACATATGTACATCTTTTAGTACATATGAAACATATGACAGGGATGGTTTTAATCAGTGAAAGGGGAAATTCAATGAGACATCAGAAAAGAATATCACCAGCCCCCTAGGTCTACTTGTATAGAAACATCCAATGGCAATTTCTAGTGAAGATCAACTTGTGTAACAAGTACACAAAACACTTCTCTCCCAAACTGCATGGCTCCACTGAAACAGAAAGTTAATGTCCCTTCCCTACAAAGCTGAGTGGGAAATGTTTGCTACAAGTGAGAGGAATATGTTGCCTGCAAGAGTAAAATCCTGCCCCTTCATAGATTGATCTAACTCTCATGTTTCAAAAGATCTGTTCACTGTGAATAGGTTTTGAGTGTTAATTGAGAAAAGGGGAAAACAATAGGTGATCATTAGATAAACTTACTTCACTGAGGTATCAGCGCAGAAAGGACAGAATGAGTTCTCCAGGCCATGACGTTACATTGTAAGTTGTAACGTCATTAATAGAGGTTGCCTGTCCGATTTTTGCAAGGGTGGGGTTCAAGGAAAACAATGAAGGGTTACGTTTCAAAGACCATATATTTCAATGGCAAAGAGCGAGTGGTACTCTGGTACAGAATTTGTGATTAGCTAATAATTTACCAGCTCTCATTTGTGTAAATATATGAACAGAGCACTTTTGAAAGATTTCACCCAATCATCAGTACCCTGATACTATTTGTGACCCTTCCTTATCCTGTTCCATATTAATATGACTGATTCCATTGTATGTAGGTGTTATTAGTTTGCCTGTAAGAGTGCTAATTTTGTGAAGGACAGATGATAATAGGCACTAGAGCTTTCTCAGGTGGAGATATTATACATACACACTGATTTTCAATAAAGGTTTGAATTGCTTAATAAAGTACCATATTTTTCTGACAATATTTTTGTCATAGGTTCAATTTATGTTATTTCTAGTATGAATACAAGCAATCTGAGCACATTAATGACTTCCTAGCCCTTGAAAACATAGGTGTAGACACTAAGATTATGCTTCTAGCCCTAATAATAACAAAGTTATGGGGTTTAAATGATTCACAACTTGGTCGCTCAGTGGCCATTTTGTTTTTGGCCCGTAAAAAAATTTGCTCAAGAGATCCAGAGTGGAACCCAACTGATTCCTGCTCAGGACATGTTATATGACCAGAATCAACAATAAAACATCATCCATACCACGAAACACGCTTGACCCCAAAATCCCAGTTTGGCAACTGGACTATATGTAAAGGTGAAAAAAGTGAGAATAAAATGAAGAACCATCATAAACCAATAGAACAGATTTCTATTCATTACGTCTAAAAAAAGAAGGATTTTTTTCTTGATATCTAAATTCCCACTGGAATATAATGTCCATCATTTTTATGTCATGATTCAACATGACAGTCTTTGGCTAGGGCACCTATGCTCCATATTTAGTTTTATTTATATACATATATTTATAATAAGTAAATGATAAGTAAATTGCATTTTTATGGTTATATTAAATGATCCTCCTTGTATTATCATAGGACTGGTAGGGGCTCATAAGCTGGATATATATACCAAATTTTAAGCATCTTAGTTATCCAGAAGCATATCGCCAAGGTGGTGTACCATGTAAGTGTTTGGCTTGTTAGTTTAGTAAGATTATTGTACTCAGGATCTATAGCCTCCCCACCCCCCACCCCCCACCCACCCTCTCGCACAAAGCTGTTGATTGTTTGTTGACAAGGGTTGATCAGGCTAACTACACGAGTAGTTATTCGGTACTATTTGAAATACACCATGAGAAGGTACGGGTAAATACCTTTTTGTTTCTTTTTTAGATATGTCCGTATGAAACAATTCCTTTGGTCCAAGTTGTAGAGGGGTATCACTGATATCGATAGAGAGTGATAATAGCGTAGTTTTACAGGGAATATACATCGGAAAACACATATCCCCTTGACGGGCCCTAATATTGTACGAGAGACCCGATTTACGGGCATCATTCGAAATGTTCTATGTAATAGCTACGCTATGTAAACATAGGCGATTGGCTGCCGGCCTTCCAGGGTTTATTATTAAAAGATTATTAAAAGATTATTTTACATAGAAGTAAGTGATGAGACACATGGAGAATAGAAATGGTAAATCATCTCAGAATATGACTCAGAATATATGTTTAAGGATACTTTGAACTGGGACTTGAATCTGTAAATGGTATGTAATTAGGGGTTATAATAAGTAGAATTTATTGTAATGGTATCAACAGCGAAGTCTGTAGACCAATTTGTCATTTTTCCCTTTAATTGTACCTGTTATGATACTATTGACAAATAAAAGATTTTTCAATTCAATTCAATTCAACGTTGCCAATGTTCAAATTTGTTGATGATTAATTTGTTGATGATTATCTCTCGGCCCAACTTGACCATCATCAATGTGATGTTTACCGAGAAAATATTGTTCTAGACAAAAACTTGGATCAAGAGAAAGTTTAACGGAGGCTTTTTGTAAAAGCTCAGAGTGTCTGGTTGTATTTAAAGGTAAATACCAGTGTTCACTTAAAAAATAAATGAATCATGGAATTTTCTTTAAACTTTGGATTTAGAAAGAACATGGTGGGGCGAAACCCAAAATGCCCCCAAAAAACATATGTCATTGGCTTAGTTTTTATTTCAGGGACCACTGAAGTTTATTACTTTTCACTATAGAAGTCTATGGAAAAACGGGTATTTTCTGTATTTTCCCCAATAGCATATATGATTGAATCATATGATTTTCTTTTAAATCTGCATGTACATTGCTGATATGTTATTCTACCCTCCTAATTAAAAAAAATAAGGGGTCATTGAACTAAAAAAAAAGTTCAGTTTGTGCTTTAAAAAGGGAGATGTATCCTTCTTATCCGCGTTTTTATAGTTGTTGTCGATTCAGATAGCCGCAAACAATGATGCTGGAACACCACCCTAAGCTGGGGCTGCCACCTAGCGTTGGACCTTTAACATATATACCAAGATGGCGTTGTTCACATATACTCTAGCATTATATTATGTGTATCATTTTTTGGCTATTGCAGGAAGTATCTTAGGAACAGAAACTGTCATTAGTACCTTCATTCTGATATTTCTAACCAAAAATATACTATTATTGTTGCTTGCATATCATAGTTTGGATGAAGGGTAGTGTTGTAGTGCCCCACAGACTACAATGCCAGTGACTGCTTTCTCAAACATCCAAGCTATGATCATATGGGTCAGATTTTCATAAAATGTACAATTGGCAACTCCACACATTTAGGAAATTGTGCTAAATTAGGCTGAAGAATGACAAATACCAGCTATATTTGACTATACTTGGTATCGCATTGATTTAAAGTATCAGTTCTGTTATGTTAAACTGCATTTTGAAGCTCATTCTTGTCTTAAATGTGGGTTATTTCAGAGAATTGGTGAAGGCCAATTGTACAATTTCTGAAATTCTGAACCACATATAGCGGTTGCTCTCTAGTGCTTCTAGGGAATTGCTTAAGTTTCCATGGCACATGCCAGAATCAATGGTTCCCAAAAAGCAATAAAGTTATTTTTCAGGACAATTTAAGAGGGGAGAGGGTGCATATTTACAGATTATGATATTAGTTATGTAATCTGAGTTTGAACAATTATATAACCCTTGTGTGTATGTTATGAAAGAAAAAGAAATTGTTCATTCATAAGGTTTGATGTGTCATCTTGGGGTCTAAGTTAGAGAATTGACAATATTGCAATGACATAGTAAACACATCAACATACCAAGTATATGAAAACTCAAGATGGGTATTAAGAATAACTTTGATTAAATTATTATACAAAATTTAAATTCAATGTTGAGACATTTACCCTGAAAACTGATATGAGCAATTTCTAGGGGTGAAAATTCATCATTTTGTCTTTAGCATCAACTAATTATATTGCTGCTAATATAGACACACTTGGGAACGTTAATAATGGATATATATGGTAATCAGGGCAGCCTGGAAATTTGATTTGAAGAAGTCATTAATTTAATCAAAATGTGTGGGTTTTTGTGCAAAAATAGCAGCTTCAAACAAACATATATCAAACAAACAAACAACATATCCACATATACCTTTTGATGCTTGACTTCATTGTAATTACATAATGTGTGTCATTAAATAATGACATTTAATGATAATAATTCCCTGCTCTGCAATCTAAGTAAAACACAATTGCAGCAGCTCACTACGAAAATCACATGAATTTGTGAGAGTGTAACCGTTGCTTATCATTCTGAATAAAAAATCTAACTGTGGAAAAAAAAAGTCCAGCCTGTCTGTAGGTGGATCAGGGTGGTTCAGGGTGGTTCAGGGTGGTTCAGGATGGTTCAGGGTGGATCAGGGTTGTTCAGGGTTGTTCAGGGTTGGTCAGGGTTGGTCAGGGTTGGTCAGGGTGGTTCAGGGTTGGTCAGGGTGGTTCAGGGTGGGTCAGGGTTGGTCAGGGTGGTTCAGGGTGGGTCAGGATGGGTCAGGGTGGGTCAGGGTGGGTCAGGGTGGGTCAGGGTGGGTCAGGGTGGTTCAGGGTTGTTCAGGGTGGTTCAGGGTGGTTCAGGCTGGCTCAGGGTGGCTCAGGGTGGCTCAGGGTGGGTCAGGGCTTTCTGATCATCATGCTGACCGCTTTTAATGAATAGCTCCAGCCTTTCCAGGTTTGCCAGTAGATGGGCACTGTGCCATTATAAGGACCATTGAGACTACACTCAGCACACGACTTGTACCACCAGCCTCCCTTCTTGTACTTAGAGGCACAGTTGCCCCTTTCCCACACATCATTGTCATTATCAATGGTGGAGAACTCCATACCAGCATGGTAGGAAAATGAATCACCTGGAAGCAAACACAAGGGTTAGATTTTCAGAAAATCTACAATTGGCAGCTGTACACATTCAGTAAATTCTGCTAAATTAGGCTGCAATTTGGTCAATACTAGGTAAATTCGAGTATACTCGGCATTGCATTGACTCTAGCAATCTGTTTGGTTAGGTTGAAGAATATTTTCAACTTTATTGTCGTCTGAAATGTGGGTTATTTCAGAGAGTTTGTGATAGTAAATTGTAGATTTTCTGATAATCTGACACACAAATAATTACACAAATAAACATAAGTAGCAAACTTCATACCACTTATTATGTTATTTCATTGTTGGAAAAGATCGCCAGGACGAAAACATTGGAAACACAAGGTCTATCTTTTTGTGATCTAATGAATTAGCTGAGTAGCCAAAGGCCCAAGTGTTCTCCAGTCTTTGTTAATATGTGATCCGTTTTAGGAAAATTAGTCATAAATTAGTCACAAAATAGAGATCAAGGTGATTCCAATGATAGTAAACACTAGGACACCTAATAAGTATTTGTATCTTTTAAGTTTGATATTTGTATTTTTGAAAAAAAGTTTGCAATGTTTCTGGATGGGTAATGACCAGTAAAATTACTAAATATACTCCATAAGAAGGCCTTCAAAACGCAAGGATATATTTAATACAATATTCCAAAATTTGTTACATGGATTCATATGACTATGAGTGCTAAACACCCTAAAAATCAGAACATTTCAATACACTTTAAAACATTTTGCGACTTGTGACAATTTTCCTGGAACACATCACATATAAGAAACAGATGCATTTTTATTTGCTACACTTAGTAACTATGTTTTATAACTGAAACATAATGAGTCTGTCTCAAGTTATTGATCTCTTCCGTCAGGAAAACAAGACTTCTATGATTACATACGCACTATATAACCTGACATTGAGTGCAGCAAATATAGCCATACAGGTCAGATTTTCAGAAAATGTACAATTCGCCTTCAACAATCCTCTCAAATAACCCACATTTAAGACAATAATGAGCTTCAAAATGCAGTTTAACATAACAGAACTGATACTTTTAATCAATGCAACACCAAATATACTTAGATATACCTGATATTCATCATTTTTCACCCTAATTAGGAGGATTTCCTGAATATATAGAGATGCCAATTGTACATTTTCTGAAAGTCTGACCCATTAACTGATCAGATTTGTATTTGCCTACCAGGAGGGGAAGATCCACTAAATCCAGACAGAGTCAGCTTGTAGTTGTCCCCTGCCCAAGCAACCATGAATACATCGTAGTATACTGTATGTTTGTTATTCTCCCAGTCCTCCAGGTCTATGCGTAGCCTGGTCAGTCCTGTAGAAGTCAGGGCGTGGATGTGTTCATTGCCCAACCAGTGCTCTCCTGCTACATCCCCAAACCCTTGACTGTAGTTTGCCCAGTTCCTTGTAAAGTTGACTTGCCCATCCAGTCGCCTCTGTATCACCTTTGTACACATTGTTTAGTGAGTGAGTGAGATTTGTTGCTTTACGCCCTTATCAAGACATTTGTTATATCAAGTACTGCGTTGTGTACAGTTTAACCGATATTAAAACATGCGGCCTTCATTTATTAGCTTTATAAGATGTCTAGAAGTTTTTCTGGTCAGGTTACTCCCTAACAAATTATTACTATTACTATTATGACATATTATTACTTACACAACTGTATTTACCAATATTCTGCTGCTGTTTTATGTTTTATGAATACAAAGTCAAAGGTATTGACTCCCACAAAATATTTTTTCAAGGGAGTGATTTTAAAGATATTTCAATGCTATTCCTTTCAGAAGATTGCACATGCTTCAACCTGTATACAGCAGCTGGGCTTTAAGTGGTAGACTGGGACCACACCCAGTGGTAGAGTGGGGAAGAGAATTATAAAGGTAGGACTGAAAAAGAATAGGAGAAGAAATTAAATAGAACGTACATGCTGAGAAATACTACTCGTTTTAGACAGGGGACATCCATATAATATATGGGAAGAGCGTTTTCTATGAAAAGAGGTAGAAAAGATGGTTTTCTTTCGGAAGAAAAGAGGGGTTTCTTTGTCTCATGTGTTCTCAGAATTTGTGGTTTGACAAACCGCTTTACTCATCTGTAGAGTTCTGTCCAACCTCTCTGGAGGAGGTTGTATGTGCTTTGTGAAGGTATCTAGGGTGGAAATGTGATTTTGACGCCTTTTTTGAATTGGGATCTTCACACTCTATTTATAGCCTGGGAAAGCCCCTGTGAGATACAATGGCATTTCCCATTAGCTACTACCTACCTTCCAGGGGGACCCGACTACATGCAGATGAGTGGGAGAGGGTGGGGGTATTGGGGAAGGGGAGGAAGAAGGTGTAGGGGGGAGAGTGAAGAACAGGAAGAGGTTAGGGAAATAGGAGAGGGGAGGGGGAGGGAAAGAAAAGGGGGAAGGAGAAGAGGGGAGGGAGAACATGTAGGGGAAGGGAGAGAGGGGAGGGAGAGAAAGCGAGGAGGGGGAGCATGACAAAGAGGAAGGGAGAGGGGGGAGGAATCGGAGATGGGGCTGGGGGAGAGGGGTAAGCGTGGGGAGAAAGGGTGACCATCCGGAGGACAGGTACTTTGCTAGTATAATATAACTGCCGTACTCACCGTCCATTTCTCACTGTCGTCCACCTGGCAGTAGGCATGGATGCCCAGATTACCTGCATCAATTATGTATACTCCTGATCTTACCGCCTCAGAACAACCAGGGATTGGTACTGTCAGAAGAAATACATAATAACTATAGGGTCAGTTCTGCACAGTTCTATTAAATTCTGCTAAATTAGAGTAAAAAATGATAAATACTGAGTACATCTGAGTGTATTCTGTATTGTATTTATTCAATAAATCTGTCTCGTTCTGTTGAATTGTATTTATTTATGTATTTATTTAATCCTTCTCTAAATGTTTAAAGGTACCCAGTTACCTACCTAAAACCTCGCAGTACAGCAAAAATCCAAGAATAAGTCTCCTGTACAAACAGAGACCCCCCTACGAGTCTATGTAAGGCACTATGAAAGTATATTCAATGCCATATTTTAACAATAATATATTGTCATAGTTATAGAATCCTTCTGATATATATAGCTTACACTTTATAATTCATATTTTATATCTTATATTTTATATCTTGTATTCTATCTTTCTTCTTGTTCATTTCTTTCGGTCCAGTCCAGGTCGAATATATTCAAAATCAAGGGTAACTGTCGGTAGAAATGGAATGCCTCTTTCATATAGACATGTAGACCCGTTTGTCTCCTTCCTTCCTAATGTAATATCGAGCCATTGACAAATAAAAGATTTTCTTATCTTATCTTATCTTATTTCAAACCTGATTTTCCTTTAAATGTGGGTTATTTGAGGAGATTGGTGAAGGCCAATTGTACATTTTCAGAAAACTTGCCCTCAATATCCTCAGGAGCCATTCCTACTTACATCTATCTTATTCTATCATATATGGGTCAGATTTTCATAAAATGTACAATTCGCCTTCACCAATCCTCTGAAATAACCCACATTTCAGACCAAAATGAGGTTCAAATGGCAGTTTGAATTAAAAGAACTGATACTTTAAATCCCAAAAAAATCCCAAATATACTCAGATATACCCGATATTCATAATTTTTCAGCAAAATTTAGCCGAATTTCCTAAATGTCTAGAGCTGCCAATTGTACATTTTCTGAAAATTTGACCCACATCTACATACCACCCTTGGAACGCCTCTACCGGAAACATGCTACATACTATCCATGATACAACCTTGGTGTGCATATTCTGTCATCCAACACAAATTGTGTTTCACTTAAGAAAGGTATCAATTATTCTAAGAGTACAGTCAGTGGCTGAAAACCCTACAAAGCTATTATATTAGTTTAATTCAAAGAATAATCAATCAATCAATGAATATGTGGACAAGATTAATATGTATTATATTACCATGATGTATTGTTGTGACAGGGCGCAGGTGGTGGTGCTTCTATTTATTTTCATCATTCGTTAAAATTATCTCATTCATATAATATGTGATGTGTTTCAGGGAAATAAGTCATATGTCGCAAAAAATGGATTTTGAGATATTAACATATTTGAAAAGAGGAGATCAAGCCGATTCCAATGGTAAAGATTAAGGACATCAAATAAATATTTCTCAAGTTAAATATCTTAAGTTTGATATTTTTATGTCTGAAAAAAAAAGTTTTCAATATTTTTGGATGAACACTTACTGGTAAAGTAGGTAAAACTACTCCATAGGATGATCTTAGAAATGCATGAGTATATCTAATGCACTATCCTGACATTTAGTCCATGTATTCATGAGACCTATCTGACTAGATACTCCAAAAATCAAAACATTCCAAAAAGGAGATCTTGTGAATAAATGACTTCTAAAAATAAGAATTTTGCGACTTATGACTCATTTGCCTGAAACACATCACATATAATATAATGTAAATCATCATGTAATGAATAAAACATTTAAAAACAAACAATCAAACAATTCTCATCATCTCCAAAGAATTCATATGGCCCCATTTGCATGAATCAGCACTAGGTAACACCTAATTATTCCCTCTGTAGATCAAACTTACCTGGAATATGGACAGGGGTAGGCACAGGTGTAGTGGTTGGGGCTGCAGAACAACATACACAAGATTATTAACAAGGCATTTAAAGTTTCGGTAAGTAGCAAAATCAACTTCCCGGCTCATATTGAACAATTTAGCAGGTTTTACTTATTTAGAGGATGGAACAAGTAGTTCCACAGTTTCACAACTCTAAATCCAAGCCGCCACTATATCATGAGCAAAGACCTGAAATGAAATGTAATATAGATCCTACACAAGTCTGCCAACTCTTGATAAAAATCATTATACTCATTGTCGACCCTCTGTGCCCTCTTGTGTTAAACATACCTATTACTTTCTCTTTTTTAGACGGTACCTGTGAATCATGAGCACAGTATTTAAACTTGGGACTTGGGTGATGTACTTTTAAATCAACTATAATGTGAGGCTGTCCAGAAGCAAAACCGAAAACTCAGACACATAGGGCTTCAACAAAGCCATTTGGAGATAGCAGAAAAAGGGGAACGAATCAGGATTTGTACGAAATGCATTTCCTCATGTCAGGCCATGATGATATATTCCTACCTTGACTGACTGATGACAAATGGGAAATCAGTAGAGAAATAATACAGACCTTCGGGGTCGTCTATTTGGCACTGCTCACCAAACCTATGCTGGCAGAACTGATATTCCTGGACATCCATTTTACGATTAAGAGTGTCAAAATCCTGCAATGAAAGAATGAGCATGGGTGTAATATTTTGATGTCAATAACAAGTGGGACATAGTTATTAGTTGCAAAAATGATATCTGTCAAAGCGTTATTTTCAAATTGTTGTTTGTTGTTTCTTGTATTCATTGATTTTATAGGCGGCCTCCACTATCGGCAAGTAGTGGCTTATGGGGTTGCCAATAGAGTTGCCAATAGATTTTCAAGTGATGACCGGCAAGTAGAGGCTAATAGAAAACCTATTGGTAACGCAATTGGTAATGAGCTGTTCCAGTGTGGCAAATAACAGCCAATAGTCGCCAATGAACGGCCAATGGCAAATTATTGGCCGAGAAAATCAAAACATTTTGATTCTTCGGCCAATGATGACATTTTGCGGCCAATGACTTGCCACTCATTTAAATGACTTGCAATTCATCTGGACCACCTCCTCCACTATTGCAAGTAGGAATGCGAATAGAGCAGCCAATAATTGGCCACTCTATTGGCATCACAAACTGGCCAGTACTTGCCGATAGTGGAAGCCGCCTATTGTTGGTACATCTCAATAATCATTTTCCGTTTGCAGTCAAACCAGTATCGTTGTATATATGATGTTACATTAATGTATACAATGGATGAATAATTCCACAAACAATTATTCAATCATATATACAATATGATCAATAGTTACTTGAGCTTAAATATAGACAATTTAAATAATTTTACCATTTAGTTTGACTGCCAAAGAGCCAAAATGATTTCTTTGCAGAATTTGGATACATCAATACAGTCAAACAAATACTTGTGAAGTATTTTTAGATTTCCGTAGTGTTCACACCATTGTAATCCTCTTTATCTCATCTTTTCAAATATGATCACACTTCACAATCCAAATTTGCGGCTTAAGATTCATTTCTCTGTATCACATCATAATATTATACTCATACATGTATGTGTATTTTATGGCTGTTCATTAATTAACGTTAGGACAGATATGTCTCTATGAATAGTGGGAGTCTCGCAAGGGGGGAAGGGGAGAACTCTCCTCCCATAGCTTACACTTGTCATTACAACCTTGGAGAATTAAGCGGTCCGGTCACTGTCAACAAAATGGTGTCGATGCAAAGACAATGTAACTGCTGGCGATGCACATCGATGAGAAGGGTTATCGGTGGTTGCATCGTCTTGGCATCGACAAGGAAAAAAAGCTCGGCAACTATAGAACTAGTTTTCATGCTTTTATATGTGGAATCTTATCGACTTCTCATCAACTTCTCATGGCCATGGCCATTAACTCTGTCACCCACTTATCGCTGGTATTCGCTGACTATTGCCAGAAGCGTAGTGATGAAAAATTGATGCAAAGACGATGCATTAAATTTCACAAAAATCTTATCGACTACCTCATTGCCAACGCATCGCCAATGAAGTGTTGACAGTGGCCAAACCGTTTTTAGCTGTCCGGCCACTGTTGCTGAAATCATTGGCAATGTGTTGGCGATGAGGTAGTTGATAAGATTTTTGTGAAAGTAATTGAATCGTCTTTGCATCGACTTGCCATCGCTCTGCCTTCGGCCTTCAGCCAGCGATGACAAGCGATGAGGGGGCAATGTAAAAATTGCATCGGTAAAGGTAGTGGCAAAGAGACACTGATGAGAAGTTGATGAGATTCCACATATAAAAGCATGAAAATTAGTTCTATAGTTGCCAAGCGTTTTTTCCTCATCGATGCCAAGACAATGCCACCACCGATAATCCTCCTCATAGACGTGCACCGCGGGCAATTCCATTGTGTTTGCATCGTCTTTGCATCCACACCATTTTGTCAACAGTGGCCAGACCAGCTTATGTAAACATCAACCACTCACCTTTCTAAGCTCCTCCCTGAGGCTGTTTATTGTGGATTCTAAACTGGCCAGGGAAGGTCCTTCTGGGGTATCTTTGTCTGCCATAGCTAGGATAGTAACACATGTTACCAGGAGGAAGAGTATATGTCTCTCCATCTCTCCTCTAGTAGACTATAAACGGTTGTTTGTATGAAGTGTAGTACAAATGCTATATACATGTATGGGTAATATACAGTAGGACACATTATACATACACCCATTCTAGAAAGTATTACAACTTGCCAATGACCCCAGCCCCTAGACAGATGAGAGGACATCACAACACACATATATCATGATCAAATAACATAATGAGGGCATTATATAAATAGACCCTCTTGTGTTAGACAGACATTTTATATTCCCTGCATACAACAATGCTTAAATCTTAAGGTTGGCAAAAATGGTCTGAGCCGGGTGCTTTTTCCCATAGAGACCAATGCTATTGTAAAGAATTGCATTCTTTTAGGCTGGTCTACCAACCCCATTAAGCCACTCTCCCTCCCCCATCCCCCCCCCCGGCTTGGACGCCACCCTTGGTCTGGTTCGGAGGGGGTAGGGGAGAATACTGGACACTGTTGTGTGTATGCTTGTTGTCCTGGCAACCTGCCCGATCTAACTATTGTTTCCAACGCTAATCTAATCAGTGGGATGGGGGAAAGGGAATAGAGGTGTGTGTGTGTGTTGGGGGGGGGGGTGAACCTGTTGTATGGGACTTGGGTAAGGGAAGGGAGGGGGGGGGACTGAGGTCAAGGATCATTTATCACATCACAATGACTGGTGCTAGCATGGAGGAGAGCTGGACAGTTGGTCCATGTGATGGAGGAATACCTCTCAGCCAATTAGAAGGGGACAATGCCAGGGAAAATTTCTAGGATTCCTTTGTCTGTAACAAATTAATTAGTATGTTCTTGTATAAATAAAGGCTGAGACCATGCCATAGACAGACCTTGGTGCCTGGCTAATTGACGACCAACCTCTGACAACTGCTTTACTTCATACAACACCAAACCTATGGGCAAATGCTCCTAGATTCTTACACTATGTTGTGGAAAATGAAACAAAAACATCAAAAATTCAAGAAGCACACAGTCCTCAGGTGAGGACTTTTCAGGGAATGTTCTCCCATGTGTCCCGCATTATATATCCATAAACCAGCTTCACATTATTTTACTCCAGGTTAGGCCTAAAATTTACATAAAGTTGGACGTAATCCTAATCTACAAATTATCTACAAATAACCTACTGTCATGACAAATGAAGAAAATCATTTATTTTGATGTGAGAAATCTTAAAGAATTTGTAGGTACAAATTTTAAGACCTTTATTCCCAGAAGTGATAAAATGAGGAGTAGGCTAGTCTGCTGTACAACGGCCCAAACTTATGGAATGGTTTACAAAATGATATTAGGAACTGTAAGGATAGCAAGGAATTCTCGTCAAAATTGTCTAATTTATATTGACCAAAAGTAGAGAAACGTATTGAGAATTGAATGTATTCTTTGTTGATTTTATCGGTCCTTCACGATTTTACAAATAAGGAAAAGCCCTTCTCAGTGCCATGGGCGATAATAAAGAACAAAAACATGTAAAGCAGCCTATGCTCGATCTGTACTGAGTTTTCTATGCAAAAGAATTGTAAGCTTAACAAGATCAACGATGTAGAAAGAACGGAAGAATTATAAATGATAAATTATTATAGGAATTTGTAGTATATATAGTACGAGTCATGATTGTGAGAAGTATGAGATATAGTCGTTGTAGAATTGATATGTAATGTGCGAGAGATAATAAGTAAATGATTAATTAGAAAATGATTGATTGAAATGATTAATTAAAAAAAGGCAACGAGATAAGACATTAATAGAGTTGACACATGTCTTTGTTAAACTATTGAATATGTATTGGCCTTTATATATTATTTGTAAGAAAAAATAAAAAAAAAAAAAAAATTCAGCAATTCCACGGTGCAATGAGATTTTGCCCCCAAATTGTGATTAACAAAAAAATTGGTATAAAGGGTCATTAATGTTGTCACACAGGTGGATGGAACCATCCAATTACAAAAAATGTCAAATTAATGGTAAATTGTAATCTACCCATTTAATCACTTTCCATGCTAGGGGTCCAAATGCTGTCCAATTGGTGGAATTGGAGATATGTGTATATGTGATGGATGACCCACCCCATTATCATAATCATCTCTGTTGATATAACTGTGACACATATAGAACTTGTCCCAGTTCTATTTGCCTGACGATCGTGGACAGGATTGTATTGGTCTCAGTGAACATTCTGTTTTTCTCTGGTCTTTGGAACTGTTGATGGTAAGTTGTATATCCATTCATGTGTTAGTCAGCGGATATGATGTGGAAACTTGATGTAAGTGATTATTCCTTATTATTTATTGTAGTTGTTGTTACATTTTTTTAAAGGTTTTTATTGCATACAATTTCGTGGACAGGTCCCGATATTCGCAACATTGTTGCCAGAAAGTGGATATCAGTGGGTCTAGGTGGGTGGTTTTCAAGCCCGACTGGACTGGAAGGTTGTTTTACAAACTAATAAGAAAACAGTACACCATTAAGTCAATGCCTAATTGGTGTCCCTTTTTGAAGAATATATTAATAAAGGATGGTATAACATAGCTAGAATAGTAGTTGTTTTTAGGCTTAGCTGTTTAGGCATATTAGGCATATTTACATTTTAACAATTTTCATCACTTTGATTCATCTTTGAAAACAGTATATGAAGTAGTAAAAGTACTATATATATGTTTTCCATATCAAAGGTAAAAACAATTTTGTTTTTAGAAATCAAGGCACATCAGACCAGTATGTCAATGGTAATTGGGAGTAATAAAGGTATGGGGTATCATCCCACATACAATTTTCCCTAACGATAGTAGTAAACCCTTTGACAGTTTCAAGTTTCTGGTATTCAGGTTCAAGGTTGTTCCAATAAAGGGGCAATTTGTGAAGTATTGAATTTCTGGTAAGGTTGATTCTGGGAATGGGGCATTTGAACAGAATAATTCCAGGCACACAAGTGCCACTTGCATCAGAAGTACTTAAATGTTTAATGTTTTAACGTTTTTATTGACAGCATTTCAACATTGCAGACATCTTCTCTGTATGACTGGATTTATCAGTATTCTGCTGCTATGTTTATACAAGAGTTTGAAGTAAAACAATCAAGAGAAAACTGCTGCTGGTTAGCAAAAATAAGTGAAGTCATAGCATGAAAAGATATATTTACATACACTTTTAGTAGAACTTGAGAACGATTCCCACTGAATCTTATGAATTTCTAGTGGTCCAGATTGTAGGGCCCAACAACACTAGAGCCCAAATGCTAGGGCTCTAGGGGTCCAGATGCCAGAATCCACCACAATTTGGATGCTAGGGCCCAGTTGAAAAAGAGATTTGTAACTTCTTACCATGAGGCTAACATATTTGTTTCTGGTTTTAAAGTTCAATAATTGTCAATAAATTGATGGTGAATAACCAACTTTTTGTACAGCAAGGTTTCTTTTCAAAATTTATTGACAAATTATGAAAAGACATTCAACTATATCGCCCATAGTTATTGATACATTACTTATAGATGTTACATATATATTATTATAAATATTATTTCTATATTCTGTTCAAATTCTGAAATATTCACAAACAGTAATCGATGGTGGGAAGTGGGGACACATACAGTTACTGATTTGATGTTTTTATTGAATTGAATATGGGTGGGCCCTAGTGACAGAATATAAGATAATTATGGGACATGGTGTTGTTTGGCCCACGCGCCATTGGGCCCCTGCATCTGTAGATTGTTTCATAATCTGTCAAGCCTGGGACAGTTATGTAAAATCAGCATATGAAAAATATAAATTTGTTTTGTAATAAAATCATTTCTGAGATGTATTTTTCTCTTGAAGGTCTAAGATGGAGATGCCGACAAATTTCACGGACGTTTTTGACTATGAGTTTGAAGAGTATGAAGCAGGAAATCCGTTACATCATCCCACGTTTTATGTCAACCTGTTGATATCAGTACTTGCCACTATCGGAGCTCTCATCCTTCTGCTGGTCATCCTCTGTAACAAACAGTGCCGACAGAACTATGTCAACTGGATCGTCATCAGTGCACTTGTGTACATTTTCATATTTAGTCTGATCTATAGTCCGCTTAACCTGAAACAACTTGTCAAAAATCAGATTTATTATTCATTATGTTACTTTTTGTTCTGTATACAGTGTTTCTTTGTAATTCCATTTTCTCTCGTGGCCATTGCACTTGACCAAGTTCTTGTAAAGTTTCTTAGGGACCGATACAATAGAAAGGTCACAGTTGCTGGATTCATCCTTGGCTTATGGGTAATGAGTATCATTGTGTCTGTGCTCATAGTTTCTGTTGGTTATAAGATAGAAATTCATGAAATGGGTGGTTTCAATCATGCTCCTGTTTGTATATCCACGGGAAACATCAGAGTTACAGCAATTTTGATGTTCGCCCTGCTTTACTTAGTGTCATTGATAACCATGATTGTCTTGTTTGCCATTTTACTGCCTTGCTGTTGTCCACGATCTTCTGCAGGAAAAACAGTAGAGGAGTCACAGGCCAAGGATTCAGCAATGTTGGTTGGTATAACTACGCTGGTGTTCTTCCTAATGACCATGCCCATGGAAATTATTAGTATGCTTCGTGTTGGTTATAAAGTCTATCTTGCACTTCAATTCATAAAAGATGCATTTCTTGCGGTACTGCCGTATCTGTGGATGGGGCTACTGCCTGATGTACGAGCTGTCTTATGTAAGTGTTCTCCCTGTTGTAAACAAGGTGATGATGGAGAGAAACTTAGACTTGTTGCTACAAATGAAAGCAAATGAAACATGCGTGTCCAAAAGGTGATGTGCATGTTTGCAGTGAAATATAAATGGGTCAGATTTTCCAAAAATGTAGAATTGGCAGCTCTACACATTTAGTTAATTCTGCTGAATTCTGCTGAAAAATGATGAATACTGGGTATATCTGAGTATATTTGGTGTCGCATAGATTAAAGTATCAGTTCTGTTATGTTAAACTGCATTTTAAAGTACATTTTTGTCTTAAATGTGGGTTATTTGAGAGGATTGGTGAAGGCGAATTGCACATTTTCTTGAAACCTGACCACTATGTCAGAATAAACGCTAGGGTAAATGGTGTGGACAGTCTTTCAATGCTCCAATGTAAATTGCAATGTGTAATAAAGGATATTACTACACTGA
Source organism: Sthenelais limicola (assembly GCA_942159475.1). Lineage (NCBI taxonomy): Eukaryota > Metazoa > Annelida > Polychaeta > Phyllodocida > Sigalionidae > Sthenelais > Sthenelais limicola. Next base: position 118,485,790 of record OW804098.1, read on the forward strand.
AATGTGTATCACCTGCCTTTTGTATGGTTGGGAATGTAGTAGTGGCTCTGCATTTTAATGCGAAAGAACTTACAAGTGGAATCTGACAATTCTTAATTTCTGCTTTATATTGTCAAATAATAACCTTTTGTTTTCACTTATTACTCAGCTGCTACTTCTTACATTTATGAAATAATTTTAGATTCTGAAAGTAGATCTTTCAGTAATGTAAATTCTGTAGTTCGCCATCAAACCAACATTTCATACCTGTGTCAATAGGCCACAAATCATTCACAATAATATTAGAATCACCAACATTATCATCAACAGGACGAGCTATACAGTGATTACACTTACAACCAACAGCAGGACCATTGTCCAAAAAGAGAGTCACCTTCAATACAGGCACTGAAACCGCTATTAGAAGCATCAGAGTAGGCCTACATAACATGGATAATAGATTAATCTTCACATGATACTTTACATCTACCGTTAAACATGTCATGTAAGGTGAGAAAGAATCCACCAAGAAAGGTATTCTTTGACCATATCCGATGTGTAGAAGATCGAAGGACACAATATAATCGTCTACAGAAGGTATGACTACCATAATCTAAGGTAGCACAATGGGCTAGGTAACCTGTTAACCTTTCACACCAGCTACATCAGCTACATTTGAACATGACTTCTTGCAGATCGGCAGCCCTTTTGACATCATAGGCTGCCAAATGTAAATGGAGCTCTTCCAATCAATGATTACACCTAAATATGTTGGAGTCCTGGAAGGAACCAACACTTTCCCCAAATTAATATGGAAACCAAGATAACGCAAGGAAGAAATTAAGAGAAGTTGAGTAGGGGAGGGGGGAATAGGTAGCGGACAAAGAGGGGAAACGGAGGGGCAGGGGTGAGGGATTATTGTCAAGGCTTAAGCCAAAGGAGGATAAAAGGGGAGGGAGAGGCAAGAGGAACACTGATCATCACCCAGTGGTAAAGTATATAAGATCTCAGCTTTGGAGAAATGTAATCAATCTCTACTCCAGCTAGTCAACTGTTGGTTCTTAATCTCTCTGCTTATACAAATCTACAATAGCGTTTGTAATGTGTTATAAAATATTCAGAGTCTTAATTTAGAGTCTTAATTCCCCCCAAAAGGATTTTGAGATACCATCATATCAAAATAGATGGGACCAAGTTAGGAAATCCAGGAAGTGTGCAGACCTATGAGTTCTGCATTCGCATATTACAGAAATATATTGCAGATGCAATATATAATTTTATCATTAATTTGAATCATTAAAATGGCTGCGGCGAACACAGGGACCTTCAAAATGTATTTCCCCATTCTCCTTAATCACCATGAGGTGAATGAGGTGATTAAAGTAAACCTCAAATGTGATGGATCAATGTAAGTTTTTATATATTCCCCTATAGCCAAGTGGTTAATAGCCTGCACACACATATTCACACCGATTTTCACCCCGATTGCCCCTCGATTTTGGGCTCCCAATGAATCCTAAGATTTCATTTCCAATCCTAGTTTATGTTATTTCAAAAACATGAACCAGGATTAGAAATGAGATCATAGGATTCATCAGGAGACCTAAATCGTTGGGCAATCAGGAGGTAAATCGGCTATGTGTGTGCAGGGTCTGAAGCTTTGGTCTTAAGCTTTAGACTTCCCAGCAGGATTGTGAGGTCTAGCCCCAGAACAGACAGCCTTTTTACATTTTCAAGTTTCAAGTTTCATTTTCGAGTCATTCTATTTTTTAATTTAAATAATATCTTCACATCTGGGACTCAGTTTTGTTCACAACTTTAGCTTTTGATGTCATTCACAAGCTTGTGTTTATTTTTCGGGAAAAAGTTTTTTTGCACAGGCCACAATACGTCTAGGAAGTGCTTCTATATATTTAAAAATTATGTTTGAAAAAAAATAGGAATATTTCCGGAGGGACAATCACTAGTAAGTAAATTAACCTCAGCAACGCATCTGAACATCTCCAATACTGTCTAGTGCCTTTTTTTTTATTACAAATAAGGCCAAACATTTACAATACATCATTACAAAAAGATGCGTACCACGATGTGGATATATTGGTATACATGGTATACATGCATTTATGTAACAAATAGTGATGAACACCCCAGGAATGATAACATTACCACATTTGAAAAACAAATTAATATCATTTCATGTGACTTTAGACTCATATTCAGTGACACCACTTATACTTGATTGGGTATAATATCAATACCAGCATGATGTATGGAAATAAGTGCCAGAAATAATAGCAGTTGTAGTCAGGAGGTTATTACCATTGAGATCGAGAACATTATCACTATTATATATCTATGTATGAGATGGGTACAACCACTGACATATGTATATTGAAATGTGATGTTTCAAGAGAAGTTAGTCTAAAGTTGGAAAATACAATAATATTTCATATTGGTTTTTTTAAATATTCCATTTGTAGGAATGTTATGAGTCCCCGGGTGTTTTTTAGTCTGAAAACAAATTTGAATTTCTGTATATCAATATCATTGTATTGGCTCAAACCCTATTATTGACACAACTGCCCTAATTATTCTCTGTTCTTTTTTCAATCATTATTTGAGAAATCTAACTCACAGATATCCATTTTTAGAGGCAAATCATTTAATTATACCTAGCATAATCATTAAGCCATTACTAAAGCTATTTATTGAGTGGTTCTTTATCACTGCAATTCTAAGTCTACGGAGGTTTATTTCCGGTTCACACATCGGTACAACTATACACCTATTTTACACACCCAATAGTTAGTAGTATACTACCCCATGAGTGGAAGAGCAGCTGGGGGACCTGAACTAAGCAGTCATGTACAATTGTTTATATTATTCAGACTCAATAATGGTTTACCCAAATTACACGTTTGTATGGACAGACCCATTATCCATAATGCTATGTTGCACACTCTCATTATCCATATATTCCCATACTCCACCCTACCCAGTCAGTAGCCAGTGCATCACTAGGTCCCCGTTCGCCAGGTTTGTGTATACATATCTATATCATATAAATTGAATTTTATGAGTTATATTTTATCCGTAATAACTTGATTATATAATCACTAAAGGCTCACAATGTTTGAGATATACAATCTGAATTAGTATTTTATTGACACAAATTATTTTTGTTGGTAATTACTTCATAACATAATCAGTAAAGCTTGTTATGTTTGATATATGAAATCTGAATTTAAGTGTCAAAAACTAATTTCTACTTGTAATCACTTCAGCGGTCGGTGATCTCTGAGAAAGGTGGCAGGAATGTATGATGACTTTGGTGAATGAAGATTTTTTAACTAAATTAATCTTTATTCATTACCAATACATTAGACAAACAGTTATAACTTCTAACTTCGTAACATGGAACTCATGACTCAGGAACATATATTGAAGGAATAATAACTGACCCCCAACATCGAGGGGCTACTGCTGCACTCTTTGGTGCATAATCTTCAGGTATTGATGTAGGTTTATAATTGGGACATGACAAGCTTGAAGAACTGAATGAGTCCCAAAGGAACAAGTTCCCTTTTTCAACTCATTGAGACCTGATTATAAACTATACAGAGTGTCATTTAGTATTCATTACATATGTATTTCGTGATTTATTTATTATTTACCTGATTGATAGTGTTGAAAACAACACTAATAGTGAAGAATCATAGAAAAAGCTCAAAATTGACAAGCCAGCCCTACAAAGCAAGCACTAAGAGTGTTATGTTGTAAAACCAATCAAATTGCGCATTTAGGCCATGTGTTACCATGAGAAGCATAACAACGATTACAAAAACCTGAACACACCCCAAAATTGCACTGTAATAATTGATCTAGTATGTAGTAAGTGTATCATATTGTTCTTAAATTGGAAATGACGTCTTTGACAAACACTTAATCTTGTTATGAATTATCTACTGACGATTTATACAATTCTTGTTGGCCAAAAACAACCAATTTATTAATTATTTTTGCTTACTTATTTTGTTACAAATTTGATTTTCATTTAGGTATCAAGCTACATATCTCAATTGTGAAAATGTTTTAGGTTTGAGAACAGCTGATCGCATGACCATGATGGTAGTCTTCCCCCAAACCCTAAGCTGCCAGAGGGGATTAGCCAAATAAATCATTGCACTTCTTAATGATATTAATGGATGTATTAATTGAAACATTCTAAATATAATTGTGACAGTCTCTGTGATTTACAGTCTTCGCTGCCAGGGCAGTAAGACTGAAAATTGCAGAGACACATTAAATACACTCCTAGGGATAACCTCAAAAATGCATTTGGACTTATTCAATACTGTCTAGTAATTTGGTATATGTTCTTTCATGGACTAATAGTGCTAAACACCCCAGTGAAGATAATTTCTTTCCTTTCATTTCATTTCAGATTATATCCTTGTTTCCTTTTTTTAACACCGAAAGCAAATTTGAGGCAGCAGAGAGATTGTTGTAAGTAGGGACAACATCTAGCAGTTGTATCTCAGGAAGTTGATAAAACAGAACATACAAACTAAACTATATGCATTCCTGTGTGGTCTTGCTCCTCATGTTGAGATTTAAATCTCATATCATAATAATTGATACATACTTTATAATTACAATTATTTCTATAGTTCAATTCAATATGGCTAAAGATAATGATATTTATTTAAGCAACACTTACTATTGTAGAATCAATGACTAACATTGTGGGGCTGCTGGTGCACTGTAAAGTATATAAATCTGAGGTGATCCCTTAGAAGTCTGCCACAGGTGGTGTTAGCCTCAAAACTGTTCAAGGCAGTGATTAAAATGTTACTTTATTATGACAAGCAGTTGTTGTGTTAAAATGCCATTGTATAAAAATAAATAAACTATTTACTTTTAAGCTAACATTCAACCAGTGTTGATGTGTTAGTCTTTACAGCCTCATCTTACAGAGTAGATCTTCCAAACTTAGTGATATATCAATGGTGGAGAATTATCTGGTCTAAGTACCAAACTAGTGCATAGGGAGCGAGCTAAACCTTGTTAATTTATATCACTGTATGTAGGAGAAAAATGTAAGTAACGATATATGCTGTGTGGAGGTAGGACAGACTAACCGTAGCATCCACATGGGTAGATGAGTGACTCATAGACTGATATGGTGAACTCCAGGAGCTGGCTGATGGGTTGCCATGGTAATGGAGCTGCTCCTGGGTCGGACAGGAGATCAGTAGGAGTCACTACAAAGGAGTTCAATAAGCCTCACCTTTATAGTGAAAAAGGCAGATATGCCTACAGTTGCCTCGGTGAGCAATATATTTGTTACAATGATAGCTCAGAGATAGTTCTTATGGTCACGAATCAGGAGAGTGTAAACTGAATGCCTGTGAGTGAAAAACCTTGACAAGAATAATGATGGGAAAATGTCTTATTTCTAGGAGGGAACAGGAAAATTATGATCAAGAATATATCAGGCAGAAGTACTAACTCATTCACAGGTGGATGTTTGTAGAGGAGCAGGAATAGAAACACAAATAATAGACAGACATACTCTACCACAAGTTAGTTTTTCTTTTAACTGTCACTTGTAAAAAACAGTGTATTAGACACCCAATTAAATATTTGAGATTTGAACAGCAAGGCAAGGCAACTTGGGAACCCTTGTCCTTTTTTGTAGGGTCCTGGTTTTGTGGTATTTCTGTGTACAAGCTACCTGTATGTACCAGACAATCTTTATCAAATACCTGTATCACCAGCAGTGCCTCACTGCGGGCAACACAAGGCTACACTGGCATCAGCTGGGCCCTGTAACACTTGACACTAGCATGCTACATGGTAGACCCACTCCAAAGTTGCAATTGTAAGTGAGTGACTTGTGTGGAAAGCACCTTTATTTGTAGGAGCTTCAAACTCCTTGCTTCCCAAACTTGAAAACAGCACCATTCCACTGAGCTAAAAAGAGAGGCTGGATGATCAGGACTTTTTTACTTTTCAACGTGTGCTGGCAATAGATCTTGTTAGGTTAATCAGAATAAATCAGTCAGATAGTGGAGTTCTGTAATAGAAGTGTGAACAAATGTACAAAATATAACATTGAGCATGCACTTGTATACCAGAACATTTATAATGGAATTTTGGGTAAAGAAAGGAAAGAGAGTGATTTCTGTGGCCATAAAACAAATCAAATTAGGGTAACCTCACAGAAGAGTCTTGAGGAACAAACTAATGGCTCTTTCTTTCTGTCCCTATAGATGTCTCTAACCTCTAATCAATAGATTTTAAATTGATACTGAAGATATAAATCTCAGTAATTAAATAAATGGTTAATTAAACATATGGTTAGTTAAAAACATGGTGAATTAAAGGTATGGCTAATAGAATTAATTGATTAATATGCAAATGCAATATCTGGGTAAAGTGTTTGTATTAGTATGTTCAGAACTGTATTAAATAGCTATCATTTAATAGTTAGATGCATGTAGTATATATTGAATTTTAATCATAATGTAATTTGTTGAGGTTAAAAGTTCATGAAATTTGATTTTCATTTTAGAAATTTCTAGTACACCATGGATGAAGCAGTGATGAATAAGTGAAATTCTGATGACAGTGCATCTTATGACTCAGTACTTTTTGGGATGCATGTGACAACTATGATCCTCAGTACCATTGGTACCGTCATTCTTCTGCTGGTCATTTTCTGTAACAAGGAACGTCGCCAGAACTACACAAACTGGATTGTGCTCAGTGCGCTTGTGTACTTGTTCCTTATGAATGTAACCTTGGGACCAGTAGTGGCAAGGTATCTTTATGTACATCGTATAACATATTCATCATGCTATTTTACCCTCTTCATGAACCGTTTACCCTTAATACCATTCTCTATTGTTGCAATTGCACTTGACCAGGTCCTTGTAAAATTACATGGTGACCGCTATGCAAGAAAAATAGCAGTTATTGGATTCATTGTAGCTTCTTGGGTACTGAGTATTGTTTTTACATTGTTAATACAACTGTTTGGTTATCGGACTGGTGTATATACAACAGAGGATAGATATCAAATTTGTTATGAGCAAGATCATGGTACACATGTTCCTTATTTGACATTCTTCTTACTATATGTACCTCTGGTAGTCACCATGTTTGTTCTTGCATGTATCTTGATGCCTTGTTGCTGTAAACAGATAAGCAGTGGGAAACCTGGAGAGGAAGGCAATGTTAAAAATGCTGCCATCTTGGTTGGGGTGACTGTTTTATTTTATATTGTAATGACAGCTCCTATGGAAAAACTTGCATTACTTGGATCAATATTTCAACAACTTTGGCAATCTAAACATATTGTTCACATATACCTGACCGCCATGTTTTTCAGGAATGGTTTTCAGGCAGTGCTTCCATTTCTGTGGATGGTACTACTACCTGATGTACGAGCTGTTTTATGTAAAGCTTGTTGTAAACAAGGCAGTGATGAAGAGAAAGTTAGACTTGTTGCCAATCAGGAAAACAAATGAGGTCTGCATTTGTGTCTATGAATAGGTGAGCAACTGGCAGATTTTTAATGACCATTTGCATTTGCTAGTTTCCTTGTCATTACTATTATCAGGGAGATATATATATAGAGAGAGTGGAATCCAGGTTCCATGCATGGCACCCCAATAATAGTTAAGAATAATGTCACTACTTGTGGTGCTTCTGGTGCTGTAAGATTTAGCCAACTCCAAAAATTGTATTCAGTTAATCAGGTCCACCCATCCCCGTCCCCACCCCCATCTAAAATAGCGATAACACAACCCTGACAATCATGGTTCTATACGATCAGCCTGTGGCTTCCACACACTCTACATATACCTCCCTGCTTTTCTAGTAATAATATTTAAACCTGACTACTCAATCCTTGGAAAAGATTTTTTCACTTACTGTGTTCAGGTGTCCTGAGTTTGCCAACAGCCAAAAGCTTCAAGAGGTAGCCTTCTTGTTACCTATGTCTCCATAATTATGTGTTTCTAAGATTTAGACATTTGTTGTTGTTGCAATAAGTGTATGATTATACTTATCTGTGGGGTCATCTGTGATAAGGATATTCATTATTGTTGTATGCTTGAACTTATACTGAAAAGCTAGTCATAGATCACAAATGTGAACCAACTTATTACACTAAGACACTCAATTCATTAGTTGCATCATTGTAACCACAATCCTCACTCCTTTCTTTATATATAACCTGCATGGTTGCTCCCAAAGTGGTGCCTCCTAAATATTTGTGACAGCACTATAGCATCATGGTAACAACCAGTTTTACTTCTCTCTAAAAGTAACCTACTTGGGATCTTGTCTAGTTGTAACTTATTACTTGGATATAGCCACTGTATAGCACCAACGTTGTGCCTCCTAAATATTTGTGACAGGACCCTCGAAATGTGTAGGACCCTAGAAATATGTTTCCATGATCCATAAACTTTGTGTTAATGCTGTTAGATCATATGCCAATAAATAAGGCGTAGAATCAAGTACAGAATATTTGGCCAGAGAAACTCATTAGAAACTGGTAGATTTCCTAATGAGCATGGGCAATTGGTATTGTTTCCATGCCATTATTATTCAATTATTATTACATAACTGTCTGATGAAGCCACACCCCTTGGTGAAACGCATAAGAGTTACAAAAACAATAAATATGCTACAATGAATTTTCAGTAAGGTGTTTTTTAATTGAGTTGATTTATTCCTTTCATCTCTAATTATTATATAAAATTGACTATTCCATTCTTGGAACGAGGTCCTTCCATTCACTGTCACCTTTCCAGGGCTTGTCACCAGCCAAAAGCTTTATTAAGTGCCCATCTTGTTACCTAGCAGGTAGGACGTTTTGTCTACATAATCATGTGATTCTGGGAATAATTCCTCTAATATCTAGACATTAATGCTACATGTAAAGTCAATTTTCATATTATTTATTTGGAAATTCAATTAATGATTTTTTTCTCATGTTTGGAGTCATCTGTTATGAGGATTCATATATCTCATACAGAAAATCTTGAAAGTTCACAAATGAAAACCAATGTCAATTCACTGGTTGCATCATAGGAACCACCAGCTTTACTTGAATGAACTATATGAACCAATGAATGAACTATATGTGGATAAAAGCTTTTGAAAAATATTACTTTTGCAATGTAGTTCTCTGTTTCAAATCTCATCATCATCAGATGGCCTAAACAGAACATATTTTGCTCATAAATAAATATAAGCAAAGTAATATAATATATCAGGAGTTAAAAGTGCGTTTTTGGTATGAAACCACACCCATATATTCATTGAAATACAACTGGCATATATACAGAATCAACTGCACTATAAGGAAACCACAGTAAATTATGGAACCAATAACATAGGAATGCCCCATCTACTAACACATGTAAAGTTTACGGTTATGAACTGGTATATGAAACCAAATCAATAGTCAACAGAATATAACCATGCTGAGATATATCAACATAGAGTATGTATTTCTTTCTCTAACGGAGGCATGGGTAGTGTGCACTCCAGCTCAAGGTGTGATAATAACAACCAATATGCTGATAATGACACCAGGGAAGTCTGGTGTAGGGACATAAACAATCACAATAAGAACAATTGCTCTCATAATGATAATCATGTGGAATCCGGTGTAAAGTTCATGCATTTCTGCTCTTTCTGTGATGGGGTGGAGAATCCTGCCAACACCCTTTTTCAAGTGTATCAGGAGGCAAAACTCCGGAAATGTGAATAAACAAGGTCATAACAATGTTAACTCAAGTCATTCCAGCTCACAGGCAGGCGATAACCTCAGCCAGAACCAGACGGGGACAAAAAACTAGGAGCAGACCGGGTTGTCGCAGATACCCCCCAGTTCTCACCTATCCAGGGCACAAGGAAGGATACAGTGACCAATCATATCAACACCTAAACATGTAACAAAGGTAACGAGTATGAATTCAACAGTACTTTAAAAAATTCCCTACTACTTTGTAAACAGGATAACAATGACAATATTGACAACATTGGTCCATACGCTATTATGCCACATTGTATACTCCATTGGCCCCAAGTAGTCTCTCTCTGGAACTCCACTCAGAAGAAAATATATTGTTGTGTGAAAAGCTCTGGTCTACCTAACGTTCTATCAGCAATTTTGACTCCCCAGCAATCTGAATATGGGCGCATCGAATAAATATCTGCCACTATTACTAGGTGGGTGGCAAACCTTAGCTTGTATCAAATTTGGTTCTCCCATAAGCTACACTGGGTCTTTTTGCCATCTAGACGGGGAGTCACCAAATCACCCTAGCTCTAAACAAAAAGAAAAGACCCTGACAAAAGGCGAGTAATTATAGATATGACTTTCCCGAAGAATTATCGATAAACAACGAGGTCAGGAAAAACTCTATATGTGATGTGTTTCAGGAAAATAAGTCAAGTCGCAAAAAATAGATTTTGAGTTACCATTATATTTGAAACGATGAGATCAAGCCGATTCCAATGATAGTAAACAGTCCAATAATCTAATAAGTATTATTTTCTAGATTTAAATTTGATATTTTCGTTTTTGAAAAAAGATTTCCAATACTTCTGGGGGTCAATAAACAGTAAAGTAACTAAATGTAGTCCATATGAGGACCGTTAAGACGAAAGGATATATTATATTGATTGTCCTGAAATTTGAGACATCAATTGATATAGCTATAAGTTATAAACTCTTCAAAAATCAGAACATTCTAATGATGTGATCTTGTGAAAAAACACTTTAAAAAATATTAATTTTGCGACTTATGACTAATTTGCCTAAAACACGTCACATATGGGGACACATACAGGAACACTGTCTCCCCACAGTTGATGACTTTGCCAATGATTATGCGTATATGAGTATAATTGATATCAGCAGGGCATATAGGAATTTTATCAGTGACCCACTTGATTGGCCATTATTGTGTTTTAAATGGAAGGAAGTATATAATTGCAATATCAAAATGATCTTTGGCAGTAGGGCCAGCTCTTTTCACATGCAGACACTAACAAATCATATCGCTTCTATATTAAGATTGAAAGGTGTTAAATGTGAGATTTACTTGGACGACATCGCAATTCTTTCACCATATTAGAAGAGTATAAAATAACATAACATCATAACATCTTTTAAAATCCCTCACTTCCCACCATAACATCATACCATTTTTGGGCATTTCATTTTATTTTTGCATATATATATAATATGCGTGGTTCATCACGTCGCGCTTCTTAGCGGCAGAAGCACAGCGCTGCCTTGCACGTTTTGAGAGTTTTCAGACATTGTTTGGATAATTTGTCAAGAAAAACGGTACTAACAAGGTAAATCTAACAAATAAATTGATAAATATGTATGTAATAAATATCTAATGACCCTCTGTTCAGTTTCAAATCGATCTCGACGTTGGGTAAAATCCCCCTCCACCCCTTTGGGGTGTCGCCCGATTTGACCCTCTGTCTCGATCGATTTTAAACTTCCATCGGGTCATTAGATATATTAATGGCATTTTGCAGTTTGCAAGAGGCTTTCCTTCAGATTGAAGGGACTCTCTCAACTCAATCTGTGTGATAGGTAGCAAGCGAGACGGAGGGGGGAGGGGGAAAAGAGGGAAAGGGGAGGGACAGGGGCAATTGATTCTGGTCAAGGCTAAAGAGAGAGGAAGGAGGAGGGGGGAAGGGGCAAGAGGAACGAAAACTGTTGCTCCTATGTATTCAAAAATTATGACTTTTGAAAATAATCAACAATATTTCTGGATGGAAATTTCTAGTGGGTTAATCAAATACACTCCTAGGGAAAACCTCAGAAACACATCTAGACATATTTGATACTGTCTAGTGATTTGGTATATATCTCATTGTCTGGGAGACCACTTATATACTTGATTGGATGTAATATCAATACCAGCATGATGTTTGAAATTAAATGCCTAACATGATAGCAGTTTTACTCAGGAGGTTATTATCATCGAGAAATAGTAGAACAATATGTTATTATAGGTATGAGATGGGTACAACCACTGACAAATGTATATTGAAATGTGATGTTACAAGAGAAGTTAGTCTAAAGTCAGGAGAAACAAAAATACTTTAGTATTGTTTTCTTGAAATAATCAATTTCTATGAATCTTATTAGTCTTTGGCTGTTTTTTTAGTCAGGAAACAAATTTGAAATTCTATCATTGGCTTCAAACCCTACTTCGGACACAATTTCTCCTGGAGATTTATAATGTGATTACCATTGTGTTTATAAAGACTTTTATTCACATGCTGACATATAATAAATGAATGTACATGAATAGGAAACTAATCCTCTGAAGCCAGGTCCTCCTGGATAGTCCTATAGAAATGAAATGTTTAGAACTTATAGTCTTTCCGAAAGTTGTATTGTTTTTGTAAATTGTCCGTCACATGGTAAAATACTCGGTGTATTACCAGTATGGTCATTCTTGTAGTGGTAGCACTATGCAAGATCGTATTGTCCGTAATGTTCATATTAAACTATTCAACTCGATACTTATAATGCTATTGTTTTGATAGGTTCATTTATCCATCATTATTTAATCTATTAACATAATTTATACAATAAATATAAGATGGAGATGGCAAGTTCCAGTGATGTTAAACAGCAAATAAAATATGATAGATAATGTCACATATTGGTATATTAATGAGACTCAATAATGGTTTACCCCAACTGTACATTTATATGGACTGACCCATTATCCATAATGCTATGTGGCACACTGTCATTATCCATGTATTTCCATACTCCACTCTACCCAGACAATAGCCAGCACAACACTAGGTCCCCGCTCACCAGGTTTGTGTAGACATATTCATGTCATGAGAATTGAATTTCATTAATTATGTTTTATCTGTAATAACTGGATTATATAATCACTTAAGGCTTGCAATGTATGAGATATAATATCTGAATTTTATTTTATTCTCATGAATTCATTTTTATTGGTATTTGCTTCAGTAATATAATAGAATCAGTTAAAGTTTGCAATGATTTATGAAATCTGTATTTAATTGAAAAACAAAATACTTTCTATTGGAAATTAGTTTTGCTTACTCACTACTTTACTTACTTACTTTGGTGGATAGATTACAGTGGCAAATCTAATGGCTCATTACCAATAATTGACTCAAGAATTCAGATGCTGGTGGTATTGCACACTTATTCTAACTATATTCCAACATAAGATATCATTTTTATGTTCATTAACTTGTTAAATTTATTTAGGATACAATGCATTTCTACCGGAAATGAAATCTTTCCTTTCATTTCATTTCAGATTATTTCCTTCTAACAACAAAAGTAAACTTCAGGCAGTGGAGAGATCATAAGTAGGGACATCAAGAAATTGTGTCTCAAAAAGTTGTATAAAATGTAGCGAACAAATTAAAATATATATATGCATCCTGTCAGGTGCTCCTTCTCATATTGAGGTGCAAATATCATATCATAATAACTGGTACAGATTAAAGTTAGGGTCCTTTATCTTGTAAAATTAAGTTAAATTCGGTTGAATTCAATATGGCTGCAGAATATGATATTTATAGAAGCAACACTTATTATTGTAGAATTAGTTAGTATATAATCCTGAGGGGATCCAAAAGGAGTTAGCTCCCACAGGGGAGGATGAGCAACTCATAGACTGATATGGTGAGCACCAAGAGCTGGCTGATGGGTAACCATGACAATGGTGCTGCTCCTGGGTCAGACAGGAGTCTAATGAACAGAATCACTACTGAGGTGTAGGAGAGTCCAATAAAAATACCTTACCTTTAGAGTGAAAAAGGCAGGTATGCATACAGTTGCCTTGGTGAGCAATATGTTTGTTACGATGATAGTGCAGACCTATTTCTTATGGTCAGCAGTTAATAGGGAGTAAACTGAATGCCTGTGAGTGAAAAACCTTCACAAGAATGAAGATGGGAAATGTCTTGTTTCCAGAAAGCAATAAGAAAATTATGGTCAAGATCATATCAGGCAGAACTACCAACTCATTCACAGGTGGATGCTTGTAGAGGGGTGATAATAGAAAAACAAGTGATAGAAAGAAATACTCTACCACAATAATCTCCAAGTTAGTTTTTCTTTTAACAGTCCCTTGTAAATAACAAGTTAATTAGTTTGGGAAAATGTGGTAACTTTTCATATTATACTATATTAAAAAATAATAAACTGTAGATATAGAAAATAGTGCACAAATACATCTAAACTCATGATGACAAGGAAATAGTTCTTTTTAGAAATTGAGCCACTAGGTAGCATGTGTGCTGACACCTGCTTAGGATTTGAACAGCAAGGCACCTAGGTGCATATTCAATGGGCACCCTTGTCTTTTTTATAGTGACCCTGTTTGTTATATTTCTGTGTACAAGCTACATGTCCTTACCAGACAATATTCATCAAATACCTGTATCGCCAGCAGTGGCCAACTGCAGGCAACACAAGGCTATCCTGGCATCAGCTAGGCCCTGTTACACTTGACACCAGCAAGCTCCATGGTAGACCCATGTATGGAAAGCACCCTGGTTTTGCAGTAGCTTCAAACTTCTTACTTCCCAAACTTGAAAACTGAACCCTGCCACTGAACTATAGAGAGAAGCTGTTTGATCGGGACTTATTTACTGTTCAACTTGGGCTGAGATCTTTAATCAAAATCAGGTTATTCAGAATCAATGAGTACAATTTTGTAGTACTAATATGGAACTGTGACAATATGTACAAAATATATTATATTGAGCATGCACATGTATACCGGAACATTTAAAATGTAAAAAAGGGTAAAGAAAGAGGAATGAGATTGATTAGTGTGGCCATGAAACAATTTCCTTTAGGGTAACATCACCAAACAGTTTTGAGGAACAAACTTATGGATGTCCCTTCTGATATAGTTTCTATAGAGGTCTCTAACCTGGAATGGATAGATTTTAAAGTGATACTGAAGATAAATATCAGTAATTAAATATATCGTTAATTAAAGATATGGTTAATTAAAGACATGAAAGGCATGGTTTATGGAATTTATTGAATATACAAGTGCAAACTCTGGGTAAAGCATTTATATAAGTATGTTCAGAATCATTTAATATTTAGATACAGGCAACATAGATTGAATTTTATTATTATAATTTTTCTAAAAAGTTCATGAAATTTGATTTTCGTTTTTTTAGAAATTAATGGTAAGACATGGATGAAGCAATGATGAATGAGCGGAATACTGATGACAGTGGGCCTGATGACTCAGTATATTTTGGGATGCATGTGACAACTACAATCCTCAGTACCATTGGTACCGTCATTCTTCTGCTGGTCATTTTCTGTAACAAGGAGCGTCGCCAGAACTACACAAATTGGATCGTGCTCAGTGCGCTTGTGTACTTGTTCCTTATGAATGTAACCTTGGGACCAGTAGTGGCAAGGTATCTTTATGTACATCGTATAACATATTCATCATGCTATTTTACCCTCTTCATGAACAATTTTCCCTTAATACCATTATCTATTGTTGCAATTGCACTTGACAAGGTCCTTGTAAAACTACATGGTGCGCGTTACTCAAGAAAGAAAGCAGTTATTGGATTCATTGTAGCTTCTTGGGTACTGAGTATTGTTATTTCATTGTTCATCCAACAGTTTGGTTATCAGACCCATGTATTTACAGCCCAAAGTGGATATCAACATTGTTATGTCCAGCCTCACGGTAAACATGTTGCTTATTTGATATTCTTCTTACTATATTTACCTCTGGAAGTCACCATGTTTGTTCTTGCATGTATTTTGATGCCTTGTTGCTGTAAACAGACAAGCAGTGGGAAACCCAAAGAGGAAGGCAATGTTAAAAATGCTGCCATCTTGGTTGGGGTGACTGTTTTATTTTATATTGTAATGACAACTCCTGTGGAAAAACTTGGATTACTTGGATGGATATTTTACGGACTTTGGCAATCTAAACATATTGTTCACATCTACATGACCACCCTGTTTTTGAGGCAAGGTTTTCAGGCAGTGCTTCCATTTCTGTGGATGGTGCTACTGCCTGATGTACGAGTTGCTTTATGTAAAGCTTGTTGTAAACACGGCAGTGATGAAGAGAAAGTTAGACTTGTTGCCAATCAGGAAAACAAATGAGGTCTGAGTTTGTGTCTATGATTTAATGAGCAGCCTGCAGACTTTTTAATGATCATTGGCATTTGGTATTATTTCCTTGTTAATACTATTCTAGTAATATTGTGTAAACCTGGCTACTCCATCCTTGGAAAAGGTTTTTTCACTCACTGTTGTCAGTTTTCTGGGGCTTGCCAACAGCCAAAAGCTTTATTAGGTAGCCATTTTGTTGGCTGGATGGTAGAACCTATGTCTCGATAATCCTGTGATTCTAAGATCTAGACATTTCTTGTTAATAAGTGTATAAGTATACTTATCCTCTTTGGAGTCACCTGTCATAGGGATATTCATTGTTGTTGTAATGCTTGAACTCATACTGAAAAGCTTGTCATAGATCACAAATATGAACCAATTCATTACACTAAGAAACTCTCAATTCATATAGATGCATCATTGTAACCATCATCTTCACTCCTTTCTTCATATAACCTGCATGGTCACTCCCAAAGTGGCGCTTCCTAAATTGTGACAGCACTATAGCATCATTGTAACAACCCGCTTTACTTCTACCTGTAAATAACCTACAGGGGATCTTGCCCAGTTGTAACTTATTACTTTGGTATAGCCACTGTATAACACCAATGATGTGCCTCCAAAATATTTGTCACAGGACCCTTGAAATGTGTTTCCATGGTCAATGAACTTTGTGTTATGGCTGTCAGATCATATGCCAGTAAATGAGATGTAGAATTAAATACAGAATATTTAGCATGAGCTATTGTTATTGTATGAATGTCATTACTATTTTATTTTTATATACAATTGACTACTCCATCATTGAAAAGAGGCCTTCCATTCACTGTTGTCACCACCAAATATGGGATTAATTTCTCGAGGTTTGGTGTCTGAGGAATTTGTTCTCAAAAACTCCTCAGACACCAAACCAAGGGAACTAATCCCTTTAGTAGCTAATTTTTGGATTCAATTCTACTGTTTAAACACATATTAACAATTAGCCGTTCTTTGGATTCTGAGGGTTTGGTGGATAGTTGTAAACGGCCAGTGTCACCCCATGCAGGGCCGTTTATATACTGGCCGATTATAGGTGGGCCGATTATAGGTTCTTTCGAATGGAAGGAGGGGTGCACTAAATAGACTACCATACACAATGCGATGCCAAGTGCACATCTTTTCCGGTCTGCCTTGCTCACTCAGGACTTTCAAATGAAATCCTCCATGCGCTATATAGACTACAGTCTCGCTAGAAAAAAACTTTGCTATCGGGGTAAAACAATATTAAAATCATTTCTACCGATTCAGATTTTTTATTTATTTCTTTATTAAGTTGCTAGACACACTAACCCAGCCAAATACGCCAAGGTCAAGGTCGCCATAATGTGGGCGCACATCATTAGAGCCCCAGACACTTGGGCCTTCGGACAGTAATACCCAAGCAGCGGGAGCTACTAGTACTGTGGGCCGTACCGTCTGATTTTGGGGTGCTAGTGTCCGGGCTCCGTTGGTTGCATGCAAAAAGTGGAAAGTTTGTTTGTTTATGGAACAGAGAGTGCGGCTGACGTAACCAACATTGTGAAGTTATAATTACATGTACATATGTGATATTGGTTTGACAGAGGTAAAATAAACTAAATATTAGAATGTAATGGTCTGAATTGTGTAAAACATGATGATTTGGAAGTTATAAAGGCAGCGTTTTGACTCTGTCCTTTCCGTGTTAGAAGTAAAATAGTAACCAAAGTCAACACGTTAGGGCCTAGCCTACTAGTAGCTCCCGCTGCTTGGATGCTACATTCCATAGGCCCAAGTGTCCGGGGCTCTAATGTCGCGCGCCCACATTATGGCGACCTTGACCCGAAAGTTATTCCTTTGATGGTAACGATCCAACCTTAAACTCCGAACTAAACTATTCGGCCATGTTAGTGTGTCTAGGGACTTAAAGAAGAAATAAATACAAAATCTGAATGGGTATAAATGATTCTAATATTATTTTACCATGATAGTGAAGTTTTAGTGTAAGTGAGACAATGAATGGCGATTGCAGAAGCCATACATATTTACATTGGAGCAAGCAAGGCAGACCGGAAGAGGTGTGGAGACATCGGCATGGCACACATAGCTGCTCTGTGCACTTTGCATTGCACTATGTACATTCTATTTAGCGCACCCCTCCTTCCGTTTGAAAGTGCCAAAACGACCCAACGTCTGAACTTAGAATTGTCATGGCCGACTGTGGCGAGCGTGACGATGCTTTCCCGGAATTGACAGATGGATTATTCCCTATTTCGTTGCTCACCACCTTTCAGCAACAGTACTGATAACTATATTGAAAGCTACCGTGATGCATTCCTGATGACATTAAGTGACATTAGGTGGATTCCAACGATATTAACATTTAAAAATCCTAAAACATATTTCTATATTTCATGTCTGATTCATTTATGCCTGAAAAAAAATGTTTGCAATATTTAGGAATGGACAATTACTAGGGAAGTAGCTAAATGTAATCAAATTAAATTTAGATGTGGGATCACCTATAATTATAGTCTTGAATTTTGGACATGTATAGGTAATGGACGACAACTCAGTCAACTGATCCTAAAAATGCTTGAAGACTCAATTCTACCAGAGTTACTATTGTTTTGGGGAAATTACCACAGGACAATTGGGGACTTTTATGGGATAATTCAGCTGTTTACGTTTGGAAAAGGGGAAAATACAGTGAGAATTGGAGGATTTTCTTTGGGCAGAATACTGAAATTCTGAATACTTTCAAAAATATATATTGCAAAGCTGAAATTTGACTTTAACATGTTAGTTACCATTGCAAGCAACTAAATTTCACCTCCTCCCCCAGAGGTACTAGGGAAAGACCCCCATTGTGGTGTACTAGCCCTGGTTAAACATTAAGATTAATAACCGGATATTTGTTAAATCCGAGGTGGAGTAAAAGTCCAATAGAGGCATTCCCCTTGTTTACTGGAATTGATATTTAGGCCCACCACTTAGTGGCGCATGCAAGTCCCCTATTGTCTAGGGTAACATGATGAGAACACTGTACTGCTCCCATTCTCATTACATGTGAGACTGGCATAATAATAACATTAGATGATTACTCTAGCCAATGATTTGGCTAGCCAAGTATCGGGTCATGACTTAGTGGGTCATCAAACTGGGCCAGTCTTGTATATGATGGAAATTTATAGCAGTAAACACGGTGTCACACATCCAAGGCTAGTACATAAATAGCTATAGTTGTCATCAGGGGCCCGTTGCACAACCCTTGCTCGTTCCATTCTCAGTGCTGTTCATTTCCCGTGGGATGCTATGAGGCTTGTGGCAGGTTCATTCATCCTTATTTATATTTAGTCTAGGCCCACAGCCTCTTAGATCAGATAAGAATTGTATGTTAGTGAACAGATGCCATTGCCCTGGAGTAGGCGTCCTAAATGCATCGTAATGTAATTTTGCGGTTTGGAGCAAGAGGCTTTCCTTCAGTTTGAAGGGACTCAACTTTGATCCTAGATTAAGTTATGCAAGTCTGGGGCCCGTTGCTCCGTTTCTCTCTAACTAGTTCCCCATTGAAAGTGTATGGGAAAATAGTTAGCGAGAAACGGAGCAACGGGCCCCAGAGGTGTAGGAAGCAAGGGAGAGGGGGAAATGGGGAGGGGAAAAGAGGGTAAGAAGAGGGGCAAGGGCCAGGGATTCTGGTCAAGGTTAAGGCCAAAGGGAGAGGAAGGGGAGGGAGAGGCAAGAGCAACACTGATCATCACCCAGTGGTAAAGTATATAAAATCTCAACTTTGGAGGAATACAATCAATCTCTACTCCAGCTAGTCAACTGTTGGCTGTTAATCTCTCTGGTTCTACAAATCTATGATAGCATTTGTAATGTGTTACAGACAAATGACACTTAAAGATATATGCGGGTGTCAACAAACACGCCACCTAGCGGCTCCTATTTTTCTTTGAAATATTTTGTTATTATCATAAGTTGAGATGTATTTGTGCACGACTTTACAATATCTACAGGGTTTTGAGTAATTTGAGTAATTTTGAGTCATGTTTTTTAGGATTCGTTTGCATTGATTAAGCTGCTTGATTACTAATTTTTGGTGATGTGGTCAACTTCAAATGACCACAACTTTTTTTTAACCACATCAACGTACTGTTTTTCTTTGGTAAATCTGTAGCATAATATATACCAAATATATGCGTAGAAAGTTTTGATGAAAAGTCACCGATCATTATTTTTTTATATAATGAAATGTGAAAAAAAAACACATTTTTCCATAGACTTAAATGCTAAAGCACTGTTATTTTCAAGTGGCTGTAAACAAAAATATAGGTCGATGAGATGTACTTTTTTTTTCATTTCTTGCTTTCTTATGTAGACAGGAATGATCCCTGAACGTTTCATAAAAAAGTCACCGACCAATTTTTTTTCCATTGAACACCCGCATATACCTTTAATTCCCCTTAAAAGGATTTTGAGAAATCATCACATTTAAATAGATGGTATCATCAAGTGGATTACAATGATGCTAACCGTGAGGAAATTTAGTGCTTCTATATATTTAAGAATTTTTTTTTTTGACAGTAAATGGCAATATTTCTGGATGGACATTTATTAGTAAGTTATATAAATACACTCCTAGGGATAACCTCACAAACGCATCAGGACATCTGATTTGGTATTATATGCATTCATGTGACAAACAGTGCTGAAAATCCAAGGGATGATAGCGATGAGTTCTGCCTGGAAAAAAACATTTGAAAAATATCCTTTCATGTGACCTCAGACTCATATTCTGGGACACCACTTACATACTTGATTGGGTATGATATACACACCAGCAAGATGTATGGGAATAAATGCCTGACATTATAGCAGTTGTACTCAGGAGGTTATTACCATCGAGAAATAGGAAAACATAGGAATAGTATATGTATGACATGGGTACAACCACTGACAAATGTATATTGAAATGGGAAGTTCCAAGAGAAGTTAGTCTAAAGTTGGAAAAAAATGATATTTTAGTATTGTTTTCTTGAAATACTCCATTTCTATGAATCTTATCAGTCTTTGGTTGTTTTTTAGTCAGACAACAAGTTTTTAAAAGATGAAGTTAGGCACATATTTGTATCTTTGAAACTCTTTATACTATTCAGACTCAATAATGGTTTACCCAACTGTACATTTCTATGGACGGACCCATTATCCATAATGCTATGTTGCTCATTATCCATGTATTTCCATACTCCACTCTACCCAGTCAGCAGCCAGCACAACACTAGGTCCCGGTCACCAGGTTTGTGTAGACATATATTTATGTCATATGATTTGAATTCTATTAATTATATTTTATCTGTAATACCTTGATTATATAATCACATAAGGCTTGCAATGTATGAGATATAAAACCTGAATATTATTTTATTGTCAAAAATTTTTTTTTTTTATAATTACTCCTAATTAGACAAACATAAAATAAGATTTATAACTTCTAACTTTTATACATGAAACTCAGATATGGCCAATTCCACCAATTTGACAACATTTGGCCCCCAACCATGGAAAGGGGTAAAATGGGGTTAAATCAAGTTAATTATCATTAATTTGATATTTTTTTGATTGAATGGTTCTACCAACCTGTGGAACAACATTTTTGGCATTTTTAGCCCAATTTTTGTTTTCATTTTATTTCAAAATCCCATTTTGGAGGCAAAAATCGTTATTTTTAACAGCCATTAGTCTGTGGAATTGCTAAATTTCTAAATAATCTTCAAAATTGAACATTTTTTTTTATATGTTGTGATAGTAGGTTACGTGAATATGATCTGTGTAAAAAAAAAATGCAAAAAAAATATTTTTTGGCCAAAAGCCATCAAAAATCAAAAAAAAGATTTGTGGGTACCCCCCAATGTCGTCTTTGTCACGCTGTGTGCCTAAGGTGGAATAAATTACCAAAAAAAAAATTATTGCTGAATAAGGATAAAATGCATGTGATTATATAGATATAGAACATCAAATGTATTGATTTGAGTTTTTCTTGAATCATAGCAGAGAAATAACATGGCAGCAAAAGGGGGTGGGTACCCTAGCCCATGTCGTCTTCGTCACACCTTTAGAGGGTTTTTAGAGCCTCATAAGGTATAAATTTGATAACAAACTTTAAATTTGACATTTATTATTAACTTTGCTTAATAGCAATCTATGTAGACCAAAATTTATAATTTCCGAGTAGTTTATACATGATTTTTACTGCGAATTGCTTTTGTCGTCTTCGTCATGCTGTTGTCTTCTTCGTCATGTCGTCTACGTCATGCTGCCGTCACAAAATGTCACAAATTAAATCCCAAACACATATATAATATTAGAACCTTTATCCTTAAAAATTTTGCATGTAAATACTTGTACAGAACAGGAACACTCAATACAAGTATTTAAGTCAACTTCAAAAGGTAAACCAGGGTATGTGAATGAATGTTATATATATTCTAAATATAATGAATTATACAATTTGTGTACATTATATATGAGCAGAGGGTCAATGACCCGTCACCCTTACCGCTGCCATTATGATTACCATTACTGAATGGTTATTTGGCTCTAACTTTTCTTCTAGTTAGAATATTTTCACAAACTAAAAAGTGTTATCACCCTTATGTCGAGACCTATCAAGTGCACAATAGTTCAATACATTATGTGCATATTTGTTTTATTTATTTCTATGTAAATTCTAATTTATGTAGAAATATGAACCATTATTCGACATGCTATTTTTGGCATTTTTTTCATATTTGGGATCTATTTTTCGACCCCCCCCCTGTAAAAAAATTACTAATAATCAGAATGGTTCCATACTTGGTAGTTCAATGCACATATATGTAAGGTTGATAAAAAATAACAAATCAACTGATTAATGTAAAAAATATTTTTGGGTACCCAGGGGGGGGTCTGGGGGGCCAAATGTTGTCAAATTGGTGGAATTGGCCATATTTGCTTTATTACAATAAACATATATTGAAGGAATAATAACTAACCCCTAACATTGCGGGGCTGCTGCTGCACTCTTTGGTGCATAATTTTCATCTATTGATGTAGGTTTATAATTGGGTCGAGACAAGCTTGAAGAACTGAATGAGTCCCAAAGGGACAAGTTCCCTTCGTCAACTCATTGAGACTTCATTATAAGCCATACAGAGTGCCATTTATTACATGTATACTGATTTGGCGATTTATTTATTATCTACCTTATTGATAGTGTTGAAAACACTAATAGTGTAGAACCATAGAAAACGCAAAGAACTTGACAAGCCAGTGATACACAGCCACCACAAAGAGCGTAATGTCACAAAACCAATTAAATTGCGCCATTTGTGTCAGCTGTTACCATGATAAACCTAACAGCACATATGCATGGTTATATGAAGCTGATGACATCCCCAAATTGCAGTGAAGTAATTGGTCTAGTATGCAATAATTGTAAATTGTTCTTAAATTGGACCTGGCCTCTTTGACAAACACTTGGACCGCTTCACCGTACATATATCTGAATAAGGACTGAGAAATCACTGTGAGGAACCCCCACAATAAAATGACCAAGCAAGGAATGTAGTATCCAAGGATATTCAATGTCAACTTCCGTTATTACACATGTATGAATATAACTTTAACCCATACTTTTCCCTGATGAAGGGCTACTAAACCACAAAACGTTCCAAATAAAGTCACCATCTACAAACATACTTTCGTCAATATTGGCATCTCAGATCTTATAGTGATTGGTCTCCCACCTTATGAATATTTTGTTATTAATTCAATTTCTTTTCATGTATTGAGCTACATACATCACTTGTAAAAAAGGTTTAGGTTTGAGAACAGAATAAGCGCTCTTCTAAAAGCAAGCTCGAGTAAGTGACTATTTCTCCTTGTACTTAGGGATGGCATTTTCACCTTTATGTGAATTTCGCGTGTGCTAGTGTATTTTGGTAATTTAAGTGCGATTTTGAAAGCAGAATTTTGAAGGGATTGGAGTCTATCCAGATATCTCTGCGCACAGCTCTGGTAGAAGATATCCCCATAATCAATCAATGGTAATATTGTTACTTTATATATCAATAAAAGTGTTTGTGTGTCGCACACTCCATAAAGTTTAGATAATGCCTTGATCTTAGTCCTTACCGTGTTAATTTTCTTTACTAGGAAGGTTTTAAAATCTACCTTATTATCAATTTCTACCCCCAGGAATTTATAATATTCGACCTGTTCCAGTTTTTGAGATCCCAAGTAATAATCAGGTACATTCGTGTCATTTTGTTTCATGTTGATAGACATGAACTTACATTTTTTTGTGTTCAAAGATAACTTATTCTTTGCACACCAATGCACCACTCTATTCAAATCCTCCTGCATTTCTTGTATTGAATTTACCTCCCTATTTCTGCTGCTATAAATAACGGTATCATCAGCAAAATGCTGAATTTTGCTATGTTTTACGACTGTATGGAGGTCGTTAATGTATAATATAAATAACAATGGACCTAGAGATGTTCCCTGAGGCACTCCACATCTGACCTCTTTTTGGGAAGAAAGAAAACCATCTATAGTAACCCGTTGATGTCTCTCCGATAGGTAGTTTTTAAACCATTTTAGCGTGTTATTCTTAATACCATATTTATATAATTTTGAAAGTAATAGATCGTGATTCACCGTGTCAAATGCTTTTTTAAAGTCCAGAAACACTATATCAGTTAATTTTTTACTATTAATATTGTTATATGTATATCGAAAGAGATTATCAAGGGCATCATTTATTGATTTCCCCTTCCTGAAGCCATACTGAGCCTCACAAAGAATATTTTTTGCCTCCAAATGCATTGCTAATTGATTTCGTACACAGTGTTCGAGTAATTTAGCAGGCAGTATTATACAGGAAATGGGTCTATAATTCCCAGCAGTCTGTTTATTACCTTCTTTATACAGAGGTGTAACTGTTGCATTCTTAAAATTGTTCGGTATAATACTAGTTTGTAGAGAAAGATTAAATAGGTGTGCAAATTGATAACTCAGGGCTTTTATGCAAGGCTTCAGAATTTTTGTTGGCATTAAATTTATGCCAGAGGCCTTGTAATTCCCTATTTTACTGAGTGCTAGTTCAACTGAGGTGTGGTTTATCTCCCTAAATTCGAAATCTTCAAAATTCCCCTCATCGATACTGTTATCTTCGTCCCCTTCTATACCTACTACGTCAGCTACCTTATTAATATCTATTTGATTGGCTAAATCAGGCCCTACATTTATGAAGAATTTATTAAATACTTCTGCCGCGGCCAATCCAACAACTTTTTCCCCTTGATCTGAGGTTAGCGTAAGGTTCCTCTTTTTACTCTTATCTTTAGACATAATGGGTTTTATGATTTCCCAAAATTTGTGAGGATTTGTTTTATTAATTTCTATTTGATTCTTAAAGTAATTTTGTTTAGCCCTTTTAATTTCCATATCCACCTGACACCTCAGTCTTCTTGCTAACTTCCAGTTTTCATCAGACTTATTTTTCCTTGCCTTTAAAAAAGCCCTGTCCCTAAGTTTTGACATTTTTATTATATCGTCATTGAACCATTCCGGTGTTTTCCTAACTCTATTGAACCTTTTTATTGGACACATTCTGTCCACAAACTCTTCTATTGTCGAGTAGAGCATCCCCCATGCTTGATCCACGTCCCTTGTCCCATAAAAATCTGCCCAATCACAGTCCCTAAGAATTTCTTGTAGAATTCCTATATCCAAATTTTTTGTGTTTCTTGCCTCAAATGATTCGTGGGCGTATGTAGTTCTAATTTTCTTCATTTGTATAAATACTGGGTTGTGATCGCTAAGGTTGATGTTTATCGACCCGCTTTCATTTTTATTCTTTACATTTGTATAGATATGATCGATCTTAGATTTAGAATTTTTACTCACTCTTGAAGGGACTTTTATTTTTTGTTGCAGATTATATTTGTTTATTAGGGTAATAAATCTTTCAGCATTCTGTGTTTTGCTCTCCTCGACAATATCAGAGTCATAGTTGAAGTCCCCCATGACTATAATTTCCTTTGAGGAATCCACCTTATTTAAAGTCTCATCGAGCGACTCAAGCGCCTCTCGTAGCCCTCCTTGAGGGGGTTTATACACATTGAATACAGTCTTTGTTTTCATAAGTTTTCATAAAAACTTGCATCTCAACGTTCTTATTAGATATAGATAACTCTCCCATTTCTTCCTCATCACTTATCTCAAGGGACTTATGTATATACGTGATAAGTCCACCCCCTCTCCTTTTTAGTTTTCTATCTAGTCTTACTATTTTATAGTCCTCGATATTTACTTCCTCATTATTGACATTTTTATTTAGCCACGTTTCCTGAATTGACAGTACACGTGGTTTCATTTCCTTTACCGCATACCTGATTTGGTCTATTTTCTGTAGTATGCTCCGGACGTTCCATGAAATTACTTTAAGTCCTTTGAGATTTCTTATTTGTTTTGTTTCGTATTCCAACATTCGTATTTCCTCTTGAACTGGTCGCCGTGGCGAACCTCCCCCCTCAATTTCAATAATAGAACCGCACTATTGAAGAACAATACATTTAACAACACTTTTTTACATAATATTGGCCCAACAATACGGCCATCATTCAGAACAATAATCCTAGTACCTTCATTGGCTAGGTTTCCGTCTTTGCGACGATATGTACATTTCCACCCTCCACACACACTATCTATATTGCTACCTTCTTTCTGATACAATATTTCTTTCATTGCTTTCAGTTTTTGGATTATAGATACATGTTAGAGGAGTGAATATAGGTGTCAAAGAGAAAGAGATGTAATCTCGCCTTTAACTATCATGTTATCCATTTCTAGTGGTAATTCAAACTACTCTTGATAACTACACCATCATCATCACTTTAGATTCATTGTTAATTTTTTAGGGGAACAATGGAAAAATACAAAAGTAGAGATCAGATGTGGTTAAGAGGTCGGTCCATGATCATTCAGAAATCGGGCTCTAGCGAGCTCCTGTCTCAGAAGATGAGAGACCCGACCTCCCCTCCATTTCCTTTCTCCTTGGGGCTTTCCACATTCTTTCGTCAATTCTCTAATATACATTTATATAAACACACTCTTTAGTGTACGCCATTTACAATATTACACTTTTTGCGTACTATTGGTGAACATATACCTCCCATATTACATTTATGGGTTCGTTTTGATTCACATTTAATACTGACTAAATATTGAATATTGAGTATTGAGTACATACAGAGGTAGAGGTACAGAGGAAAAATACAGATAGATAATATCAATTAAAATATCACTCTATTTACTTCGTTTGGATTTACCCTTTTGAACCTGAGATCTTATTACATTGTTTTTTTCGGTCTTTTACATAGTATTTCGCATATTTAACGACTTACAATCTTGTAACAGTTTTATAATTCTATAGTATAGTAATACAGTACTTTCTGGACTAGATTCATTCCTATAAACATGTTATATTCATTTTTTCATATATTTACTCACCCAACTATTATAAATCGGAGAGATAATATTCCACTCCCATATGAATTTAAGTTTTTAATTTTCCTTCAACCCATCATAGTTGATTTGGGGTTCCTTTCGGAGATCTGGCTCACGCGAGCTCATGTTACCGAAAGATTCCCTCGTCAAGTATAATAGAATGAGGTCGTATATCATAATTTCGGGTGATTCAATCTTATTCTAACTCACAGATATCCATATCTAGAGGCAAACCATTTTCATTACATATCCACCATAATCATTAAACCAATGCTGACTCTATGTATAAAGTGGGTATTTATCACAACAATAATAAACCAATGGTGATTGTTTATTTCTGGTCACCACATCAGTACAACTACACAACTATTTTACATTATTTTGTGCCCCACCGCGATGACTTTTACAAACCTAATAGTAGTATACTACCCAATGAGTGAAAGAGTAGATGTGTGACCTGAACTAAGCAGTCATGCACAACTCTTTATAATAATCAGACTCAATAACTATTTACCCCAACTGTACATTTGTATGAACAGACCCATTATCCATAATGCTATGTTGCACGCTCTCATTATCCATATATTTCCATACTCCACCCTACCCAGACAATAGCCAGCACACCACTAGGTCCCCGCTTACCAGGTTTGTGAAGACATATTCATGTCATGAGAATTGAATTCTTTTAATTATGTTTTATCTGAAATAACTTGATTATATAATCACTAAAGGCTTGCAATGTATGAGATATAAAATCTGGATTTTATTTTATTGTTATGAACTAATTTTTGTTGGTAATTACTTCATTATATACTCAGTTATATCTTGCAATGATATATGAAATCTGAATTTAATTGTCAAAAATTAATTTCTATTCGTAATTACTATATTTATAACTTCATACTTTGAAACATGAAACTCAGACATTTGTTTCATTACCATAAACATATAGCAAAGGAATAATAACCGACCCCCAACATTGAAGGGCTGCTGCTGTAGTCTTTGGTGCATAATTTTCAGGTAATGATGTAGGTGAACTATCGGGCAAAGCCAAAGGGACAAGTATCCTTCATCAACTCATTGAAACCTGATTATAAACCATACAGAGTGTCATTTATTACATACTGATTTGGTGATTCATCACTAATATAACTAATAATGGAGAATTATACAAAACTGTCAAAATTGACAGGCCAGTGCTACACAGCCACCAATAGGAGCATACTGTCACAAAACCAATCAAATTGCACCATTTTCGTCATGTGGTAGCATGACAAACAAAACAGCATATATATGTGTAATTATGAAAAGCTGATGACACCCCAAAATTGCACTGCGGTTATTGATCTAGTATGTAATAATTGTATTAAATTGTTCTTAAATTGGACTTGATCTCTTTGAACAACACTTAGAAATAAACTTGTTGTTATGAATTATCCACTGATAATAAATAAAGTTCTTGGGAGAAAAAAAAAGATTTATCAATTATCTTTGCTTACATATTTTGTCATTAATTAAATTTATATTCATGCATTGAGCTACATACATCAATTATAAAAGAATTTAGGTTTGAGAACAGCTCATGGCCTCACTACAATCGTAGTCTTCCCCTGAACCCTGAGCTGGAGATAATAGTTTAGTTTATAGCATGATATCACTGCCATTGTAGCCAAATATACCATTACATTTGTTAATGATATTAATGGACATATTAATTGATTGAAAAGTTATAACTATATTTCAACGTAAGTATTTATGTTCACTAATTTGTTAAATTTAGTTTAATATTTCTACATGAAATGAAGTCTTTTCTTTCAGTTCATTTCAGATTCTTTCCTTCTAACAACAAAAGCAAACTTGAGGCAGTGGAGAGATAGTAAGTAGGGACATCATGAAGTTGTGTCTCAAGAAGTTGTATAATATGTAGGTACAAATTCAAATATATGCATCCCTGGTGGGTGTTGCACCTCATATTGAGATGCAAATATTATGGGATTAATTTCCAGAGGTTTGGTGTCTGAGGATTTTGTTGGAAAATAAACCCCAAGGCCCGTTAGGGCTGAGGGGTTTATTTTCCAACAAAATCCGTAGACACTAAACCAAGGGAATTAATCACTTTAGTAGCTGATTTTTGGATTCAATACTACTGTTTAAACACATATTAATAAATATTAGACTCTTTAAAAAATGTTTTAGATGTACTTACAGCATGATGAACTACAATAATTTAGCTATTCCACTTGACCACATCGGTTACTATTTTACTTCCTACACGGAACGGACCAAGCCAACATGCCCCCTTAATAACATCCAAATCAGGATGTTTTACACAATTCAAACCATCACATTCTATTATTTAGTTTAATTTAGCTCTGTCAAACCAATATCACATATGTACACGTAATTATAACTTCAAAATGTCAGTTATATCGGCCGCAGTCTCTGTTCCATAAACAAATAAACCTTCCACTTTTTACATGCAACCAATGGAGCCCATACACTGGCGCCCCAAAATCGAGACATTACGGCCTAGCCTACTAGTAGCTACCGCAGCTTGGACGCTACGGTCCATAGACCCAAGTGTCTGGGGCTCTAATGTCCTGCGCCCAAACCAACAAACTTCCGGAATTTAGTTCCTTTATATTACGCCAGTCGGCGTCACCAAAATGCTGTGCTCCGGCCGTATTAGTTTGTCTAGGGACTTAAATAAGAAATAAATAAAAAATCTGAATCTGCAGAAATGTTGGTAATATAGTTTTACCCCGATAGTGAAGTTTTAGTGTATGTGAGTCAATGAATGGCGATTGCAGAAGCCATACTTATTTACGTTTTAGCGAGCAAGGCAGACAGGAAGAGGTGTGGAGACTTTTGGCATGGCACACATGGCGTTGCACTATGTATATTCTATTTAGCACACCCCTCCTTCTGTTCGAAAGTGCCAAAACAACCCAACGTTGAACTCTGAACTTAGAACTGTCATGGCCGACTGAGGCAAGCATAACAATGTTTTGCTGGAATTGACAAATGGATTATTCTCTATTTTGGGTAGCCCTAGGCTTTAATTACTGAAAAATGGCTAATACTTCCATTTGTAGCAGTGGAGGAAAGCCTTTTGGGTGACAAGTTTGGGTTAAAACTGAACACAGAATCGACGACAAACAACTAGTTGATGAGGTAAGTGACTGACCAGAAATGCCAGAACCACTGCCAGCTATTATAATATACTTGATCCGCTCAAGTAAGTTACTTGATCCACTTGATCCGGTCACATAATTTACTAGATCGGCTCAAAACAGTAAATTAACACTATCCACAACCCCAGCAGAATCCAAAGATCAGCTACTAACATATCATAATAATCAATACATAGTACGCGTATAGTTAGGGTCCTTTATTTTGTAAAATTCAGTTAAATTCTGTTGAATTCAATATGGCTGCAGAATATGATATTTATAGAGGCACCACTTATTATTGTAGAATTAAGTATTGTATTATCCTGAGGGAATCCAAAAGGAGTCCAACTCATTTTTGTTCTGGCACAGCAGATTATACCCTCAAAACGGTTCAAGTGATTAAAATGTTACTTTATTATGACAAGCTGTTGTTTTGTGACGATGCTAAACTATAGAAGGAAAGGCAAACCATCTAGGCCTCTCAGGCAATAGGGACTAGTCAACATACCGAGATGTAAATAAACTATTCACTTCTAAGCTAACCTTAAAACAGTTAAGTCCCTACAGCCTTGTCTTACCGAGTAGATCTTCCAAACTTAGCGATATCTCAATGGTGGAGATTATCTGGACCTCGTTTACGGATCATGTTATATAATAATAGGAGACACAGAGCAACTGTTGGTATTAAATGCATTGGTGTGTAAGGTGGTAAACCTGTATTTCTAAGACAATTTTGGGGTTTTAAAATGGTTTAGCAAAATTCTAAACCCTTTTGGGGTTTTTAAGGTAAATACCAGTGTTGAATACAGAAATGAATGAATCATTGAATTTTCTTTAAACTTTGGATTCACCAAAAAAAACATATGTTATTAGTTTAGTTTTTATTTCAGGGACAACTGAAAGTTACTACTGTTCACTATAGAAGTTTATGGGAAAACGGGTATTTTCTGCATTTTCCCCAATAGCATATGATTGAATCATACTATTTTCTTTAAAATCTGCATGTAGATTGCTGACATGTTATTCCATCCTCTCAATTGAAAAAAATACGGGGTCATTGAACTAAAAAAAGTCATTCAGCTAAACTTGTATCACAATGAGTTTCCCCCATTGAAATCAATAGTGAATCGAAGTAAACTTCACTCATCCCTAAAACACAAAATAATTTGATAACATCCAGTTTTTTTGGCATCTTGTATTCCCCCAACCATGTTTTTTCCCAAGACAAAGTTTGAACAAAATATTTTGACTATTGTTTCATGCATTAGTTGCTTGAATTCCCGCCTGCTGCAGTGCTGACAACACTGGTATTTACCTTTAAAATGGTTTAATTAGACCAAAACAAAAATCCGTCTCTGAAACCAGCTATAAAAATTTGTTGAGCTAAACTGAAATTAGAAGTTGAACACTCAATATAACTGGTTATAGCTAAACTCTTTTGACTAAGAAACCAGGTCCTGGTCTAGGTTCCAATCCAGGAGAGCGTGTCGCACCAGGCAGTGGTGGCCGGCCATAATTAATAGGCTTGAAGCCCTTATGGAACTCTAAAAGTAACTAGGATCTTATAATATATAGTGGTTAATGAAAGATTATTTAACAATTGCCTGCCTTCCCCCCACCGTAAACAATACGGATAGGAGAAAGGGATAGGGAATAATGGTGTGGGCCTTGCAGTTAAATGTACAAGTTGTAATTGTATATAG
Organism: Sthenelais limicola; assembly: GCA_942159475.1. Taxonomy (NCBI): domain Eukaryota; kingdom Metazoa; phylum Annelida; class Polychaeta; order Phyllodocida; family Sigalionidae; genus Sthenelais; species Sthenelais limicola. The sequence continues at coordinate 118,518,423 of OW804098.1, forward strand.
GTGAAACCAATGTGTTACCTGGACTGAATGTAGGAAACCATATGAATATTACCTGGTGTACTCACTCTTCTCTGTAAAATGAGTTTTGCTTGCCCCCTTTAGCTGGTGGTACATATTTTTCTACTGGATAACAAGTACTTTTGGGGACGAACATTTGGTTTTGATGTGTTCCTTGCTTCAGTGAGACTAAAAGTGTAGCCAAATGCACTGCATTGAAGCTGGAAGCAATTTTGTGCCTAAAGGCACACCAGAAACAGTGGTTAAAGGATGTTATCTTTGATTTTGTCTGCAGTCACATGGGGCAAATATGCCCCATCGACTATGCAGACCAACTGTTAAGGGCATTTTCAGAAATATTTGGGGTTGATGACAACATTAATGAATGATAACAAAAACACAATTCGTTGCTACAACATAAATATAATATATTAATTTTCTTTTAAATGTTGATATTAAAGAATATGAAATAATAAGATAATATAGGGGTGAATGTTAATGAACCAACTCACTCATTACATGATAATGTAATATAAATCAATAAATGACAACTAAATATCCCAAAAAATATTAGGGGTTGATGGCAACATTAAATTTGTTCTACATGATACATTGTCACAAAATAAAGAAAGATTGGAAATCAAATAAAACATTTTCCTTGTTCATAGGAAAAAAGTAATAAAATGGGCTTTAAACGAGCCCAATTGGAAGACTCTGCGACCATTTTTAAACAAATGACACACAAATTTACATCCCCCATACAAATTTGGCCATTGTAAGCCACCATAAGGCATTACCAGACTACAGAATAGCTATCAAGGTGTAGGCTATGTTTAGATGTGAGTGATTTAGGAAGCTATTCAAACATGGTGGGGGGGGGGGGGGGCAACTTGGTCCTATGAACAGATCCCACTGCATTTCCTCCTCTATTTAACAGCCTTTGCCCCTGTTGTTGATTTGTTGGCACAAGGTTTCTTTGGGGGTCGGGATCAAAATGACAAAGTGTTGATAATTCCAAAGATCTATTAAATCACTAGTAACATAAAATAAACAAAATTGACACTACTCCTAACTCATTGAAATGTAAGTAGACATACAATAAAAATGTTGGGAACAAGTTTAAAATTTCGAATTTTACAAATTATGAATTTCCCATGATATACATTGGTAACTTTGAAATGTTCCCCACACTTGGTTGTAGAAGCATTGCTTCATTGTCATGGATGAAATGCACACAGCACTTGACTAGTGGTAAAATGAAATGTCTCTTAGTGCTTAGACCCATTGGAATAATGTTACTATAGGGTTTTGCCGGCATTATTTAGTGAGTCACCGGAGGTATGCAAGACCTGTCTGTTTTAGATGCTAAGATACCGTTGCTATGTGTTGCAGGATTTAACAAGTAGGTTCACATGGTGTTTATAGGCTGTAGGAGATTATTTCGAGTCTGTGTCTCCTATGTAGGCAGTCTCGATTAGAGGCCTTAGAAAAGGGGTGTGGCAGTTAGTTTTGGTTTTGCCTGGCGGCTTAATCAGCCTACATGGACGCCTCTTCGTCCAGAAACTTAACTGCTTAAAAGACAGGCCTACAGGGTAGGTTTGCTATGGTTAGTGATAGGTGAATAAAGAAAAACAGTGAACTACCCTCCACCCAGCCATCCCGTTCTCCACCCCACCCCACCCGGGCCTCGGCGCTGTTCACTCAGTCAGTGAACAGCGCCGCTGGTGTCAGTTGATGTAACTAAGCGGCTCTTCCCTGCTTTGAGTTCCCTGCGGCAGTGCCATGAACCTTATAGCTTCCCCTGTACTTGTTTTCTTATTTTGTTATGGTTGACTGCACTCGCTTCGAATCTACGGTTAGCGATAACTTTTTTTTTTATCAGTAAATGACACATGTTCCCATTTTGACCTTGCTACCCTTGACTAACTCTAGCTTCTGGGATCTGTTAGAAAGTTCCCCCCCCCCCCAAAAAAAAAGCAGGAGAAAAGGCTTTCGGAAGACAGTGTTGGTACCTTACTGTTCTGCCTTGGGAGGGGGTCCCATTGACGTCGATCGAGTAGCATAGCAAAGCTATCCTTACGGATAGCGGTAGGGGGGCGGGTCATCAAGTGCCAACAGAGTGAGCTAAAACTTATTAATTTATGTTACTGTCTGTTAGATAAATATGTAAGAAATGATTTAGGCACTGTGGAGGCAAATAGGACTAACCTTAGCTCCCACAGGGGGAGTAACTCATAGACTGATGATATTGATGATGGACCATCGGGAGCTCGCTGATGGGTTACCATGGCAATGGTGCTGCTCCTGGGTCAGACAGGAGTCTGGGGAGCTGAATCGCTACTAAGGTGTAGGGGAGTTCAATGAAAATACCTTACCTTTAGAGTGAAAAAGGCAGGGATGCATACAGTTGCCTTGGTGAACAAGACGTTTGTTATAATGATAGCCCAGACATATTTCTTATGGTCAGCATTTAAGAGGGAGTAAACTGAATGCCTTTGAGTGAAAAATCTTGACAAGAATGAGGGTGGGAAATGTAATGAAATCGAAGCTTGGGTAAAGAAAGAGGAAAGAGAGTGATTTGTGTGTCCATAGCACAATTTCATTTAGGCTAACCTCACCAAACAGTCTTGAGGAACAAACTTATGGCTGTCGCTTCTGATATAATTTCTATAGATGTCTCTAACCTGTAATGGATAGATTTTAAATTGATACTGAAGATAAATCTCAGTAATTGAATTCATGGTTAATTAAAGATATGGTTAATTAAAGACATGGCGAATTAAAGGCATGGTTAATGGAATTGATTGATTGAATATAAAAGTGCAATCTATGGGTAAAGTGACTGTATAAGTATGTTTAGAACCACACAAAATAACTATCATTTCACGGTTTCGGTGAGCATGCGCAGTGCGCTTCACTTGACTGGGAGAAGTAAACGTTAGGATAGAAAACTAGGTCACAGTGACCACCCATTGGATGACGCCTGACGCTTGGACACACCACATTACATTTGCTCACAAAACTCACATATCAGGGAATAACAAGCAATTCATTTTCACATATATATCTAAAAGAGATGTATATGACTTATTGATCTTGTAAAATGAACTACTTTTGAAATAGTGAGTTAATGAGTTTGAAGTTGTTGCATTGGCATACTGTTGGGCTGCGCACTTTCCTTGAGCGACTTCCAATGGAGCGAGCGGGCATCTGTGGTTTAAGGGGGATTGCCCAGTCCCTATAACTAGGGGTAAGTCATATGCCTCTACAGGGGCAGAGGCAGAACTTTTATTTGTTGCATAAAATGCAACAGATTGAGGGTTCCCTGGATTTATCTAGTGTGTTCATAGTAATTTAGTAGGTGGGGAACTTTCTATCCTAACAAGTTAGTTCCTAATTCTTCCCTTAGTGAGGCAACTCTAACTGAAAGGGTCTATAGATTGAATTTTAATCATAATATAATTTGCGATCAAAAGTTCATGAAATTTGATTTTCGTTTTTAGAAATTGATGGTAAGACATGGATGAAGCAATGATGAATAAGCGGAATTCTGATGACAGTGGGCCTGATGACTCAGTATATTTTGGGATGCATGTGACAACTACAATCCTCAGTACCATTGGTACCGTCGTTCTTCTGCTAGTCATTTTCTGTAACAAGGAGCGTCGCCAGAACTACACAAATTGGATTGTGCTCAGTGCGCTTGTGCACTTGTTTGTTATGAATGTAACCTTGGGACCAGTAGTGGCAATGTATATTCATGAACATAGCATAACATATTCATCATGCTATTTTACCCTCTTCATGGACCGTTTTCCCTTAATACCATTCTCTATTGTTGCAATTGCACTTGACAAGGTCCTTGTCAAGTTACATGGTGAACGCTATGCAAGAAAGAAGGCAGTTATTGGATTCATTGTAGCTTCTTGGGTACTGAGTATTGTTTTTACATTGTTCATACAACAGTTTGGTTATCATATTGGTGTATATACAGCCCAGAGTGGATATCAACATTGTTATGCCCAGCCTCATGGTATACATGTTTCTTATCTGACATTCTTCTTACTATATGTACCTCTAGTAGTCACCATGTTTGTTCTTGCATGTATCTTGATGCCTTGTTGCTGTAAACAATCAAGCAGTGGGAAACCTGGAGACGAAAGCAATGTTAAAAATGCTGCCATCTTGGTTGGGGGGACTGTTTTAGTTTACATTGTAATGACAGCTCCTTTCAAAAATCTTGGATTACTTGGATCAATATTTCACAGAATATGGGAATATAAACATATTGTTCACATATACATGACCCTTCTGTATGTCAGGAATGGTTTTCAGGCTCTGCTACCATTTCTGTGGATGGTGCTACTGCCTGATGTACGAGCTGTCTTATGTAAAGCTTGCTGTAAACAAGGCAATGCTGAAGAGAAACTTAGACTTGTTGCCAAGCAGGAAAACAAATAAGGACTGAAAATGTTTCTATAATTCTATTAGACACTAGTAGAGTTGCTAATGAGCATGGAGAATTGGTATTGTTTCCTTGTCATTACAATTGTAATATTATTACTTAAACTTTACCACTCCATCCTTGCAAGAAAGTCTTTTTCTTCACTGAGTTTGCGACCAGCCAAAAGCTTCATAAGGTACCCATCTTGTTACCTAGTAGGTTAGATATAATCATAAGATTATAATAGCCAGACATACATGTATCCTACAACATGCACAGTTTATCTACATATTATTTGTTTAGAAACTCAGTTGATGTGGGATATCTTTTTTTCTTTTTTTGTTGTAATGAGTGTATGACTTCACTTATCATCTTTAAGTCATCTGTCATAAGGACATTCATAATAATAGTGATTAATATATAATGCATGAGCTAACACTGAAAATCCTGACAGAGTTCACAAATAAGAACCACTTTTACACACTATGTCAATTCACTTGTTGAAGTGTAGCAATGACCAGCTTAACTTCTTTGTTCAAATCGCTAGAGGGGATCCTGCCAGGTTGTTCATTATTACTTGGGTATAAGCACTGTATATCATCAAAGTTGCGCCTCCAAAATATCTGTAACAGGACCCTAAATGTGTTCCTGTGTTCCATAAAGATGTTGTTATGGCTGTCAGGACATATGCCGATAAATAAGGTGTAGATTTAAATAAAATATATTGGCAGGTCAACAAATTCGCCCTGACAGGACTGAATTAGCAAATTCTGTGAATATTGTCCTTGAAATCTGGTGCTGTATGGTATTACTATGTATGAATAGAAGTGTTTTCATTACAATTACTATTAGGCAGGTATGAAAAGTGTGCCTATAGTTAAGATTCCTGTTTGTCAGAATGTACCTCATGTAATTCAATGGATGGGAACACAATGGGTGTCTCACTAGTAACACACGCTAACGCACTGCAGATGCTAGTCTGAAAAGGAATAGGTATCTAGTATTCCACCAGATGATTCCACCAGATGGGAACAATCAATAGCTTACATCCAGTCTTGTATCTTCCTTACTCCTGATGATTATCTTTTGAAACTTTGATATAAAGGTTATATTTGTGATCCGTTTTAGGAAAATGAGTCATAAGTCGCAAAATATTGATTTTGAGATATTACTATACTTGAAAAGAGGAGATCAAGCCGATTCCAATGATAGTAAACACTAGGACACCTAATATGTATTTCTATATTTTAAATGTGATATTTTTATTTTTGAAAGAAAAAGTTTGCAATGTTTCTGGATGGGTAATTACCAGTAAAGTATCTAAATATACTCCATAAAAATTACTTCAAAACGCAAGGATATATCTTTTACAATGTTCCAAAATTTGTTACACAGATTTATATGACTATGATTATCGAACTCTCTACAAATCAGAACATTTCAATAAAGAGATCTTGTGAAAAAAACACTTTGAATAATATCAATTTTGCGACTTGTGACTCATTTTCCTGAAACACATCACATTTATTTAACCCTAAGGAGAACCAAAATAAATATGAGCAACTGACAACAACTGTTTCCTTGTTTTCATTCTGCATGTATCATTTATTATTGCTTCATAAAACTTTAAAAAAATAAAATGATCTAAGGATTTAGGACTAAGGTCACAGTACAAGGTTCTGCATACATTTTGCCTTCATTTGAGAAGAATGACATTGTTCTACGATCCGTATTTAATTTTTTCTAGTCAAGGGAGAAAAAGGGGGTGGAAGGATTTCAAAGTTGCTCCACCATGTATGCACAAACTGGTTATCTTATAGAGGGCGGATGTGGAACAACACTAGTAGCGACACCTAGGTATATTTTACTCACTTCCATACCACTACATGGTGGAGCCTGTTGGTTTTCTCCCAAAATATATTCATTTAGCATGCCCATGATTTAGCGGTTGCAGGGTGATTTTGCAGGCCGCTACATATTTGTAGATATGCAAAGTCGCAAAAATAAATTTTGAGATAACATCATATTTTAAAACATGAGATCAAGCTGACTCCAATGAAATAAAACAGCAAGACGTCTGATAAGTGATTCTATACTTTAAGTTGTGTATTCATGCTACTAGCATCTCCATAAACCCCAGAAAAAAAACATTCTAAGGAAGGGATCTTGTGAATAAATGAATTATTGTCATGATATGAACGTTTTTCAGTTCCTTAAACTTAAACTCAAAAACAAGAAAGAAAACAATACCTCTCCCCTTCAATTCAATTGAATTAAATTCAAAATATTATTTTTTCAGACAGGTCTATTAAAGTATGAATACAAATAGGAGCCATACTTAGAATAAACTTTTTTGTTCTTCCAATATGTTCCGGGACTAGAGTAAAAATGGTATTTTTCATTTTAATGGGCGAAATTGTAATTTAAAAGGGTCAATGGCTGTGTCGGTAGGGCATGAATACAACTTGGATATTATTCATCATTACTATTGTATGTAAGTAAAAATCAATTTAATAATGGTATACAGGTGGCCTGGGATAGTATATCGTTGTTTTTAACCTGTACTTAAAATTTGAGATTGGCTGTATGGGTCTAATTTCATCGTCAAAATCATTCCATAGCATGATACCAGCATTGGGGAGTGATTTATGTTAGGAATAGGGTCTATCCACTACAAAGTTCAGTTCCCATTTTTTTCTCAAAAGTTGTTATTTCAGTTTTCTCTTCTTCTTACAATCCAGTCAATTCTATTGTGATGTAGTTTGTATTATGAATAAAATAAGGAGAGATAAACTTGGGTTTGTCATTCAAGTTCAGGGGCAGAAAATAAATGAGTGTGGATGCAAATAAAGGTGGATGTTGCATCAATTGCATTGACTTCATTATGTTGCAAAGAATGAATGAAAGGAAAGAAAAAATGACAGCATTACATTTTTGTTTATTATTTTACACATATTAAATAGACAATGGAAATGGCTGATGGACATATAGACATAGGTCTAGAAAGGAGAATCCCCCCCTCCCCACCCGGCTTTTAAAATGCAGGCCTAAAATACCCAGATTTCATTAACCGCCAATGGTTACAACTTTCATGTCCCATGACATAAACTCTTTGTCAGATCCAACCTAAGAAGGTGAGCCATGCCTCTGCAGGTAGTACAATTATTTCACGCAAGGGTCACCTGTGTGTGGATGCCACATTACGAATTAGAGCACAGAGGGTGGTGCCGAGGTTAATGGGTTGGGGCAGATATTGATTGTCAAAGGGTTTAGGGGCAGAGGGGGTAGAGTACCACGGAAGAGTGAGTTTGGAGGAGAAAGTGTGTACATCAAGGGTCTGAAGCATCCAATCTATCTATGGTTTGTGACGGCATCTCAAATTGATTCACATAGCCAAATAATTCTGAGTCAGACAATTCTTGATCCATTTCATCCCCTGGTAGTGAACTTGACCTTGGTGGATTCTCTACATCTACTGTTTGTAAACCTGTCCTTGGTGGGTTCATTCCTTCTCTTGTTAGTGAATCTGTCCTTGGTGGATCCTCTCCACGTACTGTTAGTGAACCTGTCCTTGGTGGATACTCTCCATCGCCTGTTAGTGAACCTGTCTTTGGTGGGTCCACTCGTTCTCCTGTTAGTGAATAAGTCCATGGTGACCACACCCGCTTGCCAGTTAGTGCCTTATATACAGGAGATGTAAGGAGATTGTCCACAGAATCTTGGTCCTTCCTACTCATTACCTGTATATCTAACTTCACCTCGGTTCTGGTTAAGTTTAATGCTGGTGTGCACATTTCATCACCTTGATTTATCTGTCTCATAACCTCCAACAGTTCAGACATGTTGATGTGACCCTGAATCACATTGATACTGAGCCTGTCTGAGAGATGCTTTGATGAAAAAGACTGAGAGAGGATGATGGAGAGAAGTGCTTTGCATGGATAAGATGGGGACAGCCATATTGATATGTCACTAAAAGTTATCATGTCTCCTTGTGTAGATAGTAGTTTAGTGTATGTTTCCAGCGTTAAATCTATGTCCTTATCTAAATCAAGTAATACTTCTACATTAACCTTCATTCCGTGTTGTGGATGTGTAGGGTTGTAAGCACCAGCCAACCAATTATGTACCACATTTGTGCAACCACTCACACTGTCTGCATGTATTTTATAGGCAAGGCTGGACACATAACTATTTATCATAGCATATACACACCCATTGACGCTGCTTACTAGAACTATTTCAGAATCCTCATATCCTGGTGTTGCCCATTGAGGCTCATGTAGTAGCCCTTGGTAGGGTCTGGTGGGTATTACTTGTAGAAGCTGTTTAAAAGCCTCCTCGTCATCAATCTCTATTGATGTGTTCACCAGCTTCACGTTGACCCCTTCAGGCTTTGCTTTATGCAAACCATCCAGGGCCTGCTTTAATGCAGAAACAGGAATAGAGCCATCATTAATTACCATATTTTCACATTTCCATTCTTGAACATAGTTTTTATAGCATGATGTTAGGGCTTTTATAACTGGCAGAACATCCCCATATTCCTCACTGGACTCTACCCCAGACTCCTCACTGGACTCCTTACCGGACTGCTCCACAGGATCCTTACCGGACTGCTCCACAGGATCCTTACCGGACTGCCGCACAGGATCCTTACCGGACTGCCGCACAGGATCCTTACCGGACTGCCGCACAGGATCCTTACCGGACTGCCGCACAGGATCCTTACCGGACTGCCGCACAGGATCCTTACCGGACTGCCGCACAGGATCCTTACCGGACTGCCGCACAGGATCCTTACCGGACTGCCGCACAGGATCCTTACCGGACTGCCGCACAGGATCCTTACCGGACTGCCGTACAGGATCCTTACCGGACTGCCGCACAGGATCCTTACCGGACTGCCGCACAGGATCCTTACTTGACTCCTCCCCGGACTCTTTCTCAGACTCCTCCCCATACTCCTCCCCAGACACCTTACAGGACTCATGACCAGATCCATCAATGGACTCATCACTGGATTCATTACCAGACTCATCACTGGACTCATCATCCTTAGGTGGTATTTCTACCATATCACACTTAGGCAGGGCTAAGAAGAGTTTTATGTAAGATTCCTCACCATAAAAAGAGTCTGGTGTATCACCAAACTCTTCCTGACGTTCTTTAGCGTCTATTCTCAATTTACTGATGTGCAGAGGCATAAACTTACTGTTCCTCCACCAGTACATGGTCTGAGCTGCATCTTCAGGGCTCCAGCATTTGAGCGTGTACTTGTCTTCAAATTCCACTATGCTTGCCCATCTAATTGTGCCTTTTACCCTGCAGTATGTGGAAGTTGTATCATATCTGGAAAAAATAAAATTCTGGTAAGGAAATCTCTCTTTTCCTATAGTGTCTATGACAGTTTGGAAATATAATATTGATATTCATTTTATTATCAATAATAATTAATAATGCATAATAATATATAATAATGTAGTTAATAATGCATAATAATATGTTTTTTTATGTAAAGTTACACTAAAAACACATCTCTGGCTACAGTATGGTTAAACCCCTTTAACTATATTATACTCAAGTGGTTCCCTGAGAATTCCATTAAAAAGAAGACATAGATTCAAGGATTCACTCACAGATGTTGGGTGAATTGAATTGAATAGTACGAAAATTCAATTCAATCCAATTCAATCTACTCAACATCTTTGAGTGAATGCTTGAACCTATGTCTTCTTTTAATGGGTCCTGAGGCAACCACTTGACACAAACAAAAACATATATAGATACCTCACAACCTGAGTAGGCAATAATCCATCTATGGTTTCTCCAATAACCTCATCAATTAAGGTACTCAGATGCAAGATGCTGAAGACATGCACGAATGTGTTCTTCCAGTAACTCAGTGTCCTTAATAACTACCCACCATGAATTTAGGCTCAAGGACTCCTTCTTTGGGAACTGTTCATTCAATTTTTCACAGTAGTTATATAGTTTATCAAGGAGAGTCTTAACTTGTTGAGGTAGTGTATGGGATGTAACTAGCTTATAGAGATGTTCATCTATTTCGTTGACTATCTTGTCATGTTGTTCTCTCAGGGCACTCATATATTGGATCATTGAGTAAATCCTCCTCTGGTGCAGATATGATCAGGCAGCGAATCATGAAGGTCAATAAGTCAATTTTTTCTCTTTTTTCAATGAGTTCACAATCATTGATGCATTCGAAGATTAATAACTGGATGTTTGTCCAATCCAAGCTGGAGCAAAAGTAAAATAAAAGCAAGCGTCTTGTTGTCTGGTGTAGCGACATCAAGCCCTCCACCACCATAAACTCCCTCAAGCTCTCATGGAATGTCTCATATGAGTCTTCATACTCACCAGACATATCTGGGGTCATGTTTCTGATAAGAAGTAACTTTATCAAGGAACTGTCTGGGTTGTGGCCAAACTTCTTCAGAACATCATTTGTGATATCCTCATCAGATAGCATTGAATATAGAATCATCTGATTGAACTTCTTCACATTTTCCTCAGATATACTTTGCCCCTCCCCTTTGGTTTTGATTTCTCTACTTAAGAGGGTTGTATGTATCATTGCATATAATTTGTGATTTTTAATTTTGGCAATATCTTCCTCCTTTATCATTCCTTTGCTCACACCAAAACAAATAAGTAGTAACCTCAATGGGTTTTTTAACACTAATTCATTTTCTTGATTCTGAGTGAAATAATCAAGAAGCGATGAACAGGCATTGTTTTTTGTATATTTTGTTACACATACAAAGCCCTGCTCTACAGTGAACCCTTTGATCTCAAGATGCCTATCAAATGCCGTTTTATCCACACCAGACAAGTTATCTTGTGTGGAGACAAACACAACTGCACATCCCGTAGATTTGCATTGCTCTAGAAATTCCTTCACTTTCTGTACAGCAATCTGGTCTTTTAGTTTGTCCGTTCCATCCAGATAAATGAACAGTCTTATCTGTTTTCCTTCCTTAGCAGCTTGAAATAATTCTGTTGAGTGATTTCCAAGGATATTCTTTGATACAGCTGCCCAAACCCCTTCCTTTGTCAAGGATTTAGCTGCTATCAACACCATCAAGGTTTCCTCTTGCTTCTTCTTCTTCTGCTTTTGCATCCAGTTGCGGATGATGCTGTGAATGTAAGTGGTCTTACCAGCACCCACGGGGCCTGAGAGTAAAACTGTCTTTGGAGCTGGCTTACCATGGAACTCCTTAAAGACCATGTCTCTGTCTATGCGTATGGGTTGCCTAGAGGATTTAGTGAAGATAAAATGGTATTAAAATGTGATGGTAATAATTGTAACATATTTATCCCATTATAATCTTGATGTAAAACAAATAATAGTTATGATATGTTTCTTAGGAACCTTAAATGTGTTTACATAATTATCATATTATGCACTTACGCTTTGGGACCAGCTCGCTTGTCCATATGAATGTAAGCTTCCACATAGTTGGTGCCTACATCTAGAATATCATCCTTGAATAGATCAATGACTGGGCACTCCATAATGTTCTCTAACAGACTGCTATGTTCTAGAATTCCTGTAATAAGTAAGTAAATAAGTAAACTGTTCTGTTATCTATTAGTTTGTTGTTGATTAACTGTGACATGCAAGCATTACTTATATTGAATTAATCATTGAACCTGATTAACAGAATGCTTAATCTTAATTTTGCTTCATATTTTCAGCAAAGAGTTTTGAATACCATCCTCTCAGCAAATTGTACCCTGAGTTAGTTTGGCAGATTGGAAATCTATTTAAAACAGTGGTATCAGATTCTTTTTGAAACACTGAAGGGCCTACGATGGATCTTGTTTGATAATTTTTTTAGTTTGATTCCTTCAATAGTATGTAATTTTTTACTATCCTTGATGGTGGATTTTGTCACACATTCATACCTTGGTATATGATAATTTCTGAAATAAGATTGTGATTATATCCTAGTAAGTAATACTTTTGATGCAGAATCTAAATTTTGATGGGCACTCACCTTGCTGGAGAATTTCATCAATAGTAGGTTGTGGCATTGAGATGTGTCCCGGGCTTGTAGTGGCATGTTGTGAATGAGAGCCTGAGGGTATAGCTTGAGTTGTGCTTCCAGTTGTTGGGATGGCTGCTGTGTGATAAAACATATAATAATGGTTCATGGGTCATATATATAATATTAAAGGATTATTGACAGGCATTCCATGAAATATTTTTATATTTGTATGGTATTCGATATTTGTGTTACTCTGGTTCGCTATTGGGATGGTTTATTTATGCTTTTCCCATACCGAAATGACTAATTTTATTGGAACCACACAATACAAATATTCAAGATTCAACTATTGTGGTGCCTGGAGTTGTACCTGAATGTGTTGTGGATGAAGGAGAGTTTAACAAACGCAGTGCTCCAGTTTGCTTGGTATATTTAAGAGCCTTCAAGAAGCCCTCATACATCTGGGGGGTTCCTTTCTTCAGATGATCAATTAACTTGCTTACTTTTAGCATAGGTTCACCTGTACACTGCAAACATAAACCTAACTTATAAATCTTAGAAAATCAATGATCTTCATGTTACAGTTAAATTATTGCGACTCTAATATAGAAAAGACATCATTCACTCAAGGCGGTCAGCGTCTGGTGTAAAACCCCAAATTTATAGATTGGGTAGCTTAACTACCCAAAGTTTCGCCGAGGTAGGAAAACGTTAAAGCAAATTAGGCCAAAAAAACAACAAATTCATCAGTCAATTTTAAATAGAATTCTCCCTTCCTGGAATATACTTCAGACGGAGGCCCATCAGATAAATGACCCAAAATTGTTTAAAAATATGTATCCAACTATTCAATATAGTCTGACAAAAACTTTATAGATTAAAAATGACAAACACTCAGAGAGTAAAAATATTTACAAAGGTATCAAGACATTGAAAAAAGAAATTATGAATCAATCAACTGTACTACTGCAAAATGCCACATGTTAGAACGCATAACTGCTTACAAATAATGTATTAATTGTAGCATAGTGGTTGGTAGCCTCCAGTCATTGACGGAGGTGAGTATCGTGATCCACTTAACAACTCAAACAACTCAAAATAATATCGCCAGTTTTAGTGCCACAATGTGGAAACTGATGAAAGAGCATTAACCAAAATGTAGCTAGTTATCGATCTACAAAATGTACTTATTATACACTTTGGTGTTACGTCTTGAACATTACACATTAAGGACGGTTGAAATCAAGTACCAGCCAGCCATACCTGTAAGGTCTGTTTGGTAAAGCGATCCACCACACCATACGCCTCCAAGTAGGCCAGGAACTGTGGATCTACCTGGATACAGTCCATTAGGTCAGGTGCCAGCTGTACCAATAGGTCATAGTGAGGACTGAGCCTTGGCACCTTTGGCGGGAAAGGTCCTACTGTTGAAAGCAATACAATGAACACTATACAATGATCAGGAGCATGTTGCATAAACTAAACAAAGATTAATGGTGTGGGGGAATTAATACACTTATTTCCCTTGAAGATATACAGGACAGTTAAATTGAAAAAGAAAATAAACCAGTACAATTACAAAACTTCCAGGCATCGTTCCTTACTACATAAGGAACACATGAATGAAGAAAAAAGATATCCTTATTTGAGGTCATATCCCACAAATTAAATAAACAAATAAAAACAAATGTTTGAGAGCTCTGAAGTTGACAATGTTGTTCACTTTTGTGGCTGGTCTGGCAAGCTACACACAATATAATATCATTCAAAATATGTTGATGCCCTGTTTTTTCATGCAGGAGAGTAAACCTGCATTGTAGGTATGTTTAGAAGGATTTTCAGCAGAAAAATATAATTCATTTGTCTGAAATCTTGAAAAAAATGAGAAAATATCCATTTTCCCCGCTCAATAGTATATTATGGTGGTCTCTATAAAGAAATAGAAATATGGTGCGAGAAAATATTGTGAATCCTTATTTTTCATATAATAATACAAATTCCTGCCCACCATTGTCTGTATAGGCCAGAGTGTAAGAAAATCGAGTTAAAAAATACAGTTAAACATTTTTGGCCACTGGGTTGGAGATGAACTTGTTCATAAGAATTTTGTAAAATTCATTGATTTGTCATCGAGGAGTGTTATCGATAGCTGCATCAACTTCATGTCAAGAACCAAAATAGTTTTCTGATAATTCTTGCGTTTACATGTTCAGTTTTACAGGTACTGCAAGTTGCTCTGACATTTTTCACTCATTATTCATTCATATTTTTTTTTTTGGTTTATATAATTATGAACCTTTTCAATATAAACCCAAATTATTAAATCATTTGCATAGCCTTCATCATAAAGTGTATTTCATGTGGAGTTCAACAGCATAGTAGCCGTATAAATACCTGATTTTTAAATGTTCTCTACATGAAAGGTAGGTAGCTTCTATTTCAGCTTTTAAAAGTAATTTTGAAACTTTTTGATTAATGTTTTTCCCTAAAAAATGGATACAACTAATCTCTGATTGGCTAGAATCTTTGACCGATGCTATTTTATCACCACATATCGGTAGAAAATACCAAACATGTTTAAAGTGGTGAGGTCACTGTTGACAAAGTTGCGTTGTTGTATTGATGATGCATTGTCAATGGAATTGGGGTTATTGATGAGGGTCATCGGTATCTCCATTGTCTTTGTTTTGGCAACCCAAATAGTAGCTAATACTGTAGCAGAGACAAGTTGATGGCAAATAGATGAAGGTGAATGTACGATATTTGATGTTGCCTCTATTGTAGTTTTACTTACGTTCTTCATTCATTTTGGAAATAGTAGTTTGTCTTCTGGTTGTAGCAATCAAACCTCCCAGTCCTATAATAAAGTTTAAGTAGAAATATTTGTTTATATTCATTGCGATTTTGGTATAGATGACATTGTTTTACCCACTTTATATCATTTTACTCCACGATGAAGGGAGGATCGCCCACAGTTTCTATGCGTGGGAGTGTAATCCTACTGTCAAATCATCTGTGTAGGACCGCATGCAAGTCTGAAGCATGTATCCGGTTTGCTACCATGCAAACTCCCTCCCCCCCTTCGTTATGCTGTTACATAGCAGCTCACTGACACTCCGGTGGGAGGTGTCAAAGTTTTTGGAACGGCCTTTTTGTTTTTCTTTCAGTAAAATAAAGGTTTGTTTCACAGAAACATTGTATGTCGTTTCCACGGCTTCTTCAGGTCCGATGTACATCATTTATTAAATGAAACTAAGTTCTAAAAGGGGATACTGTATCTACAATAATTGTAAGTCCCATTGTTCTGTAACGATAAGTTTTTATAAAAAAATCGATCTAAAACAGACCAAAAGTTACAACAGGTCTACCTGTCTACTGGCCTGTCTCCAGGCTGACTATTAAAGTTAGGACGGGCATATTTCTGATCTTGATGTGATTTTCTTTATGAATAGGCTAATATTTTATTTAGTTCCTTACTTCCTTTTTATTCCATGGGGTAAAAATAGAACCCCAACTCATAGGTATTTGCACATAACAGGAAACGCCCTAACGGACTTGTGCTGCCGTGGAAAAGATTTGACTCTGACTCATGCAATCCTATTGCTAATGATAACTATTCGTGAGGTTCTATCATAATCTTATTTTGCGAAACATCAGAATTGGGGTCATGAGTCAGAACTTAGTTATTGACGCATTAGTTGTTATCTATGCCACACACTGAGGCTAGTTTAGTATGTAAGTCAGTGACCTTCTTTAAGCGCGCACGGCTATAATGGTGTAAGTCTACATAAAATGTACAGTTCTCCTTCACCATTCCTAGCAAATGAACCGAATTAAAGACCAAAATAAAGTTGTAAATCCAGTACAACATAATGAAACAGATCTTTTGAATCGATGTTATACAAAATATTACTCTTATAAACCTGGTTATTATGTTTTATTTATACAACTATATCAGACTTTAATTAATGTGTTAAGTTGCCGAGTCTGCATTTTCTGACAACCTGACCCTTATACTATACCTGTTAGATGAGGACATATCACATACAACTTTGTTTCATGGAGCCTTCAGGCTGCCGGTTTTTAACCGAAATACATACAGTCAAAACAAAGAAGGAAGAAATATAAAGTCATGCATGAAATAGTCTGTCAAATTTACATCAAATTTACAGAATTGAGTTGCATTATAACTAATTAAATCTGACTCAGCTTTATAGCAATGTGTTTCCGGGGGTCTTAATATCTTTGAAAAAGAATACCTACAATTAATTCCTTACATGGATAATATCCAGAACGATGTGAAAGTTGGTACCTTTGTTGTATCAAAATCTCGAAAATATTGAGTTGAGGAATCTAAGCGTTATTACTCGGATAGAATGTTATAAGCTATGTTGTAAGCTATTGTTAAATGCTAAACTCTGAATGATAAGTTACTCGTGAATGTGATCACAAGGACTTTGGCATGTTCTCCTTGTGGTGAGCCTTATCTTGGAATTTGACATCCAAATGTCAACAAGTTTCCTTCTACCTGTTACTTCTATGACTAACAATGGCAATGGTTCGTTTATAATTTAGTCCTTGATTTCACTGTTAAATTCAGAGTAATTGCTGAGAAAGCAGCTTAGCGAACTATGTGTGTATTCTGTAGTGTCCCTATATTTCCTGGCATGAACTGGAACGCATGATACATGTACCCTAATATACTGTTAGATAAGCTTATTATTTGTTACCATTAGTTTTGCCAAGGGTTGTTGGCAAGAAATACTCGGATACTAATGCATAGTGGAAATATCCGTTGAACAAGAATACGTTAAATATCTGGATGATTCCAGGCAACAATGGAATTCTTGACATATCATTATAATGGGTAGCTCAGTGGTAAATTACTTACACTTAATTTCAGGCATGGATACTGGATACGTTCAGCACAATATAACATTAGGTGCCTCCGAAGCTTGACAAACCGAGTTGAGGAATCTAAGTTTGTCACTAGGTCAGAACCTAGTTAGTGTTGAACACTAAACTCTGTGAATGTTTGGTTAATCATGTGACCAGAAGGACTCCGCATATACTGCCTTATCTTGGATTTTGACATTGATATGTCAACAAGATACGTTAGGACAAGCCCTTGCCGCAATATAGCTGTGGCGAGGCCACGCCCATGTGCACTTTGGTTTGTTGATGGTTACCACCCACATGACAAGTCTCATCCAATGGAGTCGAAGGAAAAAAGAACATTTTTCCGTAACCGTCACCCCTCCTTCCTCGCTCAGGTCGTGCAGACTTACATCATTGTATTGACATTGAAATATTTTGAACTTTATGTCTGTTCTTATGGTGGAATAAATATTCTATTGTACGAGCCAAGATGGCAGGCAAGTGAATAAAGTCCTTTGCAAAAACAAAAACAAATATTCTATGTTCGCCAAACCTCTCCTTCATGTTATTTATGATAGTTATCTGCATATTAAATATTCATTCAATGTCCTTGGATGTCTACGCCTCCCCGACAGTCTATGATGTATATCATTTTTTAGTTTTTTTTATTATCATCAAGGCTACATACTTGTAACATACATACTCCAAAAACACCACCATGTGTGTTGTATTATTGCATTGACTAACCTATAACCAAATCTACTACATGTACATCTGCATTCATATGACCAATATCCCATTATTACAATCCCTCACAATTCATGCTATTGTTCATAATCTCAATATATATTATACCTGTGTAGTCAATATGTGATGTGTTTTAGGAAAATGAGTCATAAGTCGCACAATTGATATTTTTCAAAGTGTTTTTTCACAAGATCACATTATTAGAATGTTCTGATTTTTGGAGAGCGTGTCACTTATAGTTATGTCAATCGATGTATTAAATGTCAAGACAATCTATATAATATATTCTTTCGTTTTAAAGGTCCTTATGTGGACTTCATTTAGTGACTTTACTGTTTAATGACCC
The DNA here is from genome assembly GCA_942159475.1 of Sthenelais limicola. NCBI lineage: Eukaryota > Metazoa > Annelida > Polychaeta > Phyllodocida > Sigalionidae > Sthenelais > Sthenelais limicola. The sequence continues at coordinate 118,536,850 of OW804098.1, forward strand.
CCAGAAATATTGGAAACTTTTTTTTTTCAAAAACGAACATATCAAACTTAAAATCTAGAAATACTTATTATTTTATTAGACTGTTTACTATCATTGGAATCGGCTTCATCTCATCTTTTCAAATATAATAATATCTCAAAATCATTTTTTTGCGACTTATGACTCATTTTCCTGAAACACATCACATATGACTATAACACAATGCAATATGTATATAGCACATCACATACTCAGTTATAGCCAGTATTTATCAATATGCGGCCTGATTGATCGGAATTAAATATACATGAGCTACTAATTGTACATTCTCTGCAACGTGCCCCATCAGAAAAGGGGCCTAGTTTTATGGACCAATATAAATTGCATAATGACTGTGAAATCTCAATACAACAGTCAGATGTCAGATTCAGATGTCAGATTTAAAGTGAATGCATTGCAGCATGTACTGTAACAGACATGCTTAGTGAGATACGCAAATTCCCTATTGAAGACAATACATTTTACACATCAAGGCATAGACTCACAGGTGTTAATTCAATCATACTCATATTTATTATGACATATGATTATGATTTATTATGATAATATAATTAGAGATGAAAGTGATTTAAAAACCTTATCTTCAAATTAAATATGATAAGAAATTTCAGACTAAATGTGGTGAGGTATATTCATGCACAGAACTATTTGGCTGATGATTTTTCTAATTCCAAACTATAATATAGCAAGAATATCATAGTATTGCGTCTGAGCTGGCCTGTTTTCGGCCACACAAAGTGAATACAGGCCAGCAAAGGCGTGTGATACTATGCTATTATTGCTTTTATTCCATGATTCTTACCTTATTTCAACTTTATTAGCATTTATTTCATCAAACGGTGTTATCCGCATAACTCACCAATAGCCTTGAAAGGTTGTGATGTTACTTTATAATATAGGGAGTTTATATTGTACAGCTTGCAGACTCTGTGAGCTATATTTTAATGTATGCTCACAGACGAATTATAGAGGAAAGTACCCAGAACTATTCATTGGCTTTGTTCTATGGTCTTGAAGGAGGTTTAGGTATCACTGTATATCAATGGGGCCTGTGGAGAAATATAGCATTTTGCTGTTGAGGGAAATAGAGCTTAGCTAGTGGTAGATGTTACAGACACAGTTGAAGAATAGCGTTGAAAAATAGAGCATTTTTGCTGATAGGGACATACACAGTGGAATAATAGAGCTTTTCTGTGGTCACTGTATATTGGATCACTGAGTACATCACCCTCCTCTGGTACAGATATCATCAGACAACAAATGTGATGTCTTTGAGTCATAAGTCGCAAAATTGATATTTTTCAAAGTGTTTTTTTGCACAAGATCACATCATTGGAATGTTCTAATTTTTGGTGGGTTGATCACCTATAGCTATATCAATCGATGTATCAAATTTCAGGATAATCTATATAATATGTCCTTTCGTTTTAAAGGTCCTCATATGGACTACATTTTAGTAACTTTACTGTTTATTGACCCCCAGAAATATTGGAAACTCTTTTTTCCAAAACGAAAATATCAAACTTTAAATCTAGAAATACTTATTTGATTATTAGACTGTTTACTATCATTAGAATCGGCTTGGTCTCATCTTTTCAAATAATAATATCTCAAAATCCATATTTTGCGACTCATGACTCATTTACCTGAAACACAACACAAATGATAACAATCAATGAGTCAAATTCTTGCTCTCTTTGACTTTTGATAGAGTAGAGCTATATGAGGCCCTCAACCATGCTAATCTCCCTGAAACTCTTATGGTCTCATATGGTGTCATGACCAGACATACCTGGGGTCTCGATTCTCATAGATGCAGCATCTAAACTTTGATGGAGTCCCACAGTGAAGGTTAGTTTCACCCATGCCAGTCTTTGGCCTACTGACTGATGTGATTGACCCTGAAGTTGTACTGGCATGTTGTGTCTGAGATCCTGAGTGGATCCCCGGAGTGTTGCATCCAGTAATTGTGTTGTGTTTCAGGAAAATGAGTCATAAGTCGCAAAGTTGATATTTTTCAAATCGTTTTTTTCACAAGATCACATCATTGGAATCTTCTGATTTTTGGAGAATGTGTCACTTATAGTTATGTCAATCGATGTATCAAATTACAAGACAATCTATGTAATATATCCATTCATTTCAAAAGTCCTCATATGGACTTCATTTAGTTACTTTACTGTTTAATGACCCCCAGAAATATTGGAAACTTTTTTTTTCAAAAACGAAAATATCAAACTTAAATTCTAGAAATACTTATTAGATTATAAGACTGTTTACTATCATTGGAATCGGCTTGATCTCGCCTTTTCAAATATAATGATATCTAAAAATCTACTTTTTGCGACTTATGACTCATTTTCCTGAAACAGATCACAGTTGTGGGGATGGCTGCTGTGTGATGGAATAGAATAACAGTTTGTGGGTCAGTTTTTCAGAAAATGCACAATCTACAGTTCTACACATTTTTCAAATGTCTCTAAATTAGAAAGAGAAATGATGAATACTGAGTTTATCTTAGTGTATTCTGTATTGTATTCATCTCATATTCATTGTATAAATATTTCTGGGTATGTTGAACTGTATTTTGAATCTGATTTCCGTCTTAAATGTTGGTTATTTGAGGGGATTGATGGAGGTCAATTGTTCATGTTCTGAAGGACTGGCCCTTATGGGTTGTATTATGAAAGATTAATGACTGACATAACTTAAATTATACTTATATTTGTATAATAGTGGATGTAGTTAATAAAATAGATGTTTTATACTGAAATCTATGGATGCTTGTCATTTCAGGAACCAAAAATATATCGATTATAATGCTTTAATCTAAGCGCCTATTCCTTCTCTGTGTCTTCTAACTTGTGTATTGATAATTATTTGATATTGTCAGGAATTATACTAGGAACATTTGTATTGAAACATGTGTAAGCCAGTCCATGGGTGCACCGCAAATCTACAATTGCAAGAACACCCTTGGCTAAAGCCTCAGATTCTTTTGCGACTGTTGACCCCTAAGCTTTCGAAACCATAAACAAACGACCCAGCCAACAGTCCTGAAATGGAGGTTAATAATTTTGTCTCTGCCATAACATGCTAAGAATGATTAATTTATTGCTTATAGACATGTATATATATGGTTCTGAATAGAAAAAGGCCAACTGGTTATTATGTGCAAGAAAAAGCTTGTATTTGCAGACCAATTGTATTTGAATCTTCTCTTAGAAAACCAACTAAAATAGCAAAAAATGTGGGTTCCCAGGTAACAAATTGAGGTTAACTTAACGGCGATTCACGTCAATATTTACAGCAACTAAACGTCAATGGTTTACGTTAATATATACGTGAATGTGTGGACTCAATTTTGCGCAAAGTTAACGCTAGTTTTAACGTGAATCTTAACGTTAAAATTAACGTAACATTGATGTTAATATTGACGTTAACATTAACCTCATTTTAACATTAAGATTAATGTTTAGATTAACGTTGAGATCATGGTTAAATTAACGTAGAGTTTAATGTAAAATATATAGGTGAATCTTATTCACATATGCTTAACCTTCCTATTTTTACTCTAGTTTAATGTTTATTAGATGCTAATTGTGAGGAAAATATTGGATGTTATTTGGGGTCTCATATGTTTTATTTTAATATTCGGCTCATAGAGTTCATCATTTGGTTCATCATTTTCTTGGTGTACTTCTTCATACCAGCTTCTGTAAAGAATAAAATACAGTTATGAGACAGTTGCTATATGTCAATAAATAGAGAGAAATAGGGGAGAGAGAGAGAGAGAAAGATCAGAGGGAGAGAGGAGAGGGGGAGAGAAATATTTGAGAACAGAGATTGCATTTAATTACTTAAGTCGGCAGTATCAAACCCACATATTTACAGAGGCATAATATACTACAAAATCTCGTTAAGCTTTTTGCAAAGGATAAGAACATAAAGGAAATCGTTTGTAGGTAGCAAATAATAATATTTGAAAGCTAAAATCGACAATGATGAAAGTACAAAGTAACCTTAAAATGAGCGTTTTGGTTCTGAACTTGTCTTAAACACAGCATTATTTACTCACCTTCCAAGGATTGGTTTTAAAAGCATCAAAGTACTTTCCTTAATGCCCGATTTCATTATATATAACTTATTATCAACTTTAGTGGTATGTCAAAATAACTGTTGGCAGTTACAAAATCTCTTTTCTTTGATGAAACGGTACAGACTGGAGACGAACATCTTCTATGAAAATAAACAGCAAAATAATCGCCATACTGGCATCTCTGGGAGATAGAGGAGAGGGACAAACCTTCTTCATACAGCACGATTTCCCTGTCCTTCTCCCCGGGTCCTTCTCTCACTCAATGCTACTCTTCAATTAAAAACAGTACATAAACTTTATAAGGAGTTGCTTACCTTGAAAAATGATTAAATATCCCTTGTTAATCCAGTAGAATAATAGTAGATGAGTGAGGGAAAGCTAGGGAAATCCTCCTCCAAAGCAACACACGTGTAGTCTTAGAACTCCAGGAATTTCTGTGGTTAGTAGACCCGGATCTGTCTCACATTCGGTCAGAATCGGCGGGAAAGAGACATACAAAACTGGTCTTGCCCAGGGCCTTCATGAAATTGACAATATGCATCTACTATCCTGGCTACTATCTAATAATACTCTATTTCAATATACCATATACAATGAAGAAATGTTACCTGTTACAACAAATAGTTTAAGTCTATTACTAAGGAAGCATAGAAGACGACTAAAACACAGTAAATTAAGGATAGATCTTGACTAAAAAAATGACCAAATCCATAGTTACTTTAAACAGGGTAGGGAATACCGGGGGAATACCTTTTCAGGAACCAGGATTGGGACCTATTTCAGGTCGGGATTCGGGATTCACAAGAACCTAAGGGATTCAGAGCCAGATTTAATTTGTCCAGGTAGGGATTGCAAAGAAGATGTAACACTCAGTCGTAAGCCAGACATAAAATAACTTAGGGTGGATTGATACCAAGTCTCCTCCTGTCTACATCATGCCGCCTCCAATATCATATAGTTTTAAACACCAACTAAATATAGTGATAAATGGATGCATGCACATTATATATATAATTATTCAATATAACAGCAATCCTGTTATTAAGATTCAAGCGAAAGAAATGGAAGTCTCATAATCTACAGAGTATAGAACAAGTCTAATGTTACTCTGGAGGGATATATCTGACCATATGTGACTCATCAGTTTGGGAGAGAGAGAGAGAGAAAGATCAGAGGGAGAGAGGAGAGGGGGAGAGAAATATTTGAGAACAGAGATTGCATTTAATTACTTAAGTCGGCAGTATCAAACCCACATATTTACAGAGGCATAATATACTACAAAATCTCGTTAAGCTTTTTGCAAAGGATAAGAACATAAAGGAAATCGTTTGTAGGTAGCAAATAATAATATTTGAAAGCTAAAATCGACAATGATGAAAGTACAAAGTAACCTTAAAATGAGCGTTTTGGTTCTGAACTTGTCTTAAACACAGCATTATTTACTCACCTTCCAAGGATTGGTTTTAAAAGCATCAAAGTACTTTCCTTAATGCCCGATTTCATTATATATAACTTATTATCAACTTTAGTGGTATGTCAAAATAACTGTTGGCAGTTACAAAATCTCTTTTCTTTGATGAAACGGTACAGACTGGAGACGAACATCTTCTATGAAAATAAACAGCAAAATAATCGCCATACTGGCATCTCTGGGAGATAGAGGAGAGGGACAAACCTTCTTCATACAGCACGATTTCCCTGTCCTTCTCCCCGGGTCCTTCTCTCACTCAATGCTACTCTTCAATTAAAAACAGTACATAAACTTTATAAGGAGTTGCTTACCTTGAAAAATGATTAAATATCCCTTGTTAATCCAGTAGAATAATAGTAGATGAGTGAGGGAAAGCTAGGGAAATCCTCCTCCAAAGCAACACACGTGTAGTCTTAGAACTCCAGGAATTTCTGTGGTTAGTAGACCCGGATCTGTCTCACATTCGGTCAGAATCGGCGGGAAAGAGACATACAAAACTGGTCTTGCCCAGGGCCTTCATGAAATTGACAATATGCATCTACTATCCTGGCTACTATCTAATAATACTCTATTTCAATATACCATATACAATGAAGAAATGTTACCTGTTACAACAAATAGTTTAAGTCTATTACTAAGGAAGCATAGAAGACGACTAAAACACAGTAAATTAAGGATAGATCTTGACTAAAAAAATGACCAAATCCATAGTTACTTTAAACAGGGTAGGGAATACCGGGGGAATACCTTTTCAGGAACCAGGATTGGGACCTATTTCAGGTCGGGATTCGGGATTCACAAGAACCTAAGGGATTCAGAGCCAGATTTAATTTGTCCAGGTAGGGATTGCAAAGAAGATGTAACACTCAGTCGTAAGCCAGACATAAAATAACTTAGGGTGGATTGATACCAAGTCTCCTCCTGTCTACATCATGCCGCCTCCAATATCATATAGTTTTAAACACCAACTAAATATAGTGATAAATGGATGCATGCACATTATATATATAATTATTCAATATAACAGCAATCCTGTTATTAAGATTCAAGCGAAAGAAATGGAAGTCTCATAATCTACAGAGTATAGAACAAGTCTAATGTTACTCTGGAGGGATATATCTGACCATATGTGACTCATCAGTTTGCACCCAAATGGTGACCGCTCAGTATTTGCACTTACTTCAGTTACTAAGTTCAGTACAGGTTGAAGTTATACAAAAGTCTTCGTCTATTTGAGACTTAAATGCTCGTTCCGAATGATAAGTATTAATCAATAATGGATTTGGATTAAAATTTTAATATTCCCTCCTGTCTTTATGCGTCTATGAGATATCCATATGATTTTGATTCCTCTTGAGGTACAATTTGATATAAATTTGCTCCTATTTTAAATACTTTTATTCCTAGGACTGAAAAAGAAAACGCTCTTTATACGTTCTAAGTATAAATATTGGGATGAGCTAGCCCCACCCCTGCGATGCCTAGAAGTGTCTCACGAATATGGCAAAGAATTCAAAAAATCTATTTTAACATGAACTATACTTGCATTGTATGTGTATTCATAACTTGTGGTATTGAGAAGTGATCCACTCAGCCTCCCCCTTATGTGGGTTAAATCGCTCTAAAGTGTACAATTCACCTTCCCCAATCGTAGTAAATGACTCAAATCGTTCAAAATTTGATTCAACATAGCCCAACAGATCGTTCAAATCAAGGCAAAATCAAATATATTCAGATATACCGAGTATTGCCAATGTTTGCAGTCTAATTTAGCAGAATTACTAAATGTGTAGATCTGCCGATTGTACATTTTGTTAAGATCTGCCCATATAATCATTATGACTAATTTTTAAGACATTAACCGACATGGGTAGGCTGGGAATATTTAAGAAAAGTTATATTTAGATTGAATTTAAATTTAGCAAAAGCAGAAAACAGTACAATGCCACTGTAATGGGGGTCTGGGGGAAAATATTAACGTTGATTTATTGGTAAGTTAATGTTGAAAAATGTATGTCAAAAATATTACCGTTGATTTATCAGTGAGTTAATGTTAAAACATTGACGTCAAAAATATCAACATTGATTGATCATTGAGTTGATGTTAAACAATTGACGTGTAAAACATTAACGTTAATTTATCAGTAAGTCAACGTTAATAGATTGACATAAAAATATTAACGTTGATTGATCAATAAGTTAATGTTAAGAAATTGACGTCAAAATTGTTGATATTGATTCACCATTGACTTAACGTTGAGAAGTTAATGTTAAGAAAATCAACGTTAAGTTAATATTAAATTGAGGTAAATATTTTAACGTTAACAAGATTAACATTAAGTTGAGGTTAAATTAACGTCAAACCATCAACGTTAATAAATTCCCCTTTGATTGACGTGAATCAACGTTATTTTAACGTGAATTGTTACCTGGGTTATAATAGCATAGTCTGTATATTGACTTGTTCAATGCCTACTATTTCATGAGAAATTTAATTAATTCAGTATTTCAAAGTTATTTGACACACACCTTTCAGTGGCTTTTCAGTTGATTACATTGATTACGCTATAATGGTTGTATGTAATGGAAATATATAATGTCAGATAGCGGTATTATGAGTTATTTTCCACCTATTGCGTCAATGTATGAAACCTATCAAGCAATTGAAATAACATCTGTTTAAAACAGAAATGTGTGGTTGCAATGTGGCACACCCAGCTGTAGAGTTGACCCTTGACAATATTTTTTGGTTTTCTAATTTTATTGTTATTACTGTAATATATATGATGTTGCTGGTGTTTATTCAAGATTTGTTTACTAATACTGATGTTTAATAACAAATTTTAATGCTACCATACAATAACAGTCTCAAAGATTCAGCTATTGTGGTGCCTGGAAATCAGGTCATACCTAAATCTGTTGTGGGTAAAGAAGACTGTAGACTTTCTTTGTTGGAGTTCAATAGCAAGCATACTGCCCCCGTTTGATTTTTATCACGGAGAGCCTTCAGGAAGCCTTCATATATGTGGGTTGTTCCTTTTTGCAGGTGGCCAAGTAATTTCCTTACTTTTTGCATTGGTTCAGCTGGACACTGCAAACACATACCTGACTTATAAATCTTGGATAATAAATTCTATGTCTGCAGTTTTAGAGCAACAATGCAGAAACTGATAACAGAGCATGAATCAAGGGAAGACCACAGTCGTGGTGAGCTGATACAGGACCACAATACTAGAAACATCAATGAACATAGCTCCCAACCTGAATAACAAAAAATAAAGAAAGTATTGTAAAATTAAAATAGTAATTCCTCACAAATGTCATCAATCTAAAAAGTTTACTTTTGGACTCATTGGCCATCAGAAAAACTGTATTATATTTTACACAGACCCTTCTTGAATGATGTCTTATGACAGTTGTAAGCAAGTAGCAGCCATACCTGTAAGGTCTGTTTAGTAAAGCGATCCACCACACCATACTTCTCCAAGTAGGCCAGGAACTGTGGGTCCACCTGGATACAGTCCATTAGGTCAGGTGCCAGCTGTACCAATAGGTCATAGTGAGGACTGAGCCTTGGTGCCTTTGTTGGAGGAGGTCCTACTGTTTGAGGTATATAGATTAGAATAAAAAATCTTTAATTTGTCCAATAATAGAGAATACATTTATGTTGATATGATAGCCAAATGGGTTGACATACCTATGCGCCAAACCAATAACTCAGCCTATAAGGGAAGGACAATGAATTAGGGGCCTGTTGTAGCAACATAATGGAAAATTGTGTATACATGGGCATTAATATACACTTTATTTCCTTCTTATAGTGGTTAGGGGTGGAAAATCCAATCCACTATTGTCTGTATAGGCCAGAGTACAAAATTGTACAACTCACCTTCACCTAGCCTGTGACAAAACCGAGGTACAAAATACTAATTGCTAGCCATCACTTCATTTGCCCCCTGTCACGTTTCCCGAGGAAAACAGACATCAACGAAAAGGCCTTAAAACAAAGTGATGTAACATATGTCACTAGGTACAAGTTAACCCACGTTGTTCATTCATTTTGAAGGTCTGTTGTGTGGGCACAGCAATACATATCATTGTCCTATAATGTGTTTCAAGGAGAAATATGTGTTTATTTTTTTCGAGAAATGGTTATATAAAACTATATTTTACCCCCTTTATTGCATTGACCGGTGATCTCTAATGGGTGCCCACTCCCTCTGCCTCTCTCCCACTTCCCTGCCCAGTTGGGCTTTACCCGCTTCATTCATGTCCATCCCCGCTCCCACTTCTATATCAGGGTTAAACCCTCCCAACTATGGAGGCCCATGGCGTGGATCCAGACATAGTTGGGAATTAATTTGGTCAAATAATTCTATAATTTGCCTATCCTCTCAAATGTACCAAATTTGGGACGAAATGAAGGTTAACATAATCATAGTTCTTCATCACTAAACATAATTTGAATCAACATAATACTCAAATATACCTAGTATTATTAGTTTGTTTAGACATATATACCAGGGTTTACTAATTTAATCTTAAGGATAGTATGTGTTTCATTAACTGTTTAATATATTATTAACGGCACCCGTAGCATGAAAGCTAGTGAATAAAAATATCGATAACCAACTTACCTTGATACACATAATATCATTAGCCTCAATTTTAAAAAAAATAAAAAGGCTACATTATACTTTTACCTCAATATCCACCTGTAAGATTATAGCACCATTAGTTCAGTCAACGGTTCACAGAAACCAATAACATGATACTAATGCTTGGTGGAAATGATCAGAGATTACATGCTACAGAGATAACATGTTATTATGTTACATGTTAAGATGTCTTCCCACAGAGATCTTACTATATTAACTCAGCAATATTACAATGTGTTTCCGTGTATCTCAAAGGCCTTGAGAATATATACTTACAATCAATTCCTGACATGGGTAATGCGAATACAGGACGATGTAATCTATGGTAGCTTTGTTGTAATTAAATATGTTTAATGACACTGAAGACCGAGCTGAGCTAGGTGTTATAGTTAGAGTACTAAGCTAGTATTGAACTCATCAAATGATTATTTAATCATGTGATCAGAAGGACTTTATCATGGTCTCCTTATAGTGTGCCTTATCTTAGAACTTGACATGTCAACAAGATATGTAGCACAGATTTTATTGTTTTCATTATTACTATCAAGGCTACATATGCTTTACCAAAAAAGCATGTCCACCCTGTGGATGTATCACGGAGAGTTAGCAACCACAATGCATCAACAGAACCCTAACGCATCCACTAACTATTTGTACATTAATACCACTGTGTTGATATCTCGAGAGGCTCTAGACAATGGGCATCTGTATGGCAAGCCTCTAAAAATAGCCCCACAACGGTCATCATGTACTAATAGTGGCCCCATTCGAAAACCATTTTTTGCCAAAAACAAACACAACCTTAGGACTGCTGCCCATAGCTCTATTTCAGAGAACCTATGTATCCCCAAACCCTATCTATGTCACTTTTCTAGGTTAATTCAATCTTAGCCTCTCAAATACTTTGATTGATCAAAAGGGAATTGCATCAATAACTGCATGTGTGAGTTTTAAAAGAAAACCGAGTCCAAGATGTGAAGATATTAGTGAAATTAACAAGAAATTTTGGTTGTGACCAAGGAGAAAACGGTTTCCCCCGACCAATTCTACTGTTGAACCTTCAACCGCAACACACACAAGCAGGTAAAAGCTTTGTCAAGTACAACGTGCTTTACTAACATAGTGTAAATTAGAAGAAGTCACAACAGCCGGTACAATATTGCTTCATGGCCGGCATATTGGGTGTTGACAAAAAGATAGGGCTAAATTTTCCCTCATATTTTCCCTCTAAATTTGTGTTCATAGAACTACATTATCATGGGGAAGAAAGGCATGCCCTCTCTGAATTTTAACATCTTGACCATGTATTTTGGAGAATCAAGGCTAGCAATGTGGGCTATGCCTAGGCCTAGTTGTCAAGCAGCGGGGGAAAGGCCTAAAATTATTGTTCAATTGTAACAGTGTAGTTTCCCTCATATCTTCCTTATTTAAAAAATGAAATGACTTGAAAATGAGACAAAATGTAAAAAGGCTGCCTGTACTGGGATTCAAGCTCACAATGTTCAGTTGGGCAGTCTGAAATGCTAACCACTTGACCATAGGGGATCATAGAAATCATGTATAAACACTGTGCACAGCCATTGATGCATTTTAGGTCCTCTTTAATCCCCCCATTCTCCTCATGGTGATTAAAGCTGCTCTCCCAGCTATTTTCTATACAAATCTCAAAATTTAGCTTATTTAGATCTCAAATACCAAACCAACCTTGTCCCAAGAGTTTGGGTCTCTTTCTTAATGTTGAAGATAGATATTTGAGTATTTGAGTATTGGTGACCACCAGTAGATTTAAATATACTTGCCACCATTTCTAAAGCCCTGTCCTGCCCTCTATAGTCATAGCCCCACATAAAATGAGACCTGCCTCGACCAATAAGATCAGAGGATACAGGAGCCTGTACCCATTTACAGGCTACAGACCACACTGCCCTGCCACCTACTGTTAACTAGTGGCAATTCCAAAACCAAATATTAGCTTGGCTTTTACTTGACCACGATCTGGTCAGTTCTTAAATCACTGAATTTAGATATTTATTGAACTTTTGATTAAGTAAGAGATCGATAATAGTGAGTTTGGGAACTAAACTCAATGTAATTTCGAAAGAACCATTGATTATTAATACTAGGGAAGGCAGCTTTAAGGAGAATGGGGAAATAAATCCTGAAGGTCCCTGTATAAACTGCAGACAATTTGATGATTCAAATTAATCATACAAATATATCTTGCATCTGCAATCTATTTCTATAATATGCGAATGCAGGACTTCTAGGTCTGCACACTTCCTGAATTTAGGTATTTGTATCTCCGGGGTTTGTGTAGCTAATGAATATAGAATATAATAATGTTGCAGAATGTCTCATCTCATAAGTTGATATAATAATTATAATAACAGATTAGTTAGTGGATAAAGTTTTGGAACCAAAAACGGACACATCTCAACACCTATGGTATAGGCATCAGAAAAAAAGTCATACTTTCTTTTTTTTATTCATTAGAGGACAACTTGCATTAGTAGCAATCCAATTATTTGGTAATTAAGGTAGTATCCTCTGAAATTACAGATTGAGATAATTTCTGTATTATCTGCCTTACATATTAGCCGATATCTCTAAATATTTGCAGATTCCAGCCAATATTAAAGTTTTGGCCACATGGCCTGCCATAGGCAACATCATAATACAGATACAATAAAAGATGTATTATCCCTCACAGATGTTTTCCTTCATTTCCTGTGCTAAACAACGAGACCAAATATTTTTCCAATTCACATTGATCACTCAAATGACCACTCAGTGTCAAGGCCAAAAGCTAGCGACCGAGAAGGATCACTTTCCCTCAGAATAGTGGAACCCAAGGTCCATACATGAATATGTACACAATTACATGAAGATAATTGATTTTCCTAAATGAAACGGGGTGTGTTATGTAGTTGTGCTGATTTGTAAGTTTGGATAACTTTATTTCTTGAGTAATAATCAAATACAGTAGCAAACTCATGATATTGAACTACCAATTCAGTACTATTTCTTGCCTGAAATATGAACCCATATTATTATACTTTATTAATTCCTCTTATCTAGGCCTGATTGTGCCTATTTACTGAGACTGGATCATATGAATATAATATCAATGTTATAAAGTTTATTGGGGAAAAAAGCAAAAAAGCTTTAGGACAATCTGGTTCCCCACACAGTGGTTGTCACTGATGTAAGCAGCAAACTGACCCGGTGCGCAGCCTAGCAGGGCACCTGAATGGTTGCCCTCTTCTGCACCAGGTGGCAGTGGGGTTACAGCATATATGATTCACACATACCGTAGTGGCCCGGGGACCTGTTTAGAAGCCTATCTCGAATGCAGGCCGGGGGTATGGGGGTCATGAAAAGATAAAATCCTCTAAAATTTAATTCTCAATTAAAAGCCTATCTCAATTGCAAGCCGGAGCTAAAGGGGGGTCGAAACAAATATAAGCCTGGGCTTATGAACGGGCCACTATGGAGATATAACTATATATGTGTGTTTAAACATTATTAACATTGAATACATCAAAAATTATATGTACATAAAATCCAACCATGATGAGGGGCTAGTGAAACCCGAAATTAAACCCCCATTGTTTGTCCCTTCTGTTTTAACCTAGGATTATAATATGTCATCCACTTAATGATCCAATCATGCTTTCTTATACATATCTCATTTATTTCCACTTGTACCAACAAGTCTAAGATGCTCTTCTTCATTGCCTTGTGTACAACAGGGAGAAAGCTTACATAAGACAGCTCGTACATCAGGCAGTAGCACCATCCACATATATGGTAGCACAGCAAGAAAAGCATCGTATAGGAAAGTTGTTGTAGTGAGTGCTCCATGTACTGATATATTATTTTCGTGCAATACAACAATAAGTAAACTAACAATCTCAAAAGGTATCGTCATCACAAAGTACACCAAGGTTGTCACACCAACTAAAATTGCAGCATCTTTGGTTTGTCTCTCCTCGCCTTTTGTGAACCTCTGACGGCAACATGGCATCAAAATTAAGGCAGACACAATCATCATTATCAGTGGTGGTACATAGAGTAGAGAGAAAAATAGGAGGTATAATATAGGGGGGGATTGATCTGGTACACACTGTTGATATTTGCCTTCAGCAAACATCATCAGTTTGACCTCCAAGCTAACAAAATCTGTGAGCACAGACACAATGATACTCGATACCCAGGAGGCAAAGATGAATCCAACAACAGTGACCTTCCTATTGTATCGTTCCCCATGAAACTTCACAAGCACCTGGTCAAGTGCAATGGCCACAAGAGAAAATCGGATGATGAAAAGCAAATATCCTGTGAAGTATATAAGTAAACATGAGAAAGAACTCATCTGATTTGTAACAAGTTGTTTCAGGTTAAGTGGACTATAGATCAGACCAGATATGAATAAGTACACAAGGGCACTAATGACGATCCAGTTGACATAGTTCTGTCGGCACTGTTTGTTACAGAGGATGACCAGCAGAAGGATGAGAGCTCCAATAATGGTGAGTACTGTTATCAACAGGTTGACCACAAATGTTGGACCATGTAATCGGTTTCCTAGACTATACTCAAACTCATAGTCATATGTATGGTTAAGACTGGTAAGATTCATGAACGCCATCCTGAACCTGCAAATTAAAAGAGGGGTAAAACATTTAACCATAGTTACAAGACATTAATTCAGATGATTTCATAGTATCGGTGAAGTCTTCAGGCAACCCTATGCTGAAACTAGTCGGGAAATAAAACACTGACAAAAGGTAGATAACGGGTTATCATTTGTAAGAAATATCTACTCTACATATCTTCAGAAAATGTACAATCAACCTTAACCAATCCTCTGAAATATTCCAAATTTCAGACAAAAATCAGGTTCAGAATACATTTCAACATAACCAGACAGATTTATTGAATGCATGAAATACAGAATACACCCAGATATACTCAGTATTTATCATTTTTCACTCTTATTTAACAGAATGTGAGGGATGTGCAGAACTGTAGATTGTGCATTTTCTGAAAACCTGACCCTTATGACTTTATCAAATGAGGTGAGATCAAGTGCCATGACAATGATGGATGCCAAACTTTCCAATGTTGAATTACTGGTATATTCAAAAATTATTTTTTTTAGAAAATCTGATTCATCACAGAGAAACAAATCAAGAATTGCAAACATTGCCGAAAATTAACTTCAGAATCAGAAGTAGAAGTGGAAGCAGATTCTGACTTTTTGTCCAAGTTTTCAACAACTGATAGAATACTTCGCATCATTCCCTCGAGACCATCCACTCGAGTTGACAACGTCGTGTTATCCGTATTCACCTCTCCAGACCCGGGCGATGGATAGACTCCTGGACAAGTAGGTAATTCTACATATTTCTCGTTAGGACAATGCCTACCAATAGATCCTTCATGCATCGTGTGACAATGGTCACAATATCTAGGAGTTTTTCCCATAATTACCACAAAACTGCTACCACAAAACAGCAAAAGTCACTTAAAAAATTTATGAGCGTGTGTAGCGGTTGGGAACCGGACTTGGAGTGTTTATGAAGCGGGGGAAATGGAAGGGTGTGTATTGTGACGTGGGGCGTCACCATGGAGGAGGGGCGTGGCGTAGCTGGTTGCCAGGCTCCCATCCAAATATAGGCGGTGACGTTTCACCTTCACAAAGATAACCTTATCATCAATGACATGAGGTTAAAAGGAACTACCTGGCTGTTATCATAAAATGTCATAATTCTACACATTCTGAATATTTCATCAGGAAACAGTCATCAAATTCTTTTTAAATTCTCATATCACATTCTCATACCAAAACAGTAATATTTAGTCAGGTTATAGTTGCATCAGAGCTCGGGTTTGCCATGAGTTTTACTCTTTACATTGTTGTTTGCTCTAAGTTAGATAGACTAGACCTACATAATGGATTTACTAGATGATGTTGATGATGATAGTTAAAGATGATAAACACACCTCAAACTGGTCAGCCTTCATGAATGGATACTCCGAAGAAGTTAATATTTACCGAAATCTATTATCTATCATATTATGTTCTATCTATCTATCTATTTATGTTTAGCTTTGTTTATGTTTCAAAACAAGCTTGCAATATTAGTTAGTGGACACTAACTAGATAGGTTTCCAAATATATTCCATGTAATGACCTTGATATGAACATAGTTAATGCACTGTCTTGAAATTTGATACGCATATTTATGAACAAAAACCCCAAAATTGAAAAAATTCTGACTTATATTTTGCACAATAACAATTTTGCAACATATGATTAATATGTCTATAATACATTAAAAATGCTACATTTAACAAGAACAAGAGAACAAATGGAAAGAAAACTTGGACCAACAATGTATTGCTGTGAGTGTATCCAACGAGAACCAAGTATAACAGCGCCCTCCTCCTATTCCTCTCCTTGCTAGGGGAATGTCCTTAATGACTCCTGTGAACCTAGAGAGCTGTACATATACAGGTCAGGTTTTCAGCAATTGAACAATAGGGGACTTGCATGCAGGTCTGCCATCTTGAAACTAGATTCAGATGAAATTATGGGACCAAGGGTACAATTCATAATGAGGTGTACAATTCATAGAAAAAAAGCCTTGTTCAGCATTGATTACACATGTCTTTATTATATAAACCTCAATCATTTCCATCATGCATTTAGTATTCAGAGATCTATAAATTAGCTAGGATATTGGTCAAAATATTCTTGCAAATTGTTGGTAGAAATGTTACTAAATATTTGTATGTCAATCCTGAAGTACTTTTGTAAATTCTGTTGTTTGAAAGA
The DNA here is from genome assembly GCA_942159475.1 of Sthenelais limicola. NCBI lineage: Eukaryota > Metazoa > Annelida > Polychaeta > Phyllodocida > Sigalionidae > Sthenelais > Sthenelais limicola. Next base: position 118,553,961 of record OW804098.1, read on the forward strand.
AAAGTTAGCGATATTTCTGGAGGGATACTCATTAGGAAAATATCTAATGTGCTATGTGGGATGTTCTTAGGAGTACATAGCTATAATCAATACACAGTCTTGTATATGTATTATTGTAGTATATATTGTAGTACATGTATTCATTTATAAGACTAGAATGATTTTTGAACCCAAGAAATGCAACCAGTTCTACATGTAGGATTATTATGGAGGAAACCACTTGACTGATATACCGTTTGTGAAACATCAGATCTGATAGTATGGATGTCCATTATTGGTGAAAGTATAACAACATGGAGGCATCAAGTATTTTCCCTAATATCACCCAACTTTTATTCTAGGTAATAAGGGCCACAATCGCTATACAGACATATTAGAGTGATTTGAACACCCTACTCTGTCCTCTCATGGGCACTAGACATGTATGCATTTGCCATAAATAGCAATATATACGGCTAGCCCCATTGGATGACCAAAATATCAGCTATAATTTAATGTAAACATGGCTGGCCCAGTTTGATGACCTGATACGTGAGCAACAAAGTAATGACACACATCCGGCAAAACTCATCATTGCAACTAATATTATCCTCATTTCATTCTACCCTCAACAAAAGGGGACTTGTATTTGCCCCTAAGTGACATTAGATCAGATTTTAATTTTACCCATTTCAGCATGCACTGTATCAGACATGACAGTGGGACATGCAAATTCCTTATTGCAAAAGAATTTTAGCTAAAGTTCTGTTTAAAACATTCTGAGTCAACATCAACCAAAAACTAAAGATGTTCTACTTTTCTTCCCTTATTTTACCCATCTGAAAATCATTTGATCACAATTTAGACAGGAGTTAAAACCAAGTGTTTGAAGAGTTTTACAAATAACCACAATCTTAGAAACCTGATTGTCAAAGACTGAATAAGCTTAACATTGTGAAAGATTTGTATGGCCATTTCAGAAGCTTGCTGAACTAATTCCTGAAAAAATCCCTAACCAATACAAATTCAATTTTTTGATTATCCAGCTTCTATTGATTTCTGGCTTAATACAATGTGTTTCCCCAGATAAAAGAACAAAATATGTGCAGTTGATCAGTCATCAAGTGTATTGGCAATAGGAGCTAGGCAACGCCCACTTGGGAACCACACCCCCCACAACGCCTATATTGTTATCCTGCACCCTTCCATAAGGTAAACAATTCATTCCTCAACTCCCACTTGCCTCACGTGTTTGAAAACAATTGTTTTACTTTATTATTAATGTGTAGTGGATATGAGGTTTGACGCAAGTCTAGCATGACTTCTTGTTGTTTTAACTGTTATATAACTGTTATATGAACTCAAGAAAGGAAAGTTCCAAGTTCCAGTTGCAGGCTAACCCATGGACAAGCCGTTTGCTAGTGAAACATGTGAACGTGTACTGTACCTATATCCATAACAGGGGGAGTTTGAAGATGAGAAACAGTGTCTTGTGCTAAGAATGGGTTCAGCCGAGCACAGGAAGAACGTACTTGAGGAAGATAATTCCTACTGCTCAGAAGTGTTTCTTTTGACAGTAGAAGGACACCCATAAGTGTGTGGCGGGAAGAAAGGTAGTTGGGCTTCTGAGTCGGTAGCGGGCATGGCAGATGTATTTCTGAATAAGACTTCCAAAATAAATTCCAAACTTTGCAAAGTTTAAGCCAGAATTTTACACTAGAATAGCCCTAACTATCCTAACTGACGGTGGGAAGACCACAGATGACCAATGTTGTGTTTATATATGTGATGTGTTTCAGGAAAATGAGTCATAAGTCGCAAAAATTGGGTTTTGTGATATTATCATATTTGAAAAGAGGAAACCAAGGGGATTCCAATGAATATAAACATTAAGGGTATCTAATAAGTATTTCTATATTTTAAGTTTGATATTTGTATTTCTGGAAAAAATGTTTTCAATATTTTTGGGTGGACAGTTAGTATTAAAATAGGTAAATATACTCTATGGGATGACCCTATGAATGCATGACAATATTTGATACACTGTCTTGCAATTTGGTACATGTATTCATACTTCATCCAACGTTAGTCCCACCAAAAATGAGGACATTCCTACAAAGAGAACTTGGATATATATCACTTTGAAAAATATCAATTTAAAATCAGATAAATGACCCAAAAATTGTTTAAAAATATGTATCCAACTATTCAATATAGTCTGACAAAAACTTCATAGATTAAAAATGACAAACACTCAGAGAGTAAAAATATTCACAAAGGTATCAAGACATTGAAAAAAAGTATGAATCAATCAACTGTACTACTGCAAAATGCCACATGTTAGAACCCATACCTACTCATGAATACTTTATTAATGGTAGCATAGTGGTTGGTAGCCTCCAGTCATCGACGGAGGTGAGTATCGTGATCCACTTAACAACTCAAACAACTCAAAATAATATCGCCAGTTTTAGTGCAACAATGTAGAAACTGATGAAAGAGCATTAACCAAAATGTAGCTAGTTATCGATCTACAAAATGTACTTATTATACACTTTGGTGTTACGTCTTGAACTTTACACATTAAAGACGGTTGAAATCAAGTACCAGCCAGCCATACCTGTAAGGTCTGTTTGGTAAAGCGATCCACCACATCATACTTCTCCAAGTAAGCCAGGAACTGTGGATCTACCTGGATACAGTCCAATAGGTCAGGTGCCAGCTGTACCAATAGCTCATAGTGAGGACTGAGCCTTGGCACCTTTGGAGGGAAAGGTCCTACTGTTGAAAGCAATACAATGAAGACTATATAATGATCAGGAGCATGTTGCATAACCTAAACAAAGATTAATGGTGTGGGGGAATTAATACACTTATTTTCCTTGAAGATATACAGGACAGTTCAATTGAAAAAGAAAATAAACCAGTACAATTACCATAAAACTTTGAGGCATCGTTCCTTACTACATAAGGAACACATGAATGAAGAAAAAAGATATCCTTATTTGAGGTCATATCCCACAAATTTAATAAACAAATTAAAACACATGTTTGAGAGCTCTGAAGTTGACAATGTTGTTCACTTTTGTGGCTGGTCTGGCAAGCTACACACAATATAATATCATTCAAAATATGTTGATGCCCTGTTTTTTCATGCAGGAGAGTAAACCTGCAGTGTAGGTATGTTTAGAAGGATTTTCAGCAGAAAAATATAATTCATTTGTCGGAAATCTTGAAAAAAATGAGAAAATATCCATTTTCCCCGCTCCCCGCTCAATAGTATATTATGGTGGTCTCTATAAAGAAATAGAAATATGGTGCGAGAAAATATTGTGAATCCTTATTTTTCATGTAATAATACAAATTCCTGCCCACCATTGTCTGTATGGGCCAGAGTGTAAGAAAATCGAGTTAAAAAATACAGTTAAACATTTTTGGCCACTGGGTTGGAGATGAACTTGTTTATAAGAATTTTGTAAAATTCATTGATTTGTCATCGAGGAGTGTTATCGATAGCTGCATCAACTTCATGTCAAGAACCAAAATAGTTTCTGATAATTCTTGCGTTTACATGTTCAGTTTTACAGGTACTGAAAGTTGCTCTGACATTTTTCACTCATTATTCATTCATATTTATTTTTTTTTTGTTTATTTAATTATGAACCTTTTCAATATAAACCCAAATTATTAAATCATTTGCATAGCCTTCATCATAAAGTGTATTACATGTGGAGTTCAACAGCATAGTAGCCGTATAAATACATGATTTTTAAATGTTCTCTACATGAAAGGTAGGTAGCTTCTATTTCAGCTTTAAAAGTAATTTTGAAACTTTTTGATTAATGTTTTTCCCTAAAAAATGGATACAACTAATCTCTGATTGGCTAGAATCTTTGACCGATGCTATTTTATCACCACATAATTATTGGTAGAAAATATCAAACATGTTTAAAGTGGTAAGGTCACTGTTGACAAAGTTGCGTTGTTGTATTGATGATGCATTGTCAATGGAATTGGGGTTATTGATGAGGGTCATCGGTATCTACATTGTCTTTGTATTGGCAACCCAAATAGTAGCTAATACTGTAGCAGAGACAAGTTGATGGCAAATAGATGAAGGTGAATGTACAAAATTTGATGCTGCCTCTACTTTAGTTTTACTTACGTTCTTCATTCATTTTGGAAATAGTAGTTTGTCTTTTGGGTGCCGCAATCCAACCTCCCAGTCCTATAATGAAGTTTAAGGAGAAATATTTGTTTATTTACATTGCGATTTTGCTATAGATGACATTATTGTAACCACTTTATAGTATTTTACTCCACGATGAAGGGAGGATCGCCCACAGTTTCTATGTGCAGGAGTGTAATCGTCTGTGTAGGATCGCATGCAAGTCTGAACAGCATGCAAGTCTGAACAGCATGCAAGTCTGAACAGCATGTATCCGGTTTTCTACCATGCAAACTCCCTCCCCCCTTTCGTTATGTTGTTACATAGCATCTCAGTGACACTCCGGTGGGAGGTGGCAAAGCTTTTTGGACGGCCGTTTGTTCTACTGCCGGTAAAATGAATTTTGTTCCACTGAAACCTTGAGTGTTGTTTCCACGGCTTCTTCAGCTCCGATGTACATCATTTATTAAATGAAACTAGGTTCTAAAAGGGGATACTTTATCTACAATAATTGTAAGTTCCATTGTTCTGTAATGATAAGTTTTTACAATAGAAATTCGATCAAAAATAGACCAAAAGTTACAACAGGTTACGTGTCTACAGGCGTGTCTCCAGGCTGACTATTAAAGTTAGGAGGGGCATATTTCTGATCTTGATTTGATTTTCTTTATGAATAGGCTAATATTTTTTTTAGTTCCTTACTTCCTTTTTATTCCATGGGGTAAAAATAAAACCCCAACTCATAGGTATTTGCACATAACAGGAGACGCCCTAACGGACTTCTGCTGCCGTGGAAAAGATTTGACTCTGACCCATGCAATCCTATTGCTAATGATAACTATTCGTGAGGTTCTATCATAATCTTATTTTGCGAAACATCAGAATTGGGGTCATGAGTCAGAACTTAGTTATTGACGCATTAGTTGTTATCTATGCCACACACTGGAGTGAAGCAGTGATGTGCCCGTCCATAGCATCATGCTCAGTATCTAAGTCAGTGACCTTCTTTCAGCGTGCAGGGCTATAATGGTGGAAGGCATCACAAAATGTAGAGTTCTCCTTCACCATTCCTATCAAATGAACCGAATTAAAGACCAAAATAAAGTTGTAAATCCAGTACAACATAATGAAACAGATCTTTTGAATCGATGTAATACAAAATATTACTCTTATAAACCTGGTAATTATGTTTTATTTATACAACTATATCAGACTTAAATTAATGTGCTAAGTTGCCGAGTCTGCATTTTCTCACAACCTGACCCTTATGCTATTTTTTTTTTTTTTTTTTTAGAAACGTTTATTAATCGATACACGGAATCATATGACAATATACAATCTATTCTTGCAGAGTACAATGACATGTGTATAATTGGTAGGAAATGAGCCTCAGTTTTAAATGCTATACCTGTTAGATGAGGACATGTCACATGTATACACCTTCGTTTCATGGAGCCTTCAGGCTGCCATTTTCTAACCGAAATACAAACAGTGAAAACAAAGAAGGAAGAAATATAAATGTATGCATGAAATAGTCTGTCAAATTTACATCAAATTTACAGAATTGAGTTGCACTATAATTAACATAATCTGACTCAGCATTATGGCAATGTGTTTCCGGGGTTCCTAATATCTTTGAATAGCAGTACTTACGATTAATTCCTTACAAGGATCATATCCAGAACGATGCGATAGTTGGTACCTTTGTTGTATCAAAATCTCGAAAATATCGAGTTGAGGAATCTAAGCGTTATTACTAGGATAGAATGTTGTAAGCTAGTGTTCAATGCTAAACTCTAAAATGACAAGTTACTCGTGAATGGGATCACAAGGACCTTGGCATGTTATCCTTATAGTGTGCCTTATCTTGGAATTTGACATCCGAATGTCAACAAGTTTCCTTCTACCTGTCACTTCTATCACTAACAATGGCAATGGTTCCTTCATATTTTGGTCCTTATTTGTACTGTTAAATTCAGAGTAATTGCTGAGAAAGCAGCTTAAAGAACTCTTTGTGTACTCTGTATTGTCCCTATATTTCCCGGCATGAACTGGAACAATTGATACATGTTCCCTTATTTACTGTTAGAGGAGCTTATTTTACCATTAATTTTCCCAAGGTTTGATGCCAGGAAATAACCTTATACTAATGCATAGTGAAAATATCCGTTGAACATGAATACGTTAAATATCTGGATGATTCCAGGCAACAATGGTATTCTTGACATATAATTATATTCCTACAATAATAGGTAGCTCAGTGGTAAATTACTTACAATTAATTTCAGGCATGGATACTGGATAAGGTTCAGGACAATATAACATTTGGTGCCTCCGAAGCTTGAAAAACCGAGTTGAGCAATCTAAGTTTCTCACTAGGTCAGAACCTACTATTGTTGAATACTAAACTCTGTGAATGTTTGGTTAATCATATGACCAGATGGACTTTGTATAGAGTGCCTTATCTTGGGATTTGATATCAAAATGTCAACAACATATATTGTACATATTATCAATTTGTTTGTATTATTATTATCAAGGCTACATACTTTTAACATACATATTCCAAAACACCACCATGTGGATATAATTGCATTGGCTAACCTATAACCAAATCTACTACATGTACATCTGCATTCATATCACAAAAATTAATATCTCATTATTACAATCCCTCACAATTCATGCTATTGTTCATAATCTCAATATATGTTATACCTGTGTAGTCAATATGTGATGTGTTTTAGGAAAATAAGTCATAAGTCGCACAATTGATATTTTTCAAAGTGTTTTTTCACAAGATCACATTATTAGAATGTTCTGATTTTTGGAGAGTGTGTCACTTATAGTTATTATGTCAATCGATGTATTAAATGTCAAGACAATCTATATAATATATTCTTTCGTTTTAAAGGTCCTTATATGGACTTCATTTAGTGACTTTACTGTTTAATGACCCCCCGAAATATTGGAAACTTTTTTTTTTCAAAAACGAACATATCAAACTTAAAATCTAGAAATACTTATTATTTTATTAGACTGTTTACTATCATTGGAATCGGCTTCATCTCATCTTTTCAAATATAATAATATCTCAAAATCATTTTTTTGCGACTTATGACTCATATTCCTGAAACACAGCACATATGACTATAACACAATGCAATATGTATATAGCACATCACATACTCAGATATAGCTAGTATTTATCAATATGCGGCCTGATTGATTAGAATTAAATATACATGAGCTACTAATTGTACATTCTCTCCAACGTGCCCCATCAGAAAACGGGCCTAGTTTTATGGACCAATATAAATTGCATAATGGCTGTGAAATCTCAATACAACAGTCAGATGTCAGATTCAGATGTCAGATTTAAAGTGAATGCATTGCAACATGTACTGTAACAGACATGCTAAGTGAGATACGCAAATTCCCTATTGAAGACAATACATTTTACACATCAAGGCATAGACTCACAGGTGTTAATTCAATCATACTCATATTTATTATGACATATGATTATGATTCATTATGATAATATAATTAGAGATGAAAGTGATTTAAAAACCTTATCTTCAAATTAAATATGATAAGAACTTTCAGACTAAATGTGGTGAGGTATATTCATGCACAGAACTATTTGGCTGATGATTTTTCTAATTCCAAACTATAATATAGCAAGAATATCATAGTATTGCGTCTGAGCTGGCCTGTTTTCGGCCACACAAAGTGAATACAGGCCAGCAAAGGCGTGTGATACTATGCTATCATTGCTTCTTTTATTCCATGATTCTTACCTTATTTCAACTTTATTAGCATTTATTTCATCAAACGGTGTTATCCGCATAACTCACCAATAGCCTTGAAAGGTTGTGATGTTACTTTACAATATAGGGAGTTTATATTGTACAGCTTGCAGACTCTGTGAGCTATATTTTAATGTACGCTCACAGCCGAATCATAGAGGAAAGTACCCAGAACTATTCATTGGCTTTGTTCTATGGTCTTGAAGGAGGTTTAGGTATCACTGTATATCAATGGGGCCTGTGGAGAAATATAGCATTTTGCTGTTGAGGGAAATAGAGCTTAGCTAGTGGTAGATGTTTCAGACACAGTTGAAGAATAGCGTTCAAAAATAGAGCATTTTTGCTGATAGGGACATACACAGTGGAATAATAGAGCTTTTCTGTGGTCACTGTATATTGGATCACTGAGTACATCACCCTCCTCTGGTACAGATATCATCAGACAACAAATGATAACAATCAATGAGTCAAATTCTTGCTCTCTTTGACTTTTGATAGAGTTGAGCTATATGAGGCCCTCAACCATGCTAATCTCCCTGAAACTCTCATGGTCTCATATGGTGTCATGACCAGACATATCTGGGGTCTCGATTCTCATAGATGCAGCATCTAAACTTTGATGGAGTCCCACAGTGAAGGTTAGTTTCACCCATGGCAGGCTTAGGCCTACTGACTGATGTGATGGGCCCTGAAGTTGTACTGGCATGTTGTGTCTGAGAACCTGAGTGGATCTCCTGAGTGCTGCATCCAGTAAATTTGTGATGTGTTTCAGGAAAATGAGTCATAAGTCGCAAAGTTGATATTTTTGAAATCGTTTTTCTCACAAGATCACATCATTGGAATCTTCTGATTTTTGGAGAATGTGTCACTTGTAGTTATGTCAATCGATGTATCAAATTACAAGACAATCTATGTAATATATCCATTCATTTCAAAAGTCCTCATATGGACTTCATTTAGTTACTTTACTGTTTAATGACCCCCAGAAATATTGGAAACTTTTTTTTTCAAAAACGAAAATATCAAACTTAAATTCTAGAAATACTTATTAGATTATTAGACTGTTTACTATCATTGGAATCGGCTTGATCTCGTCTTTTCAAATATAATGATATCTAAAAATCTACTTTTTGCGACTTATGACTCATTTTCCTGAAACAGATCACAGTTGTGGGGATAGCTGCTGTGTGATGGAATAGAATAACAGTTTATAGGTCAGTTTTTCAGAAAATGCACAATCTACAGTTCTACACATTTTTCAAATATCTCTAAATTAGAGAGAGAAATGATGAATAATGAGTTTATCTTAGTGTATTCTGTATTGTATTCATCTCATATTCATTGTATACATATTTCTGGGTATGTTGAACTGTATTTTGAATCTGATTTCCGTCTTAAATGTTGGTTATTTGAGGGGAGTGGTGGAGGCCATTATTGTTGATTTTCTGGGGGCTTGGCCCTTATAGGTTGTATAGTAAACGATTAATGACTAACATTACATACGTTATCCTTATATATATGTATAATAGTGGATGTAGTTAATAAAATATATATTTTATACTGAAATCTACGGATGCTTGTCATTTCCTGAACCAAACATATATTGATTGTAATACTTGTATCTCAGCGCATATTTCGTCTCTGTGTCTTGTTGTTGTTGTATAGTGTTTATTTCCAGTTTCGACATAATTAAGTACAGATAAAGATAATAGTAACAATAATTCTGGAAATGGGTCTCCCTTTCTATGGTAGCCTTAGCTCTTCCAAGGGGTCCCTTGTACATTAGTTAATTAATGACAATAAGTTTCCATGTAGAGTATACATATTCAGTGACATTAGAGTTAGGTAAATTATTGTAGGGACATTTCCCTATGGTTTTATATAATAAAGTTGTTGTATTACATTTGTTGTTCACTATCTTATTTTCTAGGACCCTCAGTAGGTGGTTGCATTCTAACAAACACTTCACATACTTTGGGTTATTTGTGTCCGTGGATGGTTCGGCGGAGTCTCAGTTGAGACTACGCTTTCCCATCCTTCTGTTCTACATATATATATATATATGTTGGACCACAATGGTAAATCAATTGCAATACAGTAACACAATGTAAGCGGTAGACGGTTTGCATTCTGAAGAACACTCTTGTCCACCGCTTATTTTGCCACTGGTCTACATACGGGTTGGAGGCATTCTGACGAACACTCACTGCTGCGTATGTAGTCCGCAGGCAATTGCTATATCAGCTATCTTCAAGATGTTCTTAAGTGTTAGATAGTACGTTGGCAAGGGAAAGGGGAAAGGTGGTAGTCATCGTTATAAGTTTTCAATGGGGATAGCCTCTATTGTTGATGCAATTGAGGTCGTGGCGGCAGTTCTTGGGCCCCTTCTCTCTGGGTTCCTGAATAGGAATAATATTCCGCTTCTAGGAATATTTTAAATTTGTCTATCGTGGAGCAATTTCTCCCTTTTACTGGTAACTTATTATAGAGGGTCGGGGCTTGTACCATGAAGGATCTCCGTATTCTCTCAATTTTTGTCTTAGGGATTTTCAATGTTTTGCCATTTGCCAAGTTTCTTAGAATTAGATTTAGACCTCTCTGATCTATATACTCCTCGCTACAGCTCATTCTGAATGCTAGGCCCAGGAGGTGGGATTCTCTCCTTTCATCTAGAAATGGGATGTTGTTTGCTTTGTGTTGTTCTCTAACACTATCTCTTTTCCCTAAACCATATGCTATTCTAAGGAATGAGTTCTGAATGGTCTGAAGCTTTTCTGTTAATTTTTTCTGAGCTGGAGCATAGAATACATCACAGAAGTCCATCACTGGGCGCACCATCGTTGTATAGACAAGTATGGTATTTTTTGTGTTCAGTGATTTCCTAATTTTGGCTGTGGCTCGTAATCTTTTAGTAATTTGGTTTATTTTCCCTTGGACATGCTTATTGAATGTGAGTGTTTGGTCTATAAGTAGGCCAAGATAGCAGTATTCGTCAGCATAGTCCAGATTTGCAGAATTCAGGTTCAACTCAATATGGTTTGTGGTGGGCTTTTTGTTATTTGTTTTCAAAACGATGTCCATTACTTGGCTCTTTTTGGTGTTTATTGAGATTTTATTGGCCTTGCACCACATTCCAACCATATTTAGGTCATTCTGTAATTCCTCCTTAAGGTTGTTATCGAGGGGGTGGGAGTGATATAATACGGTGTCGTCAGCAAATAGTTGGATTTGTGATTTGCCTATGACTCGATGGAGATCATTCATGTATAGTAAAAAGAGAAGTGGTCCAAGTACTGTTCTCTGGGGGACACCGCACTTGACCTCTTGCATCTCTGAGTATTTCCCATTCGTTCTGACCTGTTGGTAGCGGTCCGAAAGGTAATGTTCTATCCAATTTATTATTGGAAATGATAGCCGAAATCATTTTAGTTTTTCGAGTAATATCTCATGATTAATGGTATCAAAGGCTTTCTTGAAATCAAGATACACAATCGAGACATGTTCATTATCGCATTTCTTCCCGTAGATAAACTCAAACAATCTTTGGTGTGCCTGTTCCAGGGAGTGGGCAGCTCTAAACCCATACTGGAAATCGTACAAAAGATTGTTTTCTTCCAGATGGGGGTAAATGACTCGGTGTACTACCCTTTCTAAGATTTTTGCTGGTAGTTTTACCAGGCTGATAGGGCGGTAGTTTGAGGGATCAGATACTGGTCCTGATTTGTGTATGGGGGCTACTATTGCCTCTTTAAAGTCCTGTGGAACTTTGGACGTTCTCAGGGAGACGTTACATAAGTGAGTGAATTGATGCGATAAGGTCATATATATCGGCTTTAGAACTCTTGTCGGTAATAGGGGGATACCAGAGGATTTTGAGGTTTTTATTTTCCGAATAATTTTGTAAACGGTGTTTTGTGTTACCTCCGGGAACCCGAGTAATGGAATGTCTCTATCGTTCTCGGCTTCATTTCTTTTGCAATTTTGGTTTTGGTTTGGTTTTGGTTTTTCGAACATGTTTTCTAAAGACTTGGTTTCAGCAATTGTCAGGGGTTGTATCTGGGCAGCTAGTTTTGGCCCTATCTCAGAGAAGAATTTATTAAATTCTCTAGGGATATTTTCGTTTTCTAGAAATTCTCCCTCGCTGCCCTTGAGCTTTATAATACCGTCTGATTTGGTTTTATCAGGGGCGACTAAGGGTTTGAGTATTTCCCAGAATTTCCCAGGGTTTTTCAAATGTTCTTCTAGCTGCTCAGATATATACTCATTCTTAGCTCTTTGGAGCTTAGAATTCATTTTGTTCCTGACTACTTTTGTTTTCTAACTTGTGTATTGATAATTATTGTGATATTGCCAGGCACTATACAAGGGACATTAGTATTGAAATGTGGGTTATAATAGCATAGTCTGTATATTGTGTTGTTTAATGCATACTATTTCATGGGTAGTTTAATTAATTCAGTATTTCAAAGTTATGTGACTCACACCTTTTCAGTGGCTAGTCGATTACATTGATTAGGCTATAATTGTTGTATGCAATGGAAATATATAAATGTCAGATAGCGGTATTATTAGTTATTTTCCACCTATTGTTCCAATGCATGAATCCTATCAAGCAATTGAAATTACTTCGAAACAAAATATGTTTAAAACAGAAATGAGTGGTTATAATGAGACGCACCTACCTGTTGGTTTCCACCATAGAAAATGTCTTTTTGGTTTTCTAATTTTGTTGTTATTACTGCAATATATGCTGTTGCGGGTGTTTATTCAAGAGTCTTTGCTAATAATTATGTTTAATAACAAATTCTAATGCTACCATACAATAACAATCTTAAAGATTCAGCTATTCTGGTGCCTGGAAATCATGTTATACCTAAATCTGTTGTGGGTGAAGAAGACTGTAGACTTTCTGTTTTGGAGTTTAATAGCAAGCATACTGCCCCCGTTTGATTTGTATCACGGAGAGCCTTTAGGAAGCCTTCATATATGTGAGTTGTTCCTTTTTGCAGGTGGTCAAGTAATTTCCTTACTCTTTGCATTGGTTCAGCTGGACACTGCAAACACATACCTGACTTATAAATCTTGGATAATAAATTATATGTCTGCAGTTTTAGAGCAACAATGCAGAAACTCATGACAGAGCATGAATCAAGGGAAGACCACAGTCGTGGTGAGCTGATACAGGACCACAATACTAGAAACATCAATGAACATAGCTCACAACCTGAATAACAAAAAAAATTAAAGAAAGTATTGTAAAATTAAAATACTAATTCCTTACAAATGTCATCAATCTAAAAAGTTTACTTTTAGACTCATTGGCCATCAGAAAAACTGTGTTATATTTTACACAGACACTTCTTGAATGATGTCTTATGACAGTTGTAAGCAAGTAGCAGCCATACCTGTAAGGTCAGTTTAGTAAAGCGGTCCACTACCTCATACTTCTCCAAGTAGGCCAGGAACTGTGGGTCCACCTGGATACAGTCCATTAGGTCAGGTGCCAGCTGTACCAATAGGTCATAGTGAGGACTGAGCCTTGGTGCCTTTGTTGGAGGAGGTCCTACTGTTTGAGGTATATAGATTAGAATAGAAAATCTTTAATTTGTCCAATAATAGAGAATACATTTATGTTGATATGATAGCCAAATGGGTTGACATACCTATGCGCCAAACCAATAACTCAGCCTATAAGGGAAGGACAATGTATTAGGGGCCTGTTGTAGCAACATAATGGACAACTATGTATACATGGGCATCAATATACACTTTATTTCCTTCTTATAGTGGTTAGGGGTGGAAAGTCCAATCCACTATTGTCTGTATAGGCTAGAGTACAAAATTGTACAACTCACCTTCACCTAGCCTGTGACAAAACCGAGGTACAAAATACTAATTGCTAGCCATCACTTCATTTGCCCCCTGTCACGTTTCCCGAGGAAAACAGTCATCAAAGAAAAGGCCTTAAAACAAATTGATGTAACATATATCACTAGGTACTAGTTAACCCACGTTGTTCATTCATTTTGAAGGTCTGTTGTGTGGGCACAGCAATACATATCGTTGTCCTATAATGTATTTCAAGGAGAAATATGTGTTTATTTTTTTCGAGAAATGGTTATATAAAACTATATTTTACCCCCTTTATTGCATTGACCGGTGATCTCTAATGGGCGCCCACTCCCTCTGCCTCTATCCCACTTCCCTGCCCAGTTGGGCTTTACCCGCTTCATTCATGTCCATCCCCGCTCCCACTTCTATATCAGGGTTAAACCCTCCCAACTATGGAGGCCCATGGCGTGGATCCAGACATAGTTGGGAATTAATTTGGTCAAATAATTCTATAATTTGCCTATCCTCTCAAATGTACCAAATTTGGGACGAAATGAAGGTTAACATAATCATAGTTCTTCATCACTAAACATAATTTGAATCAACATAATACTCATATATACCTAGTATTATTAGTTTGTTTACCAGGGTTTACTAATTTAATCTTAAGGATAGTATGTGTTTCATTAACTGTTTAATATATTATTAACGGCACCCATAGCATGAAAGCTAGTGAACAAAAATACCAATAACCAACTTACCTTGAAACACATAATATTCATAGCCTCAATTTTAAAAAAAATAAAAAGGCTACATTATACTTTTACCTCAATATCCACCTGTAAGATTATAGCACCATTAGTTCAGTCAACGGTTCACAGAAACCAATAACATGATACTAATGCTTGGTGGAAATGATCAGCGATTACATGCTACAGAGATAACATGTTATTATGTTACATGTTAAGATGTCTTCCCACAGAGATCTTACTATATTAACTCAGCAATATAGCAATGCGTTTTACAAAGGCCTTGAGAATAGATACTTACAATCAAGTCCTGACATGGGTAATGCCAATACAGGACGATGTAATCTATGGTAGCTTTGTTGTATTAAAATCTGTTTAATGACACTGAAGACCGAGCTGAGGAATATAGGTATTATAGTTAGTGTACTAAGCTAGTATTGAACTCATCAAATGATTATTTAATCATGTGATCAGAAGGACTTTATCATGGTCTCCTTATAGTGTGCCTTATCTTAGAACTTGACATGTCAACAAGATATGTGGCACACATTTTATTGTTTTCATTATTACTATCAAGGCTACATATGCTTTACCGAAAAAACATGTCCACCCTGTGGATGTATCACGGAGAGTTAGCAACCACAATGCATCAACAGAACCCTAACGCATCCACTAACTATTTGTACATTAATACCACTGTGTTGATATCTCGAGAGGCTCTAGACAATGGGCATCTGCACGGCAAGCCTCTAAAATAGTCCCACAACGGTCATCATGTACTAATAGTGGCCCCATTCGAAAACCATTTTTTGCCAAAAACAAACACAAGCTTAGGACTGCTGCCCATACCTGTATTTCAGAGAACCTACGTATCCCCAAACCCTATCTATGTCACTTCTCTAGGTTAATTCAATCCTAGCCTCTCTAATTCTTAGATTGATCAAAAGGGATTTGCATCAATAACTACATGTGTGAGTTTTGAAAGAAAACCGAGTCCCAGATGTGAAGATATTAGTGAAATTAACAAGAAATTTTGGTTGTGACCAAGGAGAAAACGGTTTCCCCCGACCAATTCTACTGTTGAACCTTCAACCCCAACACACACAAGCAGGTAAAAGCTTTGTCAAGTACAACGTGCGTTACTAACATAGTGTAAATTAGAAGACATCACAACAGCCGGTACAATATTGCTTCATGGCCGGCATATTTGGTGTTGACAAAAAGATAGGGCTAAATTTTCCCTCATATCTTTCTCATTTAAATTTGTGTTGATAAAACTACATTATCATGGGGAAGAAAAGCATGCCCTCTCTGAATTTTAACATCTTGACCATGTATTTTGGAGAATCAAGGCTAGCAATGTGGGCTATGCCTAGGCCTAGTTGTCTAGTTGTCAAGCAGCAGGGGAAAGGCCTAAAATTATTGTTCAATTGTAACAGTGTAGTTTCCCTCATATCTTCCTTATTTAAAAAATAAAATGACTTGAAAATGAGACAAAATGTAAAAAGGCTGCCTGTACTGGGATTCAAGCTCACAATGTTCAATTGGGCAGTCTGAAATGCTAACCACTTGACCATGGGGTATCATAGAAATCATGTATAAACACTGTGCACAGCCATTGATGCGTTTTAGGTTCTCTTTAATCCCCCCATTCTCCTCATGGTGATTAAAGCTGCTCTCCCAGCTATTTTCTATACAAATCTTAAATTTAGCTTATTTAGATCTCAAATACCGTACCCAACCATGTCCCAAGAGTTTGGGTCTCTTTCTTAATGTTGAAGATAGATATTTGAGTATTTGAGTATTGGTGACCACCAGTAGATTTAGATATACTTGCCACCATTTCTAAAGCCCTGTCCTGCCCTCTATAGTCATAGCCCCACATAAAATGAGACCTGCCTCGACCAATAAGATCAGAGGATACAGGAGCCTGTACCCATATACAGGCTACAGACCACACTGCCCTGCCACCTACTGTTAACTAGTGGCAATTCCAAAACCAAATATTAGCTTGGCTTTTACTTGACCACGATCTGGTCAGTTCTTAAATCACTGAATTTAGATATTTATTGAACTTTTGATTAAATAAGAGATCGATAATAGTGAGTTTGGGAACTAATCTCAATGTAATTTCGAAAGAACCATTGCTTATTAATACTAGGGAAGGCAGCTTTAAGGAGAATGGGGAAATAAATCCTGAAGGTCCCTGTATAAACTGCAGATAATTTAATGATTCAAATTAATCATACAAATATATCTTGCATCTGCAATCTATTTCTATAATATGCGAATACAGGACTTCTAGGTCTGCACACTTCCTGAATTTTGGTATTTGTATCTCCGGGGTTTGTGTAGCTAATGAATATAGAATATAATAATGTTGCAGAATGTCTCATCTTATAAGTTGATATAATAATTATAATAACAGATTAGTTAGTGGATAAAGTTTTGGAACCAAGAACTGACACATCTCAACACCTATGGTATAGGCATCAGAAAAAAAGTCTTACTTTCTTTTTTTTATTCATTAAAGGACAACTTGTATTAGTAGCAATCCAATTATTTGGTAATTAAGGTAGTATCCTCTGAAATTACAGATTGAGATAATTTCTGTATTATCTGCCTTACATATTAGCCGATATCTTTAAATATTTGCAGATTCCAGCCAATATTAAAGTTTTGGCCGCATGGCCTGCCATAGGCAACATCATAATACAGATACAATAAAAGATGTATTATCCTTCACAGATGTTTTCCTTCATTTCCTGTGCTAAACAACGAGACCAAATATTTTTCCAATTCACATTGATCACTCAAATTACCACTCAGTGTCAAGGCCAAAAGCTAGCGACTGAGAAGGATCACTTTCCCTCAGAATAGTGGAACCCAAGGTCCATACATGAATATGTACACAATTACATGAAGATAATTGATTTTCCTAAATGAAATAGGGTGTGTTATGTAGTTGTGCTGATTTGTAAGTTTGGATAACTTTATTTCTTGAGTAATAATCAAATACAGTAGCAAACTCATGATATTGAACTACCAATTCAGTACTATTTCTTGCCTGAAATATGAACCCATATTATTATACTTTATTAATTCCTCTTATCTAGGCCTAATTGTGCCTATTTATTGAGACTGGATCATATGAATATAATATCAATGTTATAAAGTTTATTGGGGAAAAAAAGCAAAAAAGCTTTAGGACAATCTGGTTCCCCGTACAGTGGTTGTCACTGATGTAAGCAGCAAACTGACCCGGTGCGCCGCCCAGCAGGGCACCTGAATGGTTGCCCTCTTCTGCACCAGGTGGCAGTGGGGTAACAGCATATATGATTCACACAGGGGACCTGTTTAGAAGCCTATCTCGAATGCAGGCCGGGGGTATGGGGTCATGAAAAAATAAAATCCTCTAAAATTTAATTCTCAATCTCAATTGCAAGCCGGAGTTAAAGGGGGGTCGAAACAAATATAAGCCTGGGCTTATGAACGGGCCACTATGGAGATATAACTATATATGTGTGTTTAAACACTATTAACATTGAATACATCAAAAATTACATGTACATAAAATCCAACCATGGTGAGGGGCTAGTGAAACCCAAAATTAAACCCCCATTGTTTGTCCCTTCTGTTTTAACCTAGGATTATAATATATCATCCACTTAATGATCCAATCATGCTTTCTTATACATATCTCATTTATTTCCACTTGTACCAACAAGTCTAAGATGCTCTTCTTTATTGCCTTGTGTACAACAGGGAGAAAGCTTACATAAGACAGCTCGTACATCAGGCAGTAGCACCATCCACAGATATGGTAGCACAGCAAGAAAAGCATCGTATAGGAAAGTTGTTGTAGTGAATGCTCCATATACTGATTCATTATTTTCTTGCAATACAACAATAAGTAAACTAACAATCTCAAAAGGTATCGTCATCACAAAGTACACCAAGGTTGTCACACCAACTAAAATTGCAGCATCTTTGGTTTGTCTCTCCTCGCCTTTTGTGAACCTCTGACGGCAACATGGCATCAAAATAAAGGCAGACACAATCATCATTATCAGTGGTGGTACATAGAGTAGAGAGAAAAATAGGAGGTATAATATAGGGGGGGATTGATCTGGTACACACTGTTGATATTTGCCTTCAGCAAACATCATCAGTTTGACCTCCAAGCTAACAAAATCTGTGAGCACAGACACAATGATACTCGATACCCAGGAGGCAAAGATGAATCCAACAACAGTGACCTTCCTATTGTATCGTTCCCCATGAAACTTCACAAGCACCTGGTCAAGTGCAATGGCCACAAGAGAAAATCGGATGATGAAAAGCAAATATCCTGTGAAGTATATAAGTAAACATGAGAAAGAACTCATCTGATTTGTAACAAGTTGTTTCAGGTTAAGTGGACTATAGATCAGACCAGATATGAATAAGTACACAAGGGCACTAATGACGATCCAGTTGACATAGTTCTGTCGGCACTGTTTGTTACAGAGGATGACCAGCAGAAGGATGAGAGCTCCAATAATGGTGAGTACTGTTATCAACAGGTTGACCACAAATGTTGGACCATGTAATCGGTTTCCTAGACTATACTCAAACTCATAGTCATATGTATGGTTAAGACTGGTAAGATTCATGAACGCCATCCTGAACCTGCAAATTAAAAGAGGGGTAAAACATTTAACCATAGTTACAAGACATTAATTCAGATGATTTCATAGTATCGGTGAAGTCTTCAGATAGGCAACCCTATGCTGAAACTAGTCGGGAAATAAAACACTGACAAAAGGTAGATAACGGGTTATCATTTGTAGGAAATATCTACTCTACATATCTTCAGAAAATGTACAATCAACCTTAACCAATCCTCTGAAATATTCCAAATTTCAGACCAAAATCAGGTTCAGAATACATTTCAACATAACCAGACAGATTTATTGAATGCATGAAATACAGAATACACCCAGATATACTCAGTATTTATCATTTTTCACTCTTATTTAACAGAATGTGAGGGATGTGCAGAACTGTAGATTGTGCATTTTCTGAAAACCTGACCCTTATGACTTTATCAAATGAGGTGAGATCAAGTGCCATGACAATGATGGATGCCAAACTTTCCAATGTTGAATTACTGGTATATTCAAAAATTATTTTTTTTTAGAAAATCTGATTCATCACAGAGAAACAAATCAAGAATTGCAAACATTGCCGAAAATTAACTTCAGAATCAGAAGTAGAAGTGGAAGCAGATTCTGACTTTTTGTCCAAGTTTTCAACAACTGATAGAATACTTCGCATCATTCCCTCGAGACCATCCACTTGAGTTGACAATGTCGTGTTATCGGTATTCACCTCTCCAGACCCGGGCGATGGATAGACTCCTGGACCAGTAGGTAATTCTACATATTTCTCGTTAGGACAATGCCTACCAATAGATCCTTCATGCGTCGTGTGACAATGGTCACAATATCTAGGAGTTTTTCCCATAATTACCACAAAACTGCTACCACAAAACAGCAAAAGTCACTCAAAAAATGTATGAGCGTGTGTAGCGGTTGGGAACCGGACTTGGAGTGTTTATGAAGCGGGGGAAATGGAAGGGCGTGTATTGTGACGTGGGGCGTCACCATGGAGGAGGGGCGTGGCGTAGCTGGTTGCCAGGCTCTCATCCAAATATAGGCGGTGACGTTTCACCTTCACAAAGATAACCTTATCATCAATGACATGAGGTTAAAAGGAACTACCTGGCTGTTATCATAAAATGTCATAATTCTACACATTCTGAATATTTCATCAGGAAACAGTCATCAAATTCTTTTTAAATTCTCATATCACATTCTCATACCAAAACAGTAATATTTAGTCAGGTTATAGTTGCATCAGAGCTCGGGTTTGCCATGAGTTTTACTCTTTACATTGTTGTTTGCTCTAAGTTAGATAGACTAGACCTACATAATGGATTTACTAGATGATGTTGATGATGATAGTTAAAGATGATAAACACACCTCAAACTGGTCAGCCTTCATGAATGGATACTCCGAAGAAGTTAATATTTACCGAAATCTAATATCTATCACATTATGTTCTATCTATCTATCTATTTATGTTTAGCTTTGTTTATGTTTCAAAACAAGCTTGCAATATTAGTTAGTGGACACTTACTAGATAGGTTTCCAAATATATTCCATGTAATGACCTTGATATGAACATAGTTAATGCACTGTCTTGAAATTTGATACGCATATTTATGAACAAAAACCCCAAAATTGAAAAAATTCTGACATATATTTTGCACAATAACAATTTTGCAACATATGATTAATTTGTCTATAATACATTAAAAATGCTACATTTAACAAGAACAAGAGAACAAATGGAAAGAAAACTTGGACCAACAATGTATTGCTGTGAGTGTATCCAACGAGAACCAAGTATAACAGCGCCCTCCTCCTATTCCTCTCCTTGCTAGGGGAATGTCCTTAATGACTCCTGTGAACCTAGAGAGCTGTACATATACAGGTCAGGTTTTCAGCAATTGAACAATAGGGGACTTGCATGCAGGTCTGCCATCTTGAAACTAGATTCAGATGAAATTATGGGACCAAGGGTACAATTCATAACGAGGTGTACAATTCATAGAAAAAAAGCCTTGTTCAGCATTGATTACACATGTCTTTATTATATAAACCTCAATCATTTCCATCATGCATTTAGTATTCAGAGATCTATAAATAAGCTAGGATATTGGCCAAATTATTCTTGCAAATTGTTGGTAGAAATGTTACTAAATATTTGTATGTCAATCCTGAAGTACTCTAAGTACTGTAAATTCTGTTGTTTGAAAGAAAAGTTAGCGATATTTCTGGAGGGATACTCATTAGGAAAATATCTAATGTGCTATGTAGGATGTTCTTAGGAGTACATAGCTATAATCAATACACAGTCTTGTATATGTATTATTGTAGTATATATTGTAGTACATGTATTCATTTATAAGACTAGAATGATTTTTGAACCCAAGAAATGCAACCAGTTCTACATGTAGGATTATTATGGAGGAAACCACTTGACTGATATACCGTTTGTGAAACATCAGATCTGATAGTATGGATGTCCATTATTGGTGAAAGTATAACAACATGGAGGCATCAAGTATTTTCCCCAATATCACCCAACTTTTATTCTAGGTAATAAGGGCCACAATCGCTATACAGACATATTAGAGTGATTTGAACACCCTACTCTGTCCTCTCATGGGCACTAGACATGTATGCATTTGCCATAAATAGCAATATTTACGGCTAGCCCCATTGGATGACCAAAATATCAGCTATAATTTAATGTAAACATGGCTGGCCCAGTTTGATGACCTGATACGTGAGCAACAAAGTAATGACACACATCCGGCAAAACTCATCATTGCAACTAATATTATCCTCATTTCATTCTACCCTCAACAAAAGGGGACTTGTATTTGCCCCTAAGTGACATTAAGTGTGTCTGAATAAGGGACCTGCATGTCCGCCATCTTAAATTCCCATTGATTTATCAGTGTAAATGCTTTAAAAATCAAGTTATGTTCAGCATGGAATATTAAATATTGATCCCCTGTAATTGGCCATGTGCTTTACACCTTCACATAAAATACGAAATGCTTTCCAATCCATCCAATCATGCATTTGGTTTTCATAGATCATTTTTGCAAGCTATGGTATTGCTGAGAGGATAGTGGAAGTTTTTGATAAATGGTTGCAAATTATTGATTTGTCAGATTTTAATTTTACCCATTTCAGCATGCACTGTATCAGACATGACAGTGGGACATGCAAATTCCTTATTGCAAAAGGATTTTAGCTAAAGTTCTGTTTAAAACATTCTGAGTCAACATCAACCAAAAACTAAAGATGTTCTACTTTTCTTCCCTTATTTTACCCATCTGAAAATCATTTGATCACAATTTAGACAGGAGTTAAAACCAAGTGTTTGAAGAGTTTTACAAATAACCACAATCTAAGAAACCTGATTGTCAAAGACTGAATAAGCTTAACATTGTGAAAGATTTGTATGGCCATTTCAGAAGCTTGGTGAACTAATTCCTGAAAAAATCCCTAACCAATACAAATTCAATTTTTTGGTTATCCAGCTTCTATTGATTTCTGGCTTAATACAATGTGTTTCCCCAGATAAAAGAACAAAATATGTGCAGTTGATCAGTCATCAAGTGTATTGGCAATAGGAGCTAGGCAACGCCCACTTGGGAACCACACCCCCCACAACGCCTATATTGTTATCCTGCACCCTTCCATAAGGTAAACAATTCATTCCTCAACTCCCACTCGCCTCACGTGTTTGAAAACAATTGTTTTACTTTATTATTAATGTGTAGTGGATATGAGGTTTGACGCAAGTCTAGCATGACTTCTTGTTGTTTTAACTGTTATATAACTGTTATATGAACTCAAGAAAGGAAAGTTCCAAGTTCCAGTTGCAGGCTGAGTTCTACAACTGTAGAAAAACCCATGGACAAGCCGTTTGCTAGTGAAACATGTGAACGTGTACTGTACCTATATCCATAACAGGGGGAGTTTGAAGATGAGAAACAGTGTCTTGTGCTAAGAATGGGTTCAGCCGAGCACAGGAAGAACGTACTTGAGGAAGATAATTCCTACTGCTCAGAAGTGTTTCTTTTGACAGTAGAAGGACACCCATAAGTGTGTGGCGGGAAGAAAGGTAGTTGGGCTTCTGAGTCGGTAGCGGGCATGGCAGATGTATTTCTGAATAAGACTTCCAAAATAAATTCCAAACTTTGCAAAGTTTAAGCCAGAATTTTACACTAGAATAGCCCTAACTATCCTAACTGACGGTGGGAAGACCACAGATGACCAATGTTGTGTTTATATATGTGATGTGTTTCAGGAAAATGAGTCATAAGTCGCAAAAATTGGGTTTTGTGATATTATCATATTTGAAAAGAGGAAACCAAGGGGATTCCAATGAATATAAACATTAAGGGTATCTAATAAGTATTTCTATATTTTAAGTTTGATATTTGTATTTCTGAAAAAATGTTTTCAATATTTTTGGGTGGACAGTTAGTATTAAAATAGGTAAATATACTCTATGGGATGACCCTATGAATGCATGACAATATTTGATACACTGTCTTGCAATTTGGTACATGTATTCGGACTTCATCCAACGTTAGTCCCACCAAAAATGAGGACATTCCTACAAAGAGAACTTGGGAATATATCACTTTGGAAAATATCAATTTAAAATCAGATAAATGACCCAAAAATTGTTTAAAAATATGTATCCAACTATTCAATATATTCTGACAAAAACTTCATAGATTAAAAATGACAAACACTGAGAGAGTAAAAATATTCACAAAGGTATCAAGACATTGAAAAAAAGTATGAATCAATCAACTGTACTACTGCAAAATGCCACATGTTAGAACCCATACCTACTCATGAATACTTTATTAATGGTAGCATAGTGGTTGGTAGCCTCCAGTCATTGACGGAGGTGAGTATCGTGATCCACTTAACAACTCAAACAACTCAAAATAATATCGCCAGTTTTAGTGCAACAATGTAGAAACTGATGAAAGAGCATTAACCAAAATGTAGCTATAGGCCATCAGCCAATGCACTCAAAATAGACTTTTCGTTCCCGTGTCGGGGGTGCTACAAAATTTTTACACATTTCGGTAGACAATAACCTTAATAGCTCAGGATTAAAAGTTCTCCATCCAATATCCTGCAGTTTTTGAGTAAAGTGGATTTTAAAAAATTAAATATCAAAAATTAAAAAAAAATTCTGTAGCTCAATATGAGGGGTTTAGTGGTCTTTTAAAAATATATTCTAGTACACAATGCCATAGATAATACAGGAAAAAAAGTTTTCTGTCCAATCTCCAACAGTTTTCATGTAAAGTGGATTTAAATATAAAAAAAAGTGGAAAAATTGAAAAAAATGTGGAGCTCAATATGAGCCATTTAGTGAAATTTAAAATACATTTCCTAGTACACAATACTGCAGATAACTCAGAATTAAAAGTTCTCCATCCAAAACTTTTAAGTTTTGATGAAAATTGCAAGTTAAATTTAAAAAATATAACAAAATATATTAAAATATATAAAAAAAATTGTTTTGTTAAATATGAGATTTTCAAGGGAGGTTTTTCTCTTTACATATACAAGTACAAAATACTACAATAGCTCAGAAATAAATCCCATCCAATATCCTGTAGTTTTTATGGACATTGGAGTTAAATAATACAGAAAATTAGTTAAATCATGTAGTTCAATGAGTTGTTTACGGAAGACTAATTGAAAATTCTACCCAAGGGAAATGTCTAACTAACATGCTACATTTAAACCTACATATATTGGAAAATGTCTAGGTAAAGCCCAAGGGAAATGTCTAACATGCTACATGTTAACCCCGGTATATGTTGGAATATGTCTAGGTAAAGCCTTGGTTTCACTGGGCGATGCAAATCCTGACAACAAAATAAAAGGCATATTTCCCAAAAACATTTTAAAATGTGGCTCAATGTTACCTATATTTACCCACCACACTCAGGCCTTTTGTCTGACATACAGGCCATTTTCTAGCATTGGCAAATTAGCATGGTGGATTCCCAAGACCTTGAAACCCCACATAATTCACTGAAGACCTTTAAATATTGTTTCAGCAAAAGATATGCAATCTGTCTGTGTCCATTACCTTTATATTTCCTTTATCATGCATAAAGCTGTTATACTTTTGAATCAAAGAATGTGATGTTTGTTTGCCGAAAACATGCCAACAAAAGGAATATCAAATAACACAGATTTGGAAAATGGACTTCATGCAGGTCTTCCAGACTGCACTTCAACTCAACATTTTAAATGAGAAATAGGTTTTCTGAAAAATTAAACTTCTATTGTTACATTATGATTTGGATAGTAGCCTAATACATCTTCCAACATTTATTTGTATCCGTCATACATATTTGTAAGAGTACAAGCACATAGTAGTTACACTCATACTGCTCCCCTGTGAGTTCTTTTAATTTTTTCTCACCAGTATGACAATAACTGAAAGGTTTACCAATAATTTTATGTAGTACAGTTAATCTACTAGAAAATTACCATCTTATGACATTGTAATCTCTAAACTTTAATGATATCTTGGACCATACACACATCAATAGCTTTAATAACAATTATTTGCAGGAATGTAGTCTCAAAACTCAAACATTTCTTTGAATATAAATTCTTTTTCATATTTTGAATCCCAGTGGCTTATCAGAGCATCCTTTCACCTCCCATCCAATGCACGCCAAATGGGCTATCAAAAGGCTGGCCATGTGTATAAGCTGAAGAGCCTTAATATGGGAAACAGAAATTACACTACTGGAGATAGACAAAGTCAAACCATTGTCAAATCATTACCACTACAGATAGTGCCATGTCCCAATGGTATTGCATCATATGTTGGGATTGATATAATCTTAAGCCAGGCGTTTTCTCAAGGCCCAGCACTTTTTAGTTAATCATACTCTACCCCCTGCACTCATTCAAGGAAATATAATATTTGAGAGAGTAGAGTATCGCACCCCATTATTATGTTCCCTCTCTCCCCCTGATAGGACTAAATATATACAAAAGTATGGTGTCAAAAAAGGGCCCAAAGCAAATGATTCTCTTATCCCCTCCTGTTCATGAATTGTTCTCCTTGCTTCAATTTGGATCTGTTAGAGTTGGTGTATAATGTTGAATTTTTTAGTACATATTGAGCCAATATATTTAACAATCAATTAGAAAAAACGCCTGTCCACCTTGTGGATGTATTCTCATGTTGCCTAGAGAATACTAATTCACACTATATATTGATATTATCTCGCAATCAATTACACAATTTTTGAAAAATTATTACTCAATCTCTCAAATTCATCCCATAATACATCATCGCTATCACAACTATTCTATAATTCCAAATTGTATTGCCAAAGTCCTTAGAAGGACTGTTTTCATTTTAAAAACATGGGTCCAATAAAACAAGTACATAGTTTTTTATACAAAGCTGTTTTACCCTTCCCCTATCAATCTACTCCGATAATATCCTGTAATCTAACAGACAAACTTTCAATTAGATTGGTTCATGAGTTCATTTGGTTTTATATGATATACTTATATAAATGTTTTTTCATATAGTATAGGATACGCTGACTTTTGATAACTGATAAAGGATTTATAAGTGACTAAATAGAACACATTAATTCTGTTGAATAGTTCTATGTGTGGAAAAACCTGGTTTCATAATTTTTTCTTCATAATATAAATAGTAAATAAGAGCTCAGATAACAGACATAATTCCTCTTGTGTTTCCTGCTGACAAAGATTCCAAGTCCCACCCACCACCCACCCCACCCCCTGCTGCTACTAAGCCTAAGACCCACTAACACCAGGCACTTTTGACAATAAGTTGCAGTCAGTGCAGCAGTGGAAGAATATTTCACAAATAGTGAACTTTTTGCCACACCTAACACCTAAAGGCCACCTGTATTTGTATTTTGTTGCATATAGCAATGCAGATAGTGGGTAGAACTGGTCCAACAGGTCCCTTAAATATTGCCCCTGATCTGACCATTTTCCATGGCAGTGATATGATAGAATAAGTGGAATTTGCTGGATTCAGACTTGAACTTGAGTATTTCCCCAAGTCTTCTTAAACTCATATTAAACTACATGTCCAAGAAAAGTAGAGGATATTGGATGGGATTTTATTTCTGAGCATGTAGTACTTTGTACTTGTATATGTAAAGAGAACAATCTCTCATGAAAGTCTCATATTTAACACAATTTTTTTTATATATTTTAATACATTTTGTTATGTTTTTTTAAATCTAACTTGCATTTTTCATCAAAACTTTCAGATGGAGAACATTTAATTCTGAGTTATCTGCAGTATTGTGTACTAGAATATGTATTTTAAATTTCACTAAATGGCTCATATTGAGCTCCACATTTTTTCCAATTTTTCCCCTTTTTTAATATTTAAATCCACTTTACATGAAAACTACTGCAGATTGGATGGAAAACTTTTTTCCCTGTATTATCTATGGCATTGTGTACTAGGATATATTTTTAAAAGAGCACTAAACCCCTCATATTGAGCTACAGATTTTTTTTTTAATTTTTGATATTTAATTTTTTAAAATGCACTTTACTCAAAAACTGCAGGATATTGGATGGAGAACTTTTAATCCTGAGTTATTAAGGTTATTGTCTACCAAAATATGTAAAAATTTTGTAGCACCCCAATTATGGGAACGAAAATTCATTTCTAGCCTACTTTTACTGTATTGGCTCACGGCCTACTAGTTATCAATCTACAAAATGTACTTATTATACACTTTGGTGTTACGTCTTGAACTTTACACATTAAAGACGGTTGAAATCAAGTACCAGCCAGGCATACCTGTAAGGTCTGTTTGGTAAAGCGATCCACCACACCATACTTCTCCAAGTAGGCCAGAAACTGTGGATCTACCTGGATACAGTCCATTAGGTCAGGTGCCAGCTGTACCAATAGGTCATAGTGAGGACTGAGCCTTGGCACCTTTGGCGGGAAAGGTCCTACTGTTGAAAGCAATACAATGAAGACTATACAATGATCAGGAGCATGTTGCATAAACTAAACAAAGATTAATGGTGTGGGGGAATTAATACACTTATTTCCCTTGAAGATATACAGGACAGTTCAATTGAAAAAGAAAATAAACCAGTACAATTACAAAACTTTCAGGCATCGTTCCTTACTACATAAGGAACACATGAATGAAGAAAAAAGATCCTTATTATCCTTATTTGAGGTCATATCCCACAAATTAAATAAACAAATTAAAACAAATGTTTGAGAGCTCTGAAGTTGACAATGTTGTTCACTTTTGTGGCTGGTCTGGCAAGCTACACACAATATAATATCATTCAAAATATGTTGATGCCCTGTTTTTTCATGCAGGAGAGTAAACCTGCATTGTAGGTATGTTTAGAAGGATTTTCAGCAGAAAAATATAATTCATTTGTCTGAAATCTTGAAAAAAATTAGAAAATATCCATTTTCCCCGCTCAATAGTATATTATGGTGGTCTCTATAAAGAAATAGAAATATGGTGCGAGAAAATATTGTGAATCCTTATTTTTCATATAATAATACAAATTCCTGCCCACCATTGTCTGTATAGGCCAGAGTGTAAGAAAATCGAGTTAAAAAATACAGTTAAAGATTTTTGGCCACTGGGTTGGAGATGAACTTGTTCATAAGAATTTTGTAAAATTCATTGATTTGTCATCGAGGAGTGTTATCGATAGCTGCATCAACTTCATGTCAAGAACCAAAATAGTTTTCTGATAATTCTTGCGTTTACATGTTCAGTTTTACAGGTACTGCAAGTTGCTCTGACATTTTTCACTCATTATTCATTCATATTTTTTTTTTTTTTTGGTTTATATAATTATGAACCTTTTCAATATAAACCCAAATTATTAAATCATTTGCATAGCCTT
This sequence comes from Sthenelais limicola, assembly GCA_942159475.1. Lineage (NCBI taxonomy): Eukaryota > Metazoa > Annelida > Polychaeta > Phyllodocida > Sigalionidae > Sthenelais > Sthenelais limicola. The sequence continues at coordinate 118,583,087 of OW804098.1, forward strand.
CATCATAAAGTGTATTACATGTGGAGTTCAACAGCATAGTAGCCGTATAAATACCTGATTTTCAAATGTTCTCTACATGAAAGGTAGGTAGCTTCTTTTTCAGCTTTTAAAAGTAATTTTGAAACTTTTTGATTAATGTTTTTCCCTAAAAAATGGATACAACTAATCTCTGATTGGCTAGAATCGTTGACCAATGCTATTTTATCACCACATATCGGTAGAAAATACCTAACATGTTTAAAGTGGTGAGGTCACTGTTGACAATGTTGCGTTGTTGTATTGATGATGCATTGTCAATGGAATTGGGGTTATTGATGAGGGTCATCGGTATCTCCATTGTCTTTGTTTTGGCAACCCAAATAGTAGCTAATACTGTAGCAGAGACAAGTTGATGGCAAATAGATGAAGGTGAATGTACGATATTTGAGGTAGCCTCTACTGTAGTTGTACTTACGTTCTTCATTCATTTTGGAAATAGTAGTTTGTCTTCTGGTTGTAGCAATCAAACCTCCCAGTCCTATAATAAAGTTTAAGTAGAAATATTTGTTTATATTCATTGCGATTTTGGTATAGATGACATTGTTTTACCCACTTTATATCATTTTACTCCACGATGAAGGGAGGATCGCCCACAGTTTCGATGCGTGGGTGTGTAATCCTACTGTCAAATCATCTGTGTAGGACCGCATGCAAGTCTGAAGCATGTATCCGGTTTGCTACCATGCAAACTCCCTCCCCCCTTTCGTTATGCTGTTACATAGCAGCTCACTGACACTCCGGTGGGAGGTGTCAAAGTTTTTGGAACGGCCTTTTTGTTTTTCTTTCAGTAAAATAAAGGTTTGTTTCACAGAAACATTGTATGTCGTTTCCACGGCTTCTTCAGGTCTGATGTAGATCATTTATTAAATGAAACTAAGTTCTAAAAGGGGATACTGTATCTACAATAATTGTAAGTCCCATTGTTCTGTAATGATAAGTTTTTACAAAAAAATCGATCTAAAACAGACCAAAAGTTACAACAGGTCTACCTGTCTACTGGCCTGTCTCCAGGCTGACTATTAAAGTTAGGAGGGGCATATTTCTGATCTTGATTTGATTTTCTTCATGAATAGGCTAATATTTTATTTAGTTCCTTACTTCCTTTTTATTCCATGGGGTAAAAACAGAACCCCAACTCATAGGTATTTGCACATAACAGGAGACGCCCTAACGGACTTGTGCTGCCGTGGAAAAGATTTGACTCTGACTCATGCAATCCTATTGCTAATGATAACTATTCGTGAGGTTCTATCATAATCTTATTTTGCGAAACATCAGAATTGGGGTCATGAGTCAGAACTTAGTTATTGACGCATTAGTTGTTATCTATGCCACACACTGAGACTAGTTCAGTATCTAAGTCAGTGACCTTCTTTAAGCGCGCAGGGCTATAATGGTGGAAGGCATCACAAAATGTACAGTTCTCCTTCACCATTCCTATCAAATGAACCGAATTAAAGACCACAATAAAGTTGTAAATCCAATACAACAAAATGAAACAAATCTTGTGAATCAATGTTATACAAAATGATACTCATATATATACCAGGTAATAATGTCTTATTTATACAACTATATTAGACTTTAACTAATGTGTTAAGATGCCGAGTCTGCATTTTCTGACAACCTGACCCTTATACCATACCTGTTAGATGAGGACATATCACATACAACTTTGTTTCATGGAGCCTTCAGGCTGCTGTATATTAACCGAAATACATACAGTGAAAACAAAGAAGGAAAAATGTAAATTCATGCATGAAATAGTTTGTCAAATTTACATCAAATTTACAGAAATGAGTTGCATAATAATTAATATAATCCGACTCAGCATTATTGCAATGTGTTTACGGGGATCTTAATATCTTTGAATAAAAATACTTACAATTAATTCCTTACATGGATAATATCCAGAACGATGCAATAGTTGGTACCTTTGTTGTATCAAAATCTCAGAAATATTGAGTTGAGGAATCTAATCATTATTACTAGGATAGAATGTTGTAAGCTAGTGTTAAATGCTAAACTCTGAATGACAAGTTGAATGTGATCACAAGGACTTTCGCATGTTCTCCTTGTAGTGTGCCTTATCTTGGAATTTGACATCCAAATGTCAACAAGTTTCCTTCTACCTGTTACTTCTATGACTAACAATGGGAGTGGTTCCTTTATAATTTAATCCTTGATTTCACTGTTAAATTCAGAGTAATTGCTGAGAATGCAGCTTAAAGAACTCTTTGTGTATTCTGTATTGTCACTATATTTCCCGGCATCAACTGGAACAATTGATACATGTTCCCTAATATACTGTTAGAGGAGCTTATTTTGCCATTAGTTATGCCAAGTGTTATGGCAAGAAATAACCTGATACTAATGCATAGTGAAAATATCCGTTGAACATGAATACGTTAAATGTCTGGATGATTCCAGGCAACAATGGTATTCTTGACATATAATTATATTCCTACAATAATAGGTAGCTAAGCGGTAAATTACTTACAATTAATTTCAGGCATGGATACTGGATAAGGTTCAGGACAATATAACATTTGGTGCCTCCGAAGCTTGAAAAACCGAGTTGAGCAATCTAAGTTTCTCACTAGGTCAGAACCTACTAGTGTTGAATACTAAACTCTGTGAATGTCTGGTTAATCATATGACCAGAAGGACTTTGTATAGAGTGCCTTATCTTGGGATTTGATATCAAAATGTCAACAACATATATTGTACATATTATCAATTTGTTTGTATTATTATTATCAAGGCTACATACTTTTAACATACATATTCCAAAACACCACCATGTGGATATAATTGCATTAGCTAACCTATAACCAAATCTACTACATGTACATCTGCATTCATATCACAAAAATTAATATCTCATTATTACAATCCCTCACAATTCATGCTATTGTTCATAATCTCAATATATATTATACCTGTGTAGTCAATATGTGATGTGTTTTAGGAAAATGAGTCATAAGTCGCACAATTGATATTTTTCAAAGTGTTTTTTCACAAGATCACATTATTAGAATGTTCTGATTTTTGGAGAGCGTGTCACTTATAGTGATATCAATCGATGTATTAAATGTCAAGACAATCTATATAATATATTCTTTCGTTTTAAAGGTCCTTATATGGACTTCATTTAGTGACTTTACTGTTTAATGACCCCCAGAAATATTGGAAACTTTTTTTTTTCAAAAATGAACATATCAAACTTAAAATCTAGAAATACTTATTACTACTTTACAATGTAGGGAGTTTATATTGTTTAGCTTGCAGACTCTGTGAGCTATATTTTAATGTACGCTCACAGCCGAATCATAGAGGAAAGTACCCAGAACTATTCATTGGCTTTGTTCTATGGTCTTGAAGGAGGTTTAGGTATCACTGTATATCAATGGGGCCTGTGGAGAAATATAGCATTTTGCTGTTGAGGGAAATAGAGCTTAGCTAGTGGTAGATGTTACAGACACAGTTGAAGAATAGCGTTGAAAAATAGAGCATTTTTGCTGATAGGGACATACACAGTGGAATAATAGAGCTTTTCTGTGATCACTGAGTACATCACCCTCCTCTGGTACAGATATCATCAGACAACAAATGATAACAATCAATGAGTCAAATTCTTGCTCTCTTTGACTTTTGATAGAGTAGAGCTATATGAGGCCCTCAACCATGCTAATCTCCCTGAAACTCTCATGGTCTCATATGGTGTCATGACCAGACATATCTGGGGTCTCGATTCTCATAGATGCAGCATCTAAATTTTGATGGAGTCCCACAGTGAAGGTTAGTTTCACCCATGCCAGGCTTAGGCCTACTGACTGATGTGATGGACCCTGAAGCTGTACTGGTATGTTGTGTCTGAGATCCTGAGTGGATCTCCTGAGTGCTGCATCCAGTTGTGGGGATGGCTGCTGTGTGATGGAATAGAATAACAGTTTGTGGGTCAGTTTTTCAGAAAATGCAGAATCTACAGTTCTACACATTTGAGATGTGTTTCAGGAAAAATGAGTCATAAGTCGCAAAAAATTGATTTTGAGATACCATTATATTTGAAAAGATGAGATCAAGCTGATTCCAATGATAGTAAACAGTCTAATAATCCAATAAGTATTTCTAGATTTTAATTTGATATTTTCGTTTTTGAAAAAAAAAGTTTCCAATATTTCTGGTGTCAATAAACAGTAAATTAACTAAATGTAGTCCATATGAGGACCTTTAAAACGAAAGGATATATTAGATTGATTGTCTCGAAATTTGATACATCGATTGATATAGCTCTAAGTGACAAATTCCCTAAAAATTAGAACATTTCAATAATGTGATCTTGTGAAAAAACACTTTGAAAAATCAAAAATTAAGCGACTTATGACTCATTTTCCTGAAACACATCACAAATGCACAATCTACAGTTCTACACATTTTTCAAATGTCTCTAAATTAGAAAGAGAAATGATGAATACTGAGTTCATCTTAGTGTATTCTGTATTGTATTCATCTCATATTCATTGTATAAATATTTCTGGGTATGTTGAACTGTATTTTGAATCTGATTTCCGTCTTAAATGTTGGTTATTTGAGGGGATCGGTGGAGGTCAATTGTTCATGTTCTGAAGGATTGGCCCTTATGGGTTGTATTATGAAAGATTAATGACTGACATAACTTAAATTATCCTTATATTTGTATAATAGTGGATGTAGTTAATAAAATAGATGTTTTATACTGAAATCTATGGATGCTTGTCATTTCAGGAACCAAAAATATATCGATTATAATGCTTTAATCTAAGCGCCTATTCCTTCTCTGTGTCTTCTAACTTGTGTATTGATAATTATTTGATATTGTCAGGAATTATACTAGGAACATTAGTATTGAAACATGTGTAAGCCAGTCCATGGGTGCACCACAAATCTACAATTGCAAGAACACCCTTGGCTAAAGCCTCAGATTCTTTTGCGACTGTTGACCCCTAAGCTTTTGAAACCATAAACAAACGACCCAGCCAACAGTCCTGAAATGGAGGTTAATAATTTTGTCTCTGCCATAACATGCTAAGAATGATTAATTTATTGCTTGTAGACATGTATATATATGGTTCTGAATAGAAAAAGGCCAACTGGTTATTATGTGCAAGAAAAAGCTTGTATTTGCAGACCAATTGTATTTGAATGTTCTTTTAGAAAACCAACTAAAATAGCAACAAGAATTTGGCTGTGACCAAGGAGAAAACGGTTTCCCCGACTCGCGGGAAAATGACTATTATGCGTGGTTGCCCAGGACTCTAGTTGTCATGGTACGTTACTAACGTTGTGAAAATTAGAAGACGTCACTATGTATACTATTGCGTCGTTGCCGGCATCGGCATCGATAGGCCTATACTTTCTCTATAAACTTCCCAAAGTTCCACCCATGTTATCTTCCTTATTCAAATAAGTAATTTAAATAAGTAATTTCCCCGCGATATGCCAGCTACGACGCAATAATGTACTTTGGTCTAAAACCTAGCTTGCATTGGTCTGTCATGATCGATATCTATATCGATAAAAGTTATATATCAATATGGTTCACGCCAAATGCTAGCTTAGACATTTCTCTTTCCGATGGTGTATAGGGTTAGGCAATTACTTTATATATTAATTCCTTAAAATGCAATATCAGACAACCCAGTTTTGCATGACGATCTGATTTTTGTCAGTATGAGTGACAGATCTGTGTAGCTCTATCCGACTTTCCCTGACATCTTCCTTATTTACTCCCCCATAAGGCTATAACTTCTGGCAAAAATATATACAGAAAGGAAGAGTTGTTCTTTCTTAATTTCTACTTCATTTTTATGTATGATTATACTATAGGCCTAAATTCATAGCATTTTCCCCGATCCGCTCAGTTGATGTATAGGCCTAGGCTATACCTAGAACTGTCATGAACTGTCTATGTTGTCAAATTCTTGTTTACTCATGCAACAGTAATGTTTCTCTCATATCTTTCTTATTTAAAAATCAGTGTTGATGAAACTACATATGTGGGGGTAGTAAAGCATGTTCTTTCTGAATTTCAACATCTTGGCAATGTATTTCGAGTACAAATAGCAATTTTTACCAATTTGCGGGAGTGTAAAATGACCGCGATGTGTACGCAAGTGCGTCGGAAATTCAGGTGGGAACAGGCGGGGTTGGGTTTTCCTTATAAGGGGGCAACGCGGACGCGCAAAGAACAGGCGGCAAAAACTGGAACCTATATAAGGTTTCCCAGTACAAGCGCCTTCGGCGCTCATACCGCCTTCGGCGGGGGGAAACCTTAAAAAAATGTGGGTTATAATAGCATAGTCTGTATATTGACTTGTTCAATGCCTGCTATTTCATGAGTAATTTAATTAATTCAGTATTTCAAAGTTATTTGACACACACCTTTCAGTGGCTTTTCAGTCGATTACATTGATTACGCTATAATGGTTGTATGTAATGGAAATATATAATGTCAGATAGCGGTATTATGAGTTATTTTCCACCTATTGTGTCAATGTATGAAACCTATCAAGCAATTGAAATAACATCTGTTTAAAACAGAAATGTGTGGTTGCAATGTGGCACACCCAGCTGTAGAGTTGACCCTTGACAATATTTTTTGGTTTTCTAATTGTATTGTTATTACTGTAATATATATGATGTTGCTGGTGTTTATTCAAGATTTGTTTACTAATAATGATGTTTAATAACAAATTTTAATGCTACCATACAATAACAGTCTCAAAGATTCAGCTATTGTGGTGCCTGGAAGTCAGGTCATACCTAAATCTGTTGTGGGTAAAGAAGACTGTCGACTTTCTTTGTTGGAGTTTAATAGCAAGCATACTGCCCCCATTTGATTTGTATCACGGAGAGCCTTCAGGAAGCCTTCATATATGTGGGTTGTTCCTTTTTGCAGGTGGTCAAGTAATTTCCTTACTTTTTGCATTGGTTCAGCTGGACACTGCAAACACATACCTGACTCGTAAATCTTGGATAATAAATTATAATGTCTGCAGTTTTAGAGCAACAATGCAGAAACTGATAACAGAGCATAAATCAAGGGAAGACCAGTCGTGGTGAGCTGATACAGGACCACAATACTAGAAACATCAATGAACATAGCTCACAACCTGAATAACAAAAAATAAAGAAAGTATTGTAAAACTAAAATACTAATTCCTTACAAACGTCATCAATCAAAAAAAAATATTTTTAGACTCATTGGCCATCAGAAAAACTGTATTAAATTTTACACAAACACTTCTTGAATGATGTCTTATGACAGTTGTAAGCAAGTAGCAGCCATACCTGTAAGGTCTGTTTGGTAAAGCAATCCACCACATCATACTTCTCCAAGTAAGCCAGGAACTGTGGATCTACCTGGATACAGTCCATTAGGTCAGGTGCCAGCTGTACCAATAGGTCATAGTGAGGACTGAGCCTTGGTGCCTTTGTTGGAGGAGGTCCTACTGTCGGAGGTATATAGATTAGAATAGAAAATCTTTAATTTGTCCAATAATAGAGAATACATTTATGTTGATATGATAGCCAAATGGGTTGACATACCTATGCGCCAAACCAATAACTCAGCATATAAGGGAAGGACAATGTATTAGGGGCCTGTTGTAGCAACATAATGGAAAACTGTGTATACATGGGCATCAATATACACTTTATTTCCTTCTTATAGTGGTTAGGGGTGGAAAGTCCAATCCACTATTGTCTGTATAGGCCAGAGTACAACATTGTACAACTCACCTTCACCTAGCCTGTGACAAAACCGAGGTACAAAATACTAATTGCTAGCCATCACTTCATTTGCCCCCTGTCACGTTTCCCCAGGAAAACAGTCATCAAAGAAAAGGCCTTAAAACAAAGTGATGTAACATATGTCACTAGAGGTACTAGTTAACCCATGTTGTTCATTCATTTTGAAGGTCTGTTGTGTGGGCACAACAATATATATCCTTGTCCTATAATGTATTTCAAGGAGAAATATGTGTTTATTTTTTTCGAGAAATGGTTATATAAAACTATATTTTACCCTCTTTATTGCATTGACCGGTGATCTCTAATGGGCGCCCACTCCCCCTCCCTCTCTCCTGCTTCCCTGCCCAGTTGGGTTTTACCCGCTTCCCTCATGTCCATCCCCGCTCCCAATTCTATATCAGGGTTAAACCCTCCCAACTATGGAGGCCCATGGCTTGGATCGAGACATATTTGGGAATTAATTTGGTCAAATAATTCTATAATTTGCCTTTGCCTATCCTCTCAAATGTACCAAATTTGGGACAAAATGAAGGTTAACATAATTATAGTTCATCATAACTAAACATATTTCGAATCAACATAATACTCATATATACCTAGTATTATTAGTTTGTTTAGACATATATACCAGGGTTTCCTAATTTAATTCTAAGGATAGTATGTGTTACTTTTACTGTTTAATATATTATGAAGGGCACCAATAGCATGAAAGCTAGTGAATAAAAATATCGATAACCAACTTACCTTGATACACATAATATCATTAGCCTCAAGTTTAAAGAAAAGAATAATGCTACGTTATACTTTTACCCCTATATCCCTCGGTAAGATTATAGCACCATTAATTCAGCCAGGGGTTCACAGAAACCAATAACATGATACTAATGCTTGGTGGAAATGATCAGACATTACATGCTATAGAGGTAACATGTTATTATGTTACATGTTATGATGTCTTCCCACAGAGATCTTACTATATTAACTCAGCAATATAGCAATGTGTTTTACAAAGGCCTTGAGAATAGATACTTACAATCAATTCCTGACATGGGTAATGCCAATACAGGACGATGTAATCTATGGTAGCTTGTTGTATTAAAATCTGTTTAATGAGACTGAAGACCGAGTTGAGGAATAAGGTGTTGTATAGGTAATGTACTAAGCTAGTATTGAACTCATCAAATGATTATTTAATCATGTGATCAGAAGGACTTTGTCATGGTCTCCTTATAGTGGGCCTTATCTTAGAACTTGACATGTCAACAAGATATGTAGCACAGATTTTATTGTTTTCATTATTACTATCAAGGCTACATATGCTTTACCAAAAAAGCATGTCCACCCTGTGGATGTATCACGGAGAGTTAGCAACCACAATGCATCAACAGAACCCTAACGCATCCACTAACTATTTGTACATTAATACCACTGTGTTGATATCTCGAGAGGCTCTAGACAATGGGCATCTGCATGGCAAGCCTCTCGAAATAGCCCCACAACGGTCATCATGTACTAATAGTGGCCCCATTTTGAAAACCATTTTTTGCCAAAAACAAACACAACCTTAGGACTGCTGCCCATACCTGTATTTCAGAGAACCTATGTATCCCCAAACCCTATCTATGTCACTTTTCTAGGTTAATTCAATCCTAGCCTCTCTAATTCTTAGATTGATCAAAAGGGATTTGCATCAATAACTACATGTGTGAGTTTTGAAAGAGTTTTGAAAGAAAACCGAGTCCCAGATGTGAAGATATTGGTGAAATTAACAAGAAATGTTTGTTGTGACCAAGGAGAAAACGGTTTCCCCCGACCAATTCTACTGTTGAACCTTCAACCCCAACACACACAAGCAGGTAAAAGCATTGTCAAGTACAACGTGCGTTACTAACATAGTGTAAATTAGAAGAAGTCACAACAGCCGGTACAATATTGCTTCATGGCCGGCATATTGGGTGTTGCCAAAAAGATAGGGCTAAATTTTCCCTCATATCTTTCTCATTTAAATTTGTGTTGATAAAACTACATTATCATGGGAAAAAAGGGCATGCCCTTTCTGAATTTAACATCTTGACCAGGTATTTTGGAGAATCAAGGCTAGCAATGTGGGCTATGCCTAGGCCTAGTTGTCAAGCAGCGGGGGAAAGGCCTAAAATTATTGTTCAATTGTAACAGTGTAGTTTCCCTTATATCTTCCTTATTTAAAAAATAAAATGACTTGAAAATGAGACAAAATGTAAAAAGGCTGCCTGTACTGGGATTCAAGCTCACAATGTTCAGTTGGGCAGTCTGAAATGCTAACCACTTGACCATAGGGGATCATAGAAATCATGTATAAATACTGTGCACAGCCATTGATGCATTTTAGGTTCTCTTTAATCCCCCCATTCTCCTCATGGTGATTAAAGCTGCTCTCCCAGCTATTTTCTATACAAATCTCAAAATTTAGCTTATTCAGATCTCAAATACCGTACCCAACCTTGTCCCAGGAGTTTGGGTCTCTTTCTTAATGTTGAAGATAGATATTTGAGTATTTGAGTATTGGTGACCACCAGTAGATTTAAATATACTTGCCACCATTTCTAAAGCCCTGTCCTGCCCTCTATAGTCATAGCCCCACATAAAATGAGACCTGCCTCGACCAATAAGATCAGAGGATACAGGAGCCTGTACCCATTTACAGGCTACAGACCACACTGCCCTGCCACCTACTGTTAACTAGTGGCAATTCCAAAACCAAATATTAGCTTGGCTTTTACTTGACCACGATCTGGTCAGTTCTTAAATCACTGAATTTAGATATTTATTGAACTTTTGATTAAGTAAGAGATCGATAAGAGTGAGTTTGGGAACTAAACTCATTGTAATTTCGAAAGAACCATTGATTATTAATACTAGGGAAGGCAGCTTTAAGGAGAATGGGGAAATAAATCCTGAAGGTCCCTGTATTAACTGCAGACAATTTAATGATTCAAATTAATCATACAAATATATCTGGCATCTGCAATCTATTTCTATAATATGCGAATGCAGGACTTCTAGGTCTGCACACTTCCTGAATTTTATATTTGTATCTCCGGGGTTTGTGTAGCTAATGAATATAGAATATAATAATGTTGTAGAAGGTCTCATCTCATAAGTTGATATAATACTTATAATAACAGATTAGTTAGTGGATAAAGTTTAGGAACCAAGAACTGACACATCTCAACACCTATGGTATAGGTATCAGAAAAAATGTCATAGACTCTTTTTTTATTCATTAGAGGACGACTTGTATTAGTAGCAATCCAATTATTTGGTAATTAAGGTAGTATCCTCTGAAATTACAGATTGAGATAATTTCTGTATTATCTGCCTTACATATTAGCCGATATCTCTAAATATTTGCAGATTCCAGCCAATATCAAAGTTTTGGCCGCATGGCCTGCCATAGGCAACATCATAATACAGATAACGTAAAAGATGTATTATCCTTCACAGATGTTTTCCTTCATTTCCTGTGCTAAACAACGAAACCAAATATTTTTCCAATTCACATTGATCACTCAAATTACCACTCAGTGTCAAGGCCAAAAGCTAGCGACCAAGAAGGATCACTTTCTCTCAGAATAGTGGAACCCAAGGTCCATACATGAATATGTACACAATTACATTAAGATAATTGATTTTCCTAAATGAAATAGGGTGTGTTATGTAGTTGTGCTGATTTGTAAGTTTGGATAACTTTATTTCTTGAGTAATAATCAAATACAGTAGCAAACTCATGATATTGAACTACCAATTTAGTACTATTTCTTGCCTGAAGTATGAACCCATATTATTATACTTTATTAATTCCTCTTATCTAGGCCTAAGTGTGCCTATTTACTGAGACTGGATCATATGAATATAATGTCAATGTTATAAAGTTTATTGGGGAAAAAAAGCAAAATAGCTTTAGGACAATCTGGTTCCCCGTACAGTGGTTGTCACTGATGTAAGCAGCAAACTGACCCGGTGCGCCGCCCAGCAGGGCACCTGAATGGTTGCCCTCTTCTGCACCAGGGGGCAGTGGGTTTACAGCATATATGATTCACACATACCATAGTGGCCCGGGGACCTGTTTAGAAGCCTATCTCGAATGCAGGCCGGGGGTATGAGGGTCATGAAAAAATAAAATCCTCTAAAATTTAATTCTCAATTAAAAGCCTATCTCAATTGCAAGCCGGAGCTAAAGGGGGGTCAAAACAAATATAAGCCTGGGCTTATGAACGGGCCACTACGGAGATGTCACTATATATGTGTGTTTAAACATTATTAACATTGAATACATCAAATATTATATGTACATAAAATCCAACCATGATGAGGGGCTAGTGAAACCCGAAATTAAACCCCCATTGTTTGTCCCTTCTGTTTTAACCTAGGATTATAATATGTCATCCACTTAATGATCCAATCGTGCTTTCTTATACATATCTCATTTATTTCCACTTGTACCAACAAGTCTAAGATGCTCTTCTTCATTGCCTTGTGTACAACAGGGAGAGCATTTACATAAGACAGCTCGTACATCAGGCAGTAACACCATCCACAGATACGGTAGCACAGCAAGAAAAGCATCGTATAGGAAAGTTGTTGTAGTGAATGCTTCATATACTGATTCATTATTTTCTTGCAATACAACAATAAGTAAACTAACAATCTCAAAAGGGATGGTCATCACAAAGTACACCAAGGTTGTCAGACCAACTAAAATTGCAGCATCTTTGGTTTGTCTCTCCTCGCCTTTTGTGAACCTCTGACAGCAACATGGCATCAAAATACATGCAGACACAATCATCATTATCAGTGGTGGTACATAGAGTAGAGAAAATATTAGGAGGTATAATATAGGGGGGGTTTGATCTGGAATACATTCTTGATATTTGCCTTCAGGAAACATCAGTTTGACCCTCAAGCCCACAAAAACTATGAGCACAGACACAATGATACTCGATACCCAAGTGGCAATGATGAACCCAACAACTGCTACCTTTCTATTGTATCGTTCCCCATGAAACTTTACAAGCACCTGGTCAAGTGCAATAGCCACAAGAGAAAATCGGATGATGAAAAGCAAATACCCTGTGAAGTATATAAGTAAACATGTGAAAGAATTCATCTGATTTGTAACAAGTTGTTTCAGGTTAAGTGGACTATAGATCAAACCAGATATGAACAAGTACACAAGGGCACTGATGACGATCCAGTTGACATAGTTCTGTCGGCACTGTTTGTTACAGAGGATGACAAGCAGAAGGATGAGAGCTCCAATAATGGTGAGTACCGTTATCAACAGGTTGACCACAAATGTTCGACCATGTAATTGATTTGCTGGACTATACTCAAACTCATAGTCATATGTATGGTTAAGACTGGTAAGATTCATGAACGCCATCCTGAACCTGCAAATTAAAAGAGGGGTAAAACATTTAACCATAGTTATAACGAGACATTAATTCAGATGATTTCATAGTATCGGTGAAGTCTTCAGAAAGGCAACCCTATGCTGAAATTAGTCGGGAAATAAAACACTGACAAAATGTAGATACCGGGTTATCATTTGTAGGAAATATCTACTCTACATATCTTCAGAAAATGTACAATCAACCTTAACCAATCCTCTCAAATATTCCAAATTTCAGACAAAAATCAGGTTCAGAATACATTTCAACATAGCCAGACAGATTTATTGAATGCATAAAATACAGAATACACCCAGATATACTCAGTATTTATCATTTTTCACTCTTATTTAACAGAATGTGAGAGATGTGTAGAACTGTAGATTGTGCATTTTCTGAAAACCTGACCCTTATTACTTTATCAAATGAGGTGAGATCAAGTGCCATGACAATAATGGACGCCAAACTTTCCAATGATGAATTACTAGTATATTCAAAAAAAAAATTTCATAAACATTTGCAATACTTCAATATGAGGTTTCAAGATCGAAGATCAAGAAAATCTGATTCATCATAGAGAAACAAATCATGAATTGCAAACAAAAGAGACCCTTATCATCGATGACATGAGGTTAAAAGGAACTAGCTGGCTGTTATCATAAAATGTCATAATTCTACACATTCTGAATATTTCATCAGGAAACAGTCATCAAATTCCTTTTAAATTCTCATATCACATTCTCATACCAAAACAGTAATATTTAGTCAGGTAATAGTTGCGTCAGAGCTCGGGTTTGCCATAAGTTTTACTCTTTACATTGTTGTTTGCTCTAAGTTAGATAGACTAGACCTAAATAATGGATTTACTAGATGATGTTGATGATGATAGTTAAAGATGATGACCGCACCTCAAATTGTGGTCAGCCTTCATGAATGGATATTCTGAAGAAGTTAATATTTACCGAAATCTATTATCTATCGTATTATATCTATCTATTTATGTTTAGCTTTGTTTATGTTTCAAAACAATATTAGTTAGTGGACAATAACTAGAAAGGTTTCTAAATATATTCCATGTGATGACCTTGATATGAACATAGTTAATGCACTGTCTTGAAATTTGATACGCATATTTATGAACAAAAACCCCAAAATTGAAAAAATTCTGACAAATATATTTTGCATAATATCAATTTTGCAACATATGATTAATTTGTCTATAATACATTAAAAATGCTACATTTAACAAGAACAAGAGAACAGATGAAATGAAAACTTGGACCAACAATGTATTGCTTTGAGTGTATCCAACGAGAACCAAGTATAACAGCGCCCTCCTCCTATTCCTCTCCTTGCTAGGGGAATGTCCTTAATGACTCCTGTGAACCTAGAGAGCTGTACATATACAGGTCAGGTCATCAGGAATTGAACAATAGGGGACTTGCATGCAGGTCTGCCATCTTGAAACTAGATTCAGATGGAATTATGGGACCAAGGGTACAATTCATAACAAGGTGTACAATTCATAGAAATAAAGCCTTGTTCAGCATTGATTACACATGTCTTTATTATACAAACCTCAATCATTTCCATCATGTGTTTGGTATTCAGAGATCTACAATTAGGATTAGGACATTAGGATATCGGTCAAAATATTCTTGCAAATTGTTGGTAGAAATGTTACTAAATATTTGTATGTCAATCCTGAAGTACTTTTGTAAATTCTGTTGTTTGAAAGAAAAGTTAGCGATATTTCTGGAGGGATAATCATTAGGAAAATATCCAATGTGCTATGTAGGATGTTCTTAGGAGTGCGTAGCTATAATCAATACACAGTCTTGTAATTTAGTACATGTATTCATTTGTAAGAACTAGAATCATTTTTGAACCCAAGAAATATAACCAGTTCTACATGTAGGATTATTATGGAGGAAACCACTTGACCAATATACTGTTTGTGAAACATCAGATCTGATAGTATGGATGTCCATTATTGGTGAAAGTATAACAACATGGAGGCATCTAGTATTTTCCCTATAATCACCCAATGTTTATTCTAGGCAATAAGGGCCACAATAGCTATACAGAGATAATAGAGTGATTTGAACACCCTGCTCTACCCTATCATGGGCACTAGACATGTATGCATTTGCCACAAATAGCAATATACATGGCTAGCCCCATTGGATGACCCGAATATCTAATATCTACTATAAATTACTGTAAACATGGCTGGCCCAGTTTGATGACCTGATATGTGAGCAACAAAGTAATGACACACATCCGGCCAAACTCATCATTGCAACTAATATTTTCCTCGTATCATTCTACCCTCAACAATAGGGGACTTGTATATGCCCCTAAGTGACATTAGTGTGTCTGCATAAAGGACCTACATGTCTGCCATCTTAAATTCCCATTGATTTATCAGTGTAAATGTTTTAAAAATCAAATTATGTTCAGCATGGAATATTTAATATTGATCTTCTGTAATTGGCCATGTGCTTTACACTTTCACATAAAATAAGAAATGCTTTACAATCTTTCCAATCATGCATTTGGTCTTCATAGATCATTTTTGAAAGCTATGATATTCCTGAGAAGATAGTGTAACTTTCTGATAAAAGGTTGCAAAACATTAATTTGTCAGATTTTAATTTTATCCATTACAGCATGCACTGTATTAGACATGGCAGTGGGACATGCAAATTCCTTATTCCAAAGAATTTTAGATAAAGTTCTGTTTAAAACATTCTGAGTCAACATCAACCAAAAACTAAAGATGTTCTACTTTTCTTCCCTTCTTTTACCCATCTGAAAATCATTTGATCACAATTTAGACAGGAGTTAAAACCAAGTGTTTGAAGAGTTTTACAAATAACCACAATCTAAGAAACCTGATTGTCAAAGACTGAATAAGCTTAACATTGTGAAAGATTTGTATGGCCATTTCAGAAGCTTGGTCAACTAATTCCTGAAAAAATCCCTAACCAATACAAATTAATCAGTACCCCCTCCCTTTGCTAAACTGCTGGTCACTTCCCTTCCCCTCCCTCCCACCTGACCAAATCTAAGATAACAGTGATGTGGACCGTGGCGTGTACTTTGGACAATAGAAGGACACCCATGAGTGTGTGGCGGGAAGAAAGGTAGTTGGGCGTTTGAGTCGGTAGTGGGCATGGCAGATGTATTTCTGAAAAAGACTTCCAAAATAAATTCCAAACTTTGCAAAGTTTAAGCCAGAATTTTACATTAAAATAGCCCTAACTATCCTAACTGATGGTGGAAGACCACCTGAGGGTAAACCGATGTTGTGTTTATAAATGTGAGTGTGAAATGGATGTACAAACAACGTTACCTGAATAAAGATCTTGAATATAAAATATTTAAAAAAAAAAAAAACTACCCAAATATTATTGATATTAATATTTATTTCTCCCCCTCCCCCCGCCCCCCCCCCCTTCTTTTTACTTCTTTTTTTTATCATCATCCATCTACCATCCAACTTAAAATGTTAACCGAAATGATTATAACTAATATAAATTGACACACACACAAAGATGTATTCTCAAATTTCAGGGTGTAAAGGTAGAGCGGGAATTCCTGAGTCACATTAATTGCATGGCATATGCCTAAAGTTCCAGCCGATTTAGCAGCAGCAACAGCTTCGTTCTTAAAACGGCACGTTTTCTGGCCCTCCCTCAAGTGCTTGTTACCCCCGGCGCCACAAAGTTTTCCCACCATTGTGGCAGAAAGATAAAAATTCACAGAATTCAAGACAAAACTGTGAGGTAACCGCGTCTGTCCTTCGCCTGTGTGTATGAGTGTCTGTCCAATATGTGATGTGTTGCGCAAAATTGATATTTTTCAAAGCGTTTTTTTTTCACAATATCACACTATTGCATGGAATACATGTTCTGATTTTGGGGGAGTTTGTCACCTATGGTTATGTCAATCGATGTATCAAATTGCAGGACAATCTATGTAATATATCCTTTGGTTTTAAAGGTCCTCATATGGAATACATTTAGTTACTTTACTGTTTAGTGACTCCCAGAAATATTAGAAACATTTTTTTTCAAAAACGAAAATATCAAACTTAAAATCTAGAAATAATTATTATTTTATCAGACCATTGGAATCGGCTTGATGTCATCTTTTCAAATATAATATCTCAAAATCTATTTTTTGCGACTTATGACTCATTTTCCTGAGACACATCACATATAGGTTGATTGGCTGGTGAGCGAACCGGTGGCACTGGCTCCACCTGGGATGAACTTAGAGAATTGTCCGGGCATATAGCCATATATATAGTCGTGGAATATATATAATCAATATGCCATGAAAATCAACTTGAATAAGAGAGATATGTGTACATACATTTACGTCATCTGCATCATATATTCCTGACCAACCTGAAACACTATTATGAAAGGCAGATACATCAATAAAATTAATATATATGGGTCAGACTTTCAGAAAATGTACAATTCACCTTCACCGATCCTCTCAAATAGCCCATATTTAAGACACAAATGAGCTTCAAAATGCAGTTTAACATAACAGAACTGATACTTTAAATCAATGCGATACCAAATATACTCAGATATACCCTGTACTCATCATTGTTCAGCCTAATTTAGGAGAATTTCTTAAATGTGTACAGCTGCCAATTGTACATTTTCTGAAAATCTGACCCATATATAGTTATATTAGCAGCAGTATGCAATATTTCTCATCTCACATTATTTTTGTTCTTTTTTTTTATGAATCATCTAGTCCCCACCACTAGGCGGTGATGTTTTTGTTATAAATAGGTATTCATTTATTTGTATGTATGATTTTGGTCGCTAAAGTCTACACATCAGACTATTGTGAGTAGAGTAGCCCCGCCCCCACCCCCGCGTCCCTACCTATGTGGATACGCCCACCTTAGTACTCCGCTTGGCCGTGTGGTGGTGCACGGGTGCACGCACCCAAACAATACAATGTACAACTGCAATTGTTTGAGTCATTCTTACATCTTATAGTTGTGATATGTGATGTGTTTCAGGAAAATTAGTCAGATAAATCCGTGTAACACATTTCAATAAATTGCATCAAATATATTCTCGCATTTTGAAGGCCATCATATGGAGTATATCTAGTTACTTTACTGGTAATTACCCATCCAGAAACATTGCAATTTAAAAAAATAAAAAATTATCAAATTTAAAACATATAAATACATGTTAGATGTCCTAGTGTTTACTATCATTAGAATCCGATTGAGTTCCTCTTTTCGAATATGGTGATATCTCAAAAAGCATATTTTGCGACTTATGAACAATTTTCCTAAAACGGATCACATATATAACATCTGGTAGACAACCACAAGCGATCTCTATTTGTTACCAATATCTTAGCTTGTATAAATCATCTATGTTAACCAAATGCATGATGGGAAAGATGGGAACATGTGTTATGGAAACATGTATAACATATGGATAATGACATTAGAGCACTGATAGATAATCCATGCTGAACATGGCATGTTTTCTATAGATTTGACACTGTACCATTTGTCCCATAATTCCATGCGGATCAAGATTTAAAATGGCGGCTATGCAAATCCTCTATTAAAGGTCATATAGACAATTAGGAGATAAATAGGGGGACATACCACCATTAATTATGGACTGCTAGGGGTGGAATGCGGTACAGAAGTATAAATAGAATATGTGATGAGTTTCAGGAAAATGGGTCACAAGTCGCAAAATTGGTGTTTTTCAAAGTCGTTTACTTACAAGATCTCTTTGCTGGGATATTCTCATTTTTGGGTTGTCTAGTCCTTGTGGTTGTATTAATACATGTACCACAATTCAAGACTGTTTATTAATTATATCCGTGCGTTACTTAGATCATCCTATTGAGTATATTTAGCTACTTTACTGGTAGTTATCCACCTAGAAATATTGCAAACTTTTTTTTTCAAAAATAAAAATATTTGACTAAAAATATGAAATTAATTATTAGATATGTTTAATGTTTACATTCATTGGAATCGGCTTGGTCTCATCTTTTCAAATATGATGAGATCTCAAAATCTAATTTTCGCGACTCATTTTCCTGACACACATCACATATAAATATTCGTTTCTTCCTCTATGCTTGTACAGTTTTTTTTAGAAATTAAGACATTCTTCTGTGTACATTTCTACACGCCGCAGAAGATCACAATTCAGAGACAGCTGCTGACAGCAGCTATATGGGTCAGGTTGTCAGAAAATGTACAATTAACCGTTTCCACTCATCTGAAATAACTCACATTTAAGACAGAAAATCGGTTTGAAATACAGTTCGACATAAACAAACAACTTGATTTGATTAACACAATACCACATATACTTAGATTTTCAGATAATGTACAATTGGCAGCTCTACACATTTAGTAAATTGTGCTAAATGAGGCTGAAATTTGGTCAATACTTAGTCAATTCGAGTATATTTGGCATTACATTGATTCTAGCAATCTGTTCGGTTAGGTTGAAATGTATTTTGAACTTTATTTTCGTCTAAAATGTGGGTTATTTGAGACGATTGGCGAAGTTGAATTGTAAATTTTCAGAAAATCTGACCCATATACCTGGTTTCATGATGTTTTAGCCTAATTTAGCTTAAATTAATGAATATGTAGAGCGGCTGATTGTACATTTGCTGATGTAATGACCCTAGAAACATAGATAGTTATGAATGTTGAGCTCGATACGCACGAGTGAGATTTGAGTGAGATTCAAGTGAATGAACAGCCAATATTACTGAATGAATATTAATGAATATTACTTAAAAATCGATGCAAGTTCATTAACTTGTCTATACAAAAACATGCTTAAATTTTCCAAATATTCAAACGCACATAAAAATGTCTTTCGGAAGCGGATTCTGGTGAATTTTGGATATGTTATTTTACTTGAAATTGCGCTTCATTTGATACCAAAAGTGTCTTTATCCCATTTTATTTCAGTTCGGTGAGCGAAAAAAATGTTAAAAAAAACATGAAAAAAGAATTAATGCACCTAAACAAAATTTCCCCAAAGCGGATTTTTGCGGATTTTTGATATGTTATTCTACTCGAATTGTCTTTATACCAATTTTTGCCGGGTCAAAATGTTCAGAGACTGGACTATTTGCTGGGGCTGAGGGGGAGCGGGCAGACAGACCATCTGCTATATTGTGAGGTGACCATCTATAGAAGCAGCTATAGGCCCCTTAAGGCAGACGTTCTTGAATGGAGCCCTGGGGCAGTCACGTAAGCATAAGTAATCATCCCATTGTTACAAGAGTCAGATTTTCAGAAAATGTACAATTCGCCTTCACCAATCCTCTCAAATAACCCACGTTTAAGACAAAAATGAGCTTCAAAATGCAGTTTAACATAACAGAACTGATACTTTAAATCAATGCGATACCAAAAATACTCAGGTATACCTGGTATTCTTATATATATGTATATAGAATTTTTATTCAAGTTTTGGTCAGGTACATGAAGCGGACACAAAATCTAAAATTAGCATGCTAAGATTAGTTCTTCCATCTAGCCCTAGACAGTCTCTGACACATACTGAAATAAAGTTTGACATCTTGGTTAATTAATCTATACAGAATCTTA
Organism: Sthenelais limicola; assembly: GCA_942159475.1. Classification (NCBI taxonomy): domain Eukaryota; kingdom Metazoa; phylum Annelida; class Polychaeta; order Phyllodocida; family Sigalionidae; genus Sthenelais; species Sthenelais limicola. Next base: position 118,604,000 of record OW804098.1, read on the forward strand.
TATTGCGGTCTCCATTGATTATGTCACTATACAATTCCTTTACAAGATGGAAGACTCTTAGAGCTGTTTTGACAACCTTAAATCTTAGTTTAACATCTTATTATCGTATTACAAGTACGTGGGCGTATTACCCTTATGTTACCACGGATTATCATTGTAATTGATTGAGTTACAGTTCCGATATAATTTCTACACGGTGTACTTACAATAGAATGGTTGCATAGCATAATAATAATGGATTAACAATTGATTAACAATGGAACATGGATTACAATGGAATAACATTGGCATTATATGCTACTCTTAAAAAAGAGTACCCAATCCACCCTGTCCTACCCACATGAACTCCCATTGATACCTCAATCTTATAGAACGGCATTATACGCCAAAGATGGTAATTATTACATATACAGACGCACTAAATCAGTGCCTTAATGCTATGTCATTAATGTTTCGACCACTTCAGTTTTATTTTACATTTGAATAAGATCTCTATTCAACATTTATACATTCAGTTATCCCTTTTCAGGTTCATTACTGTCACTGCAGTTCTGGTCTCTTAGATATTCATCAAATTCATTGACATATACTTGTCTTAGGAATTTTAGAAAGTCTTTTTTATTGTCTATTAATTGGGAGCTATCTGGTAGCTGGTTCCATAAAATTGGCATTTCATACAAGTACGATTTTTTATATAATTTGCTCCGAGGTAGTGGTATTTCCATTTTTCTACCTTTCGTCAAACTTCTTAGACAGATCTGTCTATCATCAACATTCTTTCCCTTCCCCACTCTTGTAATCGCCCTTCCCAATACATGCATGTTCCTTCTTGTTTTCAGTGTTGGCATATGCAAGTCTACATGGATTTGTCTGGTACTCGTCATTCTAGGCAGTCTTAGTATTATTTTAAACGCTGCATTCTGCAGAGATTGTAATCTTTTTAAATACCCTTTTGTTGATGATCCATAAAATACGTCTCCGTAGTCTATGTGTGGTAATATTGTCGTTTTGTACAGCATTAACATTGTGTCTTTCTGGCAAACATTATATAATCTAGATAAGGCTAAAACTTTACTCCTTACCATATTACATTTCTTCTCCATGAATTTTTTATAATTTAACTGGCGGTCCAGTTCTACACCCAAATATTTATAATCGTTCACTGCTTCCAACGGTTGGTCATCAATATAATAATGTGCCATGTTTTTTACCGTTGGTTTTGAACATATCTTACACTACCTTACACTTTTTAATGTTAAACGATATTTTGTTGATTCTACACCAATTCACAATACATGATAAGTCATTTTGTAAGTCATCAATACTCCCGGAATTTACAGGCCTATCCCCATATAATACCGTATCATCTGCAAAAAGTTGTATGTCGCTATGCTTCATTCTACTAATTAAATCGTTTATGTAAATAATGAATAATATTGGGCCTAAAGAGGTCCCTTGGGGGACTCCGCATGTTACTTCCCATTCGTCAGACAATATACCGTTTGCTGACACATTCTGCTTTCTCCCACTTAAATAATCCTTAAACCATTCTAATTCAATATTTCTCATACCATATTGAGACAGTTTATATAATAATATTTTATGATTGACCGTATCAAACGCTTTACGGAAATCTAAGAAAATTAAGTCTGTAATTCGTTTGTTATTCATATTATTATAAACCTTTTCTAATAAATGATCATGCGCATCTACTATAGATTTACCTGATCTAAAGCCGAATTGATTTTCATGCAATAGTAGGTTTTCATTAAAGTAAGATGAAATTTGTTTTTGGATGCAACTCTCTAAAATTTTCGCTGGTAAAGATATGCATGAGATAGGCCTGTAATTCCCCGGGTCGGTTTTTTCCCCCTCTTTATACAGTGGTGTGACAACAGTGTCCTTGAAAGCCAGTGGTACTTTCCCCGAAACTATAGATAAATTGTATAAGTAAGCAAATTGTCTGCTTAGTGCCATCATGCACGGTTTCAATATTTTTGTCGGTAGTAATCTTATGCCTGATGCTTTGTAGTTCCCTACTTTTTTCAATGACATTTCTACCCCAACATCTGTGATCGGTTGAAACTTAAATTCCATACCAATACGCTCCTCATCATTTCCTAAGCTGTAATCGTCACCCTGTTTATCATCCAATTTATTGGCCAACTTGGGTCCGATTTCTACAAAAAATTCGTTCAGCTTATTGGAAGCTTCCTTCCCAATAAATTCATCACCTACTGAGTTTTTAATCTTAATTTCTTGTATTCCCTCTTTGACTTTATTTTCCGACATTATCAGTTTTATAATTTCCCAAAATTTATGGGGATCTCCTTTATTTTCCATTATTTTTTCTTTGAGATATTTATTTTTGGCATTTTTGATAGCCTTATTTACTGCTACCCTGGCTTTCGACGCTGCTTGCCAATCCTCTGCTAGACCAGACTTTTTGGCCTTACCATACAGTTTATCTCTACACTTCCCCAACAATACAATCTCTCTGTCATACCAAACTGGTAATTGACGCACATTTTTTAAACATTTCACCGGACACATTCTGTCCACATATTTGTTAATATTAGCGTACAGTATATCCCAAGCCTCGTTAACACATCTTTTTGTATAAAATTCTGTCCAATCTAAATTCACCAATATCTCTTTTAAGATTTTCACAACTAGGTATTTGGTATTTCTAGCTGTAAAAGTCGTAAAATTGTATCTGTTACGAACCTTCTTTAGTTGTAAAAACACTGGGAGGTGGTCACTAAGATTACAGTTTAGCGTCCCTCCCTCATTTGCCTTTCCACTATTTGTATAAATGTGGTCGATTGTAGAGGCCTAGTACTTGATTTAATAATTTGTTGCAGGTTGTGCCCCTGAATCATCACCCTGAACCTTTCTGAACCCTCAGAGTTACTAGAATTTATACATTTTGTATCATAATTAAAATCTCCTAACATAACTAAGTTGTTGGCGGATCTAATTTTACCAAGTACTGATTCCAATTCTTCTATGGCTCCTATTAGCTCTCCCTGTGGCGGTCGATAGACATTTACCACTACTATACGCTTCATGTATTTTTTTGAAATTTCGAATACTTGTATTTCGATATTTTTATTTGATACCCTAAGCTTTTCCCTTTCATTAACATTGAGTGATGAATGTACATACGTTAGTAATCCCCCACCCCTTCTTTTGATTTTTCTATCGAGCCTTACAATATTATATCCCTCTATGTTTACTTGACTCTTACAGTGGGCTTTGAGCCAAGTCTCCTGGAAAGCCAATACTTGTGGTTTTGAGTTGTGTACAAAATGTTTGACTTGGTCTATCTTTGGTAACAAGCTCCGGATATTCGACGACACAATTTTCAACCCTTTCAACCTGTTAAACTCTTCAATGTCATGTACCTTTTCCTTATCCATAGTTTACCTTCGCACTTTTATTGCGTCCACGTTTTCGAGGACTTAACCTTCCCATATACTGCCACATTTGGCAGACCCCATCCCTACTGGTAGATCCCATTTCAACCCTCTCAATCACAGTGAACCCCATTTCTATTACAATTTCAAACAGCATAAAACTTATTGTAAACATTGAACAAGAAAACATAGATCTCTCACAATTGTACTTAGAATGTTCTGACATTTCTGAGTTTGATATTATTATATCACCTTGGTGATCACGATGAGAATATTTGACTAGGAAGGAATATGTGAATGCATTTTTTTCATTATAGAATTAATTGTTATTAGTTATAATTACTTGGCATTAATTGTTCTTGGTTACTCACTGGTTCTTGACTCCACCCAAGAAATATGTTTTAACCGAATTTAGGAGAATTTCCTGAATGTATAGAGCTGCTAATTGTACATTTTCTGAAAATCTGACCCACAAACCTGATGGTTTCAAGGCTTCCAATCTGGGGATGCTTGTTTTGTGTCGGAGTACGGTGCATGCCAAAGGCATGTCCTGCAGCTAGGGGGGTGGGGTCCGGGGACATGCCCCCCGAAAATCTTTTAGCATAATGACCGCTTTCTTATTCTGGGTATTTTGAGGAGAGCCAGAGCCAGACAATTTGTTTATACAACTTCAGGATTAATAAGTATTAAATCCTACATTGGCATGTGCTGCATGGTAGCAATTTAACACAATTTATTTCATAAATATTTCAACAATTGGCGGCGACACCTACCTACCTACATAACTCATACTGATGATACCTTATACATGTAAAAATGACTAGTATATAAATAATGTTAATGAAGTACAGTGAAGTTTACAGGGGTGGGGGTGTACTTAGTTTCCTGACAAAGTACATTAGTTTGTGTGAAATGTTTCGATTCTATTATACTATTGGAGGGTAATCCAAAGTCCCTCTCTATGCCCCCCTCCCCCGCCCCCCACACCTCAAAATAAGAGTTTACCCGCCCCCCCCCACCCCTCCAGCCAATATTTTATCTGTTGCGCTGTGCCTGATCCCAATATAGCAGACGTCGCTAGAATACAAAGTAGTCAACGTAATAGGATTTCAAAATGATTTTTTGCTATGTGTGATTCATTGTTCTGTGCATCTCAGTATGACAATGCTAAGGCTAAACAAAATAATAGGTGTGTTTCCGATTTATCTGGCTGAAAATTGTATAGGGAGGATGGTAACTTTTGTTTTTTTTATTTTCTTTCCCTCCCAGGAACTGAAAAAAAATGTCTATTTCATAACAATAAGAGAAGTGCTTTTTGACAGTTCCGGGTCAGGAAAATCTGTTTTCCTGCCTTCATGACCTTTTTTTGTAAAAAAATCCAAAAAAAGTAAGATATGTTAAAAAAAATCAGGTATGGTCAAACAATTCTTAGGTAGGGGAAGATTTTTCTAGGTAGGGGGTTAAATCAGAAACACACCTATATTTTGTGTTGGCCTAATATGATGTAATGTCTCTCTGGAAGCTGAAATAGTCATACCGATCCTTGACGTGTCTCTATCATAAGCAAAAATCGTTATTAGGAGATGCAGTAGAACTTTTAGAAGGAACAGGATTATTTTATATTATATTATTTCATATAACAACTAGATATGACAAATGGTGGAGAACCAAATTAAGATCAAAGCGTAACAGTATTTTATTCTAAATTACATCTACAAAGAAAGATAGGCATCAATAGCTGCTTTGGATCTTATGGAAATAGGACGTTGGCAGGAAGGTGCAGGGACACAGAAAGCTGACGTTTCGGAGTTTGTTACTTCTTCATCAGGGTCTAATCATCAGGTATAATATTATATCTTATTTAACTTCATTTCATTTAGTTAGGGACCCTCTGGAAGAGCTCTATGGTTTTCATAAAAGAGAGTCACCCTTTTTCTGTGCGGTAATACAGCGTGTCGCCGACGATGGCCGCACTTGACACGCTCCCATGAATGGATGGAAAATCCGGACATATATGAGTCAGACTTTCAGAAAATGTACAATTCACTTTCTGCAATCCTCTCAAATAACCCACATTTAAGACAAAAATGAGCTTCAAAATGCAGTTTAACATAACAGAACTGATACTTTAAACCAATGCGATACCAAATAATTTATATTATACCAAAAGTTTATCATTTATTTAGCAGAATTTAGCAGAAATTACTAAATATGTAGAGCTGACGATCTGACCCATATAGCCGGTGCATTAGTTGGAAGGATCTGCTATGTGCTTCGTCTTTGTTCCATCAATGTGGCCTTTGCAGCAATTAGCGCGAGTCTGACTATAGGGGGGAAATCGGAGATAGAGTTGGGAGATTTTGCATGGAACTTATCTATAACATACTACAGCTTCAAGACTTGATTTGATTACAAACTTAAACGTTTTTTTTTCTTCATTGAATGTATTTTTCAAACGAATTTTTCGTGCCATTTAATTCAATTCAATTCAATTCAAGACATTTTTTATTTGCAATTAGCGTCGGTTACAAAAAGGAGGTCCCAGTTTTGAAACCTGGGTTCCAAGTCTTCCTGTGGGTTCCTGGGTTGGTGGTTTGCGAAACAAGCTTACAATAAGATATTATGATATAAATTTCATGGCTATGTTTCTATTATCTACTTGACTAGGTTAGTTGGACATTAAATGCCACAAAAACTGGCTAGAAGTAAGTTGTAATAACTGGCTAAGTTGTACTAACTAAAATTATATAATTGACCATAATTTTTGTTTTTTATAAAAGGCGAACATATTGACCCTACCAAGCTATATTTAATCTAAATCATAAATATCTGGTTATTTTCTGCATGTTGAAACGTATTTTTTTTATTGAATGTACATGTTGGTATCAGGTACACACGTTGGTATCATGTAGTCAAGTGTAGCTGGTTATATTTCCTTATTTCTGACTCATTCACCATTGAATTTCAGGAGCCAATGTGGGTCCACACGCAAGGGACAGACCATTAAATGTGATCCGGCCATGAAATGCTTTTGCCTTCACAGAAGTTGAACAAAAATACTCAGTGACAAGAAAACAGGAGGAAGACTTTCAAGAATCTCAACATTTCATCACGATAGCGGTCATTGGAAACCTCAATGGATGAATGTACAGGATTTAATTCCAGCAGCAATAAAACTGTAATAAGTACAGTTCAGTGACTACATTATAAATAGAGGAAGCTGCACTCAATCAAAGAGCTTAGATATTTAAGAAAAGGAATAGTTATAATAGAACGGCAAAGTAATATAGCCAAGACGTCCAATACAATGAACAAAGGACTAATTCTTTGCAGAAATATGGGTAAAAGGTCTACAATAATTATTAGCAAAATACTCCTTGTTATATTTCTAGTCATTATGCTACAGATTGTATACCTTATATGCCAAACACTAAGGTCAAACGTCAACTTGGTCCCAAAAGTAAAGATTGGAAAAGGCTCCAACGATGTCATAGAAATGATTACTAAAGCAAGACATCAAGCTCCTGTTTCATACAATCAGCCTGCTGTAACAAACAATCAGCCTGCTGTAACAAACAATCAGCCTGCTGTAACAAACAATCAGCCTGCTGTAACAAACAATCAGCCTGCTGTAACAAACAATCAGCCTGCTGTAACAAACAATCAGCCTGCTGTAACAAACAATCAGCCTGCTGTAACAAACAATCAGCCTGCTGTAACAAACAATCAGCCTGCTGTAACAAACAATCAGCCTGCTGTAACAAACACTCAGCCTGCTGTAACAAACAATCAGCCTGCTGTAACAAACAATCAGCCTGCTGTAACAAACAATCAGCCTGCTTCCAAAGTGTTGAGGTCTTACTTGGAGCCACACATAACTATCACACATAGTGGGCATCATATTCTTCACAAATTGAATAAGACAGTTCAGATATTGATATCAGATAGTATTAATCCAAATTATATGAAAGAGTACCACATCAAAAATCAACAACAAAAACTACAGAAAATATCATGCAAAGGATTGATGAACAATGACAGCAGGTACCAACATAAAATGGCAACAATTGACCAGACATGGATTAAGGAGCAATTGTTTAAATTGCAATGGCCACAACCAAGTGAATGTCAAAGTTTTAAACAAAGGCAGGGATATATAGTGGATGGTATAAGTAAGTCAGAGCTGGATTTCCCCTTAGCATATAGCATTCTCATGTATAAGGATCCGGAACAAGTAGAGCATCTTCTCAGGGCAATCTACCGACCACAAAACTTTTATTGCATACATATAGACAAGAAGTCAGATCTTTCTATCAAGAAGGCAATGCATGCACTAGCTTCATGCTTTGATAATGTATTCATTCCTGAGAAAAGTATTTCTGTTCACTGGGGAACAAACAGTGTGTTCCAACCGGAGCTGGTATGCTTAGAACTGTTACTTGACAAAGGGAAAAATACTACAAAACAGTGGAAATATTTCATAAATCTGACAGGTCAAGAGTTTCCACTGAAGACAAACTGGGAATTGGTCCAAATACTGCGCGCATATAATGGTGCATCTGAAGTAGGTGCCAGCGTACACAGGTAACTTATGATTTATAATTTAAATTTCCACAAGTTAATTAATGTCTCATTAAACAGCCATATTTAATTAATGATATTTGATTTAATAAATATATCACTAGCTGCGCCCTGTTTATCACGGGGTAGACAACCATTCCTCATCTCCCCCTTCCCTCTCTCCTCCCTCCAACAATGTGCGAAGTAGTGTTTATGTTAAAAAGTTTAAAAACTAATGAGTTGGTTGAATGAGCGAGGATATTGCCCGTGTTCCACAATGAGCAAAATATTGAATGACGGTCTATCTTATTTTTCAGGAGCTGGGAGTCACGCTGGAAATGTTATAAGCAGGGCAAAAGCAATTGTATAAAATATCCTATTCCAGCCCCACATAATTACACAATGGCTAAAGGTACTAACCATGTTGTGTTCAGTTATGAATTATCACATTTCATAGTAAATGACCCAATCTCCAAAGATCTCATCCAATGGTTAAAGCCATTATTACACACTGGAGAAACCTTCTTCCCAACCCTGTTTTACAGTTCTCAGCTGAAGGTGCCTTCAGCATACACAGGTATGTATACACAAGCACCTTTTCCTTTTAAAGCTGTCACCTCATATGTGATCCGTTTTAGGAAAATATGTCATAAGTCGCTAAATATAGATTTTGAGATATCATCATATTTGAAAAGATGAGATCAAGGGGATTCCAATGATACTTTGATATTTCTAGATTTTAAGTTTGATATTTGTATTATGGAATAAAAAGGATAAGACTATTTTTGGGGGGCAATAAACAGTAAAGTAACTAAGTATACTCCAAATGAGGACCTTAAAAACGAAAGGATATACTACACACATTGTCCTGAAATTTGATACATCGATCGATATAACTATAGGTGATAAACTCCCCAAATATAAGAACATTCAAATAAAGTGATCTTGTAAAATAAACACTTTCAAAAATATCATATTTGCAACTTGTGACTTATTTTCTTAAAACACATCACATATCCAAGTACCAAGTACCAAAATCACACATAATATGACTTATAATAGCGGAACTCCACTATAGGTAAAAAACGGCGCCAACAGGCAAAATTCGTCGCCGACATTTCTAAAAATTTGGAAAATTCGACATGACTAAAAATTCTAGTGGATGAGGGGGTAAAATAGGTTGTTGGCAACACATTTATTTGTTGCCAACAATTGCAAAATATCTAACTTGATTAGATATTTCGTCGCAAAAAATTTGTCGCAGCCGTTTTTGCCTGTTGGCGCCGTTTTTCACCTATAGTGGAGTTCCGCTATAAGACTGCATTTATAAATATGCTGTTCCTGTTATAGGTTTATACACAAATTTGAAGGTAAATCCAAGGAGAGAAAATGGCCACTTGTGAGTCGGTCTCGAAAAACAACCTCATTTGTATTTGGAGAACCCACCTGAATGCTTTCGTTTCCTTAACCACAACCGTATTTTGACGTCAACCCTAAACTGTCATTGTAACACTATATAGCCATATTTTAGAAGACCTGTAAAATATTTTGAAAATGACCATGAAAGTAGAGAGCTGAAAGCATTCATTGAATGCTGCAGTATTGTCTTCTACTATGCTGAAATGTAAGTTAAAACGAGGAACATGAACACCTCCGATCTGTCGCAGACATTACCTTGACTGCAGTCATTGACTGAGATAAAATCTTTTTCAATTCAATTCAATTATGAACTGTTTATGACAAAATGCGATGTGTTACAGAAGAATAAGTCACAAGTCACAAAAAATGGTAATTTTGAGTTGTCTTTATCAAAAGAACTCTCTATAGGAATGTTTTCATTAGTTGACAGTTTACGGTTGACGTAAAAATACCGTCGTTGTGGTGACCGCAACGGCCAGGTCCATGGTAGCATCCAGCTGAGAAACAAGTCACATCCAGGTTGTGTGCCAGGTCGCAGCCAGGGTAGAAGAGTATTATCAAATTATTTGACAGTCCCACACCTGAAACCGGCCTGATTTCAGTGATGTTTGGCCACCCAGGTCCTGACCCTGTCACTGAAAATGTAGTAATTTCGATACATATACGAAATTTCAAGGCAATGTATTAAATATATCTATGCATTTCTAAGATCAATTCATGGAGTATAGTTAGGTACTTTATTAGTAATTATCCACCCAAAATTATCAATAACTTTTTTTTTCTCAAAAAAAAAAAGATATCAAACTTATAATATAGAAACACTACTAAAATGTCCTTGAAGTTTACTACCATTAGAATCGGCTTGAACTCATCTATTCAATATAATATTCAGATAATATCTTAAAATCCTTTTTTTTGTGACTTGTGACTCATTTTCCTGAAACTCATTACATTTCTGTAGGAAACAAATAGACCAACTAACATAAACCTGTGACTAACATAGACTAACATAGACTTGTGACTCATTTTCCTGAAACACATTACATTTGTGTAGGAAACAAATGGACCAACTAACATTCTTTTCCATCAATAAAATAACTGAAAATGGAGTTCTACATTATATTTTGCCAGGTCCTTTGCATCAAGGTTTTGAATCATCTCCAACTATGGTTCGCTACAAACTATGGCACAAATGCAGAGGAAAGAAACAGAGAATGATATGTCTTGGGTCTATATGGGAGCTACCTTACTTGGTAAGATCACCAAACCTCTTCTTTAACAAATTTGAGGTTTCCTACCATCCACTGGCCTACTATTGCCTAGAGGAGTGGCACAACAACAAAACAGCTGAAGAGAGAGTGGCACTTGAACAAGGCTTGCCAATCCATTTTGAAACTGAGGCCTACAAAGAGTTGCCATGGGTCAAATATCATCTATGAACCAACAATAATTGATGAAAAGTAAATCAAGAAGGGGAGGAAAGTGAGGGAGAAAGAGAGAGAGAGAGAGAGAGAGGTTGCGGGGGGGGGGGCAGGAGGAGATAGAGGGAAGAAATTTACCCGCCCACAAATTACTCGTCAATGACATCCTCAACCGATGAAGTTGGTGGAAAAAGAATTTTCGAATTTCGAATTTGCTGAATATTACTATAAATCTCTCCATCTCCCTTCAGCTTTACCATCGATTATTTCAATGTTCAATAGATATTGATGACTGCTGATGAATAAGATATTAATTATATGCCATATTGTAAAATAGAGAACTATCTCCTGATATTATAGAACAAGATAAAGGCCAAACTAGCTGTTTATGTAAAGGTAACCACCCCGGTGAGACAGCGATGAAGAAACCGTTCTCTAAAGGAAGGGAAGTGAAGATGGGAGGTTGTCCCTGCTGTTGATGGTGTAATGATACCCAGAAGAGACTTGCCTAGGCAGAGTCAGTAGTCACTAGACCAGCATATACACCTCAGAGGGCCATTTTTCCCAGAAGAGCTTAAATCATAAGGAATATAATCATAGACCAAAGGAGCTGAGCTCCCCAAAACAAGTGTGTTACTATATGCAGGGGTCACCATCTTGAGGACTATCAAGGCAACGCCAAACCTGCCCGAATGGGTCGAATAAATATAAATTGGCAGTGTTCAAAAACATTTGGAAAAAGTGCCTGAAACATTTCTACGGGGAGAACCCATCATGAGAGACAGAGCTCTTAATGAACAATCCATTAACAACTCAAAAGACAGTGTGGTTCTACGCTCGATTATGAAAAAATTTAAAAACCTCTACAAACACGGTTGTGTTTACTAGTAGCGGAGACTGGCTTCCCAGTGCTCCTATAAAACTTCAGTTGCTCAGCATTTAAAAAATCTGTAGCTCTTACCATTAAAATTGGGGAATGTTTACTCTGTAATTCTCTGTATTAATCTGGGTACTATAGATTGTATAAACATGTATGTACTTATGGTAAGAGGGGAGCTTCGACCCAATGAGGAAAGGCCACTCTGGAGGGGTCAAGCAGATCAAAGGTTAAAATCCAAGTGAGTAACAGGTCAAGGTCGAAGTATCCACCATAAATAAAGGTTTACACATGTGGACTCGGAATTCTGAGTCATACCTTAGGATTCTGGGGAAGCATGGGAATAGTACTCCAGGGGGATGGAGAGGGATTCAAGAGTGAAAGGAAGTAACAGCCACTGGAAGTTCTGGACCGGGGGCTCTTGGTACAGCGGAGCTCGGGGAGCCACGAGTTGCCACTCGGTAAGACTTGCGGTTGTTCGGGGTCTGACGAACGGAAGCCAACGGCTAGCGGATTTAATTTAAAGAACATACACCGGCCATGCCCCCTACCAATTCACATGCTAATTACCTTTCTTCCCGCCACACACTCATGGGTGTCCTGCTCAAGTCTAAAGTACATGCCAGGATCCCAGTCACTGTTATCTTAGGTTGATCACGTGGGAGGGAGGGGCAGGGGACTGACCAGCAGGTCAACAAAGGGAGGGGGCATTGATTAAGAGCGGGAGGGAGAGGGGAGGGAAGATAAACTAACTGACTGAGATCTGGTGTAAAGCTATTGGTCAGGTGTGACACTGGTCGCACTGGCCTCATGTTCATTGTATTAATCTATTGTTAACCTGCGGCTGATTGGATCTTGTGTCTATCCTGGTAATTAATTGGTCCAGCCAGGATAAGCCAATCAGCCCAGGCCCTGTGTAATCGTTATTATCTGCTAAGGGTATAAAATAAACTAATTGATTACAACCTTCCTCTCTTTTACTACAGTTCTAAGGCTTGAAATACACATCTCTGTTTGTTGCGTTGATTCATTTCTCGCTCGACTGCTGACCCTAAATATTCATCGTAGAATGAGACTCAATTCTTCATTACCTTGTCCCCTTCCATAAGGTAAACAATTCATTCCTCAACTCCCACTCACCTCACACATGTTTGAAAATAACAAATCTTTTTAGTTGATTATTAATGCATGTTATGGTGAAATAAACCTCCTTTATGGGTGGTACAAGGCCATCCCTCTCTTATGTGGGTCAGATTTTCAGAAAAAGTACAATTGGCAACTCCACACATTTAGGAAATTTTGCTAAATTAGGCTGAAGAATGACGAATACCAGCTATATTAGATTATATTTGGTATCGCATTGATTCAAAGTATCAGACTTTCTGTTATGTTAAACTGTATTTTGAAGCTCATTTTTGTCTTAAATGTGGGTTATTTAAGAGGATTGGTGAAGGCTAATTGTACAATTTCTGAAAATCTGAACCATGTCTACTTCTTCATAGATTCTTCTCCAGTGGACAGTATGATGGTAGAAATTAAGCCAGACTCAGAATTCTTAGTACCTTCTGTTTTATTCTTCCCTTCATCTGAGTTGCAAATCCTAATTTACATATATTAGGACTAAAGATGAGAGAATAGACATCATCAAGACAGAAAGCAGTTGTTATGATAGTGCACATTAGCGCCTGGTGCACCATGCACCCAGATGTATAAATGTAACAATGTATGTTTTTGTATATCACCGGGGTCGTCTTTTTATCTAATTGTTCTTTTATTCATGTTATCTGTAAATTTACAGGGTACTATAGCGAGTTCGCTTTACCTTTTAAATATCAAAATATAAGTAAACATAGGTATTTCTGCTAACATAGACAACCTAGTTGGTCTATATCTGGTAAATGAAATTTGATTTGAGTTAGTTTGATCTGATCTATGACATTAGTCCTTTATATATCTACAACAGACTTGATATAATTCTACAGACTTGATACCATTTTGTAAGCATTGCATCTAGATGTACTATCCCTCTGAGAATAGTACCCTACCGGGCATGATGCCGTGATAGAATTAAACATTTGAAAAAACTAACAAATACAACCACCTCTGATCTGGCAAGTCATCATGTTCATACATGATACGGACAGGTAGTTTGTATAGAGAAAACGGTTGTTTGTTTTCAAATATTTTTATTCAGGCTGAGACATTTTACAAATTAAAATTCAGTAACATCTGGTAGATAATAATATGCAATATTATTATGTAACAAGAGTAACAAGAGACAAACATTCGATTTTGAAATACATCATATTCAAAAAGTTAAGATTCAATTCTTTTAATTTTAGCTGTATGAAAGTATAAGTCACATAAAAGGTCCAACTAAGCTACATTGTATAGTGTAACATTTATTCATACACAATCAACTCGTCTCCATGTGGGGTTAAAAATACCATCATGAGAACTGACCATACTTTGGTACCTTAATAGTAATTGTCCACCCAGAAATATTGCCCCTTTTTTAAAAAAAAATAACGATATCAAACTTAAAATATAGTAACACATATTAAATGTCCTACTGTTTACTATTGTTATAATCGGCTTGATCTCATATTGTCAAATATAATGGTATCTCAAAATTCATCTTTTGCATTTTGTAACTCATTTTACTGGAACACACCACATATTTCAGTGCAAAGATGCAAGTCAACTATTGGACACACATGTTTCATTTGTTTCCGTTTGAAGCAACAAGTTTAAGTTTCTCTCCTTCATCGCCTTGTCTACAACAGGGAGAACACTTACATAAGACAGCTCGTACATCAGGCAGTAGCATCATCCACAGATATGGTAGCACAGCAAGAAAAGCATGTGTTGTGTAAGTACTGGCTGGTCCATATAGGGATATGCTGGTCATTACAGTGTACACCAAGGTTGTCACACCAACTAAAATAGCACCATTTTTGGTTTGCTTCTCCTTGCCTTTCATGAACCTCTGACAGCAACCTGGCATCAAAATAAATGCAGACACAATGATCATTATCAGTGGTGGTACATATAGTAGAGAGAATATTATGAGGTATAACATAGGGGTGGATTGATCGGGTAAACACTCTTGATAATTGTCTTCAGCATACATCAGTTTGAACTTCAAGCCAACAAAAACTATGAGCACAGACACAATGATACTCAATACCCATGAGGCAAGGATTAATCCAACAACTGCGACCTTCCTATTGTATCGGTCCCCATGAAACTTTACAAGCAACTGGTCAAGTGCAATGGCCACAAGAGAAAATCGAACGACAAACAAATGCCCTGTGAGGTATATAAGGTAACATGACAGATAGTTCATCCGATTAGTAGCAAAGTATCGCAGGTTAAGTGGACTATAGATCAGACCAAATATGAACAAGTAGACAAGTGCACTGATGACGATCCAGTGGTCACAGTTTTGTCGGCGCTGTTTGTTACAGAGGATAATCAGTAGAAGGATGAACGCTCCAAGAGTGGCAAGTACTGATATCAACAGTTGAACAATAAACCAAGGATTATGTAATGATGATGATGATACATATTCATATGTATAGTCACGACTAGAAAGATTCATGGAATCCATCTTATGCCTGCAAATAGAAAGAATTGTAAACGTTTAAACATTGTTATAACAAGACATCAACAAGATTTTGTAAGGTTACTTTTTACATGCTATCCAGAAAAGTGCCTCAATATCATGTGATGTCAAATTTCCCCAATCCTAATTACTGGTATCATCCAATAGAAAGTAAGACAAATTAAAAACAAAGTTAATGTGTATCAAAGTGTATCAAGATCAAAAGTTGCCAAATTTGCATTTTTAGACCCTGATCTTTGGAATGATGAGATAAGGTGGATTAGTTGGCATTTAGGAAATCTGGTGATATGATTGAAAATAAATGTGTACTATTTCTTGGTGAACAATTACCAGAAAAGTAGCTAAATCTATTTCATAGGATGACCTGGTTATCTGTGGTTCAGGTCTTCACTAAATGTACAGTTGGCCTTCAATAATCCCCTCAAAAAATTTAAGACGAAAATCAGGTTCAAAATGTAGTTTAACATGACCCGACATATTTATTGAATGAATACAATACAGTATAAACTGAGATATACCCAGTATTAATTATTTTATTTAACCTTATTCCAAAAGAAAGTAATTGCCGGAAGAAATTGGTCAATTCATCAAATTTTTCCCATAAGTTATATCAACCAGTTTGTCTTCCTCATGAGCAAAATATTGTTGTACATCTTTAAAGACAAATAAAAAAGCCTCTTATCTTATCTTATCTCATTTATCAGTCTAATTTAGCAGAATTTGAGAGATGTGTAAAACTATAAATTGTGCCTTTTCTGAAAATCTGACCCAAGTATATAATAACTCTCATTTCATATTTGTTACATATATATTCAGGTGACTTAAGGCACTAGATACAAATGTGAAATCGATCCCACTAATCTATATTTCCAATAAAACTCTTTGTATACGTCTACATTTTGTAAATTAATATGATTTCTTTTTTCAATGACACATGCAAAGTGATACCTTTAACAAGAGAACAGATGGAAACAAAGCATGGACCAATGATGTATTCCTTTCAGTGTATCCACAGTGTATAACAGTGTATTTATCTTGTTCCTCTCCTTGTTGAGGAATTGCACTTAATGACTCTGGACCTATACAGCTGTAAATATATAGGTCAGGCCAACATAAGCTGAACAATAGGGGACTTGTTTGTCCGCCATTTTGAATCTTGATTGGCATGGAATTATGTAGTGAATTTATATTGTAGTGAACATTTCATAGTTATTGTAGTGAATATTTCATAGAAAAAAAGCCATATTCAGAATGGAATATGTGATGTGTTTCAGGAAAATGAGTCACAAGTCGAAAAATTCATATTTTTAAAAGTCATTTATTCACAAGATCTCCTTTTTGTTGTTTTTTCAATTTAGGATAATCTAGTCTCATAGGCGGTATCAATACATGGACCAAATTTCAGGATAGTGTATTAAATATTTTCATGTATTTCTAAGATCATCCTATGGAGTACATTTACCTACTTTACTATAGTAATTGTTCACCCAAAAATATTGAATTTTTTTTTCAAACATAAATATATCAGACTTAAAATATAGAAATACTTATTCAATGTCCTTAATGTTTACCAATATTGGAATCAGCTTGATCTCCTCTTTTCAAATATAATGGTATCTGAAAATCTTTTTTTTGCGACTTATGACTTATTTTCCTGAAACGCATCACATATATTATTTGGTGCTCCAATGTCAATATTCATATGTTATATGTGTCAATTGCACAAGCCTCCATCTTTCCCATCATGCATTTGGTTTCCATAGGTCATGTAAGCAAGTTATGATATTAATGAAAACATAGTTGAACATTTCTGACAGAAATGCTTCTAAATATTTCTATTTCAATCCTGAAGTATTTGAATCTTGTTGTTTTATAGAAAGTTTAATAATGTTTCTGGATGGATACTCACTTGTAAAATGTGATATGTTTCAGAAAAATGAGTCATAAGTCGCAAAATTTATATTTTGAAAGTGTTTTTTTCACAAGATCACATCATTGGAATGTCATAAGTGGTGGAGGGTTTATAACTGGTAGTCATATCAATCGATGTATCAAATTTCATGACAATCTATATAATATATTCTTTCGTTTTAAAGGTCCTCATATGGACTTCATTTAGTTACTTTACTGTTTATTGAACCCCAGAAATATTGGAAACTATTTTTTCCAAAAACGAAAATATCAAACTTAAAATCTAGAAATACTTATTAAATTATTAGACAGTTTACTATCGTTTGACTCGGCTTGATCTCATCTTTTCAGATATAATGATATCTCAAAATCTATTTTTGCGACTTATGACTCATTTTCCTGAAACACAACACAATTTATTACCTAAATATGCTCTGTAGTATAGTCTTAGGAGCGCATACGCTATGAGTAGCTGGTTCTTCCACAAAGCACCCGATTTAGTATTACACATAGATATAATCAATCAATATTGTTATTTGGTATGTATATTTGAATGATTAAATCACCAAAACAATGAAAGAATTCCTACCAAGGGATGTTGTGGAGAAAGCCTCCAGACAAATATAATTTTTGCGACATGGTCTCATTTTTCTGTGACACATCAAATATGATAATAAGGCAAATCCATTATTGCTGATGATATAATAACATAGAGGCATCCGGTACTTTCCCTATTATCACCCAATTACTATTCCAGGATAATACGGACCAACATAGCAACACAGACATAGTAATATGATGTTATACAAGCATTGGCAATTCACTTGCAAAATGAGCGTGACCTTATTACATATTAGCTATTCGCATATTTTATTATCACTATATTTTACTCTGTAAAAACAAAAGAAGGAGCTGGGGTCAGAAATGTAACTGTCATTTATGAACATGATTGATAAAATAAAGGAACAGTTGGGTCTCATTGAATGATAATGTTACTGTACACACTGTTTATCAACTGATGAATAGTAATAGACATGCATACTGCTATACATTACTATAAGGGACTTATAAGTGACACTAAGTCTGCCTGAATAGGTGACCTGCATGTCCGCCATCTTGGTTCTCGATTCACATGGAATTATGGGGGTTGTATGTTAGTGCTCACATGTTCACAATGTAATTTTTGTTTTCAATACATTTTTATATTGACAAAGTTTCACAATCAGATATTTCACATTTGTCGAAAGTATAAGTTGACGTTTTAACCTTACTTACTAAAGCAGTACATTACCAGGAGGTGATAAGTTAGATTACAGAGGTCTTCAATTACAATGATGTCAATTAAATACATACAACTCCTAGCGTTCGTTTTTCTACATTTTTTTTTCGCCATGTTGAACACAATTTCACAAAGGATAGGTCCGCCACACTAACTAGAAATATACATTAATTTCTAACCCATTTACGAATCTGTTTCATAATTATTCTTATCCATGTCAAAGTTTGATTTCAACATTGATTTTGATTTAACATTGGCTTTCTAAAAAGGTCCATGTGGTTTACATCTTCACATGAAACAAGATCTTTCCCATCATGCATTTTGTTTTCATACAACATTTATGATCTGGCAAGTGATTATGTTCCTACATGATACAGACAGGTAGTTCTACTATAAAACATTTTTTTTATTTTCAAATATTTTTTTTCAGCCTGTGACATTTTACGAATTAAATACTTTTTTAAAAACAAATCATACATAAAAATACATTTTCGGTTAAACAATTGGACCTGGGACACTTGGGCCCTGATGGCCGTTTAGGCCTTGAAGTCTGTTTAGACCCTGAAGGTATCGACATTTTGTAAATTTATTCATGCTACAAACAGTGTTAAGCACCCTAAAAATGGGAAAATCCAACAAGGCTGTGGATAAAACCTTTTAAACAATGGCAATTTGTGACTTGTCACTCATTTTTCTATCAGACTGTTGCTCCAACTTTGCAGAATCTCATTCAACACCAACGTTTCCTGGTATATGTTGCTCACTAGCATTAGAACCGATTAGTCTGAGCTCCTCTCTATTGTGACCTTGTTTACAACAGGGAGAACAAGCTTTACATAAGGCAGCTCGTACATCAGGCAGTAACACCATCCACAGGTATGGAAGAAGTGTATCAAAAGTACTATGAATTAAGTAAAAAACCCGAATCATCCTTAAGAATTTGAGCGCCTCTGAAGCATGGATCAACATAGTCGCATTCCCAAGCGAATGAAAAAACAACCTAAAATCAAACCAAAATGTAATTAGGATAAATACAAGGAGAGTTGACCAGACTAAAATAATTGAGTTTCTTCTGTCATTTCCATTGCTGCGTTCTTCCGATTCTTGGCTCACACATTTACCTTTACAAGAACACGGTAGCAAGAGACATGCAAGAATAAACTGAGCTATATAGGACAAACCAACAATTGATGCTACCATAATTAAAGCTTCATCTACATACCCTCTTTCACTACACTCCACTACATGCTGATACACCTTCATCCTTGGTTTACTCACAGTAGTCAGAATGACAATGCTGAACAACCAACTAAAGACCAGGGCAAATAATATCAATCCAATCACAACCTTTTTCTGTGGGTATTTATGAGGAAAGAACTTCAGTAGCACTTGGTCAAGTGCAATGCAAACCAGCAGTACAGGAACAACAGGGCAGTAATAAATGAAATTGTTAAAGTAACATGTGGGTTCCGTTACAGTAAAGTTATACATTTCATGTGACAATAAAGGTCTGTGCACTGCTCCGACTATGGTCAAATGCAGAAGGGCTGTGATGACCATCCAGTTGGTGTAGTTTCTGCGGAGGTCCTGCTTGACCAAGATGACCACAAGCAGTATTACTGAGCCTACAGATAACAATATGGAACTTGTAACCGTAAAGCCAAAGTCTCTCTTTTCTACTTCATCAAAGGGATCAAAGGCTGTCTCTGATTGTCTCTTGGTAAGATGGTGTTGATTTAGCTCCATCTCTATTCTGAAGGAAAGGATACGTTTAGAATTTAAGATAATGCAAATTGAAAAGCTTCATTTTAACCAGCTATGATTAATAAAATCTTACCAAATTTACTCAAATGTGATTTGCTACACATACAATTTAATGAGTCAAAAGTCAAAAAATTGATATTTTTCAAAATTTTTCTTTGGAAAGTTCTAAATTGTGGGGATCATCCCTGACAAGAATACATACATTTATTATATGCGCATGCTATATGGGAGGTGCTATAAGTGGGGTGCTATAAAAATATTCATATAGGACGCGTCCTATAAAAATGTGGTTGTCTAAAAAAAGCTCTGTTGATATTATTCGCGGAGCTTTGGCTCTCTGTGAAGCATGTAACCAAATGGCCGTGATTGGTAATCCACCCGTGATTCTGGTACTATGATTATAGAAATACATAACAAAAACACATCATTAAATAGAGCATTAAATTCTCTATTGAATGATATAAATTGTATTAATGTAGCTCAAGAAATGGCTGCGTTATGAACATTTTAAGTCAACAATATAAGTAGACCTAAAATAAATACTGCATGATCGCACAGTGCAGGACAGCCAGCAGTGCTGCCAGTGGGGCTGTCAGCTGGGCAGCGGGGCTCTCTGAGACTTCTTTAGTATCTTTTCAGTAATATCTGATGACATATGATCAAATTTTATGCACATATAATAAATATAGAATGGAACTCGCCGCAATAATCTAAAATTTATAGGACTTGATTTGTCCACATAAGCACTCTGCCTACCGCATCATGCTTATGTGGACGAATCTCGTCCTATAAATGTTCGATTATTGCCGGCTCGTCCCATTCTCTCTATGTATTGAACGTCAAAACTGTGTATTGACAGTTTATTTCACCTTTGGCTGTGGTCAATATGTACGGCCCATTGATTTAAGGCTGAGAGTGCAAATTAGTCCTGAGGCTGGTACGATGGCCGTATCAGGCCTCAGGCTGATAAGGAATGAATATTGTTCTCCAACGATAATAGTATCAGCGCATAAAAATCATGTGAAAAATTAAAAATGATAATTGAATACATTTATTAGAGTAATTTACTGCATAGCAGTTAGTAAAATAAATGTACATGACAGTGCAGAATTAAATAATTTTGTGTTCTAAAATATAATAATGACCCACGCAGGAGGAAAAAAAACGGCGCATAGAAATATGCAGATGCATCATGACAGGAGTTGTGACGGGCGTCATGATGTGAACAAAGACGTTGACATTATCCACAACATACATTATTTCAATTCCATCAATATTTCTGTCATTTTCAGGTACATGTTGATAAATAACAGCAAAATAAATACAAAAAAATCTGCAGGACATAGTGGGAAATCTGTAGTGTCCCTTGGCTTTGGTATCCAACCGCAGGTGCTATGCACCCTTGGTCAGATACCTCTACCGTGGGACGATACGTCTTACCGCTATGTCCCTTGGTCATTTTTGTCTTAGTATTGACTATCCCTATGAGTTTCTTTGGTCATTTTTTTCTCTTGGTTACGTAATATCACATTCTACCAAAATATGTATGTAACATATATGCATGTAAATTGCAAATGTAAATCTATTCTAAGGAGATCTGAGTTACATTTGCATTACATTTAGTCTAGTACAATGAGTATATCAAACTAATAATTAAGTGATTACTATAGATATACTGCCGCGTCTACCTACTATAGATATCATGTATATAAATCTCAAGAAAGGTTTCTTTGTTGTTCATGTTCTTGGAATCTTTTATGTCCCCAGCTGTTTTTCTGCTCTGTACAGGTCAATCAACCCTATTGGGAGAACATTATATTTGGTTTGTGAATGTATCTGGGGTAAAAATGTGATTTTGAAGCCTTTTTTAAATTGGGATCTCCATACTCTATAGCCTGGGAAAGCCCCTGTTTGGAACTATAAATTGCACATGTTACTACATCACTTTCAGGGGGACCCGAGTACATGTAGAGGAGTGGAAGAGTGAAGAAGAGGGAGAGGGGAAGGTAGGAAGAGGCAGAGGGTGTAGTAGGGAGAGAGTAAAGAAAAGGGAGAGGGAGAGGATGTAGGGGAAGGGAGAGAGGGAAGAGGGAGCTTGAGGGCGAGGGCGGGATCGGAGATGGGGTTGGGAGAAAATAACAGGTATGAAAGACAAGGAAGAGGGGGAGGGAAAAAAGGGAGAGTGGGAAATGTGGGGAGATAGGGGGACCGTCCAGAGGACGGGTACTTGGCTAGTATATCATACAATACAGTATTTTCAAATTTTAAAGTGAAAATGTCCCTAGAGTGATCTGAATTTGAATTAATATCTTAGCAACACAAAACTGTAGCGTCTCGATTTAGATGTTGATATCAACATTTTATTGTTTCCTTTATACCTGCTTTTAATGATGAAACAAATCAAACATATTTTTCTTGTGTTTTTGTATTTACGTCATGTACCGTTTTATAGTTGTATGAATGCATATACTACAATTTACGAAAGTGTATTAACTATCAATGCATTTCTAAGCTCATACCATGAAGTATATTCAGCTATTTAGTAATTGTCCACCAAGAAATAATGCAAAGCTCACAAATTCAAAGTTCAAAGTTCAAAGTTCAAAGTTCAAAAATAAAAATATCAAACCTAAAATATAGTACACCAGCTGTCCTAAAGTTTACTATCATTATGATCGCCTTGATCCCATGTTTTCAAATATGATGGTATCTCAAATCTATTTCTTGAGACTTGTGACTCATTTCCTTGTGTCAAATTAAAAGAGAAAACACTTGTTTTTATGTTGCATGTTTTTACGTCGCACGTTTTTATGTCATAATATTTGCTCGATATAGGCAAAACTATTTGAGATAGAAAGTTGTAACATATACCAGACAAACCGCAACAATCTCAGCATTCTGTTGATGTATAATCATTCAGATCCCTTTAATAGAAGCAACTCTACTACCAATTGAATTAATACATTTCTACTTTTAAAATGACCATTTATTGATTTAAATATTTAGAATGACCTTTTTTCGGCCATAGATTGATAGATAATTGACTCTGGATGCCATTCTTTTCAGGATTATATACAGGAAAATATGGTCTTTTAGGAAATATAATCCAGAAACCTCTTATATTTAATCTAAATTTCATTTTTTTTCATTTCCATCACTAAAAATGAAGATTTTTCATAAAATAGCTCTATAGCGTTTTTACGTCGCCCATATTTCAACCTGGTTTAGAAAATAGAAATATAATCCCTTCCAGAAATAACACTTGAATCTCCAAGGTAAGGGGATAACAAATGTATCTGAGTCGTTGTTTCTTATATCTCTTGGTTATGAAGAGAACAGTGGTAGATGAAAAAAGGTAATGTCTGAAAAAACCTATACCTTAAAAACAAAGCTGTTTTTAATTTTGAAATTCCTATATCAATATAGGAGAGTCCTTGTACCATAAATTGCCAAACAAATGTTGAATTGCCCCTATTTTCTAAAAGAATTGCTTAATCAAACCAAAACTAATTTCCCATTGCCAAAATGCCTAGTATATAATGTCAATGTGATGTGCGACGTAAAAACATAGGAAATCCTAACCCAGTCATTGATTTTATGTAGAAAAAAGAATATTTGATCAATTTAGTAGCAAATTTAGATTTTAAAAGTTCCATTACTCTACTTTTAGTCCCCTAACTATGGAAAAGATTAAAGGAATTTTTTTTTGTACAATAGTTTCAGGCTACTGGGCCCATTTCGTAGGAATGGACCATATACGTTTGAAAAAAGTTTTAAATATTTCTGGGTGGACAATTGCCAGTAAAGTAACATCATATACTCCATAGGATCACCTTCTAAACGCACTGATATATTTATTAAACTGTTTCGAAATTTGGTATGTATGTTTATTCCACGTTGATGTATGTACCACATGCTATTTGTATAGGCGGGAGTAGTATGATAATTTGCACCAGTTCAATGCGTGTGGTATGACTTCTTGTCCCAAGTAAACATAGCCATATAAGGTAAGAATAGCAACGTGGGAGTAAATATAGAACCTAAATTCGAATGTGGTACAACAGACATTATTGCACTAACCTTGATGTTTGTTTCCATCTAAGACGGTGCAATAGTGTCCCTTGTACCACATTCTCATCAGGCTTTATCTATATACTGCATGTCGATAAGCAATGTATAAACCAGTCAAAATCGTTTATGATAAAATGGGCTCTCAGTCCCTACATTAAATAATTGAGTGACCGGCCCATTGCTGAAGGCTCTTTCATGAAACAAGACCTCATCATTCCAACTTGCATGTTCTTTCCATTAATTATCATATGATATTCGTGAAAAGATCCATGGATTTTTCAACAAAAATATTTGTATGTCAGATCTGAACTTAATCTATCCCAGCATGCACTTAAATAGATATACAGTGAGCTATGCGAATACCCTATTGCCACTGTATTGTAAGCATACAAAGATGCGCTAGATGTACCAGATAATTATGCTTCCACCTGGTGGTATCATCCAGGTTAGGTTTAGGGTTATATTTAGCGTTGGTATTAATCCATGTGCTCTATTTCAATAATTTCCATGATATTCAATACAATATGGGTAAAGTCACACTCAAGGAGGCCAATGGGTGGGGGGCGCCTTTAACCTTGAATATTTTTGGACCTATGGAGTATATTTTTTAATGATTTTTTGAATTTCAAATAATGTTTTTCTCTATTACTTTTACTTCGCCCATACATGCATGTATAATACTCATTCAGTATTTTAAGCTGTAGTTTGTTTAATTATAAGGACACAGATAACTAATTACATTATGATAACTAATTATGTAGGATAACTGTAGGGAATGTCTTGCTGCTCTAGTAGGATTTAAGATTTGTGTTGGTGATATTTTGGTGAGTCACAACATCATTTTATATTTTGTTATACTGTCGTTTCAGATGAGCTTGACATGGCACTCTTTGGCGTTTTCAATACTGTTACTGATAACAGTGAACGATGCATTCCAACAAAGAAGGGGCCCAAATGAAAGGGAGAAAGAAAACACCCAAAGAGCCACTAAAGGGTGTCTAACAAGCCTGTTTGCAAATCTACCTTAAATTCCTTTACAAGTGAGTATTATCATGAATCTTGTTGTGCCCATTAATACTAAACATTACATAGCTATTCATAATAATGTAGTGATTCACAGTCTCAACAAGAATAAATAAGTCAACAAGAACCAATTCCCTGCTCGTCTGTTTATTACAGTCTGTATAACGGCGCCCGGTCCGTCTATCCGGACAGGGTAGTGTAAGTCAAACACAGCTACACAAAGGTAGTTCAAGCATGAGTAACAAACATAACCAAGGTATACATCATGATAAACAAGGTATAATAATGAATAAAGCAAATAAAACGGACTGATGACGCTATCAGAGTAATCCGATAAGGGTTAACATCAAGATGAAGGGAAACAGAGTATTTAGAGATTAACATGGTGTAAATACACAAGCCAGTCCTTTACAGACGGCCACATAGCGAAGTATGGTAAAACTACCACAATAACATGATTATTTGCTAAGAATCATTATTTTGTATTCTCATTTAAAATCCTGCATTCTGTATAATTTCTTCCTTTGCAAACGATTAATTTATTATTTTTCTCTTTCTCTCTTCGCTTCTAGGATTAGCCAAATCTTGCTGACTGGTTTGCTACAATCCTTCACTGAGGAATGCAGCCGCACCCCATGAATCACATGGCAAGCTCCTCTCAATTTAGTAGTTTTTCTTGAACCTGTGAGATTATACTTTGTCTATTACGCTTCTCTGGGGCTCATTGTGCCAATTTACTGGGGATGGCCCATATGAATGTAATATCAATGTTATAGAGTTCTTTTATTTCATTGGACATGAGTCCATTTCCTGTAATTTGAAAATATGAATAACAATTGAATACAAATATAAATGAGGTAGTACAGAAAGGCATGAAAAGTGATTTTTGGGGAGTGGCATCAAGACAAACACCCTTTATTTTGCTGAAAGTTGGTGACAATGTTAGGACCATCTGGTTCCCAGTGCAGTGGATATCAGCAGCAAACCACCTGCGTGGGGACCCTCTTCTGCACCATGTAGCAGTGAGATTGCAATACATTTATAACTGTGTGGTTATACATTACTTACGTTGAATACATCGAACATTATATGGATATCAAATGAAACCCCGATGAAGGCCTAGTGGAGCCCCAAATCTAATCCCCCATCTTGGTGCCTTCTGTTTTAACCTAGGATTATAACATTATTATATCATCCAGTTAATGATCCAGTCATGCTTTCTTATACATATCTCACTTATTTCCAGTTGTACCAACAAGTCTAAGATGCTCTTCTTCATTGCCTTGTGTACAACACAGAGAGCATTTACATAAGACAGCTCGTACATCAGGCAGTAACACCATCCACATATATGGTAGCACAGCAAGAAAAGCATCGTATAGGAAAGTTGTTGCCCTGTATGGTTCATGTACTGATATATTATTGTCATGCAATACATCAATAAGTAAACTCAGAATCTCAAAAGGTATTGTCATCACAAAGTACACCAAGGTTGTCACACCGACTAAAATTGCAGCATCTTTGGTTTGTCTCTCCTCGCCTTTTGTGAACCTCTGACAGCAACATGGCATCAAAATACATGCAGACACAATCATCATTATCAGTGGTGGTACATATAGTAGATAGAATATTAGGTCGTATAATATTGGAGGGGTATGATCTGGTGAACACACTTGATGTATACCATAGTGAGATTGAACATTCAGCAGTTTGACCTTCAAGCCAACAAAAACTATGAGCACCGACACAATGATACTCAATACCCAAGAGGCAATAATGAATCCAACAACAGTGACCTTCCTATTGTATCGGTCCCCATGAAACTTCACAAGCACCTGGTCAAGTGCAATGGCCACAAGAGAAAATCGGATAATGAAAAGCAAATATCCTGTGAAGTATATAAGGTAACATGAGAAAGAACTCATCTGATTTGTTACAAGTTGTTTCAGGTTAAGTGGACTATAGATCAGACCAGATATGAACAAGTACACGAGGGCACTGATGACGATCCAGTTGACATAGTTCTGTCGGCACTGTTTGTTACAGAGGATGATCAGCAGAAGGATGAGAGCTCCAATAATGGTGAGTACAGTAAATGACAGGTTCATGAAAAATGTTGGATCATGTAATCGGTTTGCTAGACTATACTCATACTCATAGTCATATGTAAGGTTATGAGTGGTATGATTCATGAACTCCATCCCGAACCTACAAATTAAAAGAGAGGTAAAACATTTAATCAAAGTTATAAAAAGACATTAATGTACAAAATGATAATATGGGTGAGGTCTTCAAAAAATGTACAATCAACTTTCACCAATTGCCTCAAATAACCCAAATTTCAGACGGAAATTAGGTTCAAAATACATTTCAACATAACCAGACAGATTTATTGAATGCATAAGATACCGAATACACTCAGATATACTCAGTATTTAACATTTGTCACTCTAATTTAAGAGAATGTGAGAGTTGTGTGCAACTGTAGATCTTCTGAAAACCTGACCAACATTACAAAAAGACGCAATTTCAATTCACTGTTTGACAATAATAGACGCCAGATTGTCCAATTCCGAATTACTGGTATATTTATTTTGTTCTACTCATTTGCAATACCTCAAGATGAGGTTTAAAGGTCAAAGATCAAGTGAATCTCAGTCATCACAGAGAAACAAATCATAACTGCAAAAGATGGAGACCCTCATCATAAATGAAATGAGGTTAAAAGGAGGCTGGCCGCAATTTCGAAAAGTCATCAATTGTCCCCCGAAATTGCTCCACTAGTTCAAAAGATATTGAATTTAAATTAATTAAGTGCCGTTCCATAGTTATTTTCCCACTGTTGGTAGGTAGCTATCATAAAATGTGATAAGTCTACACATTTGTGCATATTTCATCGGGAAGCAGTCTTCAAATTCTCAATTCTGATAGTATATTTTCATAACAGTTTAGATCACAAACAGTAAGTTTCTTAGTAGACAATGTTGTAACAGTCAGGTTGTAGCTGCGTCAAAGGTCGGGTTTGCCATAGGTTTTACTCTTTACATCGTTGTTTGCTTTAAGTTAGTTTGACTAGACCTAGATAATAGATAAGTTAGACCCAGATAATAGTTTACTTATCCGATCTACAACCTATACAAGTCTTTTAAATATTGACTTAACTGACACATCACAACAACCATGCTATGATACATGAAGCTAGGTAGTTCTGAAACACTAGGCTGTCGGCAAATTGTCAACAAAGAAAGTAGAGCGAGATTAATTCTAGGAGTTAAACCATAGATGTTATAACTTTACCAGGAATATAAGAGATTATAAAAGAGACCATTTATACTTAAAACAAATTATTATAAACATGTTCATATTATATTCCTCAAAACCTATTAAGGGATATCTGTTGAAGATTATGACTGCATAATGACCTCAGAACAACAAATTCCGACCAACAAATCATGCTCTCATCCCAAAATTTGTGGTCAGCCTCAATGAATGGATATTCCAAAGAAGTTAATGTTTACAGAAATATAACATGTATTTATCTACTTTTGTTTGAAAACAAGCTTGCAATATTAGTTAGTGGACAATTATTAGAAAGGTTGCTAAATATGTTCCATAAGATGACCTTAATATGAATGTAGTTAATGCACTGTTTTGAAATTTGATACACATATTCATAAACAAGAACTTCAAAATTGAAAAATAATTCTGACAAATATATTTTGCAAGATATCAATTTTGCAACATATGATTAATCTGTTTATAATGCATTAATAATGCTACATTTAACAAGAACAAGAGAACAGATGGAAAGAAAACGTGGACCAACAATGTATTGCTGTGAGTGTATCCAACGAGAACCAAGTATATCAGTGTCCTCCTCCTATTCCTCTCCTTGCTACGAGAATGTCATTAATGACTCCTATACAGCTGTACATATGAAGGTCAGGTCAACAGGAGTTGAACAATAGGGGACTTGCATGCATGTCTGCCATCTTTTTTTTTATTTTGACAAAATCTTTATCCAGCGGTAAGTACAAATCAACCAGACAAACAGTCTTGTTCCTGAGAACGGTTTTCCTCAAGACCTGAACTAAATGACTAATATTCATGGCCGAAATTAAGGTGGGTGAGAACACATTAATAACTCGTTTTTTGCAATGGTTCGAGAAATTACATTAAATATTAGTGTTAATCTTGGATCCTGATTGACATGGAATTATGGGACCAAGGGTACATTGTAAAATTCATAGGAAAAAAAACTTTGTTCAGCATGGAATATACATTTAATTTTCCCTGTTTTACAAGACTCAGCTGTCTCCATTATGCATTTTGTATTCATCGATCAATAAAACAAGCTAAGATATTGGTCAAACATTCTTGCAATTTGTTTGTAGAAATGTTGCTAAATAGTTGCCTCTCAATCCCGAATACTTTTTTTTGTTGAAAGAAACGTTAGCGATGTTTCTTGAGGGATAATCATTATTAAAATAACTCTGTAAATAAGTTCTGTAGAATGATCATAGAAGTATAATCAATGCAGAGTCTTGTAATATATATGTATTTGCAAGACTAGAATCATTAAAAACCCAAGAAACTTAACCACCTCTACCGGATTATTATGAAGGAAACAACTTGCCCAATATACTCTATGTGAAACATCAGATCTGATAGTATGGACGTCGATTATTGGTGAAAGTATAACACCATGGAGGCTTCCACTTTCCCTATTATCACCCACTTTTTATTCCAGCCAAATAAGTACATAATTGGCTGCAAGCAAAATTATCCACCCCAGTAGTCAAAGACCATGCTGGAAGACCAGGATTTCTTTTCTGAAACATGGCTCCTATTTGTACAACATATTTAGGTACAAATGAAGAGTATATTGAATTGAATTGAAGCATAAACAGTCAAAAACGCTAGCATTTGTATAGTCAGAAGTGAAACAAGCTAAAACATGTTGTGGTTTAGCATAGATAAGAAGTGTAGAAACAAATACAAAGTTCAACAAAATTTGGAAAGACTTCTGTACCTTATGTCTTGGTTTCCTAGCTGTGACACGTCTCACTGGTGGACATACCTCCACGCATGTGCATGACACCTAATATATATTCATACTATGTAGACATGCCCTGAGGGTCTGTCTGTCCACCTGGTAGTATAACAATATGTAATGTGTAACCAAGTGCATTATGGTATAAATGTATACCGCGGCATACACATTATTATCCAGTCATAATTATTATTTGTGCTACTCTATTCTATCATGGATAATTCTAACATGCATGTGGGTCAGATTTTCAGAAAATGTACAATTGGCAGCTTTACATATTTAGTAAATTCTGCTAAATTCTGCTAAAAAATGATAAATTTTGGGTCTATTTGAGTATATTTCATATCGCATTGATTTAAAGTATCAGTTCTCTTATGTTAAACTGCATTTCTCTCTTAAATGTGGGTTATTTGAGAGGATTGGTGAAGGCGAATTGTACATTTTCTGAAAATCTGACCCATAAGCTACAAATAGCAATCTACAGGGCTTGCCCCAAATGATGACCTAGCCATTTGCTATAAATTACTATAAACATGGCTGGCAAAGTATGATGACCTGATACCCGAAGTAAATACACACATTAATTTTGGCAGGACTCATCATTGCAACTAATGCGTTCCTCGTATCATATTACCCTCAACAATAGGGGACTTGTATGTATGAAGACTCAAGCACACCTGACAAGGCAGCTTTATAAAAGACTTAAAAAAGACTCAAAAGACTTAAATATATCTCAACGATAACACAGAGACACTTGGACCAGTGATACTCTTTTAATGATATTGAAAAGGACATGGACTACGTTTATGAACAACATTATTCGTACTTTGACATTTAAATCCTTATTCCATATATTTACACCTTTTGTTAAGGGTTCCCTGGTAGATCTCCATTGGAGAGGGATTAATGGCCCTATTCATTAATTTATACTATGTATATGTTTACTGAATAAAAGTTGTATAATAATGTGCCACTAAGTGTGTCAGAATAAAGGACCTGCATGTGGGTCAGATTTTCAGAAATTGTACAATTGGCAGCTGTACACATTTAATAAATTCTGCTAAATTAGGCTGCAACTTGGTCAATTCTAGGTAAATTTGAGTATATTTGGCATTGCATTGATTCTAGCAATCTGTTTGGTTAGGTTGAACTGTATTTTGAAATTTATTTTTGTCTGAAATTTGGGTTATTCGAGAAGATTGGTAAAGTTGAATTGTACATTTTCTGAAAATCTGAGCTATGTATGCCGCCTAAATTTCCATTCCCATAGATATATGACTGTAAACGCTATAATATGTTATGTTCAGCATGGAATATTTAATAGTGATCTCTAATTATCCATGTGCTGTACACTTTTACATAAAACAAGACATTCTTTCCAATCGTTCCAGTCGTGCTATTGGTTTCCATAGTTCGTTTATACAAGTTGTAGAGAGATTGAGGACTTTATTGATAAAAGGTTGCATAATATTAATTTGTCAGATTTTAATTTTATCCATCACAGTATGCAATGTAATAGACATGTCAGTTTCAGCTTAACTTCTGTTTAAGAAATAAGGATCGAAACATTTGCCACTCAGGCTATTACAGCCGAGTGTTGGTGTTTTCAATGCAAATAAATAAAGTATGAATGACAGACGAGAAAAGGAGAAAACAACAGGAATGTCGCACATAATATATTCATAAAACATATTAACATATAGTCCATACACAGTTCTTACGGAGTTAAATGCACTAACATTGACATCAATGTTAGTGCATTTAACACTTTGCATTTTCGATAAAAATAGTTGTACGTCAGATCTGAACAGAATCTAAATTGTCCATGTGTATACATATGTGATGTGTTCCAAGAAAAAGAGTCACACGTTGCTTAATTGCCATTTTCCAAAGAGTCTTTTTCACACAAAGTCTTCGTGGGAATCGTTTCATATTAGGAGTACTTAACTCTAATAGTAGCATGGACACATTTATTGAATACATATAATTTCAAATCAGTGTATTAAATATATCCATGCAGGACTAAAGTCATCTTATAGAGTATATTTAGCTACTTTACTAGTAAATGTCCACCAAAAATATTGCACACCTTTTTTTCAAGTGAGTTTGTTGTTCTATATTGATATGTATTATTGTGTCTTCACTTTCTTGTGCTAATATGAGTTGCTTTGACACGGTTTGAATAATGTTGATACATAATGTGACACAGGGAAATGAGTCACAAGTCACAATAAATAGATTTGTAATACCATCGTATTTGAACATAAGGGATCAAGGTAATTATAATGATAGTAAATTTGAGGTCAGCTGATGTACTTCTATATTTTAGGTTTGATATAATTATTTGAACTTTGAAATTAGCATTATTTCTTTGTGGAACATTACTAGCTAAATAGCTAATATATGTCATGCTATGACCTGAAATGCATAGATATTTAATACACATTCGTAAATTGTAGTATATGCATTCATAAGACTATAAACAACACATGTATGACGTTAATACAAGAACATGAGAAAAATTATTTCTTTCATCATTAAATGCAGGTATAAAGGAAACAGTGACCCACGCTACTTGTTAGATTTGTTTTCTTCAGTTTTGTTTTGCTAAAATATCAATTCGAATTCAGATCACTCTACGGATATTTTCTGCTTCAAAATTGGCCAGCCAAGTACCCATCCTCTGGACGGTCCCCCTCTCTCCCCACATTTCCCACTCTCCCTGTTTTCCCTCCCCTCTTCTCTGTCTCCCATACCTGTTATTCTCTCCCAACCCCATCTCTGATTCCCACCCTTGCCCTCATGCTCCCTGTCCCCTCTCTCTCTTCCCCTACATCCTCCCCCTCTCCCTCTTCTTCACTCTTCCAGTCCTATACATGTAGTCGGGTCACGCTGGAAGTTACCTAGTTCCTTGTGGGATTTATAGTTCCAAACAGGGGCTTCCCCAGGATATAGAGTGTGGAGATCCCAAATAAAAAAAGGCTTCAAATTCATATTTTCACCCCATAGACCTTCACAAACCAAATATAATTTCCTCCCGATAGGGTTGACAGACCTGTACGGAGCAGAAAAACAGCTGGGGACATAACAAATTCTAATAACATAACATCACTGATTGGATCTCTAATCTAACCTGTCAATTAATTGGACCAACGGGACCAAAGCCAATCAGCGCAGGACCAGTGATTGCGTTGATTAATTTCTCGCCCAACTACTGACCCTGAATTATTACGAAGAATGGCCCGCATTTCTTCAATTATATATATTAAATGACCAACTTTTGATATTCAATCATTTTTTGTGATGCGGGACTTGGGGTAGATGAAAAACCCAAGCTGGGGATCCTGTATCCCAAATATAAATGAAATCCTAAAAAAAATGTTGACGATACAATAATGTGGGTCAGATTTTCAGAAAATGTACAATTCTACTTTGCCAATCCTCTCGAATGACCCACGTTTAAGACAAAAATGAGCTTCAAAATGCAGTTTAACATAACAGAACTGATACTAAAAATCCATGCGATATCAAATATACTCAGATATACCCGATATTCTTCATTTTTCAGCCTAATTTAGCAGAATTTCCTATGAGTGTAGAGCTGCCAATTGTACATTTTCTGGAAATCTGACCCATATAGCATTAGAGGAGGACAATGAACTCACTTGTGCTCCTATTATAGATGGAGTAACTCACTCATGTTGCACCAATATACAGCCTAATGTGAATAACCGCCACTTGACCCAATGGTCCACCCTCGCCCTAGATTGGACATGAATGCCTATTGAGCAAACATGACAAATGTTCACCCCGACTGTATATATCTACCAGAATTATATGTGATGTGCTACAGACAAATGAGTCACTAGTCGCACAATAAAAGATGTTGAGATATAATCATTTTAGAAAAGATGATTAAGCGGATTCTAATGATAGTAAACAGTAGGACATCTAAGTAGTGTTCTATATTTTCTGTTTCATATATTTAAAATCTTTCTGGGTGGACAATTTCCAGTAAAGTAACAGCATATACCCCATGGGATCCCTTTATAAACACACTGATATATTCACTACACTGTTTTGAAATTTGGTATGCATGTTTACTCCACGTTGATGTATGTACCACATTCTATTTGTATGGGCAGGTGTACTGTGGTAATTTGTACCAGTTTCACATGTGTGGTATGACTTCCTGTCCCTAGTAAACATAGCCATCTATAAGGTAAGCATAGCAACATGAGAGTAAATATAGAACCTAAATTTGAATGTGGAACTGGGGACAATATTGCAATGTCCTTGATGATCAGCTTAATTGTGGGCCACGAAAAAACACACATCTTGGACGGTGCAATAGTGTCCCTTGTACCACATTCTCATCCAGTCCTATCTATATACCCAGGAAGGTATATATAGAGAGCTGTTATTGACACAAGTACCATTTAATCATTTATTACATACATATGTGATTACACAGGGCATGATTCGGGGGTGCCATTAGAAATCTCGTATAGCATATGTACGTGATTCGGACCGAACTACTTTCAATGCCAGAACGGCCGTACGTTCCCTAGTTCAAGTGACCAGCAGCAAACAGCAAGATGTGTATGTATTTGCCAGAGCTAATATCAGCGGTGGAAGTCTTATTCTCCATGTTGAGAAGTAATTTGAGTAATATGATATGTATTGCTTATTTATTGTCTAAATAAAGACGAACATTATGGTTTGTTGACACTTTTTGTGAACGGCATCATGTATCGGTAACCAAGGAGAGAAGAAATAGTCCCCACTTCGAAGAATCAAAATATGGCGAGACCTACGAGAATAAACTTTAAAATCCAGAGAATATACGAATATTTAAAGAATTATTCAGTCATAGATGATCAAAATTAAAAGAATCAGTGGAAAGAAACGCCTAGAGTAGTGAACAATCTGCGTAGTAATATCAAGTATTTCCGGGTAAATTAACTTCCGCCATGCTCGAACATCGCCTTCATGGCCAAAGATCGATGGAAATGAAGGTAAAATGCTATTAAAATTGTGTTAATCTTGCTGATCTAGTAAGAAATAAATACCGAATAGCCCTCTGTCGATGTCAAATCGATCTCAACGTTGGGCCAAGCGCACTCCACCCCTTCAGGGTGTCGTGCGCTTTGACCCTCCGTCTCGATCGAATTGACATCGACATCGGGCTATTCGGTATAAAAATCAGTAAACAACAGCTAGGTTGTTCCGTCATCATTCATAATCTTTGACACATTGGTAACACAGGTAAATTTGATAGCCTTTTCCCAGCAACACCATAACAGCCACATACTTAAAAAATAGCTATACAATTGTTGGCTATTGCGGGTTGGGAATCGGTGGACCTGATTCACTGTAGCATAGAAATAGACACACATATGTGACTGTAGTTAGCGCCACAAGCTGTAGCGCCACAAGCTGTAGTGGCATTATATATGATGTTTCCAGGGATGTATTCTCCCTCCCAGGCCTACTGTGCCGTCAAAGGCAAGAGCAAGGTCATACTTGCATAAAAACAGTGATTATGTTACAAAGAGTAAAAGGACTAAGAGAGAACACGTCGGTCAAGTATCGGTTTTCAGAAAATCTACAATCTACATTTCTACACATCCCTCACAATCTGCTAAATTAGAGTGAAGTATAATAAATACTGAGTTTATTCTGTATTATATTTATTTAATACCTCTTTCTGGTTATTTTGAACTGTATTTTGAACCTGAGTTTTGTCTTAAAGTTCGGTTATTTAAGGGGATTGGTGAAGGTGAATTGTACATTTTCTGGACACTTGACCCCGCACACAGAATACATAGAGTACAATAAATAGTTGAAACATAACCATACTGTAGACAAATGTTTGATACAACCGTTGGTATTCATGCATAATTCCTGTTAATTTATTCATTTGTCTAATTCAATTAATATTGAATCAATTTGAAAATTCAATATGGGTAAAGTACTGTAATGTTTTAGAGTAGTGCTCCCCCTCCCCCCACCCTTCCTCCACTGTCCTAGCAAACAAAGTTCTCTATTCACTTAAACCTATCCCTGAGTCGAAATTCTTCTTTATTTTCTTTTTACAGTATACTAATTATCAAATAAAACTTATAATACCATTTCGGTAGTATTCATGTTGAATATTATTTTCGGAAGTAACCGCATTCCCCCCCTCCAATTACACAACCACGACCATTCTGTCTTCACCTAAACTCATGCCTGAATCCAAATTTGCTTTATTATTTTCCTAATAATTAGGATTTCTGTATTATTGATATTAATCATGAACAGTTATTGAGATAGTATAGCGGAAGTATTTAGACCAATTATTTCCACAAAAGATGTTTAGGGCATTTGAACTATGTTACGATTGTGTACAAGAAACTAAAGACAATCACCCCCAAAACGGACTTAATAGGGAGATCATTCATAACAACGGTGCCGTGTTTATGGAACGAGTTGGATCCGGGGCCCCAAAACATGATTACAATTAAGGAGTTTAAAAGATTCTTGAAGTATAATTATGCTCCTTATGAACAAGAAGAAGCATGAATGATGTAACTAACCACCTAATAGATTGTATAAATATTGTAAAAACAGAAGTACCTCAAAAATTCATACTCTGACAATTTGTATTATGATGGAGTCATGTTTACAGCGTCAGAATACAAGTATCCCTGCAGGATACCATGAGGAAACTCTGTAATACAGGGTAATATTGCAGGTGGTTGTTATATTTATACAGATGTAACTTAGGAATTACAGATTAAAAACTACAGGAATCAATAAAGTAGAAAGACAATAGATAATGAAAGGAGTGTATGATGTCACTCATCATTTAATTATATAATGACACATGGCTAAAACCATGGTAATCAGCAGAAGAAGAGTTAATAAACCAATGCAAATAAGTAAGTAAGAATGTCTTTAGCTCCGTAGGAGCACAACATGTATAAACTGTAGAAGAAGCCAACCTTATGCCCACCTAGTATAAGGGGGTATACCTCGCTTTATGAGAGATAGAACATTGTATTATGTTCTTAGTTCACTACTCTAATATAATTATATATTAAGCCAGGAAGTTGGTGGAAAATGTAACAGATATCCATTTAATGTTAAACCTAAGAGATAGTGCAATTTCTTAGAGATTACTAGTTGACGGGGCAATTTGCCCATTTAATGTACTGTAATGATATTTTAAAGATGTATGTTTTTAAATGTGAAATGTAAATGTTGATCTAATCCACGTTGTTGAAAACGAATGTATTTATGTTGAAATATGCCATGGCCTCATGGGAAGAACAAAATTGCTTGACTTGAGGACCCTTTTCTCTACAACTCTGATGTAAATGTATAAAGAGAAATAAAAATACTTATATATATAAGGAACAACTGAAATAACAAATAAAACTAAGAATGATATGGGTCAGATTTTTAAAAAATGCACAATTCGCCTTCACCAATCCTCTCAAATAACCCAAATTTAAGACGAAAATAAAAGTTCAAAATACAGTTCAACCTAACCAAACGGATTGCTAGAATCAATGCAATGCCAAATATACTCGAATTTACCCAGTATTGACCAAATTTCAGCTTAATCTACCAGAATGTATTAAATGTGTACAGCTGCCAATTGTACATTTTCTGAAAATCTGACCGATATAACAAAGGGACGTTTATGTTTGTGGAGATGATATTTTCCGCTATTGAATGGCATCCCTTACCGTTTTTTTTCGTTTGAAAGGGGTGGGGGCAGGTTTCAATATTTTGTTCCCACTCCTCCACTGAAAATTCAGTATGGGTAAACAATAATTAGAAATTCATGTTGGATAGCTTTTACACTAGTGACCTTTATATAATGTTAATTTTATTATTATCATATTAAACGATGCAATGTCCGTCAATTGTAACTTTTTTTGTAATTTATTGATGAAATGATATAATTTATGTACTATTCAGATCGAATACCTTTTGGGGAAGTACTCAGCTCTCCACCACCTCCTCTTTCACTTAGACTGATCCCTATATATATTCTACATGACTGCATGTTCCACCTTTTAGACTATTGATCAGTGATCGCAAACACCCATGCACTGTTTATATGCGGCGGCGACGACTTAATTAAATATTAACTACTCAGGTGCCAGTGCTGCTGCTGTGGTAAAACCTAAGATTAAAGCTGCACTCTTGTGGCCTCCACTGGCTGCGGTAAGCTCTGCGGTAAGCTCTGCGGTAAGCTCTGCGGTAAGCTCTGCGGTAGGCCTTGCCATGGTGCTGTGTTGGTGAGGAGTGGCGAGTTCCTGCCTACATCGTCATTCCTCTCCACCTACAGAACAAGCACAAACCATCGCAAGGCTTACCGCAGAGATCACCGCAGCCAGTGGAGACCACACAGTGAGCTCTGTGGTAAGCCTTGCGATGGTTTGTGCTGGTTCTGTAGGTGGAGAGGAATGACGAGGTCCTTGCATACATGGTCAGTGAACGATGTAGGCAAATCAAATATAGATAGACAACAGGGCCCCGATTAAAACCATTGTTAAATGAGTTCTGTAATGAAAACAATTTGAACAAAAAAATGTATAAAGTTTAAGTAATTTGGGTCGTACTTTTGTCATAATATTTGAGTAGGCAGCTTTAATTTCAAAGGATTGTCCCATTTCTACGCATTCGAAAGCTAATCAAGGATTAAATTGCGGTAATAGTAAATATTATTATGTGATTGTGTGGCTCTCAACAATACTTATATTAGGTTGTTAGTCTGAGTAAATAAAGACAAGTGTAACACAGTTTGGTCTGTTGGCTTGTATCCATCGATTGGAACTTAAGTAAACTTGGAGTCCATTTACATTCAATTACACAACACTCGTCCAGGCAAACTAGCCAAGTTAAAGTCAGTTACATTAAGAGTAAACCCACTGTTTGAAATGCGATCTCACTACTTGGAGTTCCTATTGAACTAATATGGTTTATACGTGTTAAAGTTGGGTTTGGGCTACCTTACTTCACTCATTATCGCTCATCGACTTGACATGACAGGTTTATTATTTTGATACCCATCTGATCTACGGGAAACAATGGGGGAGGAAGTGTTGATTGAAATCTCCATGTATGGATTCTGATTCGAAATTGAATATCTAGATTATCATCTGTCACTCCCCTCTCCGTCTGTCGGTTTCTTAGTCACCGTCTTTCCCATCCCATCCTACCCTCTCTCTCTCTCTCTCTCCCTCTCTTTCCACTCCATCCCCCGCCTCTCTCTCTCCCTCTTTTAAAGGTGTGATGGAAGGATCACCGGAATACGTTTGTTCCTCGCTCTCTCTCTCCCTTATTCTCCCACCTCTCTCCCTGTCTCTGTCTCTCCCCCTCTCTCTCCATCTCTCTACCTCTTTCTCTCTCCCTCCCTCTCCTGCACTCACTCTATATCTCCCCCTCTCTCTCCCTCTCTCTCGTACTCTCTCCTCTCTCTCCCCTCTCCTCGTTCGCTCCCTCTCTCTCCTCTCTCTTTCGTCCAGCTTATTATCCCAATGTGGTTAATGTTAAGCTTTGAGAATAAATTCAGTTCTTTACCAGGGTGTTGGCGATGGACTAATTGGCATTGGATGGCACAAACAAGCCACTCGTTCAATTTGCATGAATAAAACATCTAATGTATTTTACATCTTCAAAATGAAATATCTTTAGTGAAGAGTTCATGCACTAAAAAAACGATCAATTACTTGACCTAAATGTTGGCACGAACGTGTAATTTTTATCAAGATTATTGATTCACCTGATTTATTGAATATATTATTCACAGCTTGATTAAAGAAACAATTAAATTGGCACAAGATATGGGTCAGATTGTTAAGAAATCATGTACAATCTGCAGCGTTATACATAAAGTAAATTATATCAAATAAGGGTGAAAGAATAGTAGACATAAGATATATCTGAGTATATTTGTTAGCCGTCACAGAAAAAAGGGTGAAGTAAAATAAAATAAGTCTAGAATGCTGAAATTTGAGATACCATCATATTTGAAAAATGAGATAAGGTGGATCCCAACGATATTGACATTTAGACTTACTATGTCTATATTGTGTTTGATATCATTTTGTGTTCGAAAGAAAACTTTGCTAATTTCTAGTAGGCAACTACTAGTAAATAGCTAAATGTACTTTATAGGACGACCTTAGAAACACACGGATATATACACTGTCTTGGAATTATTCATACGATTATTCCTCCAGAGCTATGTCCGAAAAAAATAGTTTAAAAAATCTCAATCTTGCAACATATGTCGTCCTTAATCTGTAACTCTTCACATTAAATTGAGTCGATTAGAAACAATCTGCTCGGTCATGTTGAACTATATTTCGAGCCTTATACATGTATTAAACTCGGGTTATTCACGACTATTGGGGAATACCAATTGTACATGATTGTTCTGATGCTCATAAACACACAAGTACCATTATACATTATGCATTTTAACTGTCAATATAGCATTATTCTTATACATGTAATTAGATTCCTGTATGTGTTTTTACTGAAGGACCTGGAGCTGGTGTTCGGGAGTATATATTTCCTCTTTGGCATGGGTCTAGTACAAATCAACGCACAACTACCTACATGAGTACTAATACCTAATCATATATTAGACAGGGGGCCCTCAGGAAGACCTATGGTTTCATGGAAGAGAGGCACCCCTTTTTCGGTAAAAAATTGATTGATGTTATTGAAAGTCCGTAAATAAAGCATTATACATACATACAAGTCAAATTACAACAATAGCTGGTAGTATACAAACATAGGAGCTAGTGGAAGACCAGCTATAGGAGCTGAATTAAACAGCCTGATGAAACATAACACAGCCATGGATGGTAGTATACTACCCCATGAGTTAGTGGACACACTTTTATAAGAGTAAAACTAAACAGCCTGGTAAAACCATCATACAACAGGTAACGGTAGTATACTACCTCAGGAGTTCGTAGAAGATCAACCATAAAACTTAGAATAAACAGCCTGGTAAAACATAACTCATCAATAGATAGTAGTAAACCACCCCAGGAGCTAGTGAAAGACTATAAGCAGCCTGGTAAATATCATACAACAACAGACGGTAGTATACTACCTAGGATTTAAAGACAAACTGTGGGA
This sequence comes from Sthenelais limicola, assembly GCA_942159475.1. Classification (NCBI taxonomy): domain Eukaryota; kingdom Metazoa; phylum Annelida; class Polychaeta; order Phyllodocida; family Sigalionidae; genus Sthenelais; species Sthenelais limicola. Next base: position 118,645,582 of record OW804098.1, read on the forward strand.
GCTGAACTAAATAACCAGGTACAATACCATACAACATTAGATGGCAGTATACTACCCCAGGACCTAGTGGAACACCTATTATAGGAGCTGTACTAAACAGCCTGGTGAGAAAATAATGCAACAATAGATGATGATATACTACCTCAGGAGCAGGCAGAATTTTATATGAGATGTGTTTCAGGAAAATGAGTCATAAGTCGCAAAAAATGGATTTTGAGATATCACCATATTTGAAAAGATGAGATCAAGCCGATTCCAATGATAGTAAACAGTCGAATAATCTAATAAATATTTCTAGATTTTAAGTTTGATAATTTCGTTTTTGAAAAAAAAGTTTCCAATATTTCTGGGGGTCAATAAACAGTAAGGTAACTAAATGTAGTCCATATGAGGACCTTCAAAACGAAAGATATATTACATAGATTGTCCTGAAATTTGATACATCGATTGAGATAACTATAAGTAACACACTCTCCAAAAATCAGAACATTCTAATAATGAGATCTTGCGAAAAAAATTATGACTTGCGACTTATGACTCATTTTCCTGAAACACATCACATATGGGCTGAAGTAAACAGCCTGGTAAAACAGTATACACCTTTCTCACGTTGACCAATGTTAATAGTGCACATTAACAAAGATGACATAATAACCTAGGCACAAGCTAGAGAGTTTACAGTGCACAGGCCTCCGCCTTCTCCCTCTCACTGTGCATGTGTGAGTTAGCAGAGAAAAGACTGCATCGGTGAACTATGCAAGGTGGCCTATACAGTATTACTTCATTGTAATTTATATTAATCTTATACTCTTCCATACATGGACATTTGAATTACCATTAGGGCGACTGGACGTGTAGAGAAACGTGAACGCTTCTGAAACAGGTGAATAGTAAAGATTGGTATATGGTTGTTGTGTTGTTGAGTTGAGGTATATTGTGTTGAGTGTGTGTATGATTGCTGCTTCAGGCAGGTGCGTTTGACTCAGTATGTGAGTGGCTTTACACATGGTGGTATATGGGTCAGACTTTCAGAAAATGTACAATTCACCTTCCCCAATCCTCTCAAATAACACATATTTAAGACAAAAATGAGCTTCAAAATGCAGTTTAACATAACAGAACTGATACTTTAAATGAATGCGATACCAAATATACTCAGATATACCCTATACTCTTCATTTTTCAGCCTAATTTAAGAGAATTTCCTAAATGTATTTAGCTGCCAATTGTACATTTTCTGAAAATCTGACCCATATGTGTGTAGCATGTATACCTGTATATATTATGTGTATGAGTATGTGTATGTGTTGTGTGCATCTGTATACAAATATGTATTTATATATCCATGCCTGCATGTATGTATGTATATATGTATGTTTGTATATATGTATGGATGGATGGATGTTTGTGTATGTATACATGCATGTATGTAAGTATGTTTTTGTATAAGCATAGTGATGTATAAAATGCTGTGTGTATCGGTATATAATTATATGTATATATACATGCATGCATACAGGTAATTGTATATGTCTGCATGTATACATGCATACATGTATACATGCATGTGTGTGGGTGGGCGTGTGGGGTTGGGTTTTTATGTATGAGGGTCGGATCTTCAGAAAAAGTACAATCGGCAGATCTATATATATATTTAGTCAATTCTGGTAAATTAGACTTAAACTGAAACTGAAATTAGACTTTAACTGAACAATGGGCAGACATACTAGATGTATCAGAGTATTATTTATCACGGGTACAAATCACAATGATGTGAATAATTGATCAGCATGAAAACATATCAGGTTCTCTTGTAAAGATTTCTTGGAAGATACAGTAGGATTCTGATAAATCCTGCTGAAAGATTATAAAAGCTAGAGCCATCTTAATACACCTTTCTTGCGTTTTCTCAACTAACAGGTTATAACTGTAGAACTGTGATAGGGTCAGATTTTCAGAAAATGTACAATTCAATTTCACCAATCCTCTCAAATAACCAAGATCTCAGACGAAAATAATGTTCAAAATACAGATCATTTTAGCCAAACAGATTGCTAGAACCAATGCAATGCTGAATATACTTGAATTTACCTAGTATTGACCAAATTGCAGTCCAATTTAGCAGAATTTAATAAATGTACAGCTGCTAATTGTAGATTTTCTGAAAATCTGACCCAATAGCAACCTTCATTTAGCTGCTTATGTAATCCCTTTAATTAGTGTTTGTGTTTATATGGCATTGCATAACAGGATTAACTACTTGATGAAGTAAACGATTGATCTCGCTGTAAGAAGGCAGGTGTATAAAGAGGGAGTACTTGGGTCAGATTTTCAGAAAATGTACAATTTGCCTGCACCAATAATAACAAATAACCCAAATTTAAGACAAAAATAATCTTCAGAATGCAGTTTAACATAACAGAACTGATACTTTAAATCAATGTGATACCAAATATAATCAGATATACTCACTATTAATCGTTGTTCAGTCTAATTTAGTCAAATTTCCTAAATCTGTAGAGCTGCTAATTGTACGTTTTCCGAAAATCTGACCCACTTGGTCGTCATTACCTACCACAGAGGTATTTTAGAGTGATTAGCCAAACGTTAAACATGGTTAAAGTGTCAGATCATCAGATCGTCAGAACATGTACAATTTGCCCTCATCGATCGTCTCAAATTAACCACATAAACACAGAAATGAAGATAAAAAAGAAGGAACTTGCAAAGGCATACATAACTAGGTACTGGCTTTGGCTGAAAGGGACAGACCGGACATTGACACCACCCAGGACAGGCTGGATCACATTGGAACAGACAAGAATAAAGAGGCGCATATAGTATAGCATTAATACACAAGGTTTTGGGTGTCTGGGTGGTCTGTTGCCTGGTGGACAATTCGAGGGGCGTTAGCCCCAGAATTTCCACCAGGCAACAGACCACTTAAACCATCCAAAACCAAGGGTATTAGTGCTTTTAGACCCGGTTCGGTCAGATTCAACTGTTATTTACTGACTTTTATTTACCAGTTCTTTTGACGTCTATAACCCCCATTCCTTAGCGGAAGTTGCCGGAAGTGATTGCTGTGGTCTATTGTGACAAAAATACACCCCAGAATCTGACCTACCTGGGTCTAAGGTAGAAGAGATAAACCAGGACAGAAGGGATAACCGGAGACAGACAGGGATAAACTGGGATAGACAGGGATAAACAGGGACAGACAGGGAGAGACAGGGATAGACAGGGATAGACAGGGACAGGCAGGGATAGACAGGGACAGGCAGGGATAGACAGGGACAGGCAGGGATAGACAGGGACAGGCAGGGATAGACAGGGACAGGCAGGGATACACAGGGACAGGCAGGGATAAACTGGGACTGACAGGGATACACAGGGACAGACAGGGATAGACAGGGACAGACAGGGATACACAGGGACAGACAGGGATAGACAGGGACAGACAGGGATACACAGGGACAGGCAGGGATACACAGGGACAGGCAGGGATAGACAGCGACAGGCAGGGATAGACAGGGACAGACAGGGATAGACAGGGACAGGCAGGGATAGACAGGGACAGGCAGGGATAGACAGGGACAGGCAGGGATAGACAGGGACAGGCAGGGACAGACAGGGACAGGCAGGGATAGACAGGGACAGGCAGGGATAGACAGGGACAGACAGGGACAGGCAGGGATAGACAGCGACAGGCAGGGATAGACAGCGACAGGCAGGGATAGACAGGGAACTACAAGGATAAAAAGGGACAGACAGAGACAGACAGGGACACGTTAAAAACCAGACAATGAAGTCTGCATTAAAGTAACCATATTATGTTTAATTTATGATCCATGTACTCTGACACATTAAGTAATTAATATGACATATAATTCTTTTTCCAGAAAGGTGAACTGATTCTGTTATGACCTAGGCACCAAAATGGCTTCTATCTTCAACAATATAGACAGTGATGAAGGTAAGAACATTAGTTCCTTCGTTTTCACTCGAATTCCTTATTATGATTGATGACCTAATCAACAAGCAAAGTTATTCATAAAAGAAAGGTCAAATCAGCTACAAATAACTGACTCAGGTGAGTGATAATAAAGGAGAACATCGCAGGAAAGAATTTTGGTTTCCCCAAAACCCTGTAGCGAAATTAACCAGACATAATCCTTAAAAAATGTTGATCAAGTAAATGTGTGATGGGTTGGAAAAGGAAAGCTGAAAGAAGAGAAAATCTTAAGTTTTGGGCCACCGTTAGCTGAATATGCAGCTTGAATCTAAATACCAGCATTGTCAGACGGGTATTGTCAGGCGAGAATTCAAGGAACTAATGCATGAACAATAAGAGTAACTATATTTTTTGCAAACTTCGTCTTGAGAGAGAACATGGTTGGGTTAATACAAAAAGCCAAAGAAAGGATGTTATCATATTATTTAATATTTTAGGGATGACTGTAGTTTACTAAAAAAAAATCACTATGGAGGTCAATAGAAGAAAAGCATGAATTCACAGATTTTACAAGATTTACCAGATTTTAGACTAAAGAAGTGTGACAGCGATTTGTTTCTTGTAAATGTCTCCATACTGTTTTGTCCTCAAAAATCCAAAACGTACGAAAATATTATTCAGCTTTCACTGAATGACATGAAATTCATTGGCTCTTTGAGTTCGTTCAACCATGTTCTATCTAAATCCAAGATTTATAACAGAAATCACGATTCCTTCTTATTTGAGCGCTGGTATTTACCTTTAAGTTGGTGAAGGCTACTCATATATTGTCTGCAGCCCTGAGCCATGTGATATGAATTGATATATTTCAGTGTTTGAGAGCAGACTATGCCATCTGTGTGCTGTAGATGGGGATGAGGAACGTAGCCGTGTACGGGTAAGTCTTATGGAGGCTCTAATCCCTTTAGAGCTGCTTTAGAACATTTTCTGCTTTATTTGTCTCTTCACTTTAGCCATTACTGAATATTACTCCTCATAATGAAGTCATGTTGTGTATACAATATAGATCTTCACCTAACGCTCTGTTTTCCTTGGCCTAATTGGCTTCACATCTGGCACTAAGACTGCCACTGGCCTGGCCTTGAATCTCATACCAAACTTGAATGCTACTGGTTATGTAACACTGGAAGTTGTCAACAGTTTGGCCTGGTTTTCAGGTCCTCTTTTGAAAAGGAGGTTATTGCGCTAAAGCCTGTGTGGCGTCACCTTAAGCTAGCTTGATATTGCAAATCTTCTAAACCCGAGAATTACTATCAATTAACTGCTATGATGAATTATAACCCCATTTTATCAACATTGCTTGATTATTATTTCTTGTAACGTGCCTCCCTGAAAAAGGGCCCTTGAAAAATGAAACTTTGGAAACACTCAATAAATACCACCAAGCCTAAACACCAAACTTCTACCCTTATTGTCTTTGTGACTTGACCTCACTCATGTATTTATCTTAAGCGAATTACTGCAACGCTTGCTTGTCTTTCTATACATATTCATTACTTGTACTACAAATTCTCACCCAAAACAAGCCCCATCTGTAGTAGTGTGTGTAACAGCATCCAGAAATTTTACCTGCTGGTACTTTTGCTTGCTGAACTTATTTTATTTTCTGTTTTTGTTCTTATAGTCACCTTGAATGACACTGTATGCCCACCACCCACCCATCCTTCACTCCTCCTGTCACATTAGAATTCATGTGTTAAGGTTTGATACCTGTGTGTAGCCTTGCCTCAAGGCTACACACACACTAGTGGGAGGCAGCGGGAAGCAGTGGCAGGGGCAGTGTGTGGTACTGGGGCGTGTGAAGCTATGTCAGTGAGTGAAGGTGCAGTGTGTGTGAGAGGTCCGAGAGGGGTGGTAGTCTAAACAAATTCTATATATTTAAAAGTACAAGTTTGTTACACCGTATAATATATAAGTCCTCCCATAAAAAGGCTTTGTAACTAACACAAGTTTCATTGGAGAAGATAATAAGGTTGCAACTTACATGGGATAACAACAAAAGTTAGGCCATAAGTAGGGGTCGTTCATATATGGGGAGTGGACGCTAATTTATAGGGTGACAGGAGGAATTTCCGATATGGGATTCCATCCTCATAGAGGGCGGGTCGGTCGCGCCTCATCGAGATGTATCACTTGCATGCACACAGGCTGAAATCGCACATTACTTTATGATAACCGCCACACATAAATGAGTACTTTTTCCCTATTACAGAAGGGGTACCACCTTGATGCTAAGGGTGCCCCAGAACCCAGAACGGTGTACATCCCTGGATATAAGGAGAATGAGTACGAGGTGATCAAGGCCGACACAGCCAAGGCCAGGAAGGGCATATATCACCTCAAGGTTGTCACTGGTAACAGGGGGGACCTCGCCTGTAGGGCTAAGGTAAGTAATATTATTTGTTAATAATTAAACGAGGCGATGCGACACCCTCTAATGCTACCATGTAACTGAAGAATGTTACATTCTGCATTACCAGGACCTCCTTAGTCCCTTGGAGATGTCATGCTGACATCAACAAGGGGTGTGCTAGTTGCTAGGAAAATTTCCCAACTGTTTTAATGTCATAATTTCATTGTGAAAGCACATTTATATGAAATTAAAAAGGAAAACTGATGTCTGTATCCTCAAAATTTCCCCCAAAGAGAATAAAATAATATTTGTTGTTACCAGGACTATGATGGTAGTTGTATGCTAGTACTTGGGCCAGGAGGTCATATCGCAGTTGCTGTTGGGTTGGAACCAACAACATGCAACTAATGCCCCTGAACTTACCAAGTCCTTTAGACCATCCAGCCACTTTCATCATTGTTAGAAATTATTATTATTGTTATTGTTATTATTACAAGTTAAACCGTTCTAAGATCTCCCCTTAGCCCCTTCTTTGTATAGACAATAGGACAATAAGTGATACGAAACATGGGTTTGCCATTCAGATGGTGACTCTCGCCACCCTTTATTAAATAAGCAATAGAAAAATTTGGTAGCCTACAACTGTAGGCCTACATGGCGCTGGCAACGGTTCCGGTTCAAATAGCATTTCAATTTGGCGGCAGTAAGAGTCAATTTATTTTTCATCCAAGTAGGATTAGAACGATAATGACCATGTTAAAACCTGCCTCTCAGTTTGCCATGACCTCCCTGTCGCACCTTTCCCTCTCCCCCTTGCCTTCCTCTCCCCCTCCCTCCCCAAAGAGATATTGTTGAGCAGAGCCCCCACCACCCCACCTTCACCTTTCCCGAATTGGCGCGGGAAAAAGCGTTGTCAAGCACTCAGGAGTACAACGCGTATTACTAATGTTGTTTAGTCCCCGTTGGTTGGTCTGAGCTGGCCCGTTATAGACGCATAGAGGGCCAGTGGTCACTACCGGTCCCGCTGGCCCTCTAATCCTAGAGAACTTCCGGTAAAGAGCCCAACCAACGGGGACTAAAGCCATTAGAGCCTTCGTTTATTGTCCTCGCTGGCCCTCTATGCCTTCGGGAACCTGTCTCGGCCTCCGGCCTCGACAGGATTCCCGTCAGGCATAGAGGGCAAGCTCAGACAATAAACTCAGGCTCTAATTGCCCAATAAGTAAGAAGGCTTCGCGACACACATTATTGCGTTGTGGCCGGCATTAGTGAGCCTAAAGTGTCCTGGTTGTTTTCACATGTAATCCAACTTCTACTTGCTTGATTTACAAAATGAAAACATATTCTAAGAGGGAAATATTTACCCTATAGGTCGTATTATTTCTATAGTTTTACAAATATTAGATCATTTTGATTCAGCCTTTCGAAAACGGCCAAAAAACAACGGCGAGGTAAGCCATAGACATAGCCCTACAAAAAATCTTGCTGACAATTTGGTAGTTTCTCAAATATTATGCTACTCGTAAACTGAGTAATCTTCGAGAAAGCATATGTTATACATGGTTTAAAGCCCTTTTTCTCTGCTTGCCAATGGTATAAGGCAAGCGCTGAGACTGGAAAGACCTGGTAGGCTATACAGAATTAAATAAATGGCAACTATGTCTATGTGAGGCTTCAAACAGTTTCCTAGTGAATAGTTTTCATAATAAATATATTTTGACTTGAGAACATAGTTTTTAATATTTTATTCAGTGTAGACGAGAAACCTAGTTCTCAAATTGCAAGCCCTTCTTATCTGACGAGCGGCCACATTGGAATTTTGAACCTTATAGGGAAAAAGTTCTATATTTTAATTTGATTTGTTTTCATCAAAATTAATTTTAATCGGTTTATAATTAACAAGCTTTCTAGTTTGGATATAAAACAGATTTAGTTTTCCGAATAACTTCTTTAGTTATCACTTTTTAAAAGTTTATATCATTAGTATTAAGATCTTAGTGAATTATTATTATTATTCAGCTATAACAATTTGCAACATTCATATTTTTTAATATTCTCAGCTATAACTTACATCTAGAAGATCTCATTATAAATTGTAGGCCCTATACACAAATACATTTGTTTCTATCAATGAAAATATCATTATGCCTTGATAGGTGTGCATTTTCACAAAATCATGGCCAAATTTTACCATTCGCCGCTTTTGGCATGCAAGTAATTTACTATTCTAGTTTGATTGGTTGTGCTATTTTGATTGGTTTTATTGGTTGTAGTTGCGACAATCAATGACTCTTATTTCATCATGCTCATTTTTGCTCAATGTAAATGATGATTAAATAAGGCTAAAATAATAATATAACATATCATGGCATAAAAATGAGACTCAACGAGAGATGGATATAGGGTGATGCATTCACAAAACACTTGTGCATTGTTTTTCCATCTTTCCGACAGAAAAACCACACACTCATGTTTTGCGAGTCCTTCACACTATATATCTGTTTGTCGTTGAGTTCCATCTTAATATCACATCATGAAATGTTATTCACATTTTAAAACAAAGCATGAGCTGTTTAGATAGCTATGCATTATAATGAACCACAAAGTGTGATGATCAGTTAAAAGATAAGTTCACAAATTATACATTTATCATTTCAGGTTTCCGTGAAATTGATAGGAGGTTCAGGAGAAACTGACTTTTTATGTCTTGAAAAACCTCGGCCCTATTCCGTACCCTTCAGCTTTGCTGTAGGAGCGATAGAAACATTCTATTTCCAGACCGTGCCTCTCAATACCATCACTTCCTTAGAAATAAAGGTGAGTAGATTATATTTGAATTAAAGTGTCATTAACACAAAACTCTAAGTGGGCATAGTCATAATTATGTATGTGTAAAATTAAATGATTTTAGAAATTTTGGATTTTAGAAAAATCTTAAAATCTCACCTAATTCTGGCTAAAAGGTTCATTCTCTTAGAAATGGATTGGCAATTAATGCTTGAGTTGACTTAAAAGTCAGACTCAGACTGGAATCTGGTTGATGAATAGTAATGTTGTATTGGGTGTAGATGGGGAGTGAGGAGAAACAGCAGCTGTACCTGGACAGTTTACAGCTTTTGGATGCTGTGAGTGACATGGAGTTTAATAACAATAATAATGATCAATAATAATGAACAATAATAATGAATAATATCAATGAATAATGTTGTATTGGGTGTAGATGGAGAGTGAGGAGAAACAGCAGCTGTACCTGGAGACATTGTAGCTTGTGGATGCTGTGACTGTCATGGCGTATGATAACAATAATAATAACAATAATAATGAATAATAATGAATAATATTATATTGAATATAGATGGAGAGTGATGAGAAACAGCAGCTGTACCTAGAGACATTGCAGCTTGTGGATGTTGTCTCTGACATGGAGTATGTCTTCCAGCATGATGACTGGCTGGTGTCCAACAAGAAGAGCACCTGTCGCCTGGTCATGAAGCCATCAAGGGTATCCAGCATTGAGAAGCCTGGTGAGAGATTCATTATCATACCGTTCTATACTTGTGCTCATGTATGATGAGTTTCGGAAAAATACAGTCCTGAAAAGTAAATGTATCTCAGTCCTGAAAAGTAAATGTAGTTCAGTCGCTGGCCTATACAGCCATGACTAGTCAATGTATCCGTCCTTCAAAATCAATATCACAATTTGTTAATTCATCATCACATCTCATCACCATTTCAGCTCTATTGTTGTAAAACTATCATTTAAACTATCAATTGTTGTAAAACCATCATTTAAGTCTCGATTTTACTGTTCAAATTGTATTGTAACTAAGCCAATCAAGATTCTAGGTATTCGCCGGAAGAACTGGCTAAATAGTTAATTATTTAACCAGACGTCGAACCACCTGTAATTGAAATAACATCATCAATAAAAGAATCTATGAATTGAATTGAGGGCCAAGTAGAAGAATCAATATTTTAATTTAATAAGTGTTCATGATATATTGATAAGTGTTTTATTCACTTCATGTCTGTGTGGAATGTTTTCATTTCTGCATGTGCTTAACGGTTTTCGTAGCATGAATAGATTCACTAAATTTCAAGACTGTATTCAACATATCCATGCATTTCAACAGTCATCATAATAATAAAGTATATTTTTACTTTACTAGTAATTGCCCACCCAAATCCATTTCCTGCTACTTGTGACTCATTTTTCTATTGGGAAAAAGTCCACTATAGTCGGTCCAAACCAATAAGTAGTATAAATACATATACAAAATACAATAGCAAAAAGATAAATGTGAAATAAAATAAAATGAAATAGAATGTTAGATCCGCAACAGATTATCCACCTAAACATACTGCAAACTGTTTTTCAAGTATATTATATATAAATATCAAACTTAAAAATAGAAATACTTAAAAGATGTCTAAATGTTTGCCATAATTAAGATTGGTTTGCTCTCATCTGTTCAAATATGATATCGAAAAATCCATGACTTAAGACTTGTAACTCATTTGTCCTTAACCCAAACACAAAAAATCTGTAAATGTGAAATAAAATGTGTTCATGATTCAAATAAGATCGAGAGACTGCGGAAGCCACTGAGGAGGAGAATGAAGAAGGGAAGAAGAAGGAAGAAATGTGTCTGTACAAGATCATAGTTGAGGAGGCGACAAATATAAAGAGCGTGAGTAGTTCAGTTTGCAACATACTCCCTTTTCATTAGATGTACTGTTAAATATTATAGTGCATTTAAATGCTATGGTCGGCGAATCCACAGTAAGGTATTGTGCATACACAAAGGTGGTGAGAGAGTGAATGCAGTGTGCAACATAACCCAGAGACCAACGCCCAGGTCTCCATTGAATTTTCGTCGGTCTCTGAAATTGATAATTTCCAGGGCCCGACGGTCTCCAATGAAATATCCAAGTGATAAAATGTTCAAACTGCTCTGGACCACGGGAACCCTATCTATGATCCAAACATTTTTTTGGTCTCTGTAAAATCTCCACTGTTACAATTTGGCAGAGACCGATGGTCTCTCATCTCCAAATTTACTATGTTGCACACTGTGAATGACCGACTGCCTCTGGACACTTGCCTTCCTGCCAACCACCTAAAGACACCCTCTTTATTTGCTTTATCTCTATATTAATAAAATAAGCTTTTTGTGCCTTAAACTGCTATCTTCTCTGAAACCGCTGGCCAGATCTCCGTTATATTTCACATACACATTGCCAAAAATGGTGCCGAGCCATTCCACTAAGTTTCATTAACAAATTAGGGTTGGAAAGGGGTTAACATAGGGTTTACATTGAGCACCCCCATCCAGGGCCCCCAGTGCTGCCTGAAAACAAACCTATCAGTGCCCCTGCACTAGGTTTCTGGGTTACCCAAAGCATGACATCGTGGACGGGCGAATCATTGGGGTCGGGGGGCAGTGAACCCGTCCATGTGGCATCTGATATAATTTCAATTTGTGTAAATCTTAGATAAATCAGTAGGATAGATCGGCAGTGTGGCTTTCAAAGATCAAATCTCAAATAATATCTCTCACTGAACATCTTGTCTTGCTTCTCTAGTAATACATAACCAACTCTTCATGGCTGTGTTATGTAACACCTCTATCCACTTCTGCCCACCTCTGCCCATAAGACTGCCAACTGTCTGTCGGATTACTGTATAACCCCCAATAAAACTGGTATATCAATAAGAGTTAGGATATTATATTTGTATACAAAAATTGTCACTTGACTACGAGTTAAACGTAACTGAAATCTGCAAATGTTTCCCTTGGAAACGGAAAAGAGGTAAACCACTGTCATATGCACTGCTGCTTTTCCAAACTTTGTCTTGAGAAAGAACATGGTTGGGTGAAAACAAAAAGCAAAAGGAAATGGATCCCACCATTTTTTTTTTCATTGTAGGGACACCAAAGTTTAGTATTGAAGTATGTGGGGTAAATGGATATTTTCTCAGTTTTTCCAAGATTTCAGACAGATGAATTATCATTTCTCACTCTATGTCAGTTGAAAATTCTTCTCAACATAGCTGTTAAACTGGTTTGCCCTCATCCATGAAAGAACACGCTATCAACCTACTTTGAAAGATATTAGTTAGCTTTGAAAATCTTTAATATTCCTGTTTTTAACCAATTGGGATGCGAATTGAGCTGAATAACTTTTTAAAAAAAGCTGGTGACACCCGTTTTTTATTGCTTGTAGGGGTAAAGCAATATATATGTTAGTTATGTATATAAGACATTCTTTCCTTTTCCCACAGACTTCTATAGTGAACAGGCAAATGTCTGGACTCCCTGAAATAAAAACTAACCTGGTGACATATTCTTTTCATTGGCCTTTTGGATTCACTTAACCTTGTTCTTTCATGAGGCAAAGTTCACACAATATGTTATTTTCCGTTTTTTACCCGGACACAGGCCACTGAGTTGGATAATAGTTGTTCAACAAAAGACGATGCATAAACTTTAAAAGACATCATACACAAAAAATCCATTTCTTATTCAGTTCGTCATAGAACTCCAAGGACATCTGAGGAGAAGTGAACCTACTGAACTTGTCAAGAAGAAGAAGTCGTACTTCCCAGTAGGCAAGACGTCCAAAAAGGTGGAGATATTCTTTCTGCGCAGTGGCAAACTGGGGCAATTGCAGTCCCTGAAGATTAAGGTAACATAAACATTAATATCAACCAGAAATATCTGTGTCGAATTATATATATACTTAGTTACTGTGTCTAGCAAAAGTACCCTTTTCCTTCCCCCTCTTCTCTGTCTTTCATACCTGTTTTTCCCTCCCAACCCCATCTCCGATTTCCCCCCGCCCTTCTGCCTCCCCCATCTCCCTCCCATCTTCCTAATTGTTATCATGATTGAATTTTTATTTCTCATTAAGCATACAGTTACATAAAGGAGAAAAAGGGGATAGCATATATATGATCTGTCAGCAGTACTCTGAAGTGTGTTGATCTTCCCAGATTTCCTGATATATTTTGGATTACATTTTGTTTTAGTTTCTATGATGAAGTTGCTGTTACATAATGTTTTCCATATTTTACATTTGTTTTACATTTGGTAGAGTGGTAGAAACCTTTTTAATTATATATTCAAGTTTGATTAGAAAATAATGCTCCCCCTCCCCGCTCCGACCCCCCCCCCCCCCCACTCTCCCTCCCCTCTTCCTCATGCTCCCCCTAGGTCCCCCTGGACGTAGGTTATGGGAAATGACGTAGTATCTCACAGGAGCTTTCCCAGGCTATAAATAGTGTGTGGTTATCCCAATTTAAAAAAGGATTCAAAATCACATTTCCACCCCAAATACCTTCACAAACCACATACGACGACATCCAGAGAGGGAGGAGAGACCTCTAAAGATGAGTAAAGTGGTTTGTAAAACAACAAATTCCGAGAACACTCTGGACAAAGAAAACCTTCTTTCTACCATTTCTTTTCAACCTCCTTTCCTAGAAATCGCTCTAGCCGTATATTATATGGATATAGAATTTTTATTCAGACTAATAAAAGTACAGAAAAGGGCTCGAGCCTCTACGACTAGGTCTCGGTCCTTGAAGAACATAAATTAATGATACAGAATACAATACATACATCTACAGAATAACAATCAGTTTGGCTACATTACATTTATTTTTAGTATGAGATTTGTAATCTTGGTTCATCCAGTCGCTCTGTTTATACCAGGGATATCTTTAACTTTATAATAGTGGATTTTCCATTGAGTTTACAGTTCGGTCAGTTTACATTACATTCTGTGCAAGTTCATAACATACTTGGAATTTGATTGCTTACAGCGGTCAAATTTATCAATTAACAGTAGATAATACTGAATTCTAATTATAGTACTACAATATAACATAATGGATAATGTAAGACTTTTTAAGAAAAGTCACCCCAGTTGTCTACAGTAGTACATAGCAGGATAGAACATTAGTTTTATACAATTGGTCATTAACATGTTTACATGTTTGCCGATGTCTCGGCCTTAATATAAGAGGGGAAGTCTCAAAATATTTTAACTACATCAATCAACTATCAAGTAAGGTCGAAGTCTACCTTTAGATATTGGTCAAATGACAAATAATACTCTCTCTTCAAATAACATCTGAACTCCTTCCAAGTTTTCAACAATTGCGATTTTTGTGGCAGGCCATTCCATAGATTTGGCATACTATACAGGTACGATTTCCTGTATAACTCATTTTTTGGGTGTGGTACTACCATCTTTTTTCCCTGTGCTAGGTTTCTGGGGTTTATTTTCCTCATGTCAATTAAACATTGACATAATTGTTGTTTTAATGAAAGTATATTAAGGACCACTTAAACATGGTATCAAGTAACCTTTTCTCAGTTCAATTCGGATTATAAACAAATACAAACTGATATGTGATGTTTTATAGAAAATGAGTCACAGGTCGCAAAAATGGATTTTGAAATATTATTATATTTGAAAAGATGAGATCAAGTTAATTCTAATGATAGTGAAAATTAAGGACATATCAGAAATGTTTCTTTACTGTATATTTTCATGTTTGAAAAAACTTTGCAATGTTTCTGGGCTGGCAATTACTACACTGCAAAGGCACCGTTTACCACAACGTATTTAATCTAAACGGGGTTGAACATGCTTGCATGTTCAACTCCGTTTACAACACATTGTTGTAGATGCTTTTTGCACTGATGACGATCTCACAATCAAGCCCCTCGCTCCCGTCCACTGGGCTAAACGTTCTGCTACATACTTTTAACTGTTGAAGACGTTCTTCAATACTGAGCATCTTCAGTACTGCTCAGTCCAGGTTGCCATTTCCAAATGAAAAATATTTTTCCCTACAAAAATCAGGTCGCTTGGTTCCAAGGAAAATGATAAGGGAAAACGCTCAAGCAATTTTCCTATATAATAAAGACTCACCTTTTGACACTTGCGGTGATTTCTAACAATGCTATAACCTCTGTTTAAATTTTTAATCTAGCCTAAATGATATCTAAATCGGAGAAGCCATTGGTTTATTATATTCTGCTTTTTATACTTCGTTATTTCCTTTTTGAAAGTTATTGCATCATCAATTCTTAGGCAAATTGTGAGAGTGTTCCTTATGAAAGCCCTATATTTGGCATGTTTTTTCCCCTTTCCGATTCTTTTTAGGGAAAGAAGATAGCTATTTAATATTACTGGGGATTCTTGCATTCTGCCCTGAATTAATTAAACTATTATGATAAAACAATCTTAGAATAGGCCTATAATTTGAAACATTTGTGTTTATTAAAAAGAAAAATCGCTTTCATCATGATTAAGCAAGCTTTAATAGGTTCGTTGATAGATGCTATGACTGTTTAGCTTGATATGTGCACTGTAACACTCCCCGACGGTGTTACTGTCAATGACTCTTGAAATCAACTGTCAATGAAAGGTGAAATGTACAGTTAAGAACGACCCCGGAACGACCCTATGGACAATGACAGTTTATGCAGTCAATGACCATCATAACCACGGTCACGCCGTCAGGCAGGTGTGTGCATTGTGCGTGGCGCCAATGCTGTGGAACTCTCCTCACCCGGAGGAAGAATTGCATTGTTACAGCATTGTTTTAAACACAAGATGGCGGATCCGCGGGAGCTACGAAACATGTGCATGAAGGTAAGTCCTGAATCGTTTCTTTCGTTTCATTTGAAAACCAGTCAAAGTTTTAGCTAGGATGTATGATTCTGTTAGTGTTAACACGGGAGAGGGGGCAGACAAACTGCTGAGTCCCTATGTTCAAATGTCAGTGTTCCCGAAAACCTTTTTGTGATGCAGGCCAATGTGGCCGGCGTCAACAAGCCTCACGCAGGCTATTTGTACCTATAATTAGGTAGGATCGGCGTCGGCAATAGAATTGTTAAAAATGAGCTCTAAATATGCATCCTGAACGATTGCATCAAGTGCATGCTATCTAAAACATTCTATTGACAATCTATCATTGAATATAGACCGACTTTAGCTTGATAGCTTTCAACGAGAATGGGCAATCAACACCTCTGTACTGCATGTGTACAGCTCACTTTGCAACACACTTGGTAATGTGCGCCGAAATCAGGGAAGGGTGGGCGTGTGACTGTGTACATACTTGTATTTAGTTTACATTGAGCCGGCATTGAGCAGGAACAGTATAGGGCAGTGAGGGGGTTATTATTAGGTAGGGGGATGACACAGGACTTTAATCCAATACTCAGAATCTTTAATATGACGAAATATATTACTAGAAGAACAGTAATAGAAATAAGGTGGACATACGAATCTATCTCGAACCATTTTGGAACAAGGTAGATATCAATTTTCGAAGTGGATGTGATAAGAAATTATAACGTAATTAATACCCATATGTCCCTAACAGACAAATACTCCCTGGCCTGAATTAAGTTTCGTACTTATACCCCCCCCCCCGCCTGAGTTGAGCCTGTGATGTCAATAAAAAGGAATCCACGTCAACAGAAAAGCTAGAAGTGTGTTCACGCAGTGAGTGTGAAGGTGTGACAAGCCACACAACGACACTGGCTAGGCGAGGCATATTTATGAAATTCATATACTATCTACTTGCTGTCTCTATGGGCCTACATCAGGGGGAAGATGAATAACAATATAATAATGAAATAAAATGTGCCCCGACGTAGGCACATGCAGATTTTAGCCAAATTGATTTCTTTTCAAAAGAATTAGACTACGGTACCATGAAAACTTAAAGGTCTGCCACACAAGTTTGATTTTTTTCTTTCATGAATATTATTGGCTTTATATGTATATCGTAGTTACACCTGCTGGGGGGTAATTTTATGTATTTTTTTTAGGCTTTATTGCCCTGACGTAGGCACCCTGTGATTTTAGCCATTTTTTTAAGCAAATAATTGGGAATAAAAATAATATCTTCTATATTTTCCCCAGAATTTAATAAAAATCGCTTATTAAATGGTTGTATCCCTTATTAAATAGTCGTATTTATTAAGTAAGAATTTTGATATAAATTCTTCATTTTGAGGGTCTACGGTCTCATTTTATTTATTTCAGTGTTTAAAAACGTCAATTTTCAGCTATATTTTCTCCTTTTTTTGTACAAAATGCACATTAATAAACAAATTCAGATTAATAAACTACATATGGCCCGAAGGCTTGAGGTGGGATCTAAATTATGGGAATTAAAAATAAACAATCTTACACTAAATGATTTGATTAATCAGGTTTAATATGGCCGAAATAAGGCAAAATAATAGGGAAAATATAGATATAAGAAGCATAGGTGTAGGAATCGAAATATTGGTCCCAGCCTTCCCAAACTTCGTCTGCATTATACTGATATTCCCGGCTGTATGTAAGCCAAAGATTGTAAAGATTCAACGAATTTTATTTTTTCTAAAAGAAAAAACCGTCTGAAATCAAATGCTGCCCGTTCGAGAGAATTACTCATGTATGGGGTCGTAATAAAATACATTATTACTGAATATATTAATTACAATCTAGCGTTTTTCTGATACCCTTAATACTATAGTGTCAAAACATAATAAGATAGGCCTCGTAGTTAGTCCCTGTATATTTCTATATTTCAAACAATATTTTCCCCTATTCTATACATCTCAAATTTCCATGTAGTCAATTAAGATGTTAGAAAATATTACTGATGGAAGAGAAGAGTGGCTATATTATTTTTTTTTTAATATTCTAGGGGGACAACTCAGGGCGATTTTTAAAGCTTTGTTTTGGAGTCTTTGAATGGAGGTAATTGTTTTCTGATTACATCTACTAATATAAGGGGCCTCGTCATGACAATTGACATGTATTTATCAATTCAAGACGTTATGTTGCAACAAGATCAATATTCTTAGTTTCACCTTACAATAATTAATGTTCAAAAGTTTCAAATAGTAGGCTATCAAATCAAAGTTTCATACCCCAACACTATATGACCATATTTGATCTTCATAAACATTATTCTTCATTCAGTGTGAATGGAGGTGACGAAAGTGTCACTGCTTAAATTATGTAATATTTAGATCTGGTGCATTTTATCTTTCAGGACAGTTGTCAGCATCCACTCTACACCTGGGATCAAGACAAAACAACATAGTAACTACGATTTCAGCATCTCAATACAATGTTATAATCTGTATGACAAAAATTAAGATTTTGGGTAAATGTTAAGGATTCCTGAAGTATTAACATTTACCTGTATGTGTTTATTTAGATTTAGAAAAATATTTACCGACCTACCCACATAAACCTTTAAATAATAATAATGTCCCTGATTTTGAGTTGAAGGTAATTAATCCTATAATTTGTAGCCTAGGGGAAAACCTCTAGCTTTTTGCTCCATACATTTAAAAAGTAAATATGATATCCTACATTCTATGAATGTCAATTTAAATCAAGGGAAAAGCATGAATATATGGTGCTATGTATATTCCCACATAGTTTATCTGAAACTAGCAAAGTACCCGTCCTCTGGACAGTCACCCTCTCACCCCACACTTCCTCCTCTCAAAATATTTTGCTTATGAGGTAGACAAACTGGTCGATATACCGTAGTGGCCCGTTTATAAGCCAGGACCTGTTTAAAAGCCTATCTTGAATACAGGCCGGGTATTTGGGGCCAATTAAAACAATATAAGCTGGGGGTCTCAAATATAAGCCAGGTCTGTCTTGTTTTTCTATGTCTAATAACGATTAATGTCAAGAAGTCAATTTCCCTTTGAAATATTATTTTAATTTAAGATGGCTATGGCATGGTTTATGCTTAATTGTTATCGAGTCATATATATAATTATATAGTTTTACACTCTAGTACTCTCAATTACAAGCCGGGCCAAAAGGGACCTTGAAAGAATTATAAATCCAGGCTTATGAACGGGCCACTACGGTACCTTATGGGAAAAATCTGATGAATTGACTCATTTCTTCTGTCAATTACCATGTTATGAAATAAGATTAAAGTGACTAAAGAGTTCTATGTCTAAAGCTACTTAATAAGCAGATACCAGTGTTATGACATCTGTAAACTAAAGTCGTGTCTATGTTATATATTATAGTATATTCTTTGGCATCTACCCTGAGATGGGGGAAAAAAGACTAAGGCCAGCTCACTCTTCCTTTACCTCTCGCCCTCCTCCCTAGCCTCCTATTCCATTGATTATATGTCTTGATCATCACTCTCTCCCTTCCGCTCCCCCTATTTCCATCATTCTCACTCTTCCTTTCTCTGTCACACCTCTCATCCTCCACATTCCACTCATCCATGCCCCTTCTCTCTCTATCCTACTTGTCCTATATTTCAATCTATCCCTCTCCCTTAAATGTCTCATTTCTCCTTGCTCCCCACCCTGCTCCTTGTTCATTTATGTGATTGTTTATTGTGATACATATCATATATCAGTCATGGAACCAGTCATGTATCTGAACCTTTAACATTCTATTTTTCAGTCTCAACTGTCCACCTAAGAATGAGTTGGTGCTGAAAATCTGGAAAGAGAACAATTCCATAAACAGAAATGGGCGCCGGTCTGTACTTTCTGCGTGTGGAAAAGAGGTTAGTTACAATTGATATTCATTCTATAATGTTGCCATCCACACTAATTATTAGTCGTGTATGACATTAAATGCTCTCTCTCTCCTTTCCTCCACTCACTCCATCTGTTGTGTCTTCCCCTTCCCTCTTAAATAGACTTCATTGTGACATCAGTGAAGTGAGACAACCCCTACATCCAGGGACTAAGGGAGATATATGCATCTTGATAATTCCTGTCTCTCTCCCCTTCTCCTATCCCTTCTCTCCCTCTTTCTCTCTCTCTCCCTCATATTTCCTCTCATTCTCTCTCTCTCCTCCCTCCCTCTCCCTCTCCCTCCCTCTCCCACGCTCATACACCCTGACCCTCACTCATACATCCCACCCCCTACTTTTACACCCCACCCTTCACTCATACATTCCACCCCTCACTCATACACTCTACCCCTCACTAACACACCCCGCCCCTCACTCATACACTCTACCCCTCACTAACACACCCCACCCCTCACTCATACACTCTACCCCTCACTCATACATTCCACCCCTCACTCATACACTCTACCCCTCACTAACACACCCTACCCCTCACTCATACACTCTACCCCTCACTAACACACCCCACCCCTCACTCATACACTCTACCCCTCATTAACACACCCCACCCCTCACTCATACACTCTACCCCTCACTAACACACCCCGCCCCTCACTCATACACTCTACCCCTCACTAACACACCCCACCCCTCACTCATACACCCCACCCCTCACTTATACACCTCACTCCTCACTCATACATCTCACCCCTCACTTATACACCCCACTCCTCACTCACACACCCCGCCCCTCACTTATACACCCCCCTCCTCACTCTCACTCCCCACCTCACTCATACATCCAACCCCTCACTCATACATCCCACCCCTCACTCATACACCCCACCCCACGCTCATACACCCCACCCTCACTCACACTCCCCACCTCACTCATACACCCCACCCCACGCTCATACACCCTGACCTTCACTCGTACATCCCACCCCCTACTTATACACCCCACCCCTCACTCATACATTCCACCCCTCACTCATACACCCTACCCCTCACTAACACCCCCAATCCTCCACTTATACACCCAACCTCCCACTTATACACCTCACCCCTCACTCATACACCCCATCCCTCACTTATACGTCCCCACCCCTCACCCATCCACCCCACCCCTTAGTCATACATCCCTCCCCTCAGTCATACACCCCACCCCTCACTTATACACCTCACCCCTCACTTATACACCCCACCCCACACTTATACACCCCATCCTCCACTTATACACCCCATCCTCCACTTATACACCCAACCCCCCACTTATACACCCCACCCCCCACTCAAAAGGGTGTTACTCTCTATTTTTTGTGTTACATTGTAATGAGGGCATTTCCAGGAATTAACTTTTGCAACAAAAATATGCTTGAACCCACATATGAAAGGACACCATGCCTAATATTATGGGGATATTATGTTTATGACTAAACAATATGTATACTAGAGAAGAGCTAGTTGTGTGTTCTATTTCTTGTCTGATATTATGCATTCTTCTTTTAGGAAACCATGAACTGACACAAGACTACACGTCTACACTGCATTGGTTCTGCAAAACTACCTGAATATTGCCCAATGAAAACGGATGATCCAAGATTTGTTTTGCAAAGAAGTAAAAACAGTTGTTAATATGTAATGATCAGCTATAAGAGTACTCAAATTTATATTTATATTGTAGGAACCCAATCCCAATACATATGTTCAGAAATGTATTAAAATAACTGCCATTCTTACCATCTATAGTACTATCTCTCTTCCAATAATTATGTTCTGTAATATATCTGATTATAAAGGTTTGGTGTGACACACTTGGAGGTTCTGAAGAATGCCAGGACATATTGAGAATTTGTTTTGCCTTTAGATTTGTATAGTCGCTATCCAGTGTTACATTATTGTTACTTACCTCACTCATACACATGAAGTAAAGTAAATAATTTGAATACCTTTCTATTAAGGACACTTCAGGTCACTCTCTTTATGGTATATTTTCTAAAGGTTCAGGTGCTTTCAGGTTTAGACAGTGTCCATGTGATGTACATTGTAATGCCAACTTTGTACTCTATTACAAATGTAATTGTTGTTTGCCTTCTTAAATGTGTTTGAAACGTGTGTACATGTATTATTTGGTGAGTGAGTGAGTGATGGTTGCTTGATGCCATTACAACATCCAAGTGGAGTCATATTCGTGGCAGTGAGGGTTAGTGAAATCAGATAAGATGTGTTATTTGGTTATAAATAGATAATACATTATTCCCACACTTGTGAGTGTATGAAATATGTTTAAAGACTAAACCCTTTAAATGAAGTCATCATTTTTGTAATGGTTTTTAGAGGCTGGGTATCTCTGTTAAACCTAACAAGACCTATTTTTAATGTGGTGGACATTTTGAATAGACTGTTTGTTTCTACTTCATCGCTGTGTTTCTTGCTTTATGCAACAGCTATGTGTAATAAAGAAATAATAATTATGTAATTTGGGTTCCTCCCTTGTATTATGTACATCAACGATAATCCTTCTAAGAGAAAAAGAACTTAATTTCTTCATGTATAATTCCGACATGTATATAGCTAGTTTCAGGGGTAAGTGTGGAAACGATTCTTGAGATACTTAGTGTAGAATTGTTTGAGATTATTTTCATAAATGTTTCAGCTCTGCTCTTTGCTGGATTGATTTTCCATTGTACTCATATTTTGTCTGGGACATTTTGATGGGAGGTTTTCAAGCCTTCTATAGCTATATTAAAACAGTAACAGTACTACTACATATGTACATATATTATGTTTATGTAATAAAGAACTGGTTAAAAATTACATAATTTGTGTTCCCTCCTCGTTTGTAAATAGTGTTGCCATACTGATCATATAAACTTGATCATATTAATTTCATTGTCCCCTATCTATCCCCAAAAGAATTCTCCAGACCAAAAGGATTTCATAAATGGTCTTTTCAATCAAACATTCCTTATATATAAATATATGTTTTTCAATTTCAATCAATTTTTAAGCCAATTTTTTCAATCAATTTTTATTTGATTTTGTTCCCGATTATCTAAACGTTTTCTGATACGCTATTGAAGACGGTTTTTAATGCCTAGACGGTAATATAGAGGCTAAACGTTTTTGAACATGGTAACGGAAAAAAACCGTCTTCTAAAAGGGGACAAAAAAACCGTCTTCAAAAACGTTTAGAACGAAGACGGTTTCACTTGCAGTGTAGTAAAGTAATTAAATATACCTCGATCATAGGACGACCTTCGAAACGCAAGGATATATTCAATACACTGTCTTGAAATTTGTTACCGTGTATGTATTCATGTGACTCAGCACTAAAACCCCCAGAATCTCGGCAATAAATCCCTTTTGAAAATATCATTTTTGTGATTTGTGACTCATTTCTACTCATTTCACCTATATTCATAACAGAATCGTAGACCCCTGTATAAAGTAACATCAATTCCCCTAATGTAGCTTAATATGTTTAGAATGGGATGTGTCATTTGACTGAGCCAAATTACTGATTAGTGCTGCCACCTGGCGAGTATATACCTGACTTTATCTACAACCCCTGCTCCACCTATCCCCTTTCACACACACTACCCATAGATCTACAACCATTATTCCTCTTCACCCAATCTTTCCAGATCAGTCCAGGTCAATACCCTTAGATCAGATAAGAATGGTATGTCAGTGATTGGACGCCTATTTCGCTACTCAGGTTCCTAGCCTAGGACTAGGCGTTCTGATGGGATTATAATGACACTTTGTGGTCTTAATTGAATTTCAATAGGACTTTACGGTTTGAGGCGAGAGGCTTTCCCTCTGTTTAAAGGGACTCTCTCATCTTTGGGCCAAGACGGAGACAACAAACTCTACTACTTTCATCAAACGCCCCACCCTCTCCTTCAACTTACGTTTTAATTATACTAATTAACTAATTTTATTTCTGTTCACCGGTGTGCAGTAATGATGTCTGTATTTCTTTCAGCGTGAATACTCAACTAACAAGCCAGTGACAGTTATTGATATGCAGAATAAAGAGTACTACTTATTCAAACCTCAGTCAACTCACAGATCCTGGAAACCTGAGTATGTACTTGTCAGCCGTGGTAAAGCTCAAACTGGTAAGCTTTGTAATCCCGAATAAGCATGAATAAGTGATTAATTTTCTATGTCTACGATCTTGAATTATGGTGGGTAATAAATGTGATGTGTTGCATGAAAATCAGTCACCAATCGCAAAACTCATCTTTTCCAAAGTGATTTACTCACAAGACATTTTGGAGAATGTTTTGATTTTATTAGTGTTTAATCTTTGACTATGTATTAAATACCATAACAGTGTACTAAATATATCGTTGCTTTTCTAAGTTTAGTAATTGTCCACCAACGCATAAGTATTGCAAACTATTTTTTAAAACATAAATGAAATAAACATGAAATATATAGAAACACTTCTCAGATGTCCTTAATGGTTACCATCATTACATCACATAACCATACCCAACCACTGTTAGTACTAAGGCTTTCGAATTTCTACTCTCTGTAAAAGAAACATCTGTTATTGTAACAACCGAAAATGCAAATAAGATAGGAAGACCTGACGGTAAAGTCAGACCTGACCAACCAAATTGTAACAACATCCTCGATTGCAATAAAAGAGCTTTTGAATTTGAATTTGAATTTGAATTTGAATTCCTGTACTAATACTTGTAGAAATAAATGTTTACAGTAACACATGTATATGAGTAATTCTCCCAATAGGGCATCATTTGATTTTACAGCCTAGGGTATCTACAACTTGTATTTATGATGATTGTTCTGTCCCCAATCTGAAAGGATATGAAAAAATAAAAAAAAGGAAAAATAAAAAAATATCCAAGACTTTTCTTTTTGGAATATCCAACACCTTTTAGTCAACTTTCTTTTCCTTTTTGCAAATATCCTTTTCCTTTTCGGATTATCATTGTTTTGTCCCCAAACTGTCAGGAAAAATGTGTCATTGTGTAAAGATATATATCCAACATTTTTCTTTTTCAAATATCATTTCCTTTTCTAAGATATTCCAACACATAATGAACATGACTTGTGGATATCCTAATATCCGAAGAGGTACTATTTTGGATTCCTTTTTGACAGAAATACAGACATGTTAAATGCCTGAGGGACTCTCTCATTTGTATATACTACTATGTGGTGTTTGACTATTAGCTAGTAGACTAGCACTAAGTGGGTGAAATTTCCAGAAAATGCACAATTCACATTTAGAAACCCTCCCAAGTAACTCGAATTTAATACAAAAATGAGACTCAAAACACAATTCAACATAACTAAACACATCATTTGAATCAACTTGATGCCAAATATACTTAGATATACCTAGTATTTATCATTTAGTAGCCTCATTTAGCAGCGTTTCCATAAATGTGATGTGTTTCAGGAAAATGAGTCATAAGTCGCAAAATTGATATTTTTCAAAGTATTTTTTTCACAAGATCATATTATTGGAATGTTCTTTTTTTTGGTGGGTTGATCACTTTCGCCGGAAGAACTGGCTAAATAGTCAATTATTTAACCAGACGTCGAACCACCTGTAATTGAAATAACATCTTCAATAACAGAATCTATGAATTGAATTGAGGGCAAAGTAGAAGAATCAATATTTTAATTTAATAAGTGTTCATGATATATTGATAAGTGTTTTATTCACTTCATGTCTGTGTGGAATGTTTTCATTTCTGCATGTGCTTAACGGCTTTCGTAGCATGAATAGATTCACTAAATTTCAAGACTGTATTAAACTTATCCATGCATTTCAACGGTCATCATATAAAGTATATTTCTACTTTACTAGTAATTGCCCACCCAAATCCATTTCCTGCTACTTGTGACTCATTAATGTGTAGAGTTGTCAATTGTACATTTTCTGAAGATCTGACCCAAGTACCTTAGGCTATTCTCATAGACCAGAAATCAGACCAAAGTGAAGTTGGTGATTAATGGCTATGAGTTGATGAATTTCATTTCTACACATATATTGATGTGTCAAAAATAATGAATAATCGAGGTGCGCTAGTCTATCCATGACAGAAAGGAAAGGAGCAAAAAGAACAAATCTGATCAGTGTCATGGGATCCGATCACTGTCATGGGATTTGTGCGATGTGCAATAGCAGCAGATGACACAGGTCATGGGTAATAGGGGAGCCGTCATAATAAAAAAGACTCCTTGTAATGGGTGAAAAGATCTCTGTAATGAAGAAACAGTCGGTGCCATGAATCTATTTGTTTTGTAATAGGAAAAGGTGTCTCAGTAATATATTTTGGCTATGTGTAATATGTGCAAAAAAAGAGGAAAAGTCTGCAATATTACATATATCATACAGATGACGACTCTGGGACACAACAATCATTTTCCTTTTAGGATGATACTTTTCCTTTTTGGAATATCTTTTTCTTTTGGGAATATCCTTTTCCTTTTCTGAATATCCACTCCTTTTCCAAATATCCACTCCTTTTCACCCGAATGTTCTATGATGTATTCCTATGCCCAAATGTACTATGATGTATTCCTATGCCATCTTCATTGAAAAAATAGGGGGTGCCTCAAACCGTCTGTGTTGCTATGGTGACTAGACTGGTCAGTGTGATCACTCATGCATGCAGCCGGTGGGGGGGGAAGGCATGGTTAGTACATGTGACTGACTTGGGTGTGTTATGTAACAGTGCTATACTAACACTCACTTGCCTACTCATGTATCCTTTTGTATGGGTAGAACAGGAGTGTACCAGGGAGGCCATGGATGGACAAGGTGACCAAATGTTGACATAGGTGTCAGAGCAGCCTGACATGGCTTTTCATGTAGAGGAAATAGGACATACCATAGGCGACATAGAAAAAAGGTGCAGTGACATACTTTTCTGTGGTGATTATCTAAGGGAAATAGTGGAAAAGGAGGCTGACATGGAGAAATCACCACTGACATAGAACTTTTTGTTCTGGAAATAGTAAAATCTGCCCGGGCATAGGAGGTTAGTCGTTGGAAAAGAATTTGTGAGATGAGAAATAGCTTGTACCACAGTGGAAAAGTCTGTACAGATGTCATCATTGTATATGTCTACTTTAGGATGCAACACTGATCACACATAATCATAACCATTTTATTTGAATTCCTTGGCCAAAATCAGACTGTGGGAACCCTACTTCCAAAGTTATCATGCCAAAATCTTCATCGCTATTGGGATAAAAGTGATTTTTCTGGCTAGAAAATAAATTATAAATATGGCATTTGAATACAATACACAGGCGCATTTAGAGAATATATTACTTCTGCTGAAGACAATGGTTTCTACACATGCACACTGGCTAACCGTATCATATAAAAACGCAATATTTATGTAATCACTAATTTAAACTGATCTAGACATGGAAAATATCATTTTGGAATATTTGTGCCGCTGTTACAACATGTATGATGTGTTTCTGGAAAATGTTTTTTCACAAGATCACATTATTGGAATGTTCTGATTTTGGGGGAGTTTATCACTTGGACTTATATCAATCAGTGTCTCAAATTTCAGGACAATCTATACATAATATCCTTTAGGCTTCAACACAATCAAATACGCCAAGAGTAAAGATTAATATTAAATTGCATTTAGATATTGTATAGGGAAGATGTATACATGTATAGCTATATAAAAAGAAAAGTTATTAGCCCACAAGATCTCTGAAACCTTTTATTATCTCACATAAAATTCCTGTTACTGTTGTGGGAATAATTTAGGTCGTGTTACGACATGTGATGTATCTCCCAATACATCATTCATAGTTATGTAAATAGAATTTGCATTGCCAGTGCAGAAGGACAGTTGCTCCTAAATTATGTGGATTTACTTATACAGATGATCCTTGGGAACATAATGATGTGTTTCTGGAAAATGAGTCATAAGTCGCAAAATTGATATTTTTCAAAATGTTTTTTCACAAGATCACATTATTGGAATGTTCTGATTTTTGGAGAGTTTATCACGTGGACTTATATCAATCGGTGTATCAAATTTCAGGACAATCTATACATAATATCCTTTAGTTTTAAAGGTCCCCATATGAACTACATTTAGTTACTTTACTTTTTATTAACCCCCAGAAATATTGGAAAGTTTTTTCTCAAAAACGAAAATATCAAACTTAAAATCTAGAAATACTTATAAGATTATTGGACTGTTTACTATCATCGGAAACCCCTTGATCTCACCTTTTCAAACCTAATGGTATCTCAAAATCTTTTTTTTGCGACTTATGACTCATTTTCCTGAAATACATCACATATTGGCCTTAATCCATCATCTTGGGCATAGTTCGAGTAATGCAGGTTTGTTTGAAAACTTCAATAACCTTCCCTTAAGGTGTGCCAAGTCCCTCATTATTTATTTTCTCACATTGGCTACATTGTGAGAGGTGAAGGTGGCAGAAGCATTCCTGACACCTGTGTGATTTGTCGCTCACTGCAACACTAAAACACAAACAGAAATGCTAGCCAAAAATTCATTATTCACTATCATAACTTCTACCCCACGCCAATCTTTTTGCATTCAGATATCATTTGGTTAGTTCAAACATTTTTTTTTACCAGTTTAGTTATAGTAGGAGTGGTCATGATAAGGGCGGTCATGACAAGACCAACGCAATTTTAGCCCACCGCCTCCCGTTGACGTCAGGCGGCGGACAATCATGATGGGCGGTCCTGGTATAGGGTGGTCATCACTTGTACCCCAGGCCTCGGGTGTCCCTAAACGCGCAGACGCCCAGAACAGCCACAACCTCAGGTTCTAATCGCTCATTAGATTTTCATGGGTAGCTATGGATCAATACAAAATACCCTATGTGTGAATATCAATACTTACATGTATTCCGGCGTATCCTTGGATGGATATGTGGTGACTTGTATAGTCAGAAACATGGCAGAGTTGGCTCGTTATAGTATTTATTTTGTGCATTTCTGACGACGATGCGGTAGGAAAAACAAAATGGCATCAGCTTTTTCAGCTAGTTCATGGCACCACCAGCAGGGGTTAAGACACTGCCGTTATCCACAACTGCCAGAGGGCGCTGCATTAGTAGGCTATATGTGAAACTATAGGATCGTTGGTATAATGAGGTTACTAAACACCTAGCTTTGAAATAGCTTTAAATTCTATATCATAGTTAAAAGATTATTTAATTTTATGATATTTCATTCTCGTAATGGTTGACAATGCAGTTCAAAGGATCTATTATAAATAAACATTTATACATTTTAGGGAATATCTTACAATATATTATACACTAATCCCATTGTATTATAATTGTAGAGATGAATGTGGAGGTGGTGACTGGTAACTACCCGTATGCAGGTACAGACTGCCACATACAGATTGTGTTGTTTGGCCTGCTGGGCAGGAGTAAACCTATTGTAGCATGTGGCCACCAGGAACAGCGCATTCTGCAGAGGGCATCATCCAAGACCTTCAACATAACCTCTGATGTTGGGCCTGTACAGAAAATAAGGTGAGATAGTAAACCATGTAATTAT
The DNA here is from genome assembly GCA_942159475.1 of Sthenelais limicola. Taxonomy (NCBI): domain Eukaryota; kingdom Metazoa; phylum Annelida; class Polychaeta; order Phyllodocida; family Sigalionidae; genus Sthenelais; species Sthenelais limicola. The sequence goes on from OW804098.1 coordinate 118,675,182, forward strand.
TGAGCTAATGTTGGGCCTGTACAGAAAATAAGGTGAGATAGTAAACCATGTAATTATTGAGCTAATGTTGGGCCTGTACAGAAAATAAGGTGAGATAATCTACCTTATAATTATAGAGTTAATGTTGGGTATGAAAAGAAAAAGGTGAGATAATGAACCTTAATAATTATTGCATTGATATTGGTCCTGTACAGAATAAGGTAAGATAATGAACCTTATGATTATTGAACTGATGTTGGTCCAGTACAGAATAAGGTAAGATAATGAACCTTATATTGAACTGGTGTAGGTTAGGCAACTCATTAGAACATCTGTGTATGATAATGCGTTTTTTATTGTTGAACTTGTATTAAATATGATATTGGCCTAAAATGAAATAAATAGATGGAACTTAGCAAGGGGGAAGTCTGTACACTTGTTATTGACCGAGGGAGCGCGGGAAGATAGAGGGCGTTAGCCCGAGATCTTCTGCGCTCCCGAGATACACTATACAAGTGTACACTATACACTATAAAAGTGTACAGACTTCACCCGAGTTTTGTTCCATATTTATTACACCCCATTAATAAATAAAGAATATAATTAATTAAAAATAAAAGAAGTAATTTAAGTTTTTGGTGGACCTCCTTGTTGTATGCGCCAAGGGTGACATAACTCACATGTTATGCACCACTTTGACCAAGTGTGACATACAATGCTGAAGGTATAGGAAGCAACATCACAGGGGTGTAATAAACCAGGCAATTTACTCCTTACAATGAATCTATAAAGAGAACTACCCAAGATTGAAGGCATAATAAGTTGATAGGCTTGTTGAGTCCTATACAAATGTTAATTAATTGTTTGTTTGGTTCAGATTCATTTCATTAATACATGTATTCAAAATCAATTTGTTTTGCAGGATAATCAAGGACGCGAAGGGTGAGAGCCCTGATTGGTTTTTGGAAAAGGTATGTGAGCAAACCTACGAAGCAAACATGAATATTTAAAATGTCTGAAGTCAGGCATGATTTAAGCATTATTTCTTTGCCCGTTTAGCCTGAGTGAGGTCTATGGGGTCAAACAAAGAGGGATATGATGTCTTTAAGGGGTCTCTGGTCCAGTTTTATCCCTAAATTGCCCTTGTAACGGACAATCCTAACAGCGGATAGAGTCTGTGGTCGACCCCTAAAGGACTTGGAAGGTTGTGGTTTGGAGGGAATAGCCTTATGGACATGTGATAGAGAACTCGCTATCGCTCGTCGTCTATCACAAGCCATAAGACTCTTCCCTCCAAACCACAGTCCATAGTATAGGCCCAATTCACACTAGCACAACCTTTAAACTAATTTAATGTCTTCATCAATAGCCTTAGTGTTATACTGTGAAAGCGAGTTATCATTAGAAAGAAAATTATTCAAGCTTTCATTTTAGTATGTTTACATATGCCTATTCTTCAAGGCAGAAAAGCATGACCAAAAGACTCATTTCCTCACGATTTCCCTTTTTGAACAGTTATTACTTTTATCTATTATTCTGTAGGTGGTACTAGATGATAGACAGGGACTGGATGATAGACAGGGACTGGATGATAGACAGGGACTGACGGTGTTCCCCTGTTGTAGGTGGATCCCCAGTGATCTGGAGAAGGACAGTGACTGTGTCTACCTGGATATCTACCCTGGTGAATATGACCGTAAGCATACCTTTGATCCTTCTTCAAAGTGAACTTATTTTAATCTTACCTTAAACGTACATATTGTGTTACCATGTCATAATATCACTGTATATACTGAAGTCCATGTCAAAGTGACCCTTTCTTCTTTTATCTGTCAGTTTATATTATATTTTTAAATACATTGTCACCAGACCTTGAGTTGATGGTATAATTTAATTGATTAGCATTATCCTAAATTACAATTACTCTCTATTGAGTAAAAGGTAGCGGCTGGGAGAGCTGGATCCTATCTAGATGTCGACGTACCTGTTCTATCTGGTTTTTTCTGTTTTGATTCGCATTGCCAACTCTATTGATGTACACTGTGAATCTCGATGAATAAAGTAGTATCTTATCTTATCTTAACGTTGATTGTAATGAGAGAAGTCAAGTTGTAATGAGGAGTCCAGGCCTTTTAAGGTTTTCCACCAATATGTTAAAACGAGGGTTACACAAGAAGTAGCAAAGTTATGATGTTTAGATGTATTTATCTGTGGTACAGGTCTATAACATGTTAGACGCGATTTGATCAGATTCTGGGAGGTATTTTCTTACCTATAGACCACCTGTGTATCGACGGAAGTCCCTGAAGTGTGGACTATAGAGCGGCAGTGTTAAAACTCCATAGAGGGTGGCGCCACCTATAGTACCTGGCGGAGTTGAGTGGTAAACTTCCGGCGTACTTAAAGCCGAAACACCATGGGTATACATGTATACATTTTCTAAGCGGGTGAATCATATATAACAATCCTGTATATTTATTTTATGTAATACTCATCTGATAAGGAAGAAGAGAGCTATTTTACATGGACTTTAATCATAGCAGACACCTTGCATGGTCAGCGCCATTGCTATAAGTCACGTGACTGGGAGTAACGTCACATACCCACAACATAAACAATAGCCTGCAGTGCCTGAATGGGCACACTCCTATTTTCCTCAATTGATTTGAGCCATATTCATATATAAATGAATGATGCACTATATAAAAAGGTTAGGCTGGGAAAATATATTCCATTGATAAATGCAGGGAAAGGTGTTAAAGCTACTAAGGGTCAAGACAGGGAGTGGAACTGTAAAAACAATCGCTGTCGCCGACGCCAAATATAATATAGGGGTCGGCACTAGCTTGCCGTATATATAATTATTCAGTTTCAGGGTAGCAGGGGAGAGAGGGTGTACTTATAATTGATTTATACGGCATATACTTCTCACTCTATATATATTCTATATTTATGTACATATCAATGCCTGAAATAAACCTGTTCTACTAAGATCGGTGTTTGTTTTCATGAGACAATCCTGCATATGTATTCAGACTGAGAGGGACAGTGACGTCATCAATAATTGTAAATTACCACCAGTGGCGCTGTTGCTCACCAATATGTCTGCCTCCTTGAAGAGGGGAGGTGACCTCTTTTCTTATGGTTTTGTTGGTAAATAATGATAACGATCATTAAATATACTGCACAAGTACTCCTATGACTACAATGTTTCTGTTATTTGCAAAAAAAAATCTTTGGATTCCTATATTGTGTTTCGGCTTTAATACCTGTTTTGCGAGGCATATTTGATTAAAATAAATAATTGTACAGGTTGGTAAACTTTCTATTTTGGTATTAATAAGTTTATCTGATCAAATCGCGTCTAAAAGCACTATTACCCTCGGTTTGGTGGTTTGTTGTGGTCTGGGTGGTTATAGACACTCTCGGGCAAGCCCTCGGGTGTCCCCAGACCACAACAAACCACCAAACCGAGGGGTAATAATGCTATAATGGTATAACAATAATATATCGGTGTTATTAGGTAGGTTACTAATTAATCAATGGCTTGAAGGCCCCTTATATGGGAGCGAATGAAAAACTGTTCATTAGCCATACCTGTGATTGGACAGGTCGTGGCTAGCCAATAGCAAGGCTGCACTGGGCCATTTGGCATAGGGTCGCCATAGGAGTAATATGAAAGGTATGGACAAATGAAAATGTAGTAAGCTAGGAAAAGTATACAATCATGTATATGGGTCAGATTTTCAGAAAATGTACAATTGGGAGCTGTACACATTTGGTAAATTATGCTGAATTATGTTGCAATTTGGCCAATACTAGATAAATTCAAGTATATTTGGCATTGCATTGATTCTAGAAATCTGGTTGGTTAGATTGAACTGTAGTTTAAAGTTAGTTTTCGTCTGAAATTTGAGCTATTTGAGAAGATTAGCGAAGTTGAATTGTATATTTTCTGAAATTCTGACCCATATGACACCAGGATGTATAACAATATGAAGGTTTTAGATCATATGCAGAATATTTGCAATTCCAGCATCAAGTGAACCCAGAAGCGACACATTCTATGATGTGCTAGTAAAGACTGGTGATGTAGATGGGGAAGGAGGTACAGATGCCAATGTCTACATCACTATAATTGGTACCAACCAGCAGACAAGGCAAATCCCTCTTGTTAATGGAGAAAGCAACTTTGGAGCTGGTGCAGCTGACAATTTCACGGTATGTAGCAATGGTTTCTAATATGTTTACATAACTCTACACACATAATCTTTAGTTCAAATGTCATGAGTTTCAGGGAAATGAGTCACAAGTCGCAAAAAGTGGTTTTGAGATATCATTATTTTTGGAGAGACAAGGTCAAGCAGATTCCAATGATTGTAAACAATAGGACATTTAATATGTATTTCTATCTCTAAGTTTGGTATTTTAAGTCTGTGATATCTCTGAGTGCACATTTACTAGTAAAGTAGTTAGATATACTTTATAGTATGAGCTTGGCAGTGCTTACATACATTCAATACACAATCTTGAAATTTGGCACATGTATTAATATGACTTGGAGCATTAGCTACCCACAGATTGAAATTATCTTGTGAATAAATCACTTTGAGAAATACCAGTTTTGCGATGTATGACTGATTTTCGTGAAACAAATCATAAATACCATGAGGTAAAACACACCATGGTCTGACGAGAGTAGAATCAATTCCCGGCACTCACCGACTATACCTATAGTAAGACGATAAGATGAGCCAGAAAATCACTAGGAGGGTCAGGGTTTCAGAGAATGTACTCCATGATGTATGATGTAATACATGCTAGATAGTCATGTTTCTCATTTTGAATGTAACCCGGAGAGTGAACACAAAAAGAAAAATGTAATCATCATGATTGTTATCAAGCATTGAAACAGGAGGCATAGCGCTAGAGAGCGCTGAGAGAATTGCAAATAGGAGATGGAGAGGGAGAGAGGGAGACATGTATTGGTAGAATAACAAAAATGACATTTATTCATTTATTTATGTATTTATTTATTTATATGTTTATTTATTCATTTATATATTTATTCGCTTCCATTATAGGTGAAGGCTGAGGATGTCGGGGAGGTGAAGGCCGTTTATATCAGACATGACAACACAAGTCTTAAAAGAAGCTGGTTTTTGAAAAACGTAAATATCACTTTAGTTACATCAAAGTTTTTCATTTTCAAAAAATGATTTCTAGATGGTTATTCACTACAATACTATCTAGAAATTATTACTCTCAAATATCACTGATATCGCATATATAGTGTCTTTCCCCCGAGGCATTCAAAGCAGTTATATGAGATCTTTCGCAGAAAAATGAGTTACAAGTTGCAAAAAAATGGATTTTAAGATATCCCCATATTTGGAAAGATGAGATGAAGCAGATTCCAATGGTAGTAAACAGTAGGACATCTAATAAGTACTTCTAAATTTCAAGTTTGATATTTTTATTTTTGAAAAACAAGTTTGCAATAATATCTTGGTAGACATTCACTAGTAAGGTGACCTTAAATGTACATGTATGCGGCACTCGGTGGAAGAACTGACTATTCGGGATAACTGTTTACTGAGAAAGTTAAATTACCTATTTATAAAAAACATCAGCAAATTAAATGATTCTTGAATCGAATTGAATTGAATACGCTTTAATGAAATTCGGTAAATGTATTCATACTACAAATGTACAAATACTACAAATGTATTCATACTACTTTGGAAAATATCAATTTTGCAAACTGTATTTCATTTCCTGACTTTTCCATCTCATATAGTATAAATAAAGTCCACACCTACCTTTCCTTTGCAGGTTTCTATAAAGAAGTACATATTAAACGAGGACAAAACACCAATACCTACTGATAGCTCAGGGCTGGAAATAGGGCAAAGGAGGAGTAACTCCGAGCTGGAGAGATACACAGGAGGGGTATACAAGGACTCCACCCCTAGTAGGACTCCCTACTTCACCAAGTACTCCTTTAGAGGCAACACATGGCTCTCTGAGGAGGAGGGTGATGGAGAGGTGTTTGTCACCCTGGAGCAACCCAGGAGCACCCTGTACTATAAGTGTACCAACCATGAACATACACTACACGAGTGTACAAACTGTTTGCAAATGGAGTTGGACTAGTTGAACTTTTGTTATTTTATTCAGATGTATTTTAAAAATGATATCAAGCATATACTGGCTTAAGATATGCAGGACACACATTTTATTACCATGCGAATGAGAGAGAGTCACTAGTCGCAAAAATGGATATTGAGATATCATCATATTTGAAAAGATGAGATCGAGCCGGTTTCAATGATAGTAAACAGTAGGACATATACTATATTTACATACTTCATATTTTTATTTTTGAAAAAAATGTGTTTTGGGAGCATACTTACTGGAAAGTAGTGAAAAATACTCTATAAGATGACCCTAGAAAAGCAAGCATATATACTCATACACTGTCTTGTAATTTGGTAAATGCATGTATACTATGATAGGATTAACGAGGTCGGTTTCTGACTTTGTGTACAGTAATTCAGAAACTAACGGCGTTACATCCAATTTTTATACCACAATCTCATATTATAAAATAAAATGAATAAACAAACTATTTATTTATCCCCCTTCACTCCAATGACCTGCCATATTGATTTTCGATACCTAAGTGCTAGACAAGCGTATTTCGGATTGGCTAATCAACGATGGCGGGGAGGGAATATGACTTCACAAGTAGGCGTGACGTCATGAGCGAGCATGAAGTGAACCAATAAGAAAGCTTCTTATACGTAGGCAAAAAATATTGCGTAATATTTTTCACACATTGATGCCTTCATCAAAACACGATAGTATGTATCCACCCATATGCAGTGTGTACAACCCCCAATCATGGTATAAGACTTCAAACAATACATACTCCAAAAGTTAGAAGATTCCTAATATTATTGATTACGCTTTTTACAAAATACACTATTGACAACACTATTACAATGGAGGACAGTTTGATGTGTCAACACTTTTTGACTTGAAGACGATTTAACTCCTAAACACTTTTTGACTTAAAGACGTTATACCTCCTAAACGTTCTGGAAAACGTTTTTGGAAAATAAGCGTGGTGGCAAAAAAAGCGTCTTCATGAATGTTTAGAATGAGGACAATTTCATTTTCAGTGTAGATAAAATGAAAAATAAAAGAGCAAAGAAGAAGAAATCGATTTGATGGATTAAGCTTTAAACCAAGGAAGAAATAATAAGAAATCGATACAAAGATCCTGCTACACCTGGTAGCTACCAAGGACCAAATGAGACATTGCAAAGTATAAAAAAGGATAAATAAACAGGCATGTTTCATCACAATTCCCTAGAAATCATGTTAACATTGACACAATTGATCAAATTTGGGATTCTGGTACAGCCAATATGTATATATTAAGAAAGAAAAATGACAACTTTAAATGTTATCTCCTTGCAATTGATTTATTTAGTCGATTTATATGGGTGCAGCCCTTAAGTAAGTAAGTATGAGGTGAAAAGAGATTTTACTACAATATTTGCAGAAGGTAGAAAAACCGCAAGCACTTCGCACTGATATGGGTAGGGAATATAATAATGTAAAACTGAAACGATATATGAAACAGAAAGTTGTTTTTATGTACTTTACGAACAACTCTACACATGCAAACTATGCAGGCAGGCAGTTAATCACATTTCTTATGAGCTGCCTGCTCCAAAACAGAATATAATGTGTGTTGTCTATGTGAACCAACCCTGCCACATATTTGACCAGAACTCATCGTTAAACACAGGTCCACATTACATTATGTATTACAAAACATCGCCTCAGGATTATACACCACACACTGTATCAGCAGTCTTCAATATCAGTCATTAATTCTTTTAGTCTGAGTTTTTTTTTTGGTATGAACATCAATCAGCAAAAGAAAATTTAAAAAAGTAGTTTATTTCTGCCTGTAATGAAGCCTTTTAAAAACAAAAGTGGATAACTTTTATGGTGGATCTATATTCCCACAGGTTTATCCTCTAATTCAGGTTCAGCCTCTAATGCAGGTTCAGCCTCTTATTTTAAAGCAGTGAGACCCATTCTGTCCATCTCAGTGATGAGTTCCAACTGTGTTGCAAACATGTCCTTTAGATGGCGATGCATGTCCAGGTCAAAGTCTTTATGCAACAGTTTGTACATATCTTCTTTGAGACAAAGTACTTCCAATAACTGATCTGTGTCCCGGGCCTCTAACAGAAAAGGACATGGTATTGTTATTAATTACTTTATGCAGCTTTAATTGGCATGCAAATAAAGAATGGTGGTGACATATGTGATGTGTTTTAGGAAAATGAGTCACAAGTCGCAAAATTGTTATCTTACAAAGGGATTTATCCACAGGATATATTTGTGGGAATGTTTTAATTTTTGGGATGCTTAAAGCCTCTTGTAGCCTGAATACATGTACCGAATTTCAGGACACTGTACTAAATATATCTATCTATTTCCAGGGTTGTCGTAATAAACATATTTAGGTACTTTACTAGTAATTGCTCACCCCAAAGTACTGCAAACTTTGTTTTCAATAATAAAAATATAACACTTAAAATATAGAAATGCATATTAAATGTCCAACTGTTTACTATCATTAGAATCGGCTTGATCTCCTCTTTTCAAACAAAGTAATATCTCAAAATCCATTTTTTGCGACTTAAGACTCATTTTCCTAAAAACGGATCACATATTACTATTGCTATAATGGGTTACTATGTATTGGCATACAGTCAATAGGGTTTGTATGAAACTGTCAGTAGGAACCAAACTATAATACATACTAGCGAATAAAAGAATTATTATACCAAATGGCATGCTGCAGGTTTATAATTTGGTTGAAACAAGATTAAAGAAAGGAACAAGTCTGATCTTCAGCTTGTTGATACCTGGTTATTAAGCTACAGAGAACCATTTCATTAGTGTTACATACTGATTTGTCAGCTTATTTAGTATTTACTTTACTTGTATGCTAATTACAGTATTTCTGGCCATAACAACGATTGAATACTTTGCATTATTTGTGATGCGTTTCAGGAAAATGAGTCATAAGTCGCAAAAAAAAAGATTTTGAGATACCATTATATTTGAAAAGATGAGATCAGGCCGATTCCAATGATATTAGTAAACAGTCTAATAATTTAATAAGTATTTCTAGATTTTACGTTTGATATTTTCGTTTTTGAAAAAAATAGTTTCTATTATTTCTGGGGGTCAATAAACAGTAAAGTACCTAAATGTAGTCCATATGACGACCTTTAAAACGAAAGGATTTATTATATAGATTGTCCTGAAACTAAATACATCGATTGATATAACTATAAGTGATAAACCTCCCAAAAATTAGAACATTCGAATAATGTGATCTTGTGAAAAAAACACTTTGAAAAATATCAATTTTGCGACTTATGACTCATTTTCCTGAAACACATCACATTTGCATCATGGGTGTCTATTACAAGCATTATTACACACGTGAGCAGTTAGAAAGGTGCCGTTTGGGGATGCCGTTCGGTTGATACGAACCGCTCACGTGTGCCGTTCGGCCAAAGACGCAATTTGATTGGTGCAGCGTAGGCCAGATGACGTCGTCCCGACCGCGTAACCTAGCCTACAAATTGCGGTGAATGAAGCCTCCTCGAGCTAAACTATAGGCTTAACAAGTTAAATTTATTTTTTAACATCCAAATAGAGTGTGTAATAAATAGCAAATGGCCCTCTGTTCGGGTTCAAACTGATCTCGACCCATCAGAAAACGGGAACTCATCCCTTCGGGGTTCGTCCCGTTTTCTGATGGGTCTCGATCAGTTTGAACCCTCCATCGGGCCATTTGCTATAATAACAGCACACATGAGTGATTATGAAAAACTGAAGCCACCCCAATCAGCACGGTAATAACTGATCAAATATGTAATAATACCATAAGTGCTGCTCAAACCTTTCTACCTATTTATACTTGTACTAGCAAAGTACCCGTCCTCCTGACGGTCAACCTCTCTCCCAACACTTCCCCCTCTCCCTCTTTTCCCTCCCCCTCTTCTCTGACTTTCAAACCTGGTTTTCTCTCCCTACCCCATTTCCGATTTCACCCCCCCTCTCCCTCCCCTCTTCCTCATGCTACCGCTCCCCTCTCCCCCTTCCCCCACATCCGCTCCTTCACCTCTTTCCCCCTGTTCATGGATGGTCACTTCCTCATTATATGAATATAGAAAATATCCCTGATGAAGATCACTCCACAATTGTGATGTGTTTCAGGGAAATGGGTCATAAGTCGCAAAATTGATATTTTTCAAAGTGTTTTTTTTACAAGATCTCTTTATTGAAATGTTCTGATTTTTAGAGGGCTTAGCACTTATGAATCCATGTAACAAATTTCGGGACATTGTATTAAATATATCATTACGTTTTGAAGGCCTTCGTATGGAGTATATTTAGTTACTTTACTGGTAATTACCCTTCCAGAAACATTCCAAACTTTTTTTTTCAAAAATAAAAATATCAAACTTGAAATATGGAAATACTTATTACGTGTCATAGTGTTAACTATTAGTCCAGGGGCTGGTTTCAAAAATAGGGTTTTTTGGGCTTTAGGGTATAACAAAGGTTTTATTACATCAAATGAAAGCTGAGACTCTGGGCTTTCCAGCCTTATAGGTAAAACATTCTAAAAAGTGTCCATTTGACCTTTGACCTCAGGTCAAAGGTCAAAAAGGAAGAAAATCAGGCCCATACCTGAAAAATCATGTTTATAAGTCTAATTTAGTGAGAAATTGGTTGATCTTCTTCATTTTTTGTGTGAGCATTTGGGCTAGGGTGATATCAATTTTGTATCTAGGAAAACATTCTTTAACAAGGTCAAGGTCAAAAAATGGAAGGAAAACTGACCAAAAGCCATGAAAGTTAAAGATATGACCTTTTCCAGTTTCTCTGTAGAGAAAAATATGTAGTCGTGATAAAAGTTATATAGTCTTCCATAAAGCTGTTGTCATGGCTGCCATTCCTCCTAGGTATCAACTTCCCAGCATGCATTGTTGTTCCACAATCAGGTCAAAGGTCAAGGTCATGGAAATTTTGGCAATACCCAAAAAGAATGGGTTATCAACTGCTGCTTCTTTGTTTTTTATTTGTTTGTGTTCTAATTACACATGTTTGTAGCCCTCATAGAAACCTTCCATCTGGCAAAAAATATTTGACCTTGAACAAGGTCAAGGTCAAAAGGTCAAGGTCAAATGATGAAAATCAGCTGCAATTTATAGTACTTACCTTAAATTACTGTCTGCTCTCTTGGTCCTGACAATCCCAAATGATTCAAATATTGATTTATTTCATTCAATACGTCACTGAGAAAATAATTTGGCATTTTGCCAATTCCAGCATGCATTGTTCTCCTATAATGAGGTCAAAGGTCAAGGTCATTGATATCATGGTAACACCTAGAAATCATGTGTTATCTAATGTAGCTTCATTATTTTTTATTTGATTTTATTGAAATTACACATGTAAGTAGCTCTAATGGAGACCTTCCATCTTGAGTAAAGGTTTTGACCTTGAACTAGGTCAAGGTCAAAAGGTCAAGGTCAAATCGTGAAAATTATCATGAAACGAACAATAGTTTTTGCATTTCATGTTTTTGATTGTATTGTATACTTTTTCTTAATGCTTTTTTTGATCTAAGACCTTCCATCTTGAATGAAGGATTTGATAGGGATAAAACTTGATGTAAGAAGATATGGCTTCTGGGGACAGCAAATACAATTCATCTTTTACCAAACGCAAGCATGAAAATTCGAACTGTTTTAATGAAGAAAATTCATCATCTAAACGCCTAATAAGGTCCTCGAGCATCAAAGCAGATTTTAGCCTGTGCATATTTTGTCAGGATGTAAAGAGATGTAGAAAGAATCGCCGTCAATTAGAGCCCCTTTCAGAATGTAGAACTGTCCAAGTCGGTAATACTATCTTAGAAGCTGCTAAGCAAAGGGGAGATGAATACCTTTGGCGTAGCATAGCTGTAGGGGATGTGGTATCACTTGAAGTTAAATATCACTGAACTTGTATCCAGGCTTATGTTAGTGAAAGAAACATCAAAAGCGCGAAGGTCTCCTCAAGTGAATGTGATCTTAACATACAATATCTGGTGAACATTGTACAGCAGGAAGTCTGTGATAAGGGCCATGTGATGTCTATGACCGATATTATACAGAAATATATGGATGTCATCCATGATCTAGGGGAAGGTGGTAATCCTGCCAAGGCATATAAAGAACATCATTACCAGAATATGCTGTCAGCCCATTTTGGTCATACAATTGAGTTCTGGCAGTGCACTGGTGGTGCCAGGACTACAATTGTTTTTGCAGCTAATTTACCAAAGGGTGCACTAGCTGAGCAGCTTTTTCATGCATCAAGACAACAGCCCATTGAGGATATCACATCTCAAGTCTCCAGTCAACTTAGCAATGAATGCAATTTGATTCAACAGGTGGCAAAATTGATACATAAAGATGTTGGTTCAATTAATGATCTCCCCTGGCCAACGGAACCCCATCACATTACTGAGGAATGTGCACATCACATGGTTCCAAATAGATTGTACAATCTGATAGCTCTCTTGGTAACTGGAGGTGATAAAAAGGAGGACTTGAGTATCACAGAAGAGAAAATTAAAGTCTCAGAGTCTACTGATGTAAAAATTCTATCCCTTGCTCAGGATATCATCTATGCTGTCCGCCATGGTTATGTAAAGATGCCAAAGCACATTGCACTTGCGATGAGTATCCGTCAGATGACTGGAAACATGACTCTTTTGACAATGCTAAATAGATTGGGTCACTGCATATCAAAATCCAAATTACAGGAGTTAGAGACTGCACTGGCTGAGAAAAGGCTCTCAGAAGAAAATGTCTTTACAGTTCCCAAAAATATTCGCCTACATGTGCCAACAACATTGACGGTCCCTACAAAATATTGAACAGTCATTACTTGAGTATGGGTAAGTTTTAGAATAATATCTTTTTTCAGTTTTGTGAATTGTAAACCAAGGAAATTCAAAGCAGTTAAGCTATAAGTTGTCCTCAACCTGCCAAACTCTTAAAAATAGACAAAAAATTTGGATGACTTTCTTAACAATCCATGACTATGCCTTAACTAATAAGTTTTCCATTTCTTTATTCAAAACAAAGATCTACCAGCCGAGTTGGGCCCAAACAAGTACAGAATGCGATGGCATTAGTGCAAAGTCTATCTGCTATTGAAGACAAACATGTGTGAATGAAAGATAAGGCTTGGTTCCTATCTAGATTCCTGAATGATTACCACTATGGTGAAGATAACCAGCAAAATGTGCCTGGCTGGTTTGGTTTCAACCATGCTTTAAATCAGAGTGACACATCACCAAGCCCACATAGAATTGCATATCTACCAGTCATCAATGCGTCTCCAACGTCCATGTCCTCTGTCTACACGCTGATGTCTCGTTCAGTTGAGATGTGCAATGCCATCCATGAGGTGACTGATGAGGATCGTAAAAGACCACCTACAATCATAGTGTTAGATGAGGCCATCTATGCAAAAGCACTACAAGTCCAATCTTGATGCAAGGAGTTTGACAATGTTATCCTCAGAATGGGTCCTTTTCATATAAAAATGAATTTCATGGCTATCCTAGGGAAGCGATTTGGATCTGCTGGTTTACGTGATATCATGATTGAGTCAAACCTGCTAGCAATGGGGTCTGTTGATGCTGTCTTATCTGGGCGCCACTACAACCCTGGGATTAGATGTCATCGCTTAATGTCTGAAGCACTTGAAAGGTTGCGCTGGTTGGAGTTCATGAAATCGATGGACAGCAGTGATACCTTGAACTTTGAAAGTTTGAAACCGTATCTAATAAAAGTACAGGATGAGATGGATAGGGAATCATTAGAACAACTTGTATCTTGCAATGAATTCGTTTATCTCCAGGATCGTTTTGAAGAGTTTTGCAAAAATCTTGGACCAAATGGCATATTTTGGTCTTCCTACATATCTATGGTTGATCTACTCTATGTTCTGATGCGCACTGTTAGAGAAGGTGATTGGGATTTGCACCTCAAGTGTATCCATGAGATGATCCCATGGTACTTTGCCTATGACAGGCAGAACTATGCTCGGTATTTAACTGTATATCTGATTCAGATGCTGTCTCTACCTAGTACCCTCAGGGAAGTAGATTTTTTCATGCATTCTGGGAGATTTGGAGTCCAGTTGTCTGAGCATAACAAGTTTGGAAGGGTTGCGGAAGGCCAAACAATAGAAATGACAATAAATAAGGACACCAAAACAAGAGGAGGCATCATTGGTTTTAGCCTTAAACCTGAAGCAGTGATGAAGTGGATGTTGCTACATAGCCACCGGGCAGAGTACAGAAATATCTGTGCTGGGTTAACAGGGGCAAGCAACAGTGATTATTCCTGCCATAAAGATGCAACTCCCAGGAGAATAGAGCTTGATGAAAGCAGCGTTCGTTTTGTAATGACCTGCATCCAAAACTGGATAAATCCCTTCAGCAATGATGAGCAAATAGTTCACTTGGCCTCAGGAAGAACACCACCTGATGGAGCCGCTGATCATCTAATCGGAGCATACCAGCTGGGATCTGACGCTGCTAAAGCTTTTATATATGACCGATTCGATGCAACAGGACAAGTTGAATTGTACACACCAATAAAAAGGCTTGGACTCCTTACTTTTGCTTCGATACTAGAAAAATCAGCCAAAAAGAAGTATGTTCACACAACCCTTGACATGTTTGGGCGTTTGCTTGCTATTGGAAGGACTCGAGACATACCTTTAGAGAAACTCTTATCGTATGAACTAACAAACTTGCCTCTTGCCATTGCAACACCTGAAGGTAGCCTTGTAAAGACAGTCAAGTCCAAAATTGTTACTCAGTTGGAATTGAAGTACACCAACACTCCTAGAGGGACTGCCCCAAGAGCCCTTATTTTTTATGGGAATGCTATTCTCCACACAACCAACTTTAAGGAGGGGATGACTTATGCTAATCTAGCGGAAATGATTTTTGACAGGATCATGGCTTTCTGCCCAAACAATGGGAGTGTACACTGGGTTGCAGACATGTATTCACCTACATCAATAAAGTGCACAGAATTAGAAAAGAGATGTGCAAATGCTGGCGGTCATGAAATAGTATATCATATCAGGAAATCAGAAAGTCTGCCATCAAATCAAAAAAGCACTTTCGTCATCAATATTCAAAGAGACATTGACTTCATTTTTCATTACAATCTGGTCCTCAGATCTCTACTCAAGTCGATATTCAGGGCGCATATTATATGCTACAAACAAAGGCGAGTGCATCCGCATTTGTGAGACCGAAACAACCAAGGTAGCTCAGCTTACTTCTAACCACCTAGAAGCAGACACCAGAATGTTTGTTCACGCTCATCATGAAGCCAAACAAGGAACAAAGGAGATCATAATACACAGCCCGGACACAGATGTCATCATAATAGGGTTATATGCGGCCAGATATATCAATGCTAAACTAATGGTCAATGCTGCAAAACCGGGTAACAGGTATATAACTTCCTTTGCTATATTAGAGAAAAACATTCTGCAAAAGATCGCACTGACTAAATTAGATCATCATGTTCTGATACTTTTCAAATCTCTTCAAAAGTCCTTTCATAAATACATTTTAAGCAAATACATATGACTTATGCCCCTAATGCTTTTTTGCAGATTGATTGATCTTTCCAATTCTGCCGAAAATCTTGGGGAGAATGTATGTGAAGCAACCATTGGATACCATGCTTTAACCGGTTCCGATTCAACAAGTGCTTTTTTGGGGAAGGGCAAAGTTACTGGTATGCGGTTGCTGAAATCAAGCCCCAGTTTCCAAATGAGCATGGTGAAAATAGGACAAGAATTTGACATGCCAGATGACATTTTGTCAGCGGTGGAGACTGCTGTATGTCAGCTCTATGGATATGCTCAGATAGAGAACATTAATGAAGTGCGGTACAAAATGTTTGGGAAATCTACCAGTGATTCAACCCGTTTACCTCCATCTAAATTACCACTTCAGAACCATATCAAAAGAGCAAACTATCAGGCAACGCTGTGGAAGCTTTGTATAGTCCCAGAACCAACACTTCCAAGCCCATGTGAGCATGGCTGGAGGGTAGAAGACAATGCCCTTAGTGTTGAGTGGATGGCCATACCTTCAGCACCTTCACAACTAACACAGCAATAATAGATGTGGATGCAAGAAGCAGGGCCTTGCTTGCACTGATGCCTGCAAGTGTGGTGATAACTGTTCAAATCAGCAGAAAAACATTACTCCATGTGAATCTGATGATGAACTTTGAGAAATATGAAACAAGGAGCACTTCAGGCAAATAAATGCTGTGGATTTGTCTTTGCTAGATTAAAAAAGATACCCGGAAATATGATAATTGTTGGACCAATATGAAAAGATAATTTGTACATAACATGTGTCACACACAAGAGGTAAAAATATCTAAGCTGTATTCATAAATATGTATAATGTTCAGGCTACCCATTTTTAAGATGAGGAACCTATAACCTTTATGGGGTTCACATTATAGTTCATTACTTTTTGACAGCAACCTCCAAAGCTGTGTATGAAATGTTCAAAAGTGTATATTAATTGGACGAAAAACATTTTTACTGAGAATAAATTTGGACATGAATAAATCAGATATCTGACTTATTAGATTTAGTACATATTGGAAGTAGCAAAATAGGGAAATATCATTGTGTTAAAGGTGTCGAAAAGTTATATCTTGTAACCAAGGAAACACTATGAGGATAGACTATGAGTGTCAGTTGAAGGGTCAAATCCAGTGAAGCATACCGCACAACAATCAATATGCTTCGTACAATCAAGATTTTGTATGTGTTATAGATAATTTGTCAACATGTTCAGGACATAACTAGCCCACTTTTTCATTGATTAATTCATTGATCCCTTCCCCACTTTTCTAAACAAACATTTTTTCTCAACGCCGCCATGTGTGCGGCACTGAGAGTAAAAATGGAAACAAAACATCATTGTAAGCATAAATCCTAAGCTCAAATGGACCTGCAAAACATTGCAAAAGATATTTCAGTAGGCGCAAATGGTTCTTGATTTATGTCTATGTGGTCTTATGGGGGCAACATTTACCCTGCTTAATACTTTTGAACTTGACCCCATTAACAGACAGCTGGGAATGCCAAAACGTTTAAATATAATCTAATTGACATAATTATTTGATAGAATAATTCAATATTCAGATTATTAAGGATTGTAAGAATCCAAGGAGCAGGCAGCAATTCCAGGTATGTACTACATATTACAGATAATTTTCACGATTTGACCTTGACCTTTTGACCTTGACCTTGTTTAAGGTCAAAACCTTTACCCAAGATGGAAGGTCTAGAGCTATTTACATGTGCAATTTCAATGAAATCAAATGAAAAATAATGAAGCTACATTAGATAACACATGATTTCTAGGTATTACCATGATATCAATGACCTTGACCTTTGACCTCATTATAGGAGAATGATGCATGCTGGGATTGGCAAAATGCCAAATTATTTTCTCAGTGACGTATTGAATGAAATAAATCAATATTTGAATCATTTGGGATTGTCAGGACCAAGAGAGCAGACAGTAATTTAAGGTAAGTACTATAAATTCCAGCTGATTTTCATCATTTGACCTTGACCTTTTGATCTTGACCTTGTTCAAGGTCAAATATTTTTTGCCAGATGGAAGGTTTCGATGAGGGCTATATACATGTGTAATTAGAACACAAACAAATAAAAAGCAAAGAATCAGCAGTCGATAACCCATACTTTTTGGGTATTGCCAAAATTTCCATGACCTTTGATCTTTGACCTCATTATAGGTGAACAATGCATGCTGGGATTGGCGAAATGCCAAATTATTTTCTCAGTATTTTCTCAAACAAATAAAAAACAAAGAAGCAGCAGTTGATAACCCATTCTTTTTGGGTATTGCCAAAATTTCCATGACCTTGACCTTTGACCTGATTGTGGAACAACAATGCATGCTGGGAAGCTGATACCTAGGAGGAATGGCAGCCATGACAACAGCTTTATGGAAGACTATATGACTTTTATCAAGACTACATATTTTTCTCTACAGAGAAACTGGAAAAGGTCATATCCTTAATTTTCATGGCTTTTGATCAGTTTCCTTCTATTTTGTGACCTTGACCTTGCTAAAGAATGTTTTCCTAGATACACAATTGATTTCACCCTAGCCCAAATGCTCACACAAAAAATGAAGAAGATCAACCAATTTCTCACTAAATTAGACATATAAACATGATTTTTCAGGTATGGGCCTGATTTTCTTCCTTTTTGACCTTTGACCTGAGGTCAAAGGTCAAATGGACACTTTTTAGAATGTTTTACCTATAAGGCTGGAAAGCCCAGAGTCTCAGCTTTCATTTGATGTAATAAAACCTTTGTTATACCCTAAAGCCCAAAAAACCCTATTTTTGAAACCAGCCCCTGGACTATATCATTGGAATCACCATTTTCTCCTCTTTCTAAATATGGTGATATCTGAAAATCCAATTTTTGCGACTTATGACTCATTTTCCTGGAACACATCACAATTGATGGGTATAAGGTGGGCATAACACTAAATATAATTTGGTGTCCAGAGGGTACATTTAAATTGTGGAAATGTCATTCATACAAAATTTGTTTTACAATATCTTAATGAAGCCAATAACTATTTTTAAATTAATAAAATAAATAAATGAATGAATATCAATTGAAATAGTTACTTTGCACAGGCACAACCACCATGACAGGGGATTGTCCGACTGGTAGCAATAGCATCTTGGCAGAGTCAGCTAAATCATACTTGCCATAACTTTCCATAGGTGAATCTGTGAAAAAGAAGTAAAATGTAGTATGTCAAAGAAAAATGTGTTTTTCGGTTGTCTAAGTTTATTCAATGTTGTATATTTGGCTACTTTACTAGTAATTGCTCACCCAAAGATTCAAACATTTCTTCAAACATAGAAAGTAGACAAATTTAAGAACTACTTTTTATATTTAACTAAATTTTATCTGCAAAACAAGTTTGGGTCTGGCAAAATAACAAATAATATATTAGTGATGGAAAAAGGATTACTAAAGTAATGAATCAATTAACATAAATATGAATTTCTTACCAAATAATTTCCTATGCCAACCTTCAAACTTCTCTATTAGATTAGAAGTATTCCCTTTGAGAGGTAATGTGGGGAACCCGGATTGTACGACAAAGTCCTCATAATCAATCATAATCTCAAAAAAATCTGTTAAACCGTTGATTCGTCCATAGTTGTCATAGGATTGCATCATATGGTGGTAGAATTTGTTGAGAAAGGCTGGAGGAGCCTTCATTAGCTTGGCCAAGTCATCAATACTCTTCACATCTGCTCAGGTGTGAAAAAAGAAAACGTTAAAAGGTCTCTAAACCACAAAATATTATGAGAAATTCTAATTTCCTGTCATCATTCAAATGCAAACACCACATTGGTACTGAATGCAACCTGACATTTTGTGAGCACTTTTTTTCTTTGGTGAAATGAATAAGCGTCGGCCCTGAAAACAAGCCAGGTCTTTCTCCAAAACTGTTCACTTTTGTTGTTAAATTTGGGTTGTGTGGATAGTTGATGCTGAATTGTACATTTTCTGGCAAACTAAGCCATAAGAGCATAAGATTAAATTTCAGCTAAAATGTCATTGTGGCACTGAGCAAACATGAACAGGGATACATTCCTTTTCTTATCACTTGAATAGTGCTTCAGTATGGGTGGTATTGTGATATTTGTTCATGCTTTACTGAATAAAACAGAGATGTCCAAATTGTCTATGTATACCCATTGGGGGTCATATGCCACAGATTTAATCGGGAAAAAAATGATTGTGGTAATCTGAAGCTGTAACAGAAAGCAGAACTGTAGATATTGAAATGTGTGTACCAAGATAAGACCATCTTAACTTATGATTTAAATATTTAAAGAATAAAAAGGCACTAGTTGGCATCCATTTTGATGTTTGTGGATACCTTTAAAAAAAAGCTTGTACACTCACTATATAAGCTAATGGCAAATTTCCTTCTGTCTTTTGGATCACCAAGATTAAAACCCCAGAATCCTTTCATATGCATCAACAATTCTTCCTGGGAGGAGAATGGAGCCCCATTGTTTATGGCATATTTAATGTACACATCCCATGCTTTAGAGTGAAAGAAGTCGTCAAATATCCTGTTCAGTGGTTCACCATTCTCCTGAAATTTAAAGTTATTGAAGTGAAATGTCTTAATAGTAATAAAACATAAAGCAAAAGGGGGTGACCCATGTAGACTGGCTGCACTAAACAGTGTACACACATGGCCAATTTCCAGTCATGATTTGTCTCATTTTGATGATATTTCTCTGCTCCAATATACCTCTTCTAGCTTAGAACAATCTGATATAGTGAATATGTCTTATTTTTGTATATAGAACGTAGACTGCAAATCTGAAATAAACCAGCAGGGATGACTGAGAATAGAGTCCACATCAGATGTTATGTTGTATCTTGAATAAAACATTTTAAAATCAAATCAAATCTCTCACTCTCTGCCCTTAATACACAAACAAATCAATACAAAATAATCTCTGAAATCAACCATGAAAATCGAGATTTGATACATTGTATGATACATCTTATATTGATGCCAAAAGTCATAGTCATATGATGTCGCTGTTGGACATGTTTTAAAAATCCTATCACCTCTACCCCTAAAGGTGAATGTGTGTTGGGCCACTATAATAATGCCTGCAACTAATCATGGGTGACCTCATGATGATCATATATATAAATATGGTCAGTTCCCATGAGACAGAATATTGATGAATTCAGTCCTGTAGGTTATAATATGTGAAAATTTGGTAATATTTGCTTTGTTGTAATAGGCATTCGTAGAATGCAGCTTTAACATAGGCACTTCTTTCTCTACTTAGCGGTGAGTCTGGTTATCCATTCTCACCACCTCACTATCTCTCTTCATGCATATTGATTAAACACAGAATTATGATAGAATTCACAAGTTCTATTATTATTTCTTTCCCTCAGGCCAACATAGGATATCTATAGTCATATGTTCATACAAGAATTTAAAATCAAATTGGCCAAGAGAAAACTTGTGCTTAAAAGCTTAAAAAAACAAATGACCATGTAGATAGGTGACCCACCTCTCCCTCCTGTCTCACTAATAACTGACGCCTCCTCAATGAGTCTTCCAACCATTCACCATCACGCCAAGCTGAAAATGATGAAATTGAAAATTCTAGTCAACTTTTGTTCTATAAACAAGAATAAGAAAAACAGAAATAAAACAACACTTTTGTTTTATAAATGCAAAGAAAAATAAATAATCAAATGAAAGTTTAAATTCAATGTAGTAAACACATGCAATATCTAAAATCTAAGGCAGTATTCTTGAGCAAGAAATTTTTTTTATATATTGATATATATATTATTTTAAAGGTTAATATCAATTCACTTTCTATGAAGTAATTTTGGTTCAGTTTATTTTGTAGATACCTAATGGTTTTACTGTCCCAAGAGTAGGCATCCCAACAGTTATTTTACAAATGCATTTTGCCGTTTTGAGGGAGAGACTTACCCTCAGTTTGGAGGGACTTTCTCCACTCTGAGCCTATAATCTGGTTTAATTTTGCTACAGGGCCACATACAAGTCCACATTTACATTTCCGAGTGACCAATCAAAATCTTTACCTGAGCTGAGCTGAAATTACCCCTTTAAAACACATGGAAAATATTTACCCTCAGTAAAGCATGATATGGTGAATACCAGCAGCAGCACCGTCAGCAATATTACCCTCATTATGTATCAGATGTAGGTCCACTTACTGGAGTTGCTCCTCTGTGCTGCCTCTATTTGTACCCAGACAGTGATCTATTATAGCAATAGACAACGAGGATTTTAGCGTGAGAACTGTCTGTACTCCCATAGACATCCCAAGGCCAAAGGCCGAGGGACGTCTATGGGAGTACAGACAGTTCTCACGCTAAATCCGAGTTGTATATTGATTTTAGTCCGTGATGGAACACCGTGGTGGCACAACTAGACCAACGCGGTCTGTAGTATAATAAGCGCACGCAAAATCTTACCCAAAATGGACTAATAAGCTCTAATCCCATCCATCTATAGTTTACTGCCCCTAAATATGGCAAAAGTCAGAATTAATTAACCCACTGAGATTGAAAGTGGATTACATAAACAGCACTGCTAGTCCTAGCATTTTGGTCAGTCATATGTATAGTGGAAAAGCAGAAAATGTACAATTCATACTCACTAATAAATTGATTTATATATGTGATGTGTTTCAGGGAAATGAGTCATAAGTCGCAAAAAATCGATTTTGAGATATCATCATATTTGAAACGACAAGATCAAGCCGATTCCAATGATAGTAATCAGTCTAATGAAACTAATAAGTATTTTTAGATTTTAAGTTTGATATTTTTGTTTTTGAAAAGAATGTTTCCAATATGTCTGGGAATATGTCTGGGGGTCAATAAACAGTAAAGTAACTAAATGTAGTCCATATGAGGACCTTTGAAACGAAAGGATATATTACATAGATTGTCCTGATATTTGATACCTCAATTGATATAGCTATAAGGAATAATCTCCCCCCAAAAAAGAACATTCCAATAATGTGATCTTGTGAAAAAAACACTTTGAAAATTATCAATTTTGCAACTTATGACTCATTTTCCTGAAACACATCACATATGGATAATCAACTATAGTATATTCTAACGTACTGGTTTCCTAGTTCTTGCATTGCAATTAATAATCATCCCCTTCACTTAATTGTCTAAGTCACCCACCTGGTACTTGGTACTTGGTCTAAGAATATTTTAATTGGGTCTGTACTTTTTAAATTTGGCCTCTGAATTTATTGATTTGGTATATGTACTTTTTTAATTTGGCCTTACATCTTTCAATTTTGTCTCTACATTTTAAATGTTCTCTTAGAATTTTTAATGTGGGTGAAATGATTATATTTCTGTCTTCATACAAGATATTAGCAAAAGTTAGAAAATCTTTAGTTTTTGACCGATGTGAGAGTGCAGCTTTAGTATTCCATAATGATGACGGGTTGAGAATGAGTAGATCACAAAATGACAGATATACTTTTTGGACAAAGTGGACCTATTATAGAGTAATGTATATAGTAATAATTGTGTCTGGCTATCCATATATAGCACACTCCTTGTTCCCTTATATAAAAGCAATAATTCTGTAAGTTAATGTATGGGTTAGAGTGTCAGCACACATATGATGCAACCTGTCCGATCCCACCAACAGAAATGTTTTACAGGGAGATGGGTCACAAGTCACAAAATTGATATTTAGACCTATTATATATACATAGGATTTTTATTCTGATATTCTGTTAATAACATAACCATTCATCAGAAGCGGACAAAAACCTCTGCGCAGACAGCAGGTCTTCCAGGCACACCGAACAGAGGAAACATTAACGTACATGAATAGGAACTAATTTGGGATGTGTTTCATGAAAATGAGTCACAAGTCGAAAATCTTATATTTTACGAAGTGATTTAAACATAATATCGTTGTTGGAATGTTTTCTTTTTTGGGTACCTAACCCCGCTTGCAGGATGAATACATGTATCAATTTTCAAGACAGTGTATTAAATATATCCATGCATTTTCTCTACTATGCGAAGGCTTTTCCTCTTTTTGTCAGCATCACGACGAGACTTCCTACCACTGTTTGTATTAATATTAACCTCACAATCGCAAGATGCCACAGAGGAATCTGGCTTCTTCTCCAGGGCTTGAACTGCCGTGTGGATTCGACTGACCATAATCTCTAATCCTTCCACACGATCGGTAAATTTGCTTGCTTTTTCCCCTTCAATAGCTGTCACTTCTGCGATTAACTTCCGATTACAATGGATGCCCGTGGGAGCATCATGCTCGATGCCACAGGGCATACAGTATCTTCCCATCTTGAAGAATAATTAGATCAACTCAAAATAACGCCTGACAAAATTTGTATGTGCAGCACGGGTGGAGGAGCGTTAGAGAGTGGAAGGAATAGGTGGGCGTTGAACATGGGAGATTATGACGTCATACGTAAACACTGGGAGGGCTGGGAGGGACCAAGGGGGGCATGGTTACCTGGCGGGGTTGTTAAGGCAATGTCTCAAATATACACGGTGATGGTTCACCTGGACTTACTAAGGTCACCTTACATAGTATATTAAGATACTTTATTAGTAATTGTCAAAATAACAATATTGCAAACTTCTTTTATCAAAAATAGAAATATCAGACTTAAACTATAGAAATATTTATAAGATGTCCTACTGTTTACTATCATTAGAATCAGCTTGATCTTATCTTTTGGAATACGATAATATCTCAAAAAACATTTTTTGCGACTTATGACTCATTTTCCTGAAACACATCACATTTGGATAAATTAATGTCTTTGAAATCTTCTTGTGTAAGGCATCTTCTCAATGTATCAAGATTGTCTTTGTGATCATTGTATGTTGAGAATGAGCTTGCATCAGTGACTCTCTACTTGCATCTTTAAATTGTTGTTTGGTTGATTGATTCCTTATTATAACAAATGGAACGATGGAGGGTTCAAACTGATTGAGACCTGTCAGAAAACGGGACAAACCGGGTCAGTTTTCTGACGGGTCAAGATCAGTTTGAACCTGAACAGAGTGCCATTTGCTATTTATTACACAGTCTATTTGATTGTTATAAGTTATGCGGTCGTGACAACCTTATCTGGCTTACTCTGCACCAATGAAATTGCATCTTTACCCGAACTGATCACATATGCAGTTGTGGTCAACCCCAACTGCACCCCCAAACTGAACCTTTCTAACTGCTCATGTGTATAATAATTATAGCAAATGGCCCTCTGTTTGGGTTCAAACTGATCTCAACCCATCAGAAAACGGGACGAACCCCGAAGGGGTGAGTTCCCGTTTTCTGATGGGTTGAGATCAGTTTGAACCCGAACAGAGGGCCATTTGCTATTTATTACACACTCTATTTGGATGTTAAAAAGTAAATTTAACTTGTTAAGCTTATAGTTTAGCTCGAGGAGGCTTCATTCACCGCAATTTGTAGGCCTAAGTTACGTGGTCGGGAAGACGTCATCTGGCCTACGCTGCACCAATCAAATTGCGTCTTTGGCCGAACGGCACACGTGAGCGATTCGTATCAACCGAACTGCACCCCTAAACTGCACCTTTCTAACTGCTCATGTGTGTAATAATGTACAAATACACATGGTGTCAAATATTCATTCCTCTCTCTCACATTTCTCAATTGAAGTTCTAACTATTCAATAGAAACAGTTGCGAGCTTAAATTGATACAATTTCTATCCATTTCCATACTTCAAACAGTTCAGCTTTTCTTTTGACCAGCACATCTTGTATATGGTGTGTTGTTGACATTGAATACTAGCCAAATTGTCATATTTGGTGTAATATTAACTATCAACAGCACGTTTAAAACAATGTTACAATACAGAACAGTAGTAAAGTGTTGACCTATATACTATCGGTCATAAACCTCTTCTTAATAGCGGAACTCCACTATAGGTTAAAAACGGCGCCAACATAAGCATTTAGCTTTGAGAAAACTGACTCAAAATGAGTGAATCGGATACTCATGAGAAAGCTGCTAGTGTGGACTTGGGCGAGTCCGATGGTTCCAACCACAAGCTCGACGTGGAGGCGGAATCTCAGTTGCTGGAGGAGACCGGTGACGGTCCAGGCCATGTAGCTGAGATGACACCTCTGACGGAGAAAGATGTCTGTGATACCAGGAAAGGCTCCGTGGAGACACGGCAGTCCTCTCGCGGGAGACGGAAACAGGAGTCTTCAGCCAAGTCTGCCAGCAAGACCCGGAAAGCATCCAAGTCCCCAGCTACGGGTCGACAGGGCGGTGAAAGAGGACAGGACACTGTTCGGAAACTCGCTGAAGTCCGAGTAGTGGTCCAGCCCATGGAAGTGGAAGAGACTACCTCTACCACTAAGAGATCTGATTCGAAGGAGAATAATACCCAGTGCAAGGAGGGTGTTACCCCCTCGAGTTAGAAAGGAAAGAGGAAAGTGGTGAAATCCCATAGACGTCGTTCCGTGTGGAGGGACAGCCAGTTCCGGAGTCCTCCGCTTGGTACTGACATCCGTTCCACATTTGACACTGGAGTAGGGATGGTGAACGTGAACCCTGATATGGATATCCCCGGCGCCATGGCTGCCATGGCCGAGGAGAGTGAAGACGAGTCAGAGGTGGAGGGATTGGAACACGGTATGATGGACCGTTACGAGAGCCAACTCTTCCCTAGTCTGCTCAGACCGGGTTCCGTGGATACAGGCAGTTACGAGAAAGTTGTGGGCGTTGTGGACTTGTGGGAGCCCGGCTTCCATTGTCCCTTTGCGTCTGCCGGTACCTTCCCTTCAACGGAAAAGGAGTCTGTGTCTACGCTACAAGGCAGAGACTATTCCGCCACCTGTGTGAGGAGCACACTCCCAGGTTGGAGGTCTGGACCAGCCCTTCTGCCCGTTGCCAGCAGAGGCTCGACCGGAGATGTGAGCTTGTGCGCCACTTGCAGTACGGAGAGGAAGTGTGCCACAACAAGGGATTGTCAGAGGCCGTCCGGAAAGCCATGGTGGTGACGCCCACTTGTGAGCCGTCCCCCAGGTTTAACTTGATGTGCTATCTGACTGCAGAAGATCTACAGCAGGTGAGACGAGCTACCTCAGTTGGAAAGTCCTCCACCAGCTCGAGACAGTTTGTCAAGCCTAAAGACCGGAAAACGCCTTCTGCAGCGGAAGGATGTGTTCCTGATCCAGAGCCATCCACCAGCAAAGGCAAGGCAAAGAAGCAGAAGAAGAGAAGGAGAGAAGATTCCAGTTCCACTCGCTCTGAGTCCGTGTGTAGCGACCAGAGCTCTTCTCCTGCCCCTAAGACTGCGAAAGTACTAAATCCGGTAGCACAGCAGGCCTGTGCTAAGTTGGAAGCAGAGCTCCCGGAGTAAGCTTCCACAGAACTGCTCCTGGAGAAAAGTGAGACCGAAGTCTGTGATGTGTTGGATTTGGCCAACGATGCATTAACGGAGGTTGGAGAGAAAGTGACAGCAGCGTTCCAGACCTTGGCGGAACCACTGTCATAGCTGAGAACAGTACGCGAACAGATCCGCGAGCTAACAACTCTTCGAGAGGAGAATCGTGCGCAAGTCGGTCTGATACGAGACCAGAGATCGTGGCTCAAGGAGAGAGATGCGAAAATCCAGTCCCTACTGGAAGAGATTAGCGCTCTCCGGGTGGAGTTGGAGGCTTTCCGTAATCCTTCATCCTCCAGCGGGTCACAGCAGTGGGAGAACATCATGTCGGGAAAACACCCTCTGGGAGGTACTACCCCAACACAGATGTGGAGTGCTGGCATGGTGAGAGAGGCACAACCTCCCAGGCCACAGCAAGCCTTAGTGGGTACCGGTTTCGGAGGTCCAGTGGACTTCAAGGAAATGCGGAACCTAATGATGATGGGTAGGTTGTTCCGTGAGACCATGGCACAACCCCTCACCATGCTAAGGCCAGACTTCCCGGGAGAGACTCTGTTAACCACCGGAAGGAATTGGGCAGTGAACACCCCTGCAGCCGCAGGTGGTCCCCCACCTGGTTCAGAGGAGGAAAAGAAACCAGATGGAGGGGCGTAAATAGTGTTATGCAAAAAGTAACTATGCTGGTTACTTACTGCTCAAGATTACCCTGCAACGCGGACTGACTATGGAATTGCTACTGATCCCAGAACCTGTACGTGTGGATGGACGGACCCTATGAATTGCCCCTTGGATACCAGAAAGCTCGCTAATGTAAGAAACCGCTGATAAACCTTGGACTCTGACTACCTCTTGACGATTCAAACGGATTGACAGTTGCTGACTCGGAACAACCTCGGAAGCCGGAAAATTTGTTCCGCCGATTCGTAAGAAGTTTAGTACATTTTACTTACAGCCTGGTGCTTTTCATGAATGAAATGTTTTGTCGTAGCAGGTCTACCAAAGCTCCTTATGTAAAGGCTGTTTAAAACTTTTGAGTATGTTGATTCAGAAGGAATCACTTACAATGTAAAATGTAATTCTAGAGATGTCGCGATTTATTGTTCGTGCGGAGGTCACAAGTATGCTCCTGCCTGTACTAATGTCTACTTTAAATTTGCCATGTTAATTCTCTATGTCATTTCTTACTTTACTTTGATGTTCCGTGTTGATGTTATCCACTTTACAGTATAATTTATTACTCCTGTATAGATTGTTTACAAAGTTTGGTAAAAATCTTAAATTATGGAGGGGGTATTGTAGTGGAGCGGAGGTTATAAATAGCCCTCCATGTCAAGAGTGTGTATTGATCAAATGTCCTTGACATTCCCGTGCCTCCGTAACGCTCTACTGAGCACGGATTGAGCTTTCGGATTTGTACTAATTACAAGACAGATATGTTTTAACATTATCACCCATTTGCAGGAATCTTATATTGTATTCAACTACAGCAGAATGTGTATCGTGTATAACCATTTACTGTATTCCTGTACGACCTGTTCTTATGTACTGTATTTACTGATATTGTTCGCCTGGTGCGACACCTCTTTTACTATGTGAGGACAAGTATGACCTTGCTCCTGCCTGTAAGGTGTAGTTATTCACTCTGAGGCTTAGAGTGGATCAGTTCAGTCCTATGCTGGGATTGAACCGGGTCTGGTTAGACTTGCAGTCTGGTCGTGGGTGGCAATAAACCTAACGAAAGAGACATTCCGCGTTGGTGTTATTCCTTGCCTTTGTCGAGATCCAGATCCGTCGGGGTAAGAACCTGGGTTGGGTGAACTTCTAGTAATAAAGCCATTTACTATAGAGACGATTAACTACACATCTATCAAATTCTGTTAAATTGGAATAAAAATTGATAGATATCTACTAGGTATATCTGTGTGCATTCTGTATTGTACTCATTCAATAAATCTGTCTGGTTTTGTTAAATTGTATTTTGAACCTGGTTTTTGCTCTAAATTTGGGTTATTTGTGAGGATTTCCTTTGAATATACTGAATCTCTGCTTAGTTGGATGTATAAATATAAACACAAACACAAGCTGGCTCTCTCTCTCTCTTTATTTCTTCCACGACAATCCATTCTTCATCCACGAGAGTAGGCTAATATTGCCCCAAAAACTTTTATTTCTTTTCAAGAATACAAACGAAAAAGCAGGAAAAAAAAAATATTTCACTTCTGCCTCTGTCGACAGCTGGGCTTTCTCTGAGTCCGTTGGTAACCATAGGCTACGAGGTAAACAACAGTCAGCAATAGTCAGGTCTCTAGCAGGTATATATTTATAACCATATTCATTTACGATAAATATCCTCCATAAATATAAACACAAACACAAGCTGGCTCTCTCTCTCTCTTTATTTCTTCCACGACAATCCATTCTTCATCCACGAGAGTAGGCTAATATTGCCCAGACCCAGGAAAAAGTTGTTAGTTAAATTATGAGAGAGGTTGACGAGATAATATATGAATCAGAAGGAAGAAAGTTCCAGTGAAATCTAACGATCCAAATCAATCTTGTATGAGGTGGTAGTATTCAAGTAGACCAACACAGCCAAGCTTTGCCAATCTCCAGCAATCTTAATATCTGTGAGATTTAATCCAGACATATGCATGAACAATGCTGAGCCTCTTCTGAGGCTATGAAGACCTACATCTTTATCAATCGCACACTTTGACACCCACGACTTCAACATCTTTAAGGCAAAATCGTAGGGAATCGGGCAACCACCATTATACGAAATCAATGGAGCATTATCCTCTGCTGGCGACGATTTAAACCATCCACTAAGCTGGGTTGCTAGACACAAGGCATTATTAGTATATGACACTGGAATCTCCAAAGTTCTTGAACAAAATTGATTTGTTTTGGAGCTTGACACGATGATCATGAGACCCCAGTCGTACCACTTTACATCAGATCTGAGAAGAAGATGGTCATTAAAAGATCCAGCAAACACATGGCATTTTTGAAGCAGGAAACGGTAACACAACAGGAGGCCCAACCACACAGCAACCTCCTTATCCGATTCCATATTAACTTGCCAAAATATTTCCACCAACTCATCTGGGAATATAGGGTCTTTTGGAGATTTGGCATCGCCCAATAATCGCTTCAACCCACGTAAGGTTAAATTAAGGCGAAAATCTGAACGAAGATCTGTAGATCCCTCTAACTTTGCCAAATGGTTAACTGCAGACGTGTAGTTTTCCAAGGACGAGTATGACAACTTATCGGAGGCCCATACAAGAAACCTGCAAGTATTTTCAGGCAACACTGGGTGAGGCAAAATTTTAAACAAATCACAGAAGCTGTAATACTTCTTCCATTGAGATGATCTGACCGACAAGGTGCTGGAAGCCAAGGCATTCTGTTGTATGAGTGCAACCCTCTCATCTAGGGCACGAATTTCTGCAAAATCAAACGAGAACAGGGTCTAAATAGCAATTCACAAATCCAGAAATCGTTCTTATTATATTGGCACAAGCCTCATCAGGAGCCCTCTCACGAGTCAAGCATCGAATCACATTCCTATCAGGGCACAACAGACAAATTCCTGAATTTCTGAAGAAATCTATCCAATGAAATATGACCACCGATAATGACACAAGATACTTGAAAACTTGCGCATTTTTCAAAGGTTGATTAATGAAGATCTGGGACAAGTTCTCATGGTGTGAGCACGAAATCATATTCTCACATGCAGGGTTGCCTGGCTGAAAGACTCCCATATAAGCCAGATCCTTGCAAGAGGCCACAAATTCATCATTTTCACACACGAGAGCAATGGCATAATCCCTATTTGATTTAACAGACAGGTCCCTGGTACCATTGAATTTTATCAAGGCTGATCTCCACCATTCCAAATCATTATGGAATCCAATATTGAGATGCACACGTCGTTTGTAGACCAGGGGCTTCAGCATATCAATGACATGGTGACAGTATAGCCTTCCCCCTCTGATGACCTTGCTGCAGTGATTGAGGAGACCAGCAAGCCTTCTTATTTGACGACGAGAACCAAACCTTTTGGATTCAAAAAATTTGAGTTCTTTCCTCAGCTTTAAAACCTTATCTTCAGGCAAACTGAGAGACATACTCCTGCTATTGATGTATATGCCAAGATAACGATTCTTTTGAGAGGGGTTCGTAACTTTCCCCAACGATACATAGAAGCCCAAGTCTCCCAACAATTTGATAAGGAATAGTTGGCTGGTCACACACTCATCGTAGGACTGGGCACACAGGAGGAAATCATTAAGATACGAGTAGCAGACATGACCATGTCGTCTCATTATCCTAGTCACCGTGTCTGTAATTCTTGCAAAGCAGAATGGGGCAGACTTAGCACCAAAACAAATGAAATTATCGACTAAATAACATTCGTCCCGGCCTGACTTACATTTTAGGCCATAGAAGGTACGGTTGCTAGGGTGAATCAAGACACTACGGTAGGCAGATTTTAAATCAACCGTGCACATGAATGTTCCTTGTTTCAGATCCTGCATGACATGGTCCAAGGTAACGAAGGCAAAAGTCGAACAAACCTCTGATACATAGTTATTGATAGAATAATCAAGGGGACGTCTGCAGTCGGTGATGGGACGTATGCCTTCGTCTGGCTTAGAGATCACACCCATGGCATGAATACACTTGGGCTTGTCGTTAGAAATTGATAGCTTGCCGGCAGATAACTCTTTCCTGATCAAGGCATCCAATTTTGATTATTTTCATCACTATAACATGAGGAATAATTATCGCATTCATATGATGACACCTGACAGTTCCGATCAACAAGTCGAAAACCGTTGTAAACACCATCCAGAATCCAATGAGAGTCTTCGTCTAGGCGATCGCCGTAAGAAAGCCAAGTAGCCCAACCCGCTGGTCTAAACTGACGGATAACTCCACTGACAGTCCCATGAGAGGCCACATTTAAACATGAATCGTAGAGTTCAGCAAGGTTAGTTGTCGAGATCACTTCATTTGATGATATATTAGGTAATCCCATGAATAATGAACTTTCTTTAGTTGTCAAAGTCTCAAAAACTTGACCGGCGACGCCATCTTGCCATCAAATCGAGCCACCATTTCCGGAGAGTTCTCCTTGCTCGACCTTACTTCCGGTGACAACTTCCGGCTTAATGGCATGTTCGCAAAGCCAATTTAGTTGGATTTCACAAGTCTTGGAACGATGGGCACCTTTACATAAGCCGCAAATACCATGACGATAGTGACAATTATAGCAGTCTCTACCGTCATTCCACTTCCAGCATGCGTCTTTCACCCAACTGTTGCGGAAATCGTAATGAGGTGATAGGGGACCTTTCTGTTTATCCCCGGAGCCAGATCCACCATATTGGTTTCCACTTCTACGGTATGAAGGATAACACAAATTCCGCATATTCTCAGGACAGAGGTGCATGCAGTCACTTTCGGTGTCGACACTAGGCCAATCATCCAAGTGA
The DNA here is from genome assembly GCA_942159475.1 of Sthenelais limicola. Classification (NCBI taxonomy): domain Eukaryota; kingdom Metazoa; phylum Annelida; class Polychaeta; order Phyllodocida; family Sigalionidae; genus Sthenelais; species Sthenelais limicola. The sequence goes on from OW804098.1 coordinate 118,707,927, forward strand.
CCAGACAAAACTCTAGAGGTGACACTCCTCTCGTAGTCTAGAATAGCAGAATCAAGGTATCGTTCTCTAGCCGCCTTGTAAGTAACATACCTAAGATGGGCGATATAACCAGCAACGGGAGAATCGTTGGCCAACATTTCCTCCAACACTCGTACGCAACCATGGATCATGTGTCTATATGTTAAATCTTTATACGACCTCACAGCAGGAATATAGAACTCTGGATGACAGTTACCTGTGGAATCCATCTGTTTCGGTGATGACTGATCACCAGAAGGGGGAGAACGGCCGCCATTGCCACCACCACCGGTAAGTGATAGTTTACGTAATTCTTCTTCCACCTCCAATGTCTTTACCGTCAGAGCCAATTCCTCCAACTCCTCCGATTTTGCCTTAATACATTTCTCCACAAAGACAATGTAATCCTGCGTTCCTTGATCGGGAACCTGATCCTGCTTGACCTTCGCAATAGAGGCTAATGTCGCCTTCTCCATTGTCGAAACAGTTCGTGAAGTTACAGCTCGTACGGTCGAGGGTTTCTTACGCCCAGCTGACAATTTTTTCACAATTGTTTTTTCTTGCGATTTCTGTCCTTTCCGCCATAAACAACTCGGCCTCTTGTGTCGCTTGAAACACCTGTGACATAAAATCAGAGACTTGTCGAACATGAATATACAATTTTTTTTTAAAAAAAAATATTTCACTTCTGCCTCTGTCGACAGCTGGGCTTTCTCTGAGTCCGTTGGTAACCATAGGCTACGAGGTAAACAACAGTCAGCAATAGTCAGGTCTCTAGCAGGTATATATTTATAACCATATTCATCTACGATAAATATCCTCCATTAAAACGGCCAGTCTTGAAAATGAACACATGCCCAGGTGTACGTTTTTTTGATTGTTTCTTTTTATGTTTTTTTCTCCTTCCATTTTTGTCACGATTCGAAAACAAAACGATTTTTCACATTTTTTCTCTTTATTTTTTCTCTCATACACTCTGAGATTTCGAAATGTGTAGTTATATACTAACGATAACTATTTTGCTAAATTTCTATAATTTCTTGCTATGTATATTAAACACAGCGAGTACTGTGAGGAATTGTAATAAATTTTGCAAAATGCCGTCGCTGAATAAAAATCTTGAAAACAAACAATTGTACATTTTTCGAAGACTTGAGCCAGTTCAGTCAGCATCGGCGAGGCGTGGAAAGTGGCATACGATCTTTTCATGATAACAGTAATTTCTCATTTAATTACCACAACTAGACATGGAGGTTGTTATAACACTTGTGTGACATAGGACCTATCCCACTGAAACAGGTAAATGCTGAATGTCTTTATTATCGTTTTGTTATTGAGTTTTTAATTTGTTTTAATTCAAGTTGTTGAGTGGCAAGTGTGGGTATGACTGGTGCTTGGTGTGGACTTCATTATGTGAGTGACAGGGCACATGGGTGAAGGTATATCGTTATAATATTTATAGCAGTATGGATATGGGTCAGATTTTCAGAAAATGTACAATTCGCCTTCACCAGTCCTCTCAAATAACCCACATGTAAGACAAAAAAGAGCTTCAAAATGCTGTTTAACATAACAGAACTGATACATTAAATCAATTTGATCCCAAATATACTGAGATATACCCGGTATTCATCATTTTTCAGCCTGATTTAGCAGAATTTCCTCAATGTTTAGAGCTGCCAATTGTAAATTTTCTGAGAATATGACCAATATACATATAATAGATATATCATATATATGGTATATGAATGAATATGGTTGATATGAATGTATTCTTGCCATATGCCCCATCAACCATATTCCGTTATAAACAATATATATATATATATATCATAAGTTTGGGTGTTATCCCATAGAAATGAGTGAGATCTGCCTATTTGATATGTGTAGGCGTATCAACACATGTGTCCATACGCCCAATACCAAAGGCGCTTATTTTTGGTAAGTTTTGATTGGCGGAGAGAGTGTGACGTCATGCAGGTGCTAGCCAATAGCAAATGCTGTTGTTTACGAGGTTTGGTTGATGAATACAATATGGCGACGGGCAGACAGCGGTTGGATGAAAATAAAGTAAAAAACAACTCGTCATTCATACATTGAGACGTTGCTATGCCTACTCGGTGGACGAAATGGAGACCACTTGTAAAAAACTGTCATTTCGTCTTCTGGGCATAGAAACATCCCAACATATCAATGACAACTTGTCATTTGTTGTATTTATTATAAGGGTGAGATTTTCAGAGAATCTACAGGATAAATAAAATCTTTTTTAAAAAAAACAACTGGAGAAGGTAATAAGTACATATAGATAAACAACAGAAGCAAGATTGGCACAAGTGACATCTGTCATTACAGAGAGATTGTTAAAAAAGTTACAGCCAATATTATAAACTTCTGTACTTCCGAGGAGAAATCTAGTTCGATCAATTTTCTGGCAGGTTGATAACTTAATCATTTCTTTTCATTTTATTTTATTATGATTTGTGTTCAATTTTCCTTGTCCAAAAAGAACTAGGCAGGTTTCCCACTCAATGCATTTAGTCATTCCAGATGGGGTAAAAAGTGTTTGTGCACATTCCGTGTAATGCAATATATACACAACTTAATGACACGAGTGGATGCATCTCCTGTGGGTATGTTTAAATTACCTAAAAAGAAATTATATCTTTTATTTATGACATCCCGAGAGCCAAATTGTATGATCTAAATGACTCTTTATAGAATGACTCGGTAAATTAGTACTAAGATTATCCTGAAGAAATAAATTATGAGTTGTTTTTTAACATAAATAATCCAGCCAGTTACATTTATTGAGGTGGATGTGGTAAAAAATGGGACAACATTATTATAATTATCTTGTTTAAGCATCTTAAGTTGGTGAAAATCACTGTGGCATGAGAGAGGCAACAGACAGACTTTCCGCTGTGATTATCATCGCCTCATCATCCTTCAAAAACATTCACATAAAGATAGCTCGAGCATAAATAAGTGGGATTTATGTGAAGTTTTCATGGATTCCCTTTCTTTACTATGATGTGAAATGTGTGGATGTATGTGAGTATGACATAAATAAAGGTACTTATAATCATCATTCTCACGAAATGGATCCAGTAAAGTGTCAGATCTTCAGAAAATTACAATTGAAAGCTTTAGAAATTTAGTAATTTTTGCTAAATTCTGCTAAATAATCATAAACTTTGGGTATATCACAGGATATTTGGTATCGCATTGATTTAGAGTATCAGTTCTGTTAGGTTAAACTGCATTTTGAAGCTCAGTTCAGCCTTAAATGTGGATTATTTGAGAGGATTGGTGAAGGTGAATTGTACATTTTCTGGAAATCTGGCCCATAACCCAAAGAAGGGTCAAACTTTGGTTTTTCTACGACAAAGAATTTTGAATTAATATTTAGAAATATAACAGCAGCGTCTGGAAATATTGTATATGTTACACAATGTATGTATGTGTATATATTACTTTTATTTCCATTCAAACATTTACATTGTCAAGGAAAAAGGGGAGAAGCTATACACAGCCTTCTCTTTAGCTCCTTCTGAGAAACATAAAAGTCCCGCAGCCCTTCCAGGTATCCCATAGCAAGGGTGGATTTAATAATACGTTATGCTTGCGGTTATTTGGTGATTTGAGCTTCAAAAGCTTACATTAAAAGACATACAATTATTCAATCAATACAATACAATCCAGAGCATAATCTGGAGTTTGCGGTAACAGTAAAATTAACAATTTTATTTAGACATCATCAGCAACATTCTTCGGGAGGAGAATGTCAAAATCGATATTTATATTTAAGAGTAGCAGTATATTTACATTTACATGCTGGTTTTGACCAGGTTCATATTTCATTGATCTCAGAAATTTACATTGATTTTACTAACGGTATTATAGGAAATGTATACAGATTTACATACCATAAATTTGCTACTTGAAGTTATATAATAAAATGTACACTCAATTTAATTGAGTTAAAAATATGAATATTCACTATACAGTGCTTATTATTCGTTCAATAAACAGATACTGATTTTCTTAATATTTCGTCTTTTTACTCAATACTCTTCATCAATTCCTTTACAATCCAGTATCTCCTTTATCTCCGTTATCAGGGCCATCTTTTCTTTCTAAAAAGAGTTTAAACTCTTCTTTAGAATTACAATCTTTCCCCTCTTTGGGTAAATTATTCCAAGAAAGTGGTAATAAGTAGTAAAATGATTTCTTTATCTTCTCTGTGCGTGGTAGAGGTACTATCATTTTTGTCCCTCTTGTGTGGGATCTTAGGTTTAGGTTTCTATCATCAATAAATAAATTGCAATGATTGTTGGCTGAAAAAAGATATTTAAATATAAATACATTTTGTTTTTGTACTGGAGCTTCTCTGGTTAGAATTCAGTGTGAATACGTCACACATACTTATATCTTCAAATAACCATGATTCTCTGATTTAATATGGATATTGTCTATTACCACTATGGGGGCACCTACTTAGGAAACTAGGTAACGGACCATTTAGGGCATGGAAAATGGCGGCAGGTAACCATCGATTCAGTCCGCTATTTTGGCTATTTCTCATCTATATGAACCCTATCCTTAGTCATGAATGGTTGGAATAGTTCTTATGGTGTGTATGATCAAGGACAAGTGTGTGAAATACAGGATTATATGTTACTTTCTCTGTAATTCTACTTGGAAATATTCCTAAAGTATGGGGGTAACGTTTTCATAGTACCTCGTGCTCGGACCCCTGAACGTTACCATGATACTGGGAAGGAATTTACGATCCCTTTTACCATCAAATTACAGCTTGTCCCTCAAAACCAAAGCAGTGTGTGTACTCTTATATTCTTTAAAAAGGCTCTTAAACAGTATACATTAGTACAGACTAAATGGAATCTTAGAAAACAGAGTTTAAATGTGTCAATCGATGCTTCCCTGCCGCCATTTTCTATGCCCGTAACGGTCCGTTACCTAGTAGGTGTCGCCATAGTGATTACTAGGATATAATCAAATCGCAGCTTTTTAATCCTGGGCAGCATGCTTCGTTACTCAGTCTTGAATCCATTCACTGTTCATGGGGCTTCAAACAGCTTAATGATAATAATAACTCTCACTTTCTTTTACTTTCCAAGTTAGAAGGTAACTTAAAAAGTATATGAGTAAATCTTTGTGTTCGTTTCGTTTCGTAATATTACCATAGGGGCAATAAGGCATTGCAGCAGGTCCTGTCGTATATGCTAAGGAAGGAATTGTCTGTGTGAAGTCAGGACTATGCTTTCTTCCTTTCCTTTGATTTGTTGGAATACAGATTCTTACCCATCATTGATTGAACATAGGTTACTCCTACCAGCTGGGAATTTCGCACATAGGAAGGGGAAGATATCGCCATAATTATATGGTTTTCCTTAGCTTATAATACAGGTACCTAGTGTCTATTTCACTATTGGACATATACGTGTATTAACTTTTCGTCAGACCAGTCATTTATACATTTCTATAATTATCTCGTGACTGGTGATTCATTGCTCAGTGAAGCATAAACCCAACTGATGTGTCTGTCTGTTTGTTTTTTACTGTGACCACCAACTTGATTGTCTATTAGAAACTGTACAGCCTGTTTTTATAAACCTTGCTTCTTTAGACACATACACATACATGCAAACATAGTTATACCTTTAACTACATTTCGGAGCAGCTATTATTATTGAGGTGACCTACTTGAAAACTTTACATCTGTCGTAGATGGGGAGGGTGCAACTTGTTGGCATGCCTCTTTACCATCTTCTTAAACGTTGGCAATCATTTTGGAATAGAGAATGTCAGGATAACACTAGCTAAATATATAATTATATGATGATGCCAAATGATTATATCAGAAGGGTGTTTCATAAAAAATAAGAGGAAATCGTATTTTGATTTTAATATGTTAAAATGGAATCATCGTTTGCCTCATTGCAAACCTCCGATGAACGTTCTGAATCTGCACGTTTCTAGTTCACTCATTTGTGAAAAGACACAGGTTGTGTAAACAAGTGTACCAGTTTTTCGCTTCTTAACTTCACTAATAATAGCGTCCGTTTATTCCATGGAGCGAACAGTACCTGCACTGGATCACGGCTAATGGGTGAGGTAGCAAAAAGATGTATAACTCGCCTTCATGAATCCTCTCAAAATGTCCAAATTTAAGACAGAAAAGAAGATTCGACATAACCGAGCAATGGTCTTTACGCCAACTTGGATATACTCAGATGGACCAAGTATTTTTCCCTTTTTAACCAAAATTCAGAAGCTTTTACAAAAGCTAATGATGCGAATCATTGTACATTTTCTGATGACCTGCCCCTAATGTTAAAGCTGCACTCTGACTTAAGGTCGCTCAAGAACAGAACATGTTATATTTTTTCTTCCATTATTTTCAAACACATTTCAAAGTCATTTGACCAAAACTTGGGAGTAGTTTGTTTGGTTGTTTTTTATACAGATCTTCTAGAATATCCCCATTTGTATTGCCTAAGTCCTTTCATAAGCTGACTTCACTTATTATCGCTCCCCGGCGTATGTTTTAGCTCCACCGATTCTACTTGATCTGCATGTATAAACCTATAACAGCTGCATATTATTGATGAATCCAATCGCAGAGGTCATAATATGAGCTAATTTGTCACATTTGTTTTGGCATAACAGCTGAGAATGCGGTTTTAACAATGCAGTCAAACTAAACCTGAATGCAATCAGCAATTGATGAAGGTTTTTAGTGGTGCCTATCAGATAATATATTAACACAATATTTGTATTTGTATTTATTTATTTATTCAGTCACATTTTATCCTATACCGACAATGATTCCAGGCTGACATACTTGAAAAATCAATAAAAACAACAATTTAAAGTTCCTTATTATCAATCATATATATAATGTGAGTTATCTTACAAAAAAGATCATGTTATACTATTATGTATAAGTATACCAACATTATATTTTGTTCATACAACAGTATACTCATACTAAAATAAAATAAAACTAATAATTATTGCAATGCTGGGATATACTTTAGCGAGTTGGACAGAGCCTGGCAAGGGATCATGGTGAATGTGGCTGTAACTACATTGTTTAGAACAAATTTTCCCAAAAAAGTATTAAAAATATATCTCAATGAATTGGATTAGCATGAATCAGTCAGGTCCAGACGGCCACATTCCTCGATCCCACATCCAGCGATAAGCTTAACCACAAGGCTAAGACTTAGGCTAAAAGTGTTAATGACCCCTAAAATTTAGGGGTCCAAAACTGCCTTCTGAACCTGACTGGACTGCTAGTAGTGTTCTCTCTCTAAATATAAAGTACTTTTTAAAAACTCAATTGAAATATTTGTCGTCGGTTTTGCTCAGTTTCTCTTTACGTTTTCAACCCCAAAATAATCATAGAGATATTGTACCGTGTTTACATTGGCAAGAAACAACACTTCAGGACTGTTAGAATATTCTTTCCTGGTCATATTATGTAATTTAAAAATGTACTGAAACATTTAAAATGATGATAGATATAAACATTAGCAACGATGAAAGCATGTGACTAACAGCAAAACACATTCAATCCTTTCATAGTTTTGCATCAGACTTTGTCCGAAAATAGCCAAAATATTTCCCAGAACATGAACATATGAACCAGATACTTTTAGATAAAACTGTATGATGGGTTAGAACTGTACGTGTGCTATTCCGTCATTCCATGCAAGTCACACTAACACAGTGTATATGTCCAGGAAGCAGTCATAGACCACACGTTGGATATGAAATAACGAGCACAAAGTATATCAAAGTATTTCAACCAAGTACAATTATGCCCAAATTGTGTTTTTTCTCGAAATCAACCAAGTTTAGAATAAATCCTTAGTATAGTACCTTAGTATTAGGAACACGCCTATACACATTATTATTAGAAATAAAACAACAAACAACAGATGAAATTGACAAAAACATACCACACGCACAATGGCCTTAACAGGGGATCTGCATGTCTAACTGCATATATTTATTGCAGTGTACGATTTGGTGGATTCATTTGAAAACTAACCGATCATTAGCAACATTTTGATTGGATCGTTTCACCAATATCATAGCATGTGCTAAAGGATCTATGAAAAAAACAAATTCATGATGGGAAAGCTGAAGTCATGATTGAAGGAAATATATAATATAACAAAATAAACATGGCTATTTATATGAGATCACTATTGATTAAAACTGCAGAATTCCGTGCAAATCGAGATTCAAGGTGACATACTTGCAAATCCCTTATTGATGACACTTTGATATTTTATTTACCTAGTTCAGCTCTTGCAGCTGGTCTTCCTTCAAGTACATGAGGGGTGGGATATGGGATATGAATACAGTCACAGATGGGGCCATGGGACCATGTTGTATAAGCTAAGGAAAAGAACATTGTGTGACGGAATTCTTACACTATCGTCCCTTCCTAGGTAGGAATACAAATGTATTGCGTGTATTGGCTATTCCTACCAGTTGTAGTACATAGAAAAAAACAATTTTATTCCTAGAGGGGAAGGAAAACCTCCAGTTTTATTCCTAGAGGGGAGGGAATACCAACCAGCAATTGCTCTGCTTAGCTTATACAACAGGCCCCCCTTGCATGATAACACTTTACTTGAAACCTTCCTTGCTAAGCTATTTGTCCTTGCCTAGGTAGGAAATGTCTCCTTTAGGTAGAAACTGACCATTGTCAGAAAAGCAAATTCCTTCCATAAAAGTCCTTCACAAGACGTTTAGCAACGAAAAGTAGCTCAAAAAAGATCTTATCTTATTGGGGATGCAAGGCTTATAATTCGTACCCCCAACACATGTATAACCATATACCTATATGGGTAGCCAGTGCTTGACAATACATCATTAAACCCCACATTACGAATACGTGGGAGGACGTCCTGCATACTGGGACGGATACCAGTTGCGGAAAGGGATTCTAGGCAAGACTTTACGGGGTGACTCATTATCTCCATATTCTGGAGCTTTCTGTGGAGCCCTGAATGAGTATACACAGTTCACAATGGCAACAATAGCCAGAATACTGGCAATAGCCAGGGCTACACCTGCTAATATTAGCGGTAAGTTGTCGCGGGTTTCGCAGAATGGTCCTGATCTTCCTGCGGCACAGCTGGAAAAGAAGTACAAGATGTTTTAAATTGGATGGACATGTTGCTGCAGAGAATTGATGTGATTAGCACATTTATGTGATGTGCTTCAGGAAAATGAGTCATAATTCGAAAAATTGATATTTGTCGAATTGATTTATTCACAGGATCTCCTCATTGAAATGTTCTGATGCTTAGAGGGTTTAGCAGTTATAGTCCATGTAACACATTTCAGGACATTGTATCAAAAATATTATTGCGTGTTGAAGGCTTCATATGGGGTATATTTTAGTTACTTTACTGGTAATTACCCACCCTGAAACATTGCAAACCTTTCTTTTCAAACATAGAAGTATCAAACTAAAAATAGAGAAATACTTATTAGGTGAACTAGTGTTTACTATCATTGGAATCGGCTTGATCTCCTCTTTTCAATTATGGTGATATATCAAATACCATATTTTTCGACTTATGACTCATTTTCCTAAAACGGATAACATATTTCCAAAGTAATACATTTAAATATTGTATTGGTCTTTAATGAAATTTAAGATTTAGTAAGAAAAAGAAAAAAAAATCCCTGGTACACTTGAAGGCAATTATGTTGGCTCCTGATTTTTTGAGACCTTCACAATTGTCTATTCCCATTGTCTCTTTGTCTCCAGCATGGCTCAATTACATTGTGCCATGTGGTGTAATTAGTTTAACTAATGCCAAGGTAGTGTGTGCAGACTAAGCCTAGGTCCAGAAGTAAATCCGCCCAGAATTGGTGTACGGTAACTGTTTGGCTGGTTAGTTTAGTAAGATTATTGTCACCTCTCAAGGTGCTCAGGGTCTCTAGCCTGATGGCTCTAAAACTGATGGCTCTAAAACTGATACTGGGTAAATAACTTCCTAACCTCTTGAAACTTTTGTAACAAAGCCAGAAATTTTGAATGGGTTTTTCGAGAATAGCATGGATTTGTAACTTGACCCAATACAAAAAAATACAAAAAAACAACTTCATGGAAGTCCCTTTCCTGGTCTTCCTGCTGTACTTCCAACTACAAATTACAAGTGTGTGTATATCGGACAGGGGGCGGGGGCTAGGATCACAGAAGAACAAATATTCATATAAACTAATATTGTATAACAAACAAATTGCAACAACGCCAGCATCACGCAGGCTTCAGAATTATCTTAAAATTGATAAGAATTTGTGACACAGCAGTCAGTTCCCTGACAAATGTTTGTCTATAGCACTGTCCCCAGAAGCTACCTTGAGGTCTCTATAGCTTGAGGCACACATCGTAACTTGGTTTGTAAAGGGTGGTCTCCACTGGCTGTGGTAAACTCTCCTGTAAGCTTTGCAATGGTTTGTGCTAGTTCTGTAGGTGGAGAAGAATGAAGACATCTTGCACCTGAATCATCATTTATCGAACGACCAAGATTTATACACAGCGATAACTACCCTCTCTACTAAGAATGAAGAGGTCAGGCCTACATGGTTACTGGCCATGGAGGCAGGACCTCGCCACTTTTCACCATCCCAACACCATATCAAGGTTTACCGCAGAGCTTACCACAGAGCTTACCGCAGCCAGTGGAGACCACCCTTAAGAATTGCTAAGCAATAGCACTGTCAGCACAAACTTGAGTTTTTAGATATCATGAATTAGACTTACGCGCAGTAGGGTCTTCCTGACGCAGACACTTGACATGGTGAGGTACCACAGAATCCAATAGTCTCAAAGAAAGCACATCCAAGTGAAGCCAAGTTCATTGCTGCAGCAAGAGCCTCTGGAATAAAAATAGTTTACATGTATTATATGTGACAGCTATCTGACACCAGAGTGACAGCGATGAAAATCAAGTGTGACACTAGTGTGACATCCATATGCCTGCATTGGGTCAGTAATCACTCATTATTATGAAATAGTTGCTCTGCTAAAAGCTGTAGTTATGGTGAACAAAATCGTGCCAAATGTGGTCATATCATGAGTTATATGATGCAGGTGCATCATGTATACTAGAATTAGAAGTTATATCAGCCAAGCAAAAATTGGAGCCGGTAAGAAATTAAGCCATGACAAAAAAGGAGCTTGGTGTATCCTCCAAATATAAATTTTATGAGACCCTGTATCAAAAACAACTGGGCAAACTGTGGCCGAATGAATTTTTCCTGGGTTTGAAAAAGAACGGATTATAACCTAGGACATTTTTATTTTGTTTAGGATTTTATTTATACTTGGGATACAGGATCCCCTCAATCTTAAGACATGTGTTTGGCCTTACCTAATTCTGACTGAAGCACTTCAATACAGGCACCGCTACCATCCATCTTGAAGCCAAAGGCACAGACACATGTATATGAGCCAGGCAAGTTGTAGCACTTGTGTTTTATTCCTCCACATATGTCACCAGCTGCACATTCATTCACGTCTGAAATAGTAATAACAAAGTAATAATAAAACTTGCAATAATTGGTGCCATGAGACCAGGATCTTACATGGGTCAGATTTTCAGAAAATGTCCAATTGGCAGCTCTATAGATTTAGTAAATTCTGCTAAATTAGGCTGCAATTTGGTCAATACTAGGTGAATTCGAGTATATTCGGCATTGCATCGATTCTAGCAATCTGTTTGGTTAGGTTGAACTGTATTTTGAACTTTATTTTTGTCTTAAATTTGGGTTATTTGAGAAGATTGGCGATGTTTAATTGTACATTTTCTAAAAATATGACCCACATCAAACAGCACACGCTGAGGTTAAATTCGGAAGACATAGGTATTGTAGCCTTCTGAGTGTCCCTGGCTTGGATTGACAAGGGTGGTTTTCATTAAAAAAAAAATTAAATATAATAATAATGAAAAAAAGAAAAAAAGCCAACCTACCTATACATTGTCCAGTGGTACTCCACTGTGCTGATGTACCACAGGTTATAGTAAGTCCACCTGTTGGTGCTTCCCACCCTGACCTACATTGGTAGGTAACGGTATCCCCGTAAAGAAACATACTAGCGGAAATGAAGGCATTCTCCTTGTCTGGTGGGTGACCACAGGATATCCCTGAAACATTTAATGATGATGAAATTTGAGTGAAAAAGGTACGATCATGGAAACAATACTGCATAATATTTTATGATTATATAACAATATATTTGTCTCAGTAGTCTATAACAAATCTGTGATCAAATGAAGTAGAATGCTTGGAGATCATAATTGTTGGTGCCTATTCCTGAATTGTTCAAAAGTTATTTTGATGAAGTTCATGCACAACCTTCTACTTTCCTTATGGATCTCTCATTTCAAATAATTATTCTAAGATATCACATTCCCAACAGCGTTATTTCAAGTCTCTTTTACTAACATGGCCACCAATGTTATTTCTAAGCACAACTATCTTAAACCAAATGGAAAAGAATTTTTAGAAGTGAAATACTCACGGGCACACCTGGGCTTGCCCAGAGTCTCCCACTCTCCCTCGGCTGTGCAGGTAAAAGTGAAGTCCTTGCTGCCCGTGTTGTCCTCAGGGAAGTAGACCGGTCTATAACCAGGCAAACATGTGTATGTAACCATGCTTTTATACAAATAACCAGCTGCAGGGGATTCCCCACCAGTCAGATGCGCCTCCATCCTGCTATCCTCAAATGGTGGTTCTCCACATTTCGTAGCTGAGATTTCAGAGAAACAAGATACTTTTCTGATAATGAATATGTAAATTATCATGCCATGCTAATAATCAAACCGGGTATACGCCTATTCAGGTATGGTGTGTAGGTGCCACATTGCAGTGCAAAGCCGACTTCCAGTTACAAGGTTGCATGTATGTGGGGATTCCCCTAACCACAAAATGCGGGACCGTATTCGGGTGATGACGTCACTCAGTGTACGGGCCAGATTGAGTGGCAAGGAGTGAGAGAGAGGCAGTTTTGTGAGGGTGGAAGGGCAGTGAGTGGCAGTGTGTGGTACTGTGGAGTGTGTGAAGCTAAGTGAGTGAGTGAAGGGTGCAGTGTGTGGAGGTAAACATGGCGCACATTTACAGAGAGGGAGAGAGGGAGAGAGGGAGAGAGGGAGAGAGGGAGAGAGGGAGAGAGGGAGAGAGGGAGAGAGGGAGAGAGGGAGAGAGGGAGAGAGGGAGAGTGTGCATGAATGTTTATGTATTAGTGCCGGCTTACTCAATGTTTAACAGAAATCAATACTAAAAGCGGTACTTTGAGTACTTCGTACTACGAGCGGTAACCGGTGAGATGTATAGTCTACTGTAATAATCTGATGATTCCCAAACATATTTTACATATAGCAAGAATAATAATATATTTAATTATTAAGTGCCATTTTAAGGGGAAAAAAGAAAAGAGCTACACTCTGTTTGAGACCTACTTAGAGTAAACATCAAAGCGACCCAACATAACCCTATGGCGAACCGCTCCGAGTGGATCTCAAATAGAGTGTATGAATGCGGAGAAACTTACGGAGGCAGTCACTGCTTGCATCATTCCAGATGTATCCCTCACTACACTCACAATGGTAGGAGCCTTGAGTATTGCGACACTTGGCAGTCACTGGGCACGGGGTGGTTTCACACTCATTAATATCTGTTGGTAAAACAGTAAAGTATTTGATTATTGGTATAAATCCTTGTCTCATATAATTGATTCAATTCAATTCAAGTAAAAAATTCTTTACTGCTGATTGGTTTTGACCGTGATGTCGGCTCTTCCGATGAGTGCCATTTTCTAGAATTTCGAGTTGAGTTTCAAATAAAATAATTGACTTATCAACAACTAGTTTCAGTACATGTGAATGATGAAATGGTTAATTATAGTTATATTGATGATATTGATTGTTAATGTTACCTCATAGCTACATCTCTCTCAATGCTGGTCACCTTCATAATCTCTTGTAGAAAGTATGAATGATAATTTGAACTGTAGCCTAATCTTTTGTGATATAATGTATGCTTAGTTTATAGTTTGTTCAAACTGGACAGGATATTGCCCATTTTGGATTAGTTGCCGGGGATGTGGTGTATGGTTAAACATAGTTAATTTGATCTGATCCCTTTCATGGTCAACAAATTTGGAATTTGGAAATTGGATGGCCAAACAATTGTATTCAATGTAAGAGAATTCCTAGGGCGGCGAATTGTATTCATAAGCTAAGTAACAACTTGTTATGGGAATTCACGACCGCCCTTTTTTCCCTTCCGTCGATGATCATATAGGGTATTCCTGCCAGCTGGGAATTTCACATGTAGGAAGGAACCTTTTTCTTCCCTACAGGGGGTGAAGTTGTCATGTGAGAATTACTTTCCTTAGATTATACAACAGGGTTCAGGATACACTCTCAACCAATATCCAACTACATTCAAATTCTATTTGTCAGTAGGTCCATTTGCTTAGAATGTCCTGGCCGTTAATATGTATAGTTTATGACAGGATAATTAAACAACGGTGAATTCTCTTTGATGTTGATGTATGGACAAAGGAATACCATGAGTTCCTGTTAATCAGTTAACACCCTCATAAAAAAAACAGCTGGGCCATCGATGTGGCTCGCCTCCCTCGCCCCAATTTGGGGGAAAGTTCCCCCTGTTTTAGCTTCAATCCTGGTATTTATTTTACCACATACAATTAAGAGATCAGGTAGCCGACATTAAATGACACATAAATGACCAAAATATATGGCCTTCCCTCTTCCCCCTTCCCCCTTCCCTGTTAAGGAATAAGACGCCAAACTATATCTGTTTGACTCTGCAAACTTACCAACACAAGGGCCTGCCTGGGTCCATGTAGCATCAGTCTGACAAGTCTTTACATAGTGGTGGAGACCCGGGGATACATGGTAGCCGGCATCACACTCATACCTCACTATAGAACCCTGGGCTGAAGAGATTGCACTGCTGGGGTCATGGTGGGCATGGTGATCCTGGCCTGACTCCTCACATGGTACAGCTGAAAGAAACAGATTTGTAATATAGTACTGGAACGTAACATATTTACTGTGAGAATGATCGTAAGACATGTTTACAGGTCAGTTCCCCATAATGCCTGCTGTCATTAGTCACCCTCTAAGGTAAATAACTCATTTCATTTCACCCTCGATATGCACAGCCCATAGAGATGACATAGGCTCTGTATATTGTTTAGCTGGTCAGTAACTGAAGTGATATTGCTTGTGGGCAATACATGGCTGACCTAGTGTTAAGTATACTGTGCACATGCATGCTCTGTCATCTTCCGCAATTCTGGCTTTTCCTTGGAGCTGTTTTCAGAGCAAATCAAGCTAAAGAAATAATTATTTAACCATTCATTCCTCAAAATCACTGTAGATCATGTTAATCTGACAAGTGTTGGGTGAAATAAACACAGAACAACCCTTAGATTCTCGGCCATCATCGGTGAATATTCACTCCCGGCTCGAATCCTGGGTAGTTCTTTATATAGATTGCCTCTTCTGCTTCATAGAATAAACCAAGGTCTCAAGGAGATCTGATATGGGTCAACTAGATAAGACAAGACTCTGTACAAAAAATCAATATAACTTACTTATCATCAGTGATAAAATTTGAAATCTCAAATCCTTTATCTATTAATGCCATTAAAAAAATGACCAGAAAAACGAAATAATGATGTTTGTCGAAATTGAAAATAATATTGATCCAAACACTATAAAATTGTACAAGGCTGCTTTGCTTGAGGACCCGCCCAGTGTTTCAAGTTATTCATTTCTGTCATACAAGAAGCCTTTATTGGGTGTTATCGTAGATAATGTCAAGACATTTTAGGACAATGCGGGACCGCCTAACTATCTTAGCATATAATCTCTGGACAATCAGTTTTAGATTATTATTATTCGATTCAACAATTTTGGTCTGACTTGATTTGAAAAATGTTTATTAGGCTGAAGAGATTTCACATTATTAGTTTAATAAATATTATACAAACAATGCTTATCAGACAAAACAGAAATCTTCATGCCACTTTACAGTATACAACAGCACATATAATATGATAGAACCTCACAAGTAGGTATTATTAGCAATAGGATTGCATGGGTCAGAGTCAAATCTTTTCCATGGCAGCACAAGCCCGATAGGGCGAGTGCTGTTATGTGAAAAGATTTGACGAGGACCCATGCAATCCTATTGCTACTAATACCTACGAGTTGGGGTTCTATTTTTACTCCATGATGATAAAGGAAAACATGTCAAAAAATATTATTGACAAAGAAAATCAACAGTTTACTGATCGGAAATATGACTGTCCTAACTTTAATAGTCAGCCTGGAGACAGGCGGGCAGACAGGTAGCCTGATGTAACTTTTGGTCTATTTTTGATCGATTTTCTATGTACACAATTGTCATTACAGAACAATGGGACTTACAATTATTGTAGACGAAACTATCCCCTTGCAGAATCTAGTTTTAATTAATAAATGTTGTACCTAGGAGCTAGAGTAGCAGTGGAAACGACAGCCAAGGTTTCTGTGAAACAAAACTTCCTTTCACAGGAAGTAGAACAAATGGCTGTTCCTAAAAGCTCCCCCCTCTCTCCGGTGTATCAGTGAGATGCTATGTAACAGCATAGCAAAAGGAGGGAGGGAGTTTGCATGGTAGCAAACCGGAAACATGCTGCTGGGTTGCATGTAATCCTACACAAATGATTACACAGTAGGATTACACTCCAGCCCATACAAACTGCAGTTAATCCTCCCTTCATCATGGAGTAATACTTACGCTCACACATAGGTAGACCAGTTCTGTAGATGTCACCATCAACGCAGTAGAGATCAAACTTCCTCCTGTCTTCAGGACTGCTTCCCTTCCGTCCATAAGAGGCCTGGAAACCCTCCAGACATTGGTACTCTATAGCATCATGCTCTAGAGGTGGGTCATTGGGAGCTGCGGTCAGTACTAGGGCGGGGTCAATTGGTGGCGGTCCACAGACTATGGGCACAGCAACCGCTGTAGAATGAAATATGTAAAATTATGGGTCAGGTTTTCAGAAAATGGACAATTGGCAGATCAACACATTTAGTAAATTCTGCTAAATTAGACCAAAAAGTCATCAACACTAGGTATATCTGAGTATCTTTAGTATTGCCTTGATTAAAACAATCTGTTAAGTTGTGTTGAACTGTATTTTTAACCTGATTTTTGTCTCAAATATGGGTTATTTGAGAGGATTGGTGAATGTGAATTGTACATTTTCTGGCGATTTCACCCGTATATTGAATTGACATTTCTCGAGCTCTTGACTATAGTCCACATACTGAGCAAGAGGATGAGTTCTTACCTGGGAGCAAAGCTCGGGACTTTGATATTACGATGATAAATAAATCTTTTCTAGATTTGTAAAGATTATTGGGATAATTTTACAGGAACAAACAATGATTGTAAGCTTGACCTACAACAGTCTCTAACTAACAAGGTTATTTTATCAGTCTTGTGCAGATCTTAGGATCATTAGGGCAATGGCAATATATGCTTTTGCCTTAATTGTAACATAAATTAAACAAACAACAAAAGTATATGAACAAAAGTATTTGAGTAGGTCAACATTCTTACAGAGACATTTAGTAGCACCCGCCACTGTTGGTAGAGCAGCATCTGCAGCAACATCAGTCCATTGGTAGCCAGGCTCACAAGTACATTGGTACCCGCCGGGGTAGTTACCACACCGCCCATTAGAACCACAAATACCTGGCACAACGGTACACTCATCCTTGTCCACTGTAATGGAACAGATGCAATGGTTAGACCTTACACGTCAGAATCTTGAGCAAATGAGTAATAAATCACAAAAAATAGACTTCTCGATATTATCATATTTGATGAGATGAGATCGGGCAGATTCCAATGCTTTTAGACATTGGAACATCTAATGAGGTCATCTATATGAGAAATACCATCTCTGTTTTGTATGACTCATCACATATGCAGATGATTCAATTCAAAGATCCTTTTATTGTAGATGGTATAGTACAATGCAGTTGCTCCAAATCTAGAAAACTAGTTCTCCCAGAGGGTGCCACGTTTGGGATTAAATCTTATAGTTAACATGAACTGTTACAAAATCAACTTACATGAGTTATTAAAAGTAGTTTAAGACATTTAAATGAGATGAAATGGAGAATGATTACATACAGATGAGACATTCAAAGAAATGGTAGCAGATGATACAACAATAGTTCATGGTGTACTGACTGTTCAAATTGGGTTAAAGTCAAGATATAAATGTTAAGCAAGTTGTTGGTTAGCAACAGTTTGCCGACTGTCACTGCGTGGCTTGAAAATAAAACTATAATAAAACTATAATAAAACTATAATAACTGTCACTTTAATAAAAAATATGTTCCTAAGTGAGTTCAGAAGACTGGAACACTAAAACAAGTTGCCCCAGTTTCTGAAGCCAGACAGTAGAATACAACCATCTCACTCAGATGATCTCACTCTGTTGATAACAAGGTAAATTGTGATATAAACAGCAAAAGTCACTTACCACACGCAGCTAGTGTTGCATCTAATGGTGTCCACACAAGTGGACCTCCAACCGGACCCAGACAGCTGATGTCAAAATCAACCACTCCATCAGCGGCCTCAAACCCATCTCGACAGGTCACTGTCACAGGATTAGTGGCAGGTACATCAGATCCCACACTCTGTACTTCACTGTAACCAATGTATTCTGTATTGGTGAAGCCTGAAGGGGGTCCACAATTTACCTCTGAAATTGATAAAAAAATATCATTTTTTTTTCATGGAGTATAAATTCATTATTAATGAGCTGTAGGGATTTTGAGTCTGGCAAATATCGCTTGCTGATGATAGTCATTGACTGATCAACAGAATTGTGATATATTATATGATAACCACTTATGGTACGAGGTTCGGAGTGTGGTAAAACTGAAGAAAAATGTTTGTAGGTGTAATGATAGAACACAAAGCCAAAGGCCGGAAAACAAGTTCCTTTTTCTGTGCATAGAACAAGTACCATAAGTTTATTGGTATACATGCCTAATATGCAGTAAAAAGTAAATATTTCCCTTCTTTTTGATGTTTTAATTCTGAAATATGTTGCTTTCAAGCTGAGTGTTCCATATGAGATCAACAGTAAACACCAGCATAGGCCCTGCTTGTAGCTCTGTAGGCTAGCACCGCCGGTGAATAGGCTGAACAAATTAACATGTGAACAATCAACAGATCATGCAGGAACATTTAATTTACATTGATAAAAACATAATGCAGTTGTAAATCTGACTCTCCTGTTTTTGTAGATATTTTCATTGTTCATTTGTGTGAATTATTATAACAGGAATCAGGAGAAACAATCGGAACTTAGGTACACTGATAGACCCGTGGCTGTTTTATCAGTCACATATAAATATTTCCCCAGCAATGACTGATTATTTTCAGCCGCAAATGGGCGCGCCTGATAAATATCAGTCACCTCGGTAAAAAACAGCCATCACTGGTTTTTCTCAGTGCCTTCATGGAAATCTCAGTTAGTGACTGATTTTCCGTAGCGCCGATGGGAATGTCAGTCAGTGACTGTTTTTTTCTGTCCCGTCTCTTCATGCTTTTTATGTGCTCACCTCCGCCGACATAGCTTCCATTCCCTGCGCTATCACACCTTGCCTTGCTACCCGCTCGGGACATGTGCAGACGCTATATATAGCGTAGCTCTGCAATATAACATGCAAACAACAAGGAGACAAAACGCACACCAAAACAGCGCTATCTTACTGCGCTGAGCGCACATCAGCATCGGTAGACTGTAGTCACATGTACATGTATATATAATGGCCTATAACATTGATTGCAATGCCCACTGATGTGACATTTTCCTGTTTAATTTTCACTGTCTGGACATCATAGCTTCTTACAACGTTTATCTCCTTTTAAAAGGTCTCTTAGGCTAAGTAGTTTAGCTCACAATTTAAAAGGCAGGCAATTTTGAAAGACTACAACTTCACTAGTATTTGAAGTATCAAAAAGATTTTTATGTTTTTATAATGTTTGGTGCAAACACAATACGGGATGATCTGAAGGAGAATCCCCACTTATCAGACCCTCTCACCCTTATAGGGTTAATACTTGGGCCCGAGTGCCATTTTTCTCATTGTATAGAGGAGAATATATATTCTTAGGAACATATAACCTCCAAACCTTACATATTAATTCTATTTTTTTTTCGATTTCCAAACTAGCCTATAGGCTATTCAAATGTAGACCTAATGGAAGTAGGCCTAGTCTACATGATACGTAGGGTCAAGGTTACAAGATCTAACTACTGGAACACTGTTGAAAATCACTTGAATTGAATTGAATTGAAAAATCTTTTATTTGTCAATAGTGTCGTAACAAGTACAATTAAAAAAGAAAAATGACAAATTGGTCCACAGACTTCTGGGATAGTCCCAGTTCTTCCAGTCGTTAGCATTATTTTTGGAAGAATAATAAAGAATAACTAAACTAGAGGTTACTAAGAGGCAAGTCTGCGTATAATAGACATCAGTAATAGGTTATTAATCCACATTAATTAAATACATAATTATGTGTTAACAGTTAAACTTATTATAATAATAATATGACTACATAGTCTGCTATGTCTTATCGTATAGTACAGTACGATTAATTACATAGTATGGCAGTAAATGAGATTATGATATAGTACAATAACATGTGAGAAGGTATAATGAGATTTAAGAGTGTTTTTCTCCATAATATATCGTTTAAATATTCTTGTGGCTTAATACTCATGAGCATAATTTCGAAATATATCTAAAGTTACTTATATGAAATCATTATATTCTATACATGAAATAATAAAACATGACTCAGGCTACCAACTGTTTTAGCTTTTATGTCATGTTTTTAATCTCTTTAAATACGAAATATTTAGGCCTATATTTGAAATTGATGTATTGCCAGATTAATGTGGTGGTCAAGAAATATACATGTATTTTCATACCAAGTCAAAACATTGAATAAAAATATCTCAAGGCATTAATCTGTTAGGCGTAGGCCTATATATCATCCAATTAAGCATTGGATGTGATTACTTATCTGAAGTGAAACTAAATAGAAATCAAATTAGAAATCAAATGTCAGCCAAACACATAATTGGCATAAGAGTGCCTCCCCACACCAAAAGAAAAGATAGGTACTTTCAATACCAAGTCAAATATTGAGAGTGACACCAGTTGATTTTGACGCATGAGGAAGGCAGCATAACGCTATATCTAGATGCGCCCTCTGGTGGCATAGTGCTACTAGCACCTTGTGGCAACTGTAGTAACTAAATTTAAATAAGCGTCACCGGTCGCCATTTTGTGACTACCAAACACGTCTCTCCAAACTCAACCTAATTCCTGAAATTCAACATATCCGGCATGTTTCTGACATCGCAGTTCACCATTGTATTAATCCAAGGATGCAAGAGATGTTGTGTAAGTATTTCTGCTTATAAATAGCATGTATAACCTTTAGAAATGTTATGTAGTGTAAGAGTATGGGTGGGCGATAATAATAGTAACGTTTTAGTCGGGAAGTTTCCACCTTTCCAGCCCCCTACCAGTGTAAGCTATTGTAGCCCCGCTGGGCTACTTTCCCTTATTCCCTGGTCATTCTAGCCCCGCAGGGTTATGAAGGAAACACTGGAACATGAAGGAACATATATCAATCACTGGAATTTTGGAATAGTCAGACAGGAAAATGCTATTTTAGTTGAGACAATTAACAAGCTCTCCTACTCCACATCTCCGCCGACATAGCTCCCATTCACATTTTTAAGGGTTCTCTCACGATTGATTTGGTAGGGGAAATATACACCCAAATGTATATCTGAATAGTCTGAATATCGGCGTTTTTTTCGTATTTGATATGCAATTTAAATGCAAAGATGAGATGGGATGTGTCCCTATTTTAGGCCTACTCCCGCAACCCTATATGTGTTGCTCATGAAAATCTAAATTTTAATTCAACTTCCATGGTAAGTCTCTAAAAATTCCAAAATATTTCCCTAGATAAGATTTCTAGTTTTTAATCAAATTATGGCCGATTTGCAGCGTAGCGGTGACGGGAGACAGATTAGCGGGCCCTTATGCTCAAAAAGGCTGGCGAGAACCCTGGTGCCCTCCCCGACTACCCTCTTGCTCTCCCTCCCCTTTTATCCCCCCCCCTTCACCTCTCCTCTTCCTAGGGCTCCTAATGGGGGGGGGGGCGGGTCATGTGTCGATTTGTCCCGCTTTTAGGTGCTAAGGATGAGCATTTGTCCCTTGACTCCAGAATCCCATGTTGATTTGTCAAATTGTACTGACATCATAAAATTAGGAGAATTTCAGGACCTGAGATCAGTTTTTCAAGTTCCTAACAATTTGCAAACAATTCTTGTACAATGATTTTTTTGATATCTTTAATTCTCCACGATTTTTCTGCTGGAAAGACTTTACATTAAATAAACATTAGATATGCCTTCCAAGGCCTTGGCAAATTAAATTAAAATACATGTACTGCAATCTATATTTGATTAAGACATTGAACTTCCAACACGTTTTGATACCCCATGAACATTTATAGGAGAAAATTTCGCAAAATTAAAAATTAACAAAGAATTAAACTAATTGGAAAGTTTCGTGGGGGGGGGGGGGGGGGGGCAACTTCATGTTGTCAGTAGTAACCTGTTTTTAAACGCAGGTTCGCAACCTGCGTTTAAGGGAATGGGTTCGCCCGTGACCGTTTCAGTGACCGTGTGCTCTGGTCAGCATTGCCACAAGTTCCTAAGGGAAATCCGACTGCTGCGCAATTGCGGCTGACGGGACGAGTCAATATACAGGTCCGCCGGGAGCCGTCACTTTACGCTGCAATCCTAAAATGACATATACTACTCACAGATCCCCCATGTTACAATCCCTATGTAAGCTTATCGTAGGCTTAGTTCTGGATTCGGTAGGCATAGGTAGGGTTTGGTGCTGCGTTTTGCAGCTGAATTGGTATTTTTGCGTACGATTGCGTGATAGGACCCCTACTTCGTCGTCAAACACTCTCTTTCTCCTCCTCCTATAATCCTTCTATAGGCCTTCTATAGTCCTTCTATAGACTATGTACTAAAAGGTCTAGGGGTTGACAAGTGGTGGTTTCTCAGCCCTGGAAACTAAATATTTTTCCCGCTCTCTTTCTCTCTCTCTCTCTCTCTCTCTCTCTCTCTCTCCTCCCGTTCCCCGCTCCCCGCTCCCAATGATAGGACGCCTACTGCGCTCGTCCCCTCTCCCTCTCATGTTATGAGGTTTGCCTAAAGAAATTGTCTCTGTCCTCGACCGCGGTTTGAACTCGGGACCCCTCGCTCTCCAGTCCAGCGCTGTAGACCGCTCGGCCATGAAATACAGTTGAGGGTGGCCTACACAAACCTATCCAATATGCTTGTACGCACCATATGTGACGTCACATATACCGATCAGGTCTAGTGAAAATAAACTTCTCCAATTTCACAGAAATGTTCATTTATAAACAGAATCGTTCATTTGGGATCTTTAATAAGAGTCATATTAAGCTTCCTATCTCTTTAGTTACTTTAAATAATTCATTAAATAACTTTTAAAGGTGTTTTCGTTGGCCCAGCTGAGTGGGCGATAATGGGGGTTTCAGCCCACTCAGCTGTCTGCGGAGCAAGGCAGGGAGCACTGAAGGATGCATACGTATGTATGCGTATACATGTAGTGTACTTGAAGACATGTGAAAATAAACTTCTCCAAATTCGCAGAAATGTTCATTTATAAACAAAAAAAAAATTAAAAAAATTAAAAAAGAAAAATTTAAAAAAAAAATCAATTCGGTCCATCAGTCCATCCTTCAGTCCATCCTTCAATCCATCCTTCAATCCATCCTTCAATCCATCCTTCAATCCATCCATCACTCCATCCATCCATCACTCCATCCATCCTTCACTCCATCCTTCCCCCCCCCCTTCTCTCCCTCCTTCTCTCTCCCCTTCTCTCTCTCTCCCCCCCCCCCTCTCCTCTCTCTCCCCTTCTGTCTATACTGTACTTGTGTCTATACTGTACTTGTATGTGCACACTGCACTTGTGTGTGCATACAGTGTGCACACTGTACTTGTCAGTGTAGAGTGTACTAGGAGTGTACCGTACTTGGAGTGTACCGTACTTGGAGTGTACCGTACTTGGAGTGTACCGTACTTGGAGTGTACCATACTTGGAGTGTACCGTACTTGGAGTGTACCGTACTTGGAGTGTACGCTACCGTACTTGGAGGTACTTGAAGGGTACTTGGTGGGCACTTGAAGGGTACTTGGTGGGTACTTGAATGGTACTTGAATGGTACTTGAAGGGCACTTAAAGGGTACTTGGTGGGTACTTGAATGGTACTTGAAGGGTACTTGAATGGTACTTGGTGGGCACTTGAAGGGTACTTGAAGGGCACTTAAAGGGTACTTGAATGGTACTTGAATGGTACTTGGTGGGTACTTGAATGGTACTTGAAGGGTACTTGGTGGGTACTTGAAGGGTACTTGAAGGGTACTTGAAGGGTACACGGTGGGTACTTGAAGTACACACACTGTACTTGTGTGCACACAATGTACTTGTGTGCACACAATGTCCATCCTTCAATCCACCCTTCACTCCATCCTTCATTCCACCCTTGGTCTGATATATTCATATTTTTAATTATAATTATACTTATAATTATTATTATGTAATCGACCTATATTTATACTTATAATAAAAAATATACTTAATTTTTACTTATAATTACAATTCTATATAATTCGAATAATTAAAAACCTGCGTTTACACAAGCTTATGCTTGTAATTCTTGTTATTCCTTATTTCGACCACTCACATATTTTGGTTCAGTTCCTTTATGCTTGGAAAAGGATATGTAAGTAAATATAGCCATTAAATAAAAGCCATTTAATTATATTTTTGATGGTAAATTATAGTGCAGATATGCGGGATTTGTGCCCCCCTGACTAGCTTTCAGGGTTGGACTGATTTTTAATCTTTGACCCCCACCCTCCACCCCCCAATCTTTAAGCCTAGATATTCAAATACAATATATTATATGTAGTGGGGAAGTGGATCGCTATATATCGGGGGAACCGGAGATGTAATTGATGTTGATACATGAAGACTCGTAATAAAGTTGACGTTTTTTTATTTAATTATAGACTTACTTGCCCTTCTTCAGGAGTATATGTACATTGAAAATATCGATGTGATAATGATAATGGAAAAGATACAAAATGCCGATGTTATACTTTGTTTTTCAGTGGACCTGAGTCTTAGGGAACGATGCCAAAAGCCTCACCAACATCATGAACCTGCCCATGGCAATAAATCGTTCAACATGGAACGGACAGGAACGTTTCCTTCAAGGTGTACCACCTCCATGGGATAGTTTTCTGTAAGTTTTCACTGTAGTAATGCACTTGTCAATTGCAACCCCACACCCCCCACCCCTGGGGGTGTGGGGAATGGTAGGGAATATCCCAGAAAACATGCCCCAACCCAGGCAGAGATTTCCCTTAGTTTCCCTTAGTTTACAGCAGTATCAAGAGGTGGCCCAGGGTAATATTAACCAAAGGATGGACTCAATTTGACTCAACCCCAACATTATAAGGAAGTTAGGATGCAAACAACAGTCTGGAACATTCCTATTGGGGGCCACAGTTCCAATGATATAATTAGTAAGTCTACCATTATTCGCTCTGCTGCATAACATATGTTACACATGTGTGCAGATTTATCTTGAAATAATATTTGTGATAGAAACATTGGGACTACTATAAAACAACCTTCACTTTGTGGTGCAACCACTAATCTGAGATAATGCTCAGGATCTATGGACGTCATAATCCATCTGGAGGACCCAACCTCATCCATTCATGTAAACCCAGGTATGAAGTCCACTGGAATTGGAAGTCCATAATATACATGTGAAGTCCAATGTGAAACTTGGAGAAACTTGTTGAAAAGCTTCCAGTTCACTGAGTTGGTATCCAGGTGTACCGGTAATGATAGAGGTTCAGTGAAGGCCCAAGATCACTGGGAAAACAGACATAGCTCTGTCAGGCAAGAACTCCTTTGTTGCACTGCCTTAATTATCAGCAGAGAGTGAGGTCTATTTATACCCAAATTCTTGGCCTAGAACCAGTAAATCGGAGCCAGACAGCTAGAATCTAGATTAAGCTTTAAAATCATTTCAAAATCTATAATTATTTAGAGTTTGTTCAGGAAGAAGGGTTAACGGTGACCATTTTGTCAGAAAAAGCCTGTATTCTGAAGAATAAGGCATTTAAGATTTATATGTAGAAGGGTCATGTCACCATTTATTGAGATACATTAACATAATTTTGTTTATTGAGATATTTTATTAAGATATGGAGCAGTATCTTCAGGCGCTGACTTCCTTTGGTGAAACTAGCAGATTTTCACTTGAAATAAAATATGGCGAGACTAATGATATTACTCTGGGTTATGTTTTAAAGATAATTTACGCTTCTACTGTTTCAAAATTGTCATTTTTATCCAAATTCCACATAATTTTGGTTTAGAGTTCAAGGTATGGCTGACATCGTCGGCGACTTCCAAGATGGCCACCTCGGCGAGATTTGTCAAATCTGGAATTCGCCGCGCCGAATAACGCTTAAACTTCAACGATTTTAAAAATTCTTTCACTGGTAATGTAGTCTAGGGGACTTCTCCCACCATATGGACGAAAATATTTTAAAAATATTTCAATATTTAGTGTCTTTACGGTCGAAATAGAGAAGTCCTATACTAACTCTGTGGGTGCAAGATTTAGGATTTATCCAGAATTTCGGAGAAAGATTTTTAGGTCTGTACAAGCAAGGGGGGGGGGGGGGGGTGTTATATATCTTTCAAAATGGCTTCCGTACGATGTACTAGGGTCATAATTAAATGGATTATTGCATGAATTTCATTTTAGTTTAGGACAATGATGCTGTTTTAGTGCATTTTTAGGGTCATCACTCCATCCCTTAAACATTAAAAGTTAAACTCATAGTGACAGTTTATTTTATTATAAAATTTTTATTTTCGTAGTCACCCTAAGAATACTTCTGAGTTATCATTTTTCTAATAGCATAGTGTCATTACACAATTAAATAATTTGAAATAGAAGAAATTTCATTTCATGTCGAATGCATTAAAATCTTAAGAGATATTGGCCTAACTACGTTACAGTTACAGTACACATGTGGGCCTTTATCAGGTATTAGGAAATACTGATCTCCGTCACTTTTGGTGAAAATATTATTAAAAGGAAAAATCCTAGAATAATGATGTATTGGTATTTATGCTGCTTGATATTTGATTCGATAGAACAGATAATATCTTCCCAATACTAATAAGATTTTTTGTAATATAAATCTTAAAAGCAATGTCAACGAAATATGGCTGCCATTTTGACAACAAGCCATCATGCCTTCCCTGAGTGTTGAAAGAAAATGGGACATCAGTATGAACTTGAAGTAATAATGTTGCTTTAATGTAACGATTTGTATAATGTATTTACTCTCATTTAAATATGAAATATTTACATTTGAAATTATGCGTTCGGAGATCACTGTGTCGGTTAAAAAACGTGTATTTTCATATCTTGCTAATTAGCAATAGGATTGGCTTATCAATGGCTGTCTAAGGACTTTAAAATATATCAATTTAATGACTAAACGCAATCCTAGTCAGCTATTTACTATATTTTTTGGGTATGTTTTGTCATCAGACCGCCTATTAGACTAGAAACTTGCCAAATAAAAAAAATCCTTGTCAGTTTATCCTTAATGTTGGGGTGAATTACTCCGCCATTATAAATAAGTCTTACCGATTTTTTAAGGGTTCTCTCACAACCGATAGTAGAGTACACACAACCGATAGTAGAGTTCAGAAAAGGGAAGGGGTCTGTGTGGACATACCAGGAGATTATACATTCCAGGGGGCTAGCGACCCCCCCCTGGTGGGCTTGGGGCGAAATTATGTAGGAAAGTCATCACCCCACATAACATCTCTTCATATTAGACATGACATGTCTGTTTTAAATGGATTAACAACAATACAATACATTTATTTCGGAAATATTCCCTTCTTTACTTAAAAAGAAGGTCCCAAGGGTGGAATATTCATCCTTTACAACCCCCCATTGACCCGGTTAACTGAGGGAAGATGGCCTGGCGAGCTATTATTAGCGAAACCATGTAGTGCCAAACCAGAGAACCATTTCTCTGGGAAGAGGGAATTATAAAAAATATGAAATACCTGACACCCCACAAAGGGGGCCAGATCAATTTTAATAATCATAATTCCTTGTCATCTACACCAATATTCCCATCGTTGGTGCCTATGACACACCCTGGAGACATATACAGGTGACAAGAGCACCCCTCGTTGATGTTGTGGTGACATCACCAAGGGTATGACAGAGGTCTTAGTAACCCACGTCTGGAGAATGTGACGTTCTCCAGTTGCATGGTAGCTTGTGAAGGGGGAAGGAGGTGTGTCGTCCCATCTACATACAAGTATAATAAATATATACACTATAGGCCTATACAAACTTATCCTACATGTGCAAGCATTTGGATGGTATATCTTACAATCAGTTGTCAATCAGTTCTCTTATTTATTAAGTGTTATTAGGTGACGAATGTATTTTATGAGTATGGTTTCTGATACAGGGTGGAGATGTTAACATAGGACCATCCTACTGTAGGATGAGGGTAGGACAAGGAATCTTATCACAATATTAGATAATTGTAAAGTCTCATTCTGTATTACTAAAGTGATCCTACCGGAGTCATAGATTCATAAATCCTAAATTCCTATCCCACAAAGTTAGTACACTGCGATACGGTATAAGACAAGCATCTATGGTGTAAGATATGTGATATAGTTAACTATCATATTCAGAATCCAGGCAAATATTTTTTTTTTATTCATTTAGGGCATAAACATCTACTGTTACATCAAAATTAAAAATAAAATGCCATATCCACCATGGATGTCTGATATGCAATATGTGAATGATTTTCAATAATTATGAGGACAAAAATAAACTTCAATCCTGTTTAGAATAATAACATTCAATAATAATAATAGCATTTGATAAACACCCATTACCTCAACAAGCCTTCTCAACATTATTATTCTAGATTGGTGTTCTGTCCCCTCTACCTATGCATCATAATAATAATATCAAACCTCAGTGAGGTCAGGTTGTAGCCTTTATTAATAATGTCTGAAATCAAGTTTTAATTAAGGGACATTTGATTATTATTGTCAGAATGTTGTTTTAATGAATATTAACCAGATTTCTCTACTTCTTCAGGAGAGTATTTTCCCCACTGGGTGATGGAGACCCCCTGGCCCCCAAGAGAAACTCTCATTCAAATTCAACTCCATGAACAGGCTAATACAGGAGATGGATTCATTCAACAATCAACACCTGTAGAACATCGTTTTCCGTAAGTGCACCTACATATCTGGCTCAGTCAGACATACCTAATTTTACGGACTTGTATAATGTATGATCACAATTTTATTGTACTTATTTTCTACAAAATATAGACGTATCAGCTTATGACTTGTTATTAAAGTTCTTTCACTATTTCTGTCTTAAAACAGAAGCTGTTAGGATGACAAGCGCCAATCCACAGTCCAAGATGCAGGCGGATATGCCCAAACCACTGTTGACAATATGAGAGGAACACTCACTAAATAAAATCTGCATGGAAATGAGCCAATTAAGATCGACACCGAGAGATGATTCTCATTGCATCAACAAGTTGATGTGGAGTCCGAGCGAGTACTTCTACCATGGAACCACAGAATGTGGTTATATCCAGGTCTACATAGAACTTTACCCATGTATTGAAATTTGACATGGCCTGACGATCTACAGTAAAAGGAAGAGGTGAAACATATCCAGGGTTTCAATATGTTTTGCACCAGGTGGCTATTAGTAATTTATAGACAAAATTGACTGGTGGGCTTGTGGGAGGTGGTTATCTCCCGCGGGCGTACTAATTTCGTAAGGGTGCGTAGCACCCGACGAAATTAGGTAGCCCAAGGGAGATAACCACCTCCCACAAGCCCACCAGTCAATTTTGTATTTATTATACCTCCATTTTAGCTAGAAAATGGTTGTAATTCGATGAAAATCGAAGGCAAAACGTGCATTTACGCTGCCCCTCCCACCTGATCTTGTTCATAGTTCTGGGTGTTTGGAATCCGTACATATCAATGCGCGCTAGACTTGCAGGGTTGTGACAAGTCCAGCAGAATGTAGTTCTATTTTGAATCGTTATTTCGCTTAATTTTCGGTTAATTACCATCATTAAGACATGAATCCGATTTAAATTACTTAATAAGATAAATGTTGTTCAGTTTGATGTTCAAATGTCTGTACTTTTCTCATTTGAACAAGCCGGGTGACGCCACCTCACCCGTTTTTCTCCGATTCAAGTGACAAGCCTGTCAGTGACAGTGTCAGTCAGTCAACGCTTCAGGAAAATCGCTCACGGTTTCGAATCAATTTGTTGCCTTTTCGCAGCTTAAAATCTTTTAAAAACTCAACTAATGCTTTGGTAACGGGTAGACTTCGATAAACATGAAAGGATTTTACTTTATTTCCTTTATTTGATCAGAATTTTTCATGGCCGCTCCCGACAGCTTCAATAGTCAATACCGTAAGGGAGGCATAGGCTACTGTCGTTCCTATCAGCAGCCACACTAAGTCTTAGGCACCTCGAATCAATTCCACAGCTTTAAATCGTTGATATTCTTTAGTAAAATCGCATTTTTACATATGATTCTTCGATTCAACTTTTCATTTGAAGTTCCTAGGTTCATTATTTCGAGAGAAAATCGGAAAACGATTGACGTCTCCCAGTGACAGCTTCAATACCGTAACTAGGCCTATAGGCTACACACGCCGATCTATTTCTCAGTTGGCTGTGAACGGAGGGTCTACTTTATTTAGAAATAAATGAGTGATTCAACACCTTCCATCTTCGATATTGATTTGTTTGAGTTGTTTATTATTGTCATTTATATTTTATCATGACGTGCAATGTATATGCAGTCTTTTTTCCGCAAAAATAATTATTTAAATAAAGAAAATAAGGAAGCGAACATGGGCCTATTTTTTCAACAAAAATTCCGCCAGCGGTAAATATGATATGTAAATACCGCCCAGAGGGTAATACGGTTTTCCAATGCTGTAGCCTATGGCTTACCATACCATCCCTACCAGAGATATAATAAATTGCAAATAGCGTCTGCCTATCAAATACTGGTTTGGCATGTAAATCATCTCTATCTCTATTTCCTGGGTATGATCATAAACTGCCTCCCTCTCAGCTCTCCCGCCCTTGATATAACCATATTAAATGTGTTGATAAGGGCATAAAGCAACCAATCTCACTCACTCACTCCCTCTCAGCTCTCCCGCCCTTGATATAACCATATTAAATGTGTTGATAAGGGTGTAAAGCAACCGATCTCACTCACTCACTCACTTGTGTATTCATGTACGCTCATCCCCTCTTATCCCATCTTGCCCCTCATGCTCCTCCTCCCCTCCTCTCATGCACTCACCTCCACCCATCACCCTCTCCCACCCCCTCACTTCCTCTCGCCCTTCCCCTCCTTTCATACCCTTACCCCATCTCACCCTTCCCCTCCTCTCATGCCCTCACCCCATCTAACCCCACCCCTCCTCTCATACCCTCACCCAACCTCGCCATGCCCCTCATCCACTCACCCTATCTCACCCCTCTCCTCTTTCTCTCTTCTCCTCCCATACCCTCACCCCATCTCGCCCCTCCCCTCCTCTCATACTGTCACCCCATCTCTCCCCTACCTCCTCTCACCCCATTTCGCCCCTCCCCTCCTCTCATACCGTCACCCCATCTTTCCCCTACCTCCTCTCACCCCATCTCTCCGCTCCCCTTCTCTCATAATCTCACCCCATCTCTCCCCTCCCTCCTCTCATACTCTCACCCCATCTCGCCCCTCCCCTTCTCTCATAATCTCACTCCATCTCGCCCCTCCCCTCCTCTCATACTCTTGCACCTCCCCTTCTCTCATACTCTCACCCCATCTCACCCCTCCCTTCTCTCATACTCTCACCCCATCTCGCCCCTCCCCCCCTCTCATACCATCACCCCATCTCACCCCTCCTCTCCTCTCATACTCTCACCCCATCTCGCCGCTCCTCTCCTCTCATACTCTCACCCCATCTCCCCCCACCCCTCCTCTCATACTCTCACCCCATCTCGCCGCTCCTCTCCTCTCATACTCTCACCCCATCTCCACCCGCCCCTCCTCTCATACTCTCATCCCATCTCCCCCCTCCTCTCCTCCCATACTCTCATCCCATCTCCCCCCGCCCCTCCTCTCATACTCTCACCCCAACTCGCCCCTCCCTGCTCTCATACTCTCACCCCATCTCGCCCCTCCTCTCCTCTCATACTCTCATCCCAACTCGCCCCTCCCCTCCTCTCATACCCTCACCCCATCTCTCCCCTACCTCCTCTCATACTGTCACCCCATCTCGCCCCTCCCCTCCTTTCATACTCTCATCCCATCTCCCCCCGCCCCTCCTCTCATACTCTCATCCCATCTCACCCCTCCCTTCTCTCATACTCTCACCCCATCTCCACCCGCCCCTCCTCTCATACTCTCATCCCATCTCCCCCCTCCTCTCCTCTCATACTCTCACCCCATCTCCCCCCTCCCCTCCTCTCATACTCTCATCCCATCTCCCCCCTCCCCTCCTCTCATACTCTCATCCCATCTCCACCCGCCCCTCCTCTCATACTCTCACCCCATCTCCACCCGCCCCTCCTCTCATACTCTCATCCCATCTCACCCCTCCTCTCCTCTCATACTCTCACCCCATCTCCCCCCTCCCCTCCTCTCATACTCTCATCCCATCTCCACCCGCCCCTCCTCTCATACTCTCACCCCATCTCGCCCCTCCCTGCTCTCATACTCTCACCCCATCTCGCCCCTCCTCTCCTCTCATACTCTCATCCCAACTCGCCCCTCCCCTCCTCTCATACCCTCACCCCATCTCTCCCCTACCTCCTCTCATACTGTCACCCCATCTCGCCCCTCCCCTCCTTTCATACTCTCATCCCATCTCCCCCCGCCCCTCCTCTCATACTCTCATCCCATCTCACCCCTCCCTTCTCTCATACTCTCACCCCATCTCCACCCGCCCCTCCTCTCATACTCTCATCCCATCTCCCCCCTCCTCTCCTCTCATACTCTCACCCCATCTCCCCCCTCCCCTCCTCTCATACTCTCATCCCATCTCCCCCCTCCCCTCCTCTGATACTCTCATCCCATCTCCACCCGCCCCTCCTCTCATACTCTCACCCCATCTCCACCCGCCCCTCCTCTCATACTCTCATCCCATCTCCCCCCTCCTCTCCTCTCATACTCTCACCCCATCTCCCCCCTCCCCTCCTCTCATACTCTCACCCCATCTCCCCCCTCCCCTCCTCTCATACTCTCATCCCATCTCCCCCCTCCCCTCCTCTCATACTCTCATCCCATCTCCACCCGCCCCTCCTCTCATACTCTCATCCCATCTCCCCCCTCCCCTCCTCTCATACTCTCATCCCATCTCCACCCGCCCCTCCTATCATACTCTCACCCCATCTCGCCCCTTGTCCATTCTCCTACCCATGTTACTCCTCCCGTCAGATACTGTTCTGTGATGGCATTCAGACCATAATTTCACAACCAAATTATGTTGCTATTTATAGCTACTCTCATACGTCTAGGTTTCATTGTTATTGTATCTGGAATTCACTGAATAACGCTTAAACTTCAACGATCTCTGAGTTACGCACAAACATGTGTCTTTCTTAGCACAAAGTGGGTCTGGACATAGGGCAACATATATAATTTTTGTATTTATTGTGAGGTAGGTGTGATAGGGAGGATTGATGCTAAGCGATTAAGACCTGGCGTTGCCTTCTGTTGAACATGAATTTTGTCATATTTCCAAACTTGGCTTGCTAGGCTGCCCAGGTACAAACCCTAACAAACCCGACTATGAATAAGGGTACAAAGAGAGTGGTCAGGCAATGATTCAAGGAAGTAATTATAATCTCGTCCCACCCCTCTTCTCCTGACCTCCGTACCCCATCTTGATGCACCCATCTTCTCCTCACCCATCTTATTCCCTCACCCCACCTCGACCCGACCCTCCTCTACTCACTACCTCACTCCTTTCACTGGGTGCTGTGGTAAGGAAATTATTTGTGAAAGCAAACAGTGCCATTTATAAGTGCTATGGCTATGCACTATTGATATATCTATGTGATAAAGTATTGTGATAGATTATTGTATTTCGAGGCTTCAGTAACCTGTGTTATTTTTAACTGGATACTTGTGGCAGTGCATTGGTTAAAATATGAAAATACATACTGTCTTGATGTCTCAGTTCATAAATTATGGTAGTTTCATATTGATTTTGATTCATTTTGAGGCTTCAGTCAACTACAATTTTAAGCCCGAGAATAATCTGTAATGAGAGGCTAGTCCTCCCCAATCCCTGGCTGTGCCAAGCACACACAATTGTAAATAAAGTAATAAATGTGTATGTGATGAATGTAAATAAAGTGTTGCTTTATATGATTTCCAGTGTTTGTTACCATTTCCTTTCTAGTTGGTCATATTGAAATCGTTTTAGGTTTTCATCAGGGGTATACTACTAGCCTGTGACACCCCAGGAATTGCAGCTTCCCGGTGTGTCACAGGGGATATTAGTACTATAAAACCTGATAATTCCTATTTTCATAACCCCTATAATTTGAATTAATGAAAAACCATCAATCTAACAAAAAACGGTCAAGTTAAAGGGCCACTGAAAAATAACGGTCAAACCTTGGTTACCACCGAAAAAAACGGTCAAATATTGGTAAAAAAAACACCCTGCAAAAAACAGTCAGCATTGAGATGACTGGGATTTATCGGTCACTGACCGTTTTTTTTCTCGGTCACCAAAAGTGATGACCGTTTTTTTTCTCGGTGACCAAAAGTGATGACCGTTTTTTTTTTTCGGTCACCAAAATCTGACCGTTTTTTTCCGGTCACTGAAAATCTGACCGTTTTTTTCTCGGTCAGTGCCTGGCAATTGGATGCCAGCCAATTCCTGAGAAAAAACGGTCACTCACCGAGGTTGGGTCTATCAGTGTACCGTGGGTAGATCCGACATCCTGGCCAGCAGCTGATTTTCCAGTTACCACGTTGCTGAGTCACAATCTGTACGGGATCTGTTGAGTGTGACTTGACCCAGAAAATGTATCTCGCTTTGAAGTTTCAACTCAACAGAGCCCGCACAGAGTATGGGTTAGGGGATTTCCCCAAAGCTATTCGGGTGCTGATGTCACCCATGGGTCATTGTCTAATTTGATGTCTTACTTTTTACGTCTGTTTACTGTTTATGTTTTACTGTCTATATGCCTATATACTAAAAGTAACCTTTAACCTAACAGATTGGTTGTCCTAAGTCCCTAAATTGGTTGTCTTAAGTCTTGGCGCTTTGGTGGTGAAAATATGGGTCAGCGCTCAGAGTCAGGCACACAATTGATTCTTAGTGCCTATATACCACAACTAACCTATATACTAAAACTAACCCGAATCCTAACCTTTAATTGGTGGTCCTAAGTCCATAAAGGGAATCTCGTCGGTTTAAGGTGCAATGGTTAAAAATGCAATGTGGCAACTGGTGCAGTGTGGTAACTACGAGCGCGAACCAAGGAAACATATATGCTGTACTGAACAAACGTCAACAAAAGTTTGTGTTTTTAGCGTGTCTGCTCTGTGATCTCATTAAGAAA
The DNA here is from genome assembly GCA_942159475.1 of Sthenelais limicola. Taxonomy (NCBI): domain Eukaryota; kingdom Metazoa; phylum Annelida; class Polychaeta; order Phyllodocida; family Sigalionidae; genus Sthenelais; species Sthenelais limicola. The sequence goes on from OW804098.1 coordinate 118,743,982, forward strand.
ATCCCATAGATGTAGGACTTGTTTTAAATCACATCAGAGATGTTTAACTCCTGGTTGTAGAATGCATTATAGTTGATACATAATTGTTACACTCTAGGATAAAACATGATCTTGTATTATAATGATATGTTGTATAATGATATGCACTGTGTACTTGTGCATATTTTCTGAAGCTATATTTAAACAACTACATTTTCATTGTATGCTTATGATAAAATTTGTGGATTGCACCCTACTTGCACACTTCTCAATAGGAATGCACACACTATATAATTAGATTTTGGTTGATGGAACACCAAAACCAGACAACAGCAGTTTTCATAAGGTTGATTTTTGTTGACAAAGTCGGTGTGATATTCTGGTTCCTACATTTGGTTACAGAGTTGAACCTTGCTTCTCCACAGTTGTGTTGACCAGGTGCAGAAAGGATGGTCTCCTGTGGCTGGGGTAAGCTCTGTGGTAGGCCTTGCGATGGTTTCTGCTGGTTCTGTAGGTGGAGAGGAATGATTAGATCCTGCCTACATGGTTCACTGGCCATTTAGGCAGGACCTCGCCACTTCTCACCATCACAGCACCATCACAAGGCTTACCACAGAGGTTACCACAGAGCTTACAGCAGACAGTGGAGACCACCTTTTAAAGAGCAAGAGAAATTACACTTACGCAGACACTCTCCTTGCGCAGTAATACCAGCTTCAGTGATGACAGTGAGGGGTCCAATCCAGGCATAGTTATCAGGACAGGAACAGATATATGAGCCGGGGGTGTTCATACAGTAGCCCAAGGTACCACACAGGTTGGGGTCATCTTCACACTCATCAATATCCCCTTAAAGAGAAGGGTCAAGTTTTTTTAAAAATGTACCATTGGCCTTCACAAATCCCATCGAATATTCCAAATTTAGGACAAAGTTCAGGTTCGAAATACAGTTCAACATAACCAGACAGGTTTATTGAATGAATACAATACGGAATAAACTCAGATTTTGTAATTATTCATCAAACTTTCAATCAATCAATCAAAAAGAGAAATAAAGAAAACTCACAAATACAGCCCAGAGGTAGAGGTAGGTCCCAGTAAGAGTTACTTGTGTCTGTGCTACAGCCTATAGTTTCACCTGTTGCTCCTGTGGAATCAATCAGCCAGCCTGGAGCACATGTGATGCTACTGCCCATGTCTAGAGAATGAGCAGGGCTGTAGGCATTGGGGTACACCCCTGCACCTGCACAGTGAATATGTGCTGAAAACAGAAAATTACACAATTGTAATACATAATAAGTAATATTTTCAGGTTTACAAAGTGTAATACATGGTACAGACTAGAAATTGAAATGAAATAAAAGATGGAAAAAGGAGTACTATCTCTAAAGTACACAGGTCTTCCCAATAGCCCTGAATTTGGAAAGGATCTATACTAGTTGATAATGTAATATGACAATATGATTTATTATATGTGATCCCTCTTGAGAGGTGCAATAAGAGCCTTCCACTTTCCGCACCTCTCAAATGGAATGCGCATTTAATAAAGAAAAGCTATATAGCGAGCCTGGGAGAATTATATATACATTTGCTAGGAAGGATGTTCCCTGCATGGTCAATGTACATGGGTCAGATCTTCAGGAAATATACAATAATTATTGACCTTTACCAATACCCCAAATTTAAGACGAAAATCAGGTTCAAAATACAGTTCAACATAACCAGACAGATTTATTGAATGAATACAATACAGAATACACTCAGATATACCTAGCATTTATCAATTTTCACTCTAATTTAGCATAAGTTGATAGATGTCTAGAACTGTAGATTGTGCATTTTCTGAAGATCCGACCCACATATTGTTTACAAGTTATAGGGACATGAAATCATCCCAAAACAGACTAAACAGAACAATTACCTCAATTTAAGTCGTATGAACACATATCCCACGCTTCTAAGATCATTGTATGGAATATATGTTTGCTACTCCTTCCCACTATGACGGCGGACCCCATCCAAGACCCTAAAGCTGAGTGAGACAGACGCTCAGAGTCAGTGCCTCAACTTACAATTTATGGGGGTTGTGGCCATAGAGGTTATCGTAATGACTTTTCCATGCCACACTCTAAACAAAAACAAGACTTTTTACTTCTTCAACAAAGGGAATATATGAAATGTGACTTGGGTGGAGGGGTATGTAACTCTGACCATGGAGGGGACCGAAGATAAGGGTCAGATAAACCTGTCATAGCATCGTAATGGGTTTTTAGGGGAACCCCCTCTCCCAAACGTGGTTGGTATTGGCCCTAAGAGTGTTCCCAGAAACACTGCAAACCTTTTTTTCAAAAATGTGTACCTACATGTTAAAGCACCAGGAATAGAAATCCCAATCAACGCAGCAATCGCCCATAAGCCATACATGATGCTGAAAAATAAGTTTTATAGTTTTACCAAGTTACCAGGTATTCCTTGTGAAAGTTGCTTTCTCAGGTAACATTGATTATGAACTAAAGATGATTCACATGGAACTATGAGACTAATGGTACAGTCTATAATCTATAGAAAACAAGCCATGTTAAGCACAGACTATTTATCAATGCTCTAATTTTATTATTTGTATTTAGTATTTTTATACGGCACATGTTCTGTAATAACGACAGTTGAGTTATCAACAAACAAGTACATTGTACGTTGTGAAGTTCAATAATCAAATGGCATTAACATTGAGATATGGGCTCACAGATGACAATCCAATACAGAATAACCATGGTCTTCTGCCCCACCGCTGTGTCTATCTAGACCTAACTCTATTTAACAAACTCCAAAGTAAGACTTAAGGTCAAGATCAGAAACAAAATCAAATGAAATGAATTTAGAAATTATTAGTTTGGTAAATCTAGTGGCAGCGTGAAGGTACAGCATGCTCTTAGTTTGTGTATAATTGGGGAGTTTTGTGGCAGAGTGGAAGTACAGCATGCACTTTGTTTGTAATATGTAATGTCAATATCCATGTATCATACATGATTCCATAACACAAGCCTCAATCTTTCCCATCATGCATTTGGTTTTCATAGCTCATTAATGCAACCTCTGATACTTGAGAAAACATTCTTGCAATTTTCGATAAAAATCTCACAAAATATTTGTATATCAGTTTCAACAGAATCAATCCCACGATGCATTGTAATAGTCATTTGCAGGGGCACATGCGAATGCAAATTAGGGACTTGATAGAAGAACTTCATTGTACAATGTACTTGTTTGTTGATAACTCAACTTCGTTATTTCAGAAGATAGATTACGGGAAAATGATTTACATCTATATAAGGGTCAGATTTTCAGAAAATGTACAATTGGCAGCTGTACACATTCATTAAATTCTGCTAAATTGGAGTTCAATTTGGTCAATAGTAGGTAAATTCAAGTATATTCAGCATTGCATTGATTCTAGAAATGTGTTTGGTTAGGTTGAACTGTATTTTGAACTTTATTTTTGTCTGAAATGTGGGTTATTTGAGAGGATTGGTGATGGCGAATTGTACATTTTCTGAAAATCTGACCCATAATATAGATTGAGAAGAAATGGTTATGTTATGTTATGGTTATCATCATATTTTCATGGTCCCTGATTCTAATGACATTTGGAATCCACCCAATCTTCGTGCGCGAAGGTAGATTCAGGCTATTGGGTCAAGTTTTCAGCAAACGTACAATTGGCCTTCACCAATCTCCTCAAATAACCCACATTTAAGACCAAAATCTTGTTTAAAATACAGTTCAACATAACCAGACAAAGTTATTGAATGAATTCAATACAGAATACACTCAGAAATAATCAGTATTTATCATTTTTCACTCTAATATAGCATAACTTGAGGATGTGTAGAACTATAGATTGTGCATTTTCTGAAAATCTGACCCATTTGCTCCATTTCTAAGGCCCATCTCCAATTTTCTTAGAATAGTTAAATAGCGTATCCGCCGACAAATACCATAACAAAATATTGTATGATAGACTGGTGCCAAACTACTTTCAAGGTAGTTATTTTGAAGCTATTTCAATGCTATTCCATTTGGAAAATTGCACAGGCTTCGACCCACTCACGGCAGCTGGGCTTTACTGGGCTGATGCAATGTGACCCCAGCCAGTGGTAGAGTGGGGAGGAGAATTATAAAGGTGGGAGTGAAAAGGAATAGCAAAAGCGTTGGAGTAATTAATTAGAAACTACATGCTGATAAGTACTACCCTTTTTAGACGGGGGTTGGAGTTGGGGGTCAACTAGTGACTATTTCAATGCGAGAATTTGATTTGATTTCAAAACATTTTTATTCAGAACTTACACATTACATCGCCAATGTTATTCTCAGAACTGCCTAATGTTACAACAGACTTCTACGTTTTTTTTTATATTCTTAAGATATACATCGCTGGTTGACATTACAGAAATAGCTAGTTATATTTATAAAAAAGATTATGAAAAGGCACAAACAAATAACAAAATAAAATAAAAGAAGAATTAGTTAATGACAACAATTAAATTTGCACACTAATAACCGTCCGTTTGAGACAAATATGTAGTAATGAATCAAGTTTCTGCACTGAATAAGAGGCTTATCATTCGCATTGTAAAAGCCCATGGCAGACTAACTTGAATAACGCCCCATTGGCAAGTGGCCCAGCTGCTAGTGCAAGACCACCGTGATGTGTACTAGTCACACAATATTTAGTATATAAAACATATTTTCCTCAGCTAGGCAATATCATTACTTTGTCAATATTTAGTATATAAAACATATTTTCCTCAGCTAGGCAATATCATTACTTTGTCTGTGTATCAAGCGAACTTATGTCAGCCCATTTTCTCAGATTTTGCTGGTCAGATTTTGTTGGAATGAAATGTTAAGTGTAGCTGAGAAGTGAAGCATTATGACAGCAATAACAAAGATTAGCTTTAGTACGTCTAAATTTAACCTACCCTATGTCTATTTCTGCAATTTAGCACAAATGAAAAATCTACCCCCGAAGTAGTCTCATTGAGTCGGCATCATTATCTTTGGTATCCTGAGGGGATGTTAATAATTATTGGGTAAGATATCATGTTTTCAACATTATTAACCAAGGTTAACTGAGAAAAACATCACTTAGAGGCACAATGCTTATGAATACTGAATAAATGAATTTAATCAAATTCAGCATAATTCAACATGTCTAAAACCATAAAACCGTTGAAAGTTGTTTAATCTCAAAGTATGGTACGGTAATCACCAACTAGGGATTGAGTTTTGAAACTTATAATTCAACATATTTTTGCACTTAACAGTGTACAAAACGTAGCCATACACCTGACAGATAACGTCCATGTTCTTTGACTAGACTACACTGAACTGTTCTAAACTAAAAAATAATAGTCATCCAAAAAACGCAAATGAAACTGTCCAAATGCCTGACGTATTTAATGAATATATGGAAATAAAAGTAAATGTATTATTATGTAAACAAATTATACTTATATAAAATGATGAAGTTAAGAAGTAGAGTTGTGTTAATGCACCAAAAAGCTGAAAACAAACTTTAATGGAATTGTGTTAAGAAGTATTGAAGAAAAAGCACCAACCTGGTTATCCTGAACTTGCTGACAGAAGATCGGCTTTATAAGTTAAGACAAGTTAGAAACTGTGGGGATAATATCACATCTAAGAAGTATAGTAGGTTACTGCAAGCCCCTCCTATTTCTACGTTTCTCCACCCATCTCCCCCTCCACCCCCCTACCCCTTCTCCTCCGCCCCCACCCCCCATCCTCCTAACCACAAGTTCCCGCTCCCTCCTTAGTCCTCGCCCTCCACCTCCCACATCCTCCCTCCCACACGTCCTCCCTCCCAACCTCCTCCTCCTCCTGCTTCCCCGAAGCAGGGATGTAGGAAGCAATTTGAACATGGGGGGGGGGGGGAGCAACTTTGTCCCACAAAGTCTTCACCTCGTCCACGTTCTTCCTCCCCTCCCACACTTTCTCCCCATGCCCCTCCTTCTTCCCACCCCTCCCTCCCTCCCTCCCTCCTCCGTGCCTCTTGTACAATGATGATTCCCCAACCTGTCTGCCTCTCGTCTCGGTGTATCAGATCGTTAAAAAATGTACAATTCACCTTCACCAATTCCCTCAAATATATCCCACATTTAAGACGAACATCATGTTTAGAATACAGTTCAACATAACCAGACAGATTCATTGAATGAATACAATACAGAATACACTCATATATATATATACTCAGTACTTATCATTTTTCACTCTAATTTGGCGACTTTGAGGGATGTGTAAAACTGTACATTGTGCATTTTGTGAAAGTCTGATCAATCTGTAAAAGAAAGAACTAAAAGATCCTCAAAAAACGCAGAACTGACAACTCGCGATGACATGTTTTAAATTATATCAATGTTGTAGAAAACTGATGTTGTCTAAGTCTAAAGGAACTTAGTATTTAAGCTCGAAGAACTATCTTGGCACCAAACCCATAATTGCTGTTTGCTCTCTGCGATCTCGACAACCTCAAAACGTACCAATGTAATTGTAATATGGGTGAAATCGCAAGAAAATGTACAATTCACATTCAGCAATTTTTTCAAATAACCTAAATTTTACACGAAAATAAAGTTCAAAATACAGTTCAACCTAACCAAACTTACTGTTAGAATAAATGCAATACCGAATATACTCGAATTTACCTAGTATTGGCCAAATTGCAGCCTAATCTTGCAGAATTTACTAAATGTGCACAACAGCCAAGTGTACATTTTCTGAAAAGCTGACCCCATATGCTGCTGATGGCCTGGAAGACCTCCCCCACCTTGTATTGCATACACGGGTCAGATCTTAAGAAAATGTGCAATCGGCACATTTACACATTTAGTAAATTCTTCTAAATGGCGGTGAAAATGGTCAATACTCGGTATGTCTAAGTATATTTGGTATTGCATTGATTCAAACGATCTGTTCTGTTTGGTTGAACTGTACATTAAACCTCATTTGTGTGTTAAATCCGGGTTATTTGAGAGGATTGGTGAGGAGGAATTGTACATTTTCTGGCGACTTCACCCACGTACTAAATGACGAATAAAGATGTGTGGTTACCAAAGGTTTATTTAGGATATAGTGGGTAAAATTTCTAGAAAATGCACAATTCACATTTAGAAACCCTCCTAAACAACCCAGATTTAATACAAAATTGAGACTCAAAACATAATTCAACATAACCAAACACATCCTTTGAATCAACTCAATACTGAATATACTCAAATATAGCTAGTATCTATCATTTTTCAATCACATGTAGCAGAATTTACTAAATGTGAAGAGGTGGCGATTGTACATTTTCTGAGGGTCTGACCCATTGTACATCAGAACTCACTCTTACTTTGGAGCAATAATGTTGTGTCCTGAACCACACTCCCGTGAAGTTGGAATTTACTAGACCGATTAGTAAAGTGTAGGCACTGCCTTGGGCGGTCCGACCAGGTGAAGCACTTGTGTTGATTATTCCAAATTTTAAATACACAAAAACAAAAGCAAATGATTTAATTTCTGGGATCTGCAAATAACTGCGACTTACCATCGTTTGTATATAACTGAAATCAGTTGTCGTTTCCCTTGGGAGCGCAAATCTAATAAAGTATACTGGCACTAGTCGTTGTTTCCTTTGGAAATGCAAAAACCGGAAAAAATGTAATTTAAAGTTATTTCTGATTCAGGTCAGTGGCATGTGGCTTTGAATGAATTAAAAATATCCCAAACAAACAAATAAATGTATGAGTAACGAACAATTACCTCAACAACCTCAGCCAAAGGTTGTCCTTTTTTAAAACTTGTGTCATATATTTTGTTTTGCTTTTTAAACTTTAAAATACGGAAATAGTTTGGATAACTTCTTAAGAACTCATGAATATTTTTGACTGATTTTGCAGTGTTGGTTGATTTTCATTAAGACAAGGTATGGAAGATGAAGATTAAAAGCTGCACTCTCAGTTAACGTCGGTCAAAAACTGAACATTTTATACTTCTTGTTCCCTTTCTTTCCATCTCATATGAAAGTCATGATTTGGCCAAGATTTTGGAGGATTCTGCCCAGTTGTTTTGGGTAAAGGACTTGTATAACTTCCTAATTTTTATTTTTTAGGACACGCCTGAATCACTTCCTGCGATGAATTCACTTATTATCGCTCACCGGCGGCTGTTTTCTCTCAATGATTAGACTTCAAATACTTTCATAAGCATAACTGTAGCATAATATTGATATTGATATCGATGAAATCAGACTTATGAGTCATAATATGAGTAGCTCTTGTATACATATATAACAGCAGCAGAATATTGATGAATTTAGTCCTATAAGTCATAATATGAGTAACTCTCTCTCCCTGTCCCTACGCCAACAATCATACACTACCCGTCTACTCGCCCTGCCTCTCTGCCTCTCTTCCCTCTGTATCCGATTCTCCCTCTCCCTATCCGATTTCCCCCAACCACTCGCTCTGCTTCTTTCATTCTCTCTCACTCGCCTTTTCTTCTCCTCCGTTCTCTCCATCCCGACTTTTTCTCTCCCCCTCCCCCTCTTTTCTCTATCCTCTTCTACCTCTCCTCATCTGATTCCCCACCCTCTCCCCCCGCATCTTTGCTATCCCTCTGGACCAAGATTTCTGAGGATTCTCTGATCTCTCTCCCCTCACATCCCCCCTCTCTCTTTTTCCACGCTCTCCCCCTTCCTCTCTGATCTCTCTCTCCCCTACCGACCCACCCCGTCTCCCTCCCTGTTTTTTCTTCTTTGCAATCCCCCACTGCGCTTTCTCCTTCCCCTCTTTTTCTTTTTCCTTCCTCCTCAACTCTCTTTACCTATCCCTCTCTATTCTTCTCCCTCCCTCTCCTGTCTCCCCTATCCCATACATACCCTTCCCTTACATCTCTGGGTCACATCATCATTGGTTTGTCCATACTTACTTCCCATGCTATAAATAGAGCGTGTATTTCCCAATTTAAAAAAGGCTTCAAAATCACATTTTTATCCCAGATACCTTCACAAACCACATATTATATTGTCCTCCGGAATGGGAAGACGAAACTTTACAGAGCAGAAAAACGACTGGAAACATAACACATTTCAAGAACATAAACGATAAAAAAAAACGTTTCACGTTTATTATCTACATACCAAACTATTATCTTTATTCCCAATTATTTGTATTCGTAACTGAACTAATTAGATTCCCAATTAGATCAAGCAGTGAGAAGTTAGCCTTTACAGTGCAGAATACTCAATACAATAATAAAATATTTTAAAAATATCAGAAATAAGGAGACACCAACATGTAACATATATGGCGAGGTTGAATATATGAAATTTGTTTTGCTATTGTGAGATTGTGCATGATGTATGGCAGAATATATGCATATGGCTGAAAGCCTCAGATGACAAAGAAATGAGAAATGTACGAGGGCTATCTGCCCAAGAAATACTCTGTGGTAGCTGGGAGAAACACAGAAAAAACACAAAAAAAAACAGATTTTCAGAAAATGTACAATTGGCAGCTGTACACATTTAGTAAAATTTGCTAAATTAAGCTGAAATTTGGTCAATACTAGGGAAATTCGAGTATATAAGGCATTGCATTGATCCTAGCAATCTGTTTGGTTAGGTTGAACTTCATTTTGAAAGTAATTTTGTCTTAAATTTCCGTTATTTGATACGAATGGGGAAGACGAATTGTACATTTTCTGAAAATCTGACCCAATAGAAGCTACTATACGGCCGTGTTTGGGACCTGGGAGGTGTCTTTTCTGTCATTAGCAATTACCCGAGCCCTCATCCAGCACTAACTGTCAGTCATTATTAAGGGTTAAGTTTTCTGAAAATGTACAATTGGCCTTCACCAATCTCCTCAAATAACCCACATTTAAGACAGAAATCAGGTTTAGAATACAGTTCAACATAACCAGACAGATTTATTGAATGAATATAATACAGAATACACTCAGATATACTAGTATTGATCATTTTTCACCCTAATTTAGTAGGATTTGAGGTATGTGTAGAAATGTAGATTGTGCATTTTCTGAAAATTTGGCCCATATACCCTCAAACATGCTCAAGGGATTGAGCCAACGCAACAAGACATCATTGCCCAGACAGTATAGAGACAGACATTACTTTGCCCCGGTAAACCAATTCCAAGTAACTGTTTGACAAAATGGAATAAAAATTCGACATATAATATATAATGACCCATTCTCACGAATATGGTGCAGCTTATCCAAAAAGGGCAAAGTATATATGGGTTTATGAGGTAATTTAGCCATTTGCGGGGACTTGAATATTGATATTAACATGAATGATAATAAGATCGACTAGGGCATTGAAAACATATGTAACTTCTAAAATTCTGATGAAAGCCATTAAGAAATAATCGCTCACGTTTTTTAATCAGTATGAAGTATGAGTACGGTCAAATGAAAAACTCTATCATTGACTTATTTATTATAGTAGTACAGGCATTTTAGCATGGAACCCAGAATAAAATAATGTAAAGCTGATTTTTGTATATATGATGCGGACACATGGGGGATCATTCCCTGAAAAGTCCCCACCTAGGGACTGTGAGCTTTTTGAGATTTTGACATTTTTGCGTCATTTTCCACAAAATAGCATTGGTCTCTACATTGTATTGGCCTTGCACATTTAAATTCTTTAAATTATTTTTGTCTGAGGTTATTCTAAGGCGTTTATTTAATTACGTGTCTATAATGAGTAACAATCAATGAATTAATATCGCAAACGTTTATACATGCATACAACAAGTAAAAGGATGTCTTATTGTAAGGAAGATGAGTCACAAGTCCTCCCAAAAATGTTTTTAGATATCACCATATTTGAAAAGATGAGATCAAGATGAGTCCAATGATGGTAAATACTAAGGACATCTAAAAAGTGTTTCTATATTTTATATTTCATATATTTATGTTTGAAAAAAGGTTGCAATAGTATTGGGTGGCCAATTACCAGTGCAGTAACTCAAGCATGCCATTTGAAACGCAAGGGTTTGATACACTGTCCTGAGATTTGGCAGATATAGACAGCCCCAAAATGGAAACATACCAACAACATGATCCTATGAATAAATGACAGTTTGCGACTCGTGACTTCTCCTGGAACCCATCACATATCTCAACAATGGTTGCCATGTCATGCTAGGTTTATGGGTATAGGGCCACAAAGGTCGCAACACGTCGCATTTGTAGTGACAGGGTCACAACCTTGCTGGCCAAAGTTCATTAAAATCAAGCTTAATTGAGGTGTGGGACTGTCATATAACTGAATAACATTCAGACCTGGCACGCTACCTTGGTTGCCATATATTTGTAACTGAGCTAGATGTGACCATGAATATGGCCATTGCAGTCACCACAACCCTATTTTGACATCGCCCCTGAGGAGAGTATATAAGGAAAAATATACAAAAATTCAAAAGAAAACAACAGGTTCTATTTAACATTGTAGAAGCAAAGAAGGCACCCTTTAGTATACCTTTGGTGGGGTTGGTATGTTATTACACCCCTGTGTTGTTGCTTCCTATACCTTCAGCATTGTATGTCAAACTTGGTCAAAGTGGTGCATAACATGTGAGTTATGTCACCTCGGGGACATACAACAAGTAGGTCTGCCCAAAACGTAAATTACTTCTTTTATTTTTAATTATTTATATTTTTTATTTATTAATGGGGTGTAATAAATATGGAACAAAGCTCGGGTGAAGTCTGTACACTTGTTAGTGACCTCGGGAACACAGAAGATCTCGGGCTAATGCCCTCTAACTTCTAACTTCCCGCGCTCCCTCGGTCAATAACAAGTGTACAGACTTCCCCCTTGCTAGGTTCCATCTATATACTCCCATAGGCTTAAGCACTGAGCCTCGATTAACGAATGCGGGCAATAAAGAGCCAATCTTGCCCGCATTTTTCCCATATTGCCCACACATAGAAAAAATAGTCAATGATAATCAATGTGTGGTGATGGCCTCACGATTAAAAAAAAAAAAAAGCGTCATAGGATACTTCCCTCTAGGCGATTTTCCTCCCCTTGATCAGAAAATACCAAAGAAATTAGTCTCCGATCAATATTTAACCTCTGGAAGAACTGTTTTTTTCCAAACTAAATGGCGCACTTTTGGTGGAATTGCTCATATATTTTACAAATAATATACTCATTCTAATGTTATCATTCTATTGTTTCCTCTTCTGTTCTAAGCTTATAAGCAGCTTGCTGGAATGAGCGCTTTACAAAATGTTCATGACTACAAAATTTAAATTAAAATCCTACCAAGCTCCTTTCACTATCACTCCTTATATACACTAAAAACTATAGCAATTTACTTTTCCTGGAATAGGACAGTATGCATGGCTACTACCATGGGTGTGATTGTCAGAAAATATACAATTGACAGTCCTACACGTACATGAAATTCTGCTAAATTAGGCTGAAAAATGATAAATACCGGGATCGCATTGATTTAAAGTATCAGTTCTGTTATGATAAACTGCATTTTATAGCTTATTTTTGTCTTAAAAGTGAGTTATTTGAGAGGATTTGTGAAGGCGAATTGTACATTTTCTGAAGATATGACCCCCATACAGTCTCCTGGCAATGCGTATAAGTTTTCTACCTATTCTGTAACAATCATAATAATAATTATTTGCATGCCATCCTTGCAGTTGGACATAAACACTTTTCTCATGAAATACATTTCTTGTGATTCATGTAATGTTGTTTTTAGCTTATAAACCAAGATGATGGCTGGATAGCTACGTTGATGACATGAAGTCATTTTGAGAACTCCCATTAATAAAAACGTTTTTAAAGCTGTATTCCTAGCTATTACAACAAAACAAATTCACTTATAATGACTTATATAAATAAAACTGGATATATGAATATTCTGCTACTAGTATATAATTATACAAGAATTTGAAGAGGATTCATTGGAGGACTGATAGATATTCAATGATAAACATGACATGTTGTCTATAGATATAACAGTCACTTATTCCATATCTTCCCTGTTTACTCACAATGAAAATTAATTCTTTTACTTTTCCATAAGTATTTATTATTTGAGTGGGGTCCCGATGCTTGTCAAGTTGGTTTACTTACTAATACTTGAATTTGAAAGAGTATGTACCAAGGTAGGGCCTATTCTGATTTAACAGAGCATGAGAAGCATCCACATTTTTTTTTTATTAGGAAAGAGTTTACTAGGTAGCACCCATCACTATGTGCTGGGATGTACCCATATCATTCTGTATAGAGAAAAGATCATTATATGGGTCAGATTATCAGAAAATGTACAATTCATCATCACCAATCGTCTTAAATAACGCACATTTAAGACGAAAATAAGCTCAAAACTCAGTTCAACCTAACCAAACAGATTGCTAGAATCAATGAAATGCCAAATATACTTGGATTTACCTAGTATTGGCCCTTTTTCAATCCAATTTAGCAGAATTTACTGAATGTGTACAGCTGCCAATTGTACATTTTCTGAAAATCTGACCCATCTATGCTCTGACAACACCAGTCCTCAAGCCCCGAGTAAAGAAGGACGTTTGACCGACTTGGTTAATTGCTTTTGGCTAGTGATGATGTTATTGGACAGGGGTATTTCATTTCATCTCAGCATCAAAGTCTACTCAATGCCATAAAACTGTCACTCAACAAGAAATAGTTAACAGTGATCAGTTTACATTTATTTATTTATTTCCGGTTCATGTAGAAGATTGCGTTTCCAAGGGAAACGAAGATTGATGTCAGTTAAATGTAAAGTTCGACAGGGAGGGATAGTAGGAGGGAGAGGAAGTGGAGACAGAAAACATGAAATCCCTATCCCATATATATGACTGGTCATTCCATGTGATTCTGTTGGTCCCTTTAACACCTTTGCATATGAGGCATCTTATTTCTCAGCTTGCCACTTTAATTCACACATGGTCTACCCTTTAATTCACACCTAAACACCATCCCCTCCCCATCCCAGCCATTACCAGCATGATTCTGATCCCATCTGCTGATATCAGAATCAACTGATTATTCACACTGATATCCAGGATGGGAGGAGCCAAGTTGCTATCAATGATTGACAGATCTCACCCCAATTCAATTAGATTGATGATAACATCAAACTAAAAAGTGTTTTATTATTGTAAAACATCCTTCTCAAGTTACCCATTTCTCACCATTTATAACATTGTAAAGATCTACTCACAGGCATAGAGCTACATACCCGCCGCCCCTCCAACCTTGGGGGTAGGAGGAGGGGAGGACGCTGAGTAAGGAGGGAGGGGTGGCTATGTAACTCTATGACTCACAGGATGTCACTACATGTGTCAGATTTTCAGAAAATGTACAATTCAACTTCCTCAATCTTCTCAAATAACCCAAATTTCAGACGAAAATAAAGTTCAAAATACAGTTCAACCTAACCAAACAGATTGCTAGAATCACTGCAATGCCGAATATTCTCGAATTTACCTAACTAGTATTGGCCAAATTACAGCCTAATCTTGCAGAATTTACTAAATATGTACAGCTGCTAATTGTACATTTTCTGAAAATCTGACCCACATAGCACACAATCACACCCCATCGGAAATTAGGGCCCACCCTCCTTCAGACGTTAGTTAAATTGAGGGAACGCCTTTCACTCCATACCACAAAATGCCATTATAATATGGTTAGTACATTTTGTAAAACTTTATTTGTCTTAATAGCTAGGAATTCAGCTTTGATGAAACCAATTATGTGCTAGGTAATGTTTTTTAACCTATAACAAATGATGGATAGACTTTAATTGGTTGCACTTTACGTTTTATAAGCCATAAATTCCGGAGTAATTAGGTCCTGATATGATGCCAGACATGTTTATGATCCCTAACACCAGCTGTAAAATATGCTGAACCATAATAATAATTAGCTAAATGAAATTAACAAACTTATTTCAACTCTTCAAATTGTAATAAAGTCAGAAGAAACTGGATTTGATTGCCTATGTTTCCTTTACAGTTTACAACTCTGAAACTTTATATCCTCATAATTACACGGTCTAGGCTCACAGCCTTTCAGATCAGATATGGATGCCAATCATTGAACCTACGTCTTCAGAAAATGTACAATCGGCAGCTATACATATTTAAGAAAGGCGGCTAAGTTGGGCTGTAAAATGGCCAATACTAGGCATATCTGAGTATAATTGATATTGCCTTGATTCGGACAATCTGTTCGGTTATATTGAACTGAATTTTGAACCTCATTTCAGTCTTAAATTTGGGTTAATTGAGAGGATTGCTAAAGGCGAATATACATTTTCTGAATTTTTTCCCCCTATTGCAAAATATGAGCTATTCTCATGAAATGGGCCCAATTAAGCCCACTAGTGGGTAATTGATATAGAAATAATCCTTGAGGTTTTTTCTGCTCGCGGGTACTGTAGCCGGAGGGAAGTTCGAGGGCTTGCCTCCGGCTACAGTACCCGCAAGCAGAAAAAACTGAGGGAATTATTGCTTTTAGATGAGATTCGATGAGATTCACTTCATGGTAGAGGAAAAAAGATAGACAAACCTTCTTTATTTCGTCGAAAAACATCACTAGACGCCATGAGAGTCGCCATACTGTGACCTGAACCGGAAGTGGGTGCAGGGATCCGTATTTTACTGCACACGCAAAGAAGATGGAACGACTCTCGCTGCACGAAACTGACAGAAAACTTTATATACACAATATACATACACCAACTACTTCTTTAGCCGTCTCAAACTAGTATTTCATTTGATTCAGAACTATCTAAATTCGAGACTACAATACATTATCACCTTGGGCCCCGTTTTTCGAAATATAAGAGTTCACATACCTTTTTTTGAAAAAATCCTTCCACTTGTACCATGTTTCCGGGTGCGAACTTCCGCCTTGTTCACTTGTCAACAGACATCATGGCGGAGGCTAGGGCTTTCACTCAAGGCGAACGTTCGCTTATAAACTGTTCAAATTATCCCTGGTAAGCATTAAATCATTGTAATGCCTTGTTTTCAACACGTTCACGATTTTTAATGAACAGATCGATTTAAATAGCGGTACCAACCCTACACGTTGTGCCTCGATGAGATGAGAATCTCCGGAAATGACAGGGAACTATAGAACCAGCCCGACCAGTGATCCCTCAAGACGGAAGCTTGCAGCGGGGTTCTATAGAGAAAAAAAACCTCCCAGAATCTCATCAAATCAATTCTAACAAAGATTAATAATAAAGTTCTTACTTATAGGGGGCCTCCACTATATAACGGGCAAGTAGAGGCTAATAGAAAATCTATTGGTTACGGTAATTGGTAATGAGCTTTTCCACTCTGGCAAATAGTGGCCAATAGTGGCCAATGAATTTAACTTTGTATTGCATATTATTTGAAGTGCTGTTCAGTGCTCTTCAAGACATATATATATTCTATATAAGTCATCAAAGTATGTTGTATCTTAGTAACACATTGGTTGGAGTGAATCACTCCCCATCTAGTCTCACCTTTCATGATGTGTTAACTGTTAACTCATCCTTCATCACATCACATCATATTTCATATTTGTTGTAAACCATTTGTGATGTGTTTCAGGAAAATGAGTCATAAGTCGCAAAATGGATATTTTCCAAGGTGATTTATTTATAAGATATCTTTGTTGGAATATTCTAATTTTTAGAATGTTTAATGCTGCCAGTGACATAATTACATGAACACAATTCCAAGGCAATGTATTCAATATATCTATGTATTCCTAAGTTCATCTTATGGAGTATATTTAGGTAGTTTATTATTTATTATCCACCCAAGATTTATTTATTATCCACCCAAGATATTAATAACTTTTTTTCAAAAATAAAAATATCAATTTTAAAATAAAAGAAACCCTACTTTAGATCCTACTGGTTACTACCATTGGAATCGGCTTGATCTCATCTTTTCAAATATGATAATATCTCAAAATCCATTTTTGCGACTTATGACTCATTTTCCTGTAACGCAACACATTTATTTTCCAAACTCACTGTTGTTATCGTTGAAACAATCTTAAAGCAAATCAAAGTTCCAGGTACCCTTTGGAAGACCTGTCTTCAGGGATATTTCTGTAACCAGACATCGAGCCACCTCTGTAAACAACATCAACAATTAGATAAAGAATCTTTGAATTGAATTCAATTGAATGAACGGCCAATGACAATCTATTGGCCGAAGAAATCAAAACATTTTGATTCTTCGGTCAA
Organism: Sthenelais limicola; assembly: GCA_942159475.1. Taxonomy (NCBI): domain Eukaryota; kingdom Metazoa; phylum Annelida; class Polychaeta; order Phyllodocida; family Sigalionidae; genus Sthenelais; species Sthenelais limicola. Next base: position 118,761,303 of record OW804098.1, read on the forward strand.
TGACCGGAAGTTGCAGACAGTGACTTGCCATTCATGTGCACCACCTCCTCCACTATGGCAAATAGCAAGGGCCAATAAAGCGGCCAATAATTGGCCATGCTATTGGCAACACAAACTTGCCGCTACTCAGGCGGGAGTTACAGAATTAGAAGTTTAATATTCTGATAGGGGGTCTCCACTATCAGCAAGTAGCGGCTAATGGTGTTGCCAATAGATTTGCCAGTAGATTTTTGACTGATGACCGGCAAGTAGAGGCTAATAGAAAATCTATTGGTAACGCAATTGGTAATGAGCTGATCATCAGCTGATTAAGAAATCAGAACGTTTTGATTCAAGTTGTGGCCAATAACTTTTGTAATTTGTAATGACTTGCCATTTATTCGCACCACCTCCTCCACTATGGCAAGAAGCGTTACCAATAGAATGGCCAATAATTGGCCGCTCTTTTGATAATGCTATTGGTAATGCTACTTAAATTGCCGATAGTGGAGGCCACCTATGAGTTTCCTACTAAATTGGATAATTACCCATGATGGTACAACTCTTCAAAATCCTTAGGAAAAAAATAAGCACACCCGATTTCTCTCAGTAACTGGAAGAGCTGGATTAATTCCAGAGCCTTGTCGACCCTTTTTATCATGCCACTTGTTACAAATGGACTTCAATTAAAATGCAATTATAGTTATAATTATATATATATATATCCTCTCTTCTATAACAATATAGCTCTTTTCTATTTAGAATATAGCCTTTATATAACTACACATAAGTTTTTGTGTTAGCTGTAGCTCAAAGTTTGAGTCTTATCAGCAGCTGCTCAAACAGCTGCTCAAACTAGGCCAGAACATGACCTGGTGACGTGACCTGGTTGGGCTAGCCTGCGTCAGCTCTGGGTCATACTCCAGTAGTGTTAACAAGAGTCAGGCAGAGTCTTCACTGCTCCAATAGTGTTAACAAGAGTTAAGCAGTGTAAACACTTGTAGTCACTTGTCTTGCCTTGTATGAAGCCCCTATATAAAGTAAGTAAGTCACTTGGGGTGGTGCTCCTCTCTCATTCTATATCATGCTGTCTTTGTGTTACTTTCCCGAGTCCCATGAGCTATGTAGTATTCATACTTTAGCCATAGGTATAGTCTGTCTAAAAAGTAGTTGACATGTGATTCCTTAGTCCCTTTAAGGGCAGGGAAAAGTGGGGGAGTTTTGACTTCAAACCTTTGCCCCCTGAATCCATGTGCAGCAGCTGTTTTGTTTCTTAGATGGAAGGAAGAGCTGATTATATTGGCCCTGTTACTCCAAGGTTGATTGCAACGGGCGACTCGCTGGGCAAAGGGTTGGCAAGTCCTCGTCATAAATAGAAATACAAAATCTCCCACTTTTCCCTCCCCTTAAAGGGACTAAGGAATCACGTTTCAACTACTTTTTAGACAGACTATAGAACACGCAAAATTAACATCAAACTGGACATTATATTATTAATGGTGACGTCAACACCACTTATATATATTTAAAACATATAAATAACTCTCAATTCAATTCATAATCAAATTTCTCCATTTAATTTTAAGAATTTTAATTCTTACTTTCTTTTTCATCAATTTATCAATATCAATTGAGTGCAGCGTGTGTGCTTTTTATACACAGATAGATTAAGAAACTATTCCTGTTACAAACTTAGATGAGGCCTTAATGATCATATATGTGATATACTGCATTGGATACTGCTAAGTTAGACAATGAGATTCAATAAATGTCTTTTATACTTGTTTTGATCAGGTGGACTATTGTGTAGCAGAATGTCTCTCTGCGTATGGGTCAGATAATCAGAAAATCTACAATTATTGGCAACTCTACACATTTAGTTAATTCTACTAAATTAGGCTTAAAAATGATGAAAACTGATTATATCTGACTATATTCGGTATCGCGTTGATTTAAAATATCAGTTTTGCTAGGTTAAACAGCATTTTAAAACTCATTTCAGTCTTAAATGTGACTTATTTGAGAGGATTGGTGTAGGTGAATTGTACATTTTATGAAAATCCGACCCATATGCCTTTCATGAGAAGAATATATACACATAGACTGACAATTACAGAGGTGTGGCAAGCAACAGGCGTATTACCCTCTAACGCATGGTTGGTCGTCTATGGTGGTAAACAACTTATTCTTCTAGGGTAAAGTTTTCAGAAAATGCACAATTGGCCTTCAACATACCCCTCAAATAACCCAAATTTAAGACAAAAATCAGCTGGAAATTTCAATATTTTTTTCTTAACATTCGGTTACCTTAAAGTATTCACTTGCCTTAAAATGAAATTAGGTCGATAGAGTTATTTGATCAATTTAAATGGAGACTCTAATTCACTTTATTACCATACAAATGAGCAACTGCGTTTGTGTATGTATTTTATGGGTCGGATCGCCAGAAAAGCTACCAGTCCCCACAAATAACCCAAATTTAACAGGAAAAGGACTTTCACAATACAGTTAACGCAAGGAAACAGATACCTTTAATTAAGACATAATAAGGGCCAGAAATATACGGATATAACTAGCATTTATCATTTTCCAGAGTAATTCAGCAGTAGCGGCAAATTTGTAGACCTGCCAATTGTACAATTTCTCACAATCTGACCCATATACTGAATTGACTGATGTTACCTAATAAAGCAATGGCAGAGTGCTTCTGTGTATATGGGTCAGATTTTCAGAAAACGTACAATTCGCCTTCACCAATCCTCTCAAATAGCCCAAACTTCAGACAGAAATGTGCTTCAAAATGCAGTTTAACATAAAAGAACTGATACTTTAAATTGATGTGATACCAAATATACTCCGATCTACCCAGTATTCTTAATTTTTCAGCCTAATTTAGCAGAATTTCCTAAATGTGTAGAACTGCCATTTGTACATTTTCTGAAAATCTGACCCTTCTGTGTATAAACTTCATGTCTGTGATGTCCATACACCCAGTGGTATTGAAGAAATGTGGGTCATTCTTCGTAATAATTCAGGGTCAGTAGTTGGGCGAGAAATTAATCAACGCAACACACAGAGATGTATGCTTCAGATCAGTAGGATCACTTAAAAGAGGTCGAACTAACTCTGATCTTTATTCTTATACTAGACAGATTAGAACGAATACACTGGGCCTGCGCTGATTGGCTTAGGTCTCGCTGGACCAATTAATCGACAGGTTAGATTAGAGATCCAATCAGCCACAGGATAACAATGACAAGAAAATATTAAAATGAGGTTCAGAGTGACCACTGCCACTCTGACCAATCTCTTTGGGTGGTGACCAGGTCACGGGGTTATCTCCCCTCCCCTCTCCCTCCCACTCTTCATCAGTATCCCCCCTCTCCTGACCTGGCGGTCAGTCCCTCCCCTCCCTTCCCATGTGATTGACTTTGAGATAACGGTCAGACCTGGACCTCACCTGTACCTTTGGACTTTGGAATGATAAGAAATCTGTGAGTGTTGTGGTGGTAAGAAAGTGTATGTAGCCTTCTGGCCGGTAGGGGCGTGACGAATGTGTGGCTGAATGAGACTACTTTAACTTAAAAATTAGACAATTTATGCTTGTTAATTTTACAGTATCATTACAATGGTGATTCCAAAGGGAGACCAATACTTTGAGCACATAATAAACAGTTAGACTAAAAGAATTTTGGCGGACCCTCTAAATAATTATTTTTGTAAGATAATCAAATTTTACAAGGTAAGATCCTTCAATATTGGTCTTGCTGACCTTTGGTATGGACATGAATGAATAGAAGAGTAAATGAAAAACTCTGTCGGAAATTAGCTGGGAGGGTCAGATTTTTAGAAAATGCACAATCTACAGTTCTACACGTCTCTCAAATTCTGCTAAATTCGACTGAGAAATGATAAATACTGAGTATATCTGAGTGTATTCTGTATTGTATTCATTCAATAAATCTGTCTGGTTATGTTGAACTGTATTTTGAACCTGATTTTCATCTTCGATTTGCGTTATTTCAGAGGATTAGTGAAGGCCAATTTTTAGATTTTCTGGAAACTTGACCCAGGAATACAGTTTTAAACCTTTCTCTCCGACTCAGAGCCCAGAGGTGGAAGGCCGTCATGCGGATCTGAAGAGCAGATTAAGTACTGCCGTACTATTAAATTGATCTATGTGGCTTGTAACTTGAGTAAAACCAATTAACATTTTAAAAAAGATACCTGTATAATTACATTGCTACTCTATGGAGCTTTTCTTTGCCGCTTTATATTCGATGAATTTTGATGTTCTAATACATATGTGATTCGTTTTAGGAAAATGAGTCATAAGTCGCAAAATTGATATTTATCAAAGTGTTTTTTCCACAAGATTACGTTATGGAATGTTCTGATTTTTGGAGAGTTTGACACTTAAAGTTATGTCAATCGAAGTCTCAAATTTCAGGACAATCTATGTAATATGTAAGACCAAACAAACACGCTGCTGGCCTCCGCTATTGCTACCATGCTATGACGTCATCCTTTCGTTTTAAATGTCCTCATATGGACTACATTCAGTTATTTTAATGTTTAGTGACCCCCATAAATATTTGAAACCTTTTCTTTTTCAAAAAAGAAAATATCAACCTTAAAATCTAGAAATAGTTCTTAGATTATTAGACTGTTTACTATCACTGGAATCGGCTTGATCTCATCTTTTCAAATATAATGGTACCGTATCTCAAAATCTATTTTTTGCGACTTATGACTTATTTTTCTGAAACACATCACATATTCCTATCCTGGACCGTATTCTTAACATAATTAATTTCATATTATCAAAGAGGACACTGGGGGAAATACTGTTGTTTATGAACATAATAAATAATAATTCTGATAATATCTATCAGTTAGGACTCGTTCATCCTGATGAAATGCCATCTAAGTATCATAATATCCATTTGCTATGTTAAAACCACTCTGTAACACACGTGAAAGGTGACTTAGGGACTGTTCATATTTAGCCACTAGGGTGGAGGGGGGAGAGGAGGATTTCTTGTTGGTGGGGGGAGAGGGCACATTGTTTGTACAGATTCTGAGGGAGCACCTATTTTGTACAGACTCGTGTGGGGGTGGGGACCTCTTGTTTTGCAGACTCAGAACTCCAATGATGATGGGGGGGGGGGGCGGGGTAATACAATTTTGCACAAGCATTTTTCACAAATTCTCCCCCCCCCCGGGTTAATTATGAACAATCCCTTACAGTGTACATACCTAAAGCATACTGGCGTGCCTTGTATACTTAATAATTGATGAACTATTTTGAGAGAATAACCACAAAATAAGTTAATACAGTCCTGAATACGATTCATATTAGGTAATATGAAATGGTGAAAAGTACATTAGGACAATGAATGTTATGATATATCACGAAGAAGCTTGATATAATCTAAAGTAGTAGAATTGAATTTGAATTTGAAAATTTGTTTATTCAGGAACAAGTACTTTACATCGAGATATTCTCAGTCTTGCCTGATATTACAGAAAGATCATTTTTAAGACGTACGTCGAGACTTGGAATTACAGAAGTAGAATAGAATAGAATAGAAAAAACTTTTATTTGCAATGGATTCATGTAGTCATAATAAATCATGATAAGGACAAATAAGAAAACAATACAATAATGTTAACAATTAGCTGAGAGAAAAAAAACAAAAGAAAACGATTAGCTGAGAGTCGACTAGTAAATAAGCAAGTAGGTATAATTTAAGAAATTCAAAACAAGTCTAAAAACATATTTATTGCACCGTGCTCTCAAATGTGATGTGTTTCAGGAAAATGAGTCATAAGTCGCAAAATGGATATTTTCCAAGGTGATTTATTTATAAGCTATCTTTGTTGGAATATTCTAATTTTTCGAATGTTTAATGCTGCCAGTGACATTAATACATGAACACAATTCCAAGGCAATGTATTCAATACAACCATGCATTTTTTTCATCTTATGGAGTATATTTGGGTACTTTATTAGTTATTATCCACCCAAAGATATTAATAACCTTTTTTCAAAAATAAGAATATCAAACTTAAAATAATACAAACCCTATGTCAGATGTCCTACTGTTTACTACCATTGGAATCGTCTTGATCTCATCTTTTCAAATATGATAATATCTCAAAATCAATTTTTGCGACTTATGACTCATTTTCCTTTAACGCAACACAAATACAAGCCGTTGAGGTAGTTCAGTGACATAGCAGTTAGTTGTTGCCATAAGTTGGGTCTGCCAAGAATATTCCAGCTGTTGATGATTGTGCTTCATGCTTTACCTCCCCCTAGTGGCCGATATCCACACTGTAGTAGTCCTTTGTTTTCCCACAAGAGTGAGTCTCAGTACTGGAGAAAACAACAGATGTTTCCATTACTTCGCATTTATAACCTCCACACAGCAAACTCTACAATAGCCAAAACAAAATCAAGGACTTGTGTAAGTCTAAGTAGCTTCAATTCTATTCAACGTATTTTTGTTATGTTTAGGACATCTGGTTTATTCCCGACACTATAACATGTTTACAAAGTTTAATTCAATAGACAGGATGCCTAGAATACAACAATATGTGATGTGTTTCAGGAAAATGAGTCATAAGTCGCAAAAAATGGATTTTAAGATACCATTATATTTGAATTGATGGGATCAATTGGATTCCAATGGTAGGAAAACAGTCTAATAATCTATTATGTATTTCTAGATTTTAAGTTTGATATTTTCGTTTTTGAAATATTTCTTGGGGTCAATAAACAGTAAAGTAACTAAATGTAGTCCATACGAGGACCTTTGAAACAGAAGGATATATTACATAGATTATCCTGATATTTAATACATAGATTGATATAACCATAAGTGATGAACCCTTCAAGAACTAGAACATTCCAATAATGTGATCTTTTGGAAAAAACACTTTGAAAAATTTCAATTGCGACTTATGACCTATTTTCCTGAAACACATCACATATATTTTCATGACTTTAAGGACTACTGACAAGGGTTTTTTTTATCGGCTCAACAGGTTATCTTTTGTATTATTATTCATACCATGTAAGCCGAGTTCTGTTCATCTTTCATACCATGTATGCAAAGTTTTTAGTTGGAAAGCATCTGTTTATAATTTATGCTCGACTTTTGTTTGTTTTAAATATTGTATTCAGCGTTACCCTTATGTATAATGTAGTTCAAATTCAATATATTTATATTTATAAACTTGTGCAGGTGAAGATATTCAACAAGTATTACAACGTTACTTCTGGTCAAAAGAATAATTTACACTCTATACAAAAATACAATTAAATAAGTAAGGCATTTGTACGCGAGGAATTATTATATTATTGGAAATGACATTTAGAAGTTAGCTATTCTTTAGTCTTTACCAGAAGATCAGATGATATTGTAAACTGATAGATAAACGTGATAACATTTATCTATGGTGAAACAAATATATTAAATAAATAACGAGGGAGAGTTACTTCACCGTACTAATTTACCGATTGAATACTTTCAGGGGACTTCACCCCTGGAGATGATGGAGTATGTGGGTCAGATTTTCAGAAAAGGCACAATTGGCAGCTGTACACATTTAGTAAATTCTGCTAAATTAGGCTGCAATTTGTCAAATACAGGTAAATTTGAGTATATTCGGCATTGCATTGATTCTAGCAATCTGTTTGGTTAGGTTAAACTGTATTTTGAACTTTATTTTCGTCTAAAATTTGGGTTATTTGGGAAGATTGGCGAAGTTGAATTGTACATTTTTCTGAAAATCTGACCCATGTCTCTCAGTTCTTGTTATCGGACATACTAAGACATCACAAAAAGAGAGAAACTAGGTCTAGATTCACCCATTCCATTTCAAACCATTAGCAGACCAGAGGGTTGTTGCATAAGGAGATTCAACAAACAAATAAGTTCCTGCATCGTGGGGGCCAACACCAGGGGTAGGAATAGAAACAATAAACCCTCTGTTGCACAATAAATAAATGTTTAAAAGAGTGAAACAAAAACCTTGAGGTTGTTTCTAAGTTTGTGTAGGCCTGAACGGACAAGCACCTATGGATTGGTTGTGCAACAGGTTCACGTTCTTAAGGCAAAGAACAAGCAGTAATTTCTACAAATTAAGATAAGATAAGATAAGATAAGATGCTACTTTATTTATCGAACTCACATTACAATAATAATAACATATAAAGAGACAAATTGGTATACAGTCCTCTAGATCAGAACCAGTTCTCCCAGACGTTACCATCTCGTTAGTCCGAGCAATAATTTTGAATAATAATAGTCTTTTTAGAAAGATTGTAAACAAGATAAGAGTTAATGTTTAAAGTTTAAATAAGTATTAAATAGTCACTAGTGACCAAGATCTACTTAGAAAGGCTACGAACAGGTGTTGTGTAACACGCCCCATGCTGGTAGACAGGTACTGACTTATAAATACTAGGCGCCAGGCTACTAATGTGATATATCTATCACCTACACTGACTTAGGACGACTCATTTAAGGTTAGGCTTAGGGCTATAATGAGTATTGTTATCCATCCATGTATTCCATTCCACCTGCAGGACGGTATAAAAACCAGTGCATAATGGTGATATAGCAGCATGCCTATTAGTAGCATGGTTGCTTCCTGGGAGACAACACAGTGTTCCAGTACCTGATACTAGGTGGCATTACATTCGCCACACTCTCTAGTGGGATTAATCCACATTAATACCTTTCTTTCTGGAAGGTTGGCCTTAGTTTTACAGATATACCCTAGGTGACGGCGCTGTCATCAATATTTCCAGTAGTCTCAAGTTCTGGAGCCTAGCCAATGAATAAACATCGATTTGAAATAAAAGTGTTTGTTTATGAAAGACAAAAGCAACGCAATATTTCCTAGCCCAATACAGAGGCATGGCTTCTGAAACATTTCATCCTTACCATCCCTTAATATGTATTATTTTATAGTCGCCTAAAATGTGTATAAACAAGACAATGGATTCAAATTTGAAATATTGATGAAGCCAGTCGCATGAATCATAATATGAGTAATTGTGGTAAGATTTCCAACTTATCGTAATAGCTGAGTATGCAACTTTAGATCAATAAAAGAAAAAAAAAAAAAAGAAGAGACAAGAGATATTTTGGGATCAATCACACAACGTGAAAAACCTATATGGGTGAGATCTTCAGAAAATTACAATTCGCTTTCACTAATTCTCTCAAATAACCCACATTCAAAACAGAAATAAGCTTCAAAATGCAGTTTAAACATAGCAAAACAGATACTAAAAATCAACGCGACACCAAAATTATACTCGGATATACCTGGTATTCATGATTTTCCAGCCTAATTTAGCACAAGTTGCTAAATTTGTAGAGCTGCCAATTGTACATTTTCCGAAAACCTGACCCAAATACTGCTTATTTACCACTCCACTTAAAGTCACTTCACGGGCTAGAAAAAAAGGATAACTGGGTCAGATTTTCAGAAAATACACCATCTACAATTCTACACATCTCTCAAATTCTGCTAAATTAGAGTGACAAATGATAAACTACTGAGTATATCTCAGTGTATTCTGTATTGAATTCATTCAATTAATCGGTCTGGTTATGTTGAACTGTATTTTGAACCTGATTTTCGTCTTACATTTGTACTATTTGAGGGAATTGGTGAAGGGCAATTGTACATTTTCCGAAGACTTGACCCAACTAATTAATCAGTTATTTATTAATTGATTAAGTAACTCTAGGAGCAAGAGTCATGTTTTTAACAGAATTAACCTGTCGGAAATGGCTATATAATAGATTCTTCTTCGACTAGCCCAACTACTTATTATAATGTAACAAGCTGGTTATTATTTCGCAAAAAGGTGATGAGAAATGGGACAATGTCAAGTGTATACGGACGCAGTACAGAGAACAAATTGCGTGGGAGATGGAAATTGATTCACGTCAGTGATATTTATTGACTTTGTGTGATGTTAATTATCATAATTTCCACGAAATATTTCCTTTCCTTTGATGTTATTAGGTGCAGACAGTTTTCGTCTAAAAACAACTTTTTACTTTTTGTATTATGTGAGTGAGGCGGATCTAGGTGGGATCTGAAATGGAGAAAGAATACCGTAATGTAGGTAAGGGAGTGTTCATTTTAACCACTGAGGGGGAGGGGAATTTTCAGGGGGCACCTCTAAATGGGTCAGATTTTCAGAAAATGTACAATTGTCAGCCGTACACATTCAGTAAATTCTGCAAAACTAAGCTGCAATTTGGTCAATACTAGGTAAATTTGAGTATATTCGGCATTGCATTGATTCTAGCAATCTTTTTGGTTAGGTATAACTGTGTTTTGAACTTTATTTTCGTCTGAAATTCGGGTTATTTGAGAAGATTGGCGACGTTGAATTGTACATTTTGTGAAAATCTGACCCAAGTGGTGCAGACTCTAAAGGGGGGGGGCATCATTTTTTGCACAGACTCTGAAGGTGGCGTCCTTTTTTTGCGCAAAAGCGTGTTTGTACGGGGTATATATTTTGCAAACTACAATGGTGTAAGGGTGAGTGAGTGAGATTGGTTGCTATACGCCCTTATCAACACATTGAAGGTTATATCAAGGGCGGGAGAGCTGAGAGGGAGGCAGTTTATGATCATACCCAGGAAATAGAGATAGAGAAGAAGGGAGAGACAGAGACAGAGAAAAAGAGACAGAAAGGCACTTTATGGTCTTACCCAGGACCAGTGGTGTAAGGTGGTTTATGTAATTTGGCACAATCTGTCAAGGGAGGGGGGGGGGGGCAAGAAACTTTCCACAAGACTTTAAAGGGGGGGGGGGGGGGTCATGAAAATTAGGTATAATAATTTGTGTCAAATTCACCTCTCCCCTGAGCAGTTAATTATGAACAGTTCCTAAAACCTTTGAAATCGTTTTTGGACATGTTTATTTGTATACCCTATCGTTACAGGGATACCGAACAAACATACAATCTATTTGATAACAAGGAATGCAGTTCAAAGCGATCCACAGAGTGCGAGATCATTGTTATTGTGATTGATGAGTTCCTTCATTGATTCACCTGTAATTAACACTAATTAGCCACTAATTATAGACAGCTGAACGTCACTCGACAAAAATATACATGTTTCCTGTATCATTCTGTATTACGGTTCATCAGGATGTTTGCTTAAAGTTATATTGAGCTATCTTTCTCTTGCTTCTCGGGTAGTATACTGCCTCATATTATTGTGTTGTATTGTTGTATAATGGTTTACCAGGCTGTTATACTTCAGCTTCTTCAGCTTGTTCCTGGGGTAGTATACTCCCATCTAATGTAAAATGTTATACCAGGCTGTTTTGCCAGGCTCCTGTCAATAGTCTTCCACTTACACCTGGGATAGTATACTACCATCTATTATTGTATGATGTTTTACCAGGCTGTTTTACTTCGGCTGCTATATAGCTCGTCTTCCACTACGTCCTTGGGTAGGGGGTATGATAACTTCAGTCCCCGTTTAATCTCTTTTATTTGTATTTTATTATTCAAATTGAACGAAGTCCAAAACAATGTGGGCCACCATTAAGGCGTTGAATCAATGTTGGATTGTTCACTCGATTATCTCTAGAAACTATGTCCAGTAGGGCTGAAAGTTTCCCTACATGCTAGGGAGACATAATCCATCGCAATTAAAATAAATACTCGGATTTATCCATACACTGCTGTTGGCTCATGTTAATACAATATAGGAACGTTATTCAACCGAAAGCAATGGAGGATTGTGTCCAGTTGGTTTTCCTACAGGGCTTCTTAAACATCCTCATTTATATTTGGAGGACCCACCAGAATCATTTCCTGTACTAGCTTCACTTATTATCGCTCACTGGCGGCCGTTTTCTTGACCGATGCATCTTTAAATTCTTAAATATAAACATAAACCCGCACAAAATACTTTCCTAACAGTGAATTAAAGGTGCATTTTCCCTCGGTCAATGACACTAAAAAACACACTCGGATTGTTCCTCATCAACAGGATACAACGAGAAGTAATCAGGTCAGTAGGTCGATTAGGATTGGTTTTTACTGAAGGGAAATGATGATGAATGGTATAAAAAAATACCCCCCGGATATAAACATGGAAAATTAACTTCTGCCAAACCTGGATAATACATTTAAATTTGTGTTATTGCTGATGTTGATACAACTGGTTAGTCACCTCTGACAGTTATGTCAGCTCTTCCGATGAGTGCCATTTTTTTTTATTGAAGTTAAGAGTTGAGTTACAAATGCTAATGTATCTATGATTAACAGCTAGTTTCAGTACAAGTGAATGATGGTTTCCTATTTTCATTGATGATTATTTCTCTTTTCGCCACATTCCTATCATTCACCAGATGCATAGCAGTATCATCTCTCTTTTTTTTCTTTTTTTCAAAATCCTTTGTTGGAACATAACCTGCCTTCTGGGCTTTTACAATGCCAAACATGGGGTGTAAAACTATCTTTAATAGCTCGATGTACTCGGGGATGTTTACATGGACCATTTTCCATTTTTTCAGTATTATCTCTTTAATAGTCAGTTATTATTAATGACACTTCTCTCTTCATATTAACATGAATCCTTTTTTATCCAATATAGATCTGGGCAGATAACCTTGAAAACGGCTTCTGGACAAGAAGCACATAACTCCCATAGACTTACCATTGTGTACATAGTTATTCACTGTTGTTTCATCACTGAAGAGATCTTAAAGTCGAAACTTCAAAGGATATAATGTATACATTTTCTAGGCAGGAAAATCGTATTCAACAATCTCCCATATGTATTTTATGTAATTCTCATCTATTAAAGAAGTGGGAACTATTTTACATGGAATAAATTGTAGCAGACAACTCGTATGGATGCCGCCATAACTGTAAGTCATGTGACTTCTGATGATGTATGATACCCTCAACTCACAACGAGGCGCAGACCTTGCCCTGCTATATGTAAACAAATATCATGCTATAACAGTTTCATTTGAAGCATTGGTATGCATATACAGATATGGTAGATATATATTTAGATGTTTTGGACATTCATACTATGGTAAACAGATTATAAATACACCCTGACCCATCCAAGAAACATCCAATTTTACTCTGCAAATCTTCCTGTCATGCTGAAACTTAACGCTATGTACATGTATGTATGGCGGCGGGGTCGGCGGCAATGTTTTAACACTTTCACTCCTCTCCCCCACCTCACCTTAACCTCTAGCATTAACACCTTCTCCAGCATTTGTTTATGGTATATTCAGGCTAAAAGGCAACCCGTTATACAATGCTCATCATTCGTATAGTTACAAAACAATAGTTCAAATCAATTGAAAAATGATATGTCCACTCAGGCATATGTCCACTCAGGCATATGTCCCTAGCTGGGTGACCAGTCACGCAGACCAAGAGGGCCTGTGACGTCACCAATAAACGTAATTTACCACCAGTGGCGCTGTTGCTCACCAATATGTCTGCCTCCTTGTAAGAGAGGAGGTGACTTCTTTTCTTATGCTTTTGCTGGTAAATAAGACTGTATAAGACCTAAGACTGTAATGTTTCTGCTATTTGCAAAAGAAAATTTTTGGATTCCTATATTGTGTTTCGGCTTTAAGATGTTAGACGATGACCACCAGAATCTCTAAACGGGATGGATGAAGTAATTTTTTATCGCCCCTAATCTTAGGTCTAGGGCACTTTTTTTGCCAAGTTTGGTACTATCAGATTCACATCTGAGCCAAAATGACTTGATGGAATACTTGTTTAATCCACTTAGAGTTAGGCCATTAGAAATTGTGCAACAGTGAATAAGGCTGGACAAGGGATTGAATACTACATTCCAAGCCAAAAGATGAGAGACTCCCTTCAAACGGAGGGAAAGCCTCTCATCTCAAACCTCAAAGTGCCATTATAATCAAAACAAAACCGCGAAATGTCATTATAATCCCATTAGAACGCCTAGTCCTAGGCTGGAAAATCGATTAGAGCAGCAGGCGTCCAATCACTGACATACCATTCATATCTCTTCTGAGGGTTTGGGCTTACACAGACAAGGTATAGCATTTGGTATAGCGATGATTTAAAAGATCTTTTCTCATTCAAAAGATCTTTTCGGTTATTTCAAACTGTATTTTGAACCTGATTTCTGTCTTAAATTAGGATTATTTAAGAGGATAGGTGGAAGTGTATTGTACATGTTCTGAGGACTTCACCCATATCTAATTAGGGCTCTTATCTCATTGCCCTGAGCCCACCTTGAGGCATTTCCTGTACATTTCAGGGTTGTATGTGTGAGCACGGGTTGTTTACCCCTATACATGTATCCAATGTTACCCCCTGTCCCCCCCCCACCCACCCACCCACATCATCTTAGGGGGTAATCTAGCGTACCCCATACTCCTCCGGGTGCATACAGCTTATATGTCCTGGTATAATGGATGGCTAGTAATAAACTTATACTATATTATGCACGAAATATTCTCAAAGGGTCAGGGATCATGTCGCTGGAATGCAACGAGGAGTTGGTTTGCAAGTGTTTATTATTTGCACCAGGAGTGAAATTGTGTCTATCTTGAATTCTCATGTTAATTTTATTCAAATACATTGGATCGAATTTGAATTGATCTGGGTGTATTCAAATATTAACTGAGACAGTAGATACTTTCTGAATTTGGCAAATGAGAATTATCACTTGCATGAATGTTTGACCAAATACAATTATTTAAAAAATAGTAGAAATGATCTAGAAAGCTTAGAAAACGATTTAAGCAAGTGTTACATTTTAAGTAGGGATCTGTTTTGCAACAAGCCCCCTTGTTTACTTCCTCAGGACCAGCTTGGCACAGGTGAGATATAATCTTGGCTACAGGTGTGTAGCGTCTCCAGATAAGCATCAATTTCCTCCAGCGAGGCAGCAGTTACCTGTAGACGCTGCTCTACACACCACCTCACCTGACATGTATGGGTTGCAGGTATATAATGAACTAATACATACACCTGAGCATATGTGCATACTCAAATATACCTCAGAGAAATATTGTACCCTAAGGATATGCCTAGCATTCATTTCATTGAAGTAATAGTTAGTTTATCAATCCCTAAACTAAACTAATCCCTTCCATGAAAGAATTTAAAAACTATTTGAAAAACAAATACTTTTCAGAATTTGACCCTTACTTGAGTCAGAGTCATGAAGAGGTCACTGAGTAAATGTAATTTTATGATTCTACTTAAAGAGGATTCATTTCCTTATTACGGTCATCTCACAGGCTTGTAGTCCTGTTAATAAAATCGATTCAACGATAGGGGAGATTATTACTGTCTAACTAAATGTTTTCCGTTATCAGTATTACAATAAGAGAAAGTAGTCTATTCTCTGAATCAACGTTGGGGATGGTGGGAAATCGTTTATTGTTGCCAATGGTAATGAATTTGGTGAAGTGAATTGAAGTTACAATTTCCTAATATGTTCATATAAATGTAAATGCCTAGCGTACCCTATGCATGTGTAAGCTATCATATTGTCAATCTGTAATATCTACATACACATCTACAAAGAGTAATATTAACTCGATGCAAAAATTTAAATTCGATTGTTATACAAATACTAGCCTTCATACTCTGCAAACAATTAAGCAGGAGTCTTAGTATAAAGTGTAAAACAAAATTCTGAAATCACCCTAAGTGATACGATATAATTCTGAAATAACCTAAGTGATGCGATGTTATACTCATAAAAATCCAACCAATGTATCAAAAGAATGACAATTGATTGTATACGATTTAATTTTCATTTCCCAATGAGTTTCGGCTTCTCTGGAAGATCTATCCGTAGATGTACTTGTCCAATTCTATAAACGTTTTTATTTACTGAATAAAAATTCTATATAATATATAGTTTATGGATAATTTATTGTTTGATTTTGCAACATCCTTTATCTCCGTTATCCTGTCCTCTAGGCCCAATACTAAGACATATCATCAGAGAGAGCTGTAATCAGCATGGCAAAATATCTCTATGGTTGATTTTGTTTTCAATTTAATCTTGCTAATAAGTCTCCAACATATTTAGAAAATCGATATACAGGAAAGAAAAAGGACCCCTTGGGTCACTCACTATTATTGTTTACACTTTGATATTTTACTAGAGCATTTGTAATCAACAATCTTCGAGTGAGTTTTGTATAAGTTGGTCATGTCTGTTCACCTATCTTGTATGGATAATATTGTAAGGATGTATATATCTTGAAACTTTGTTTTCCATTTTTTTGTACATGCAGAATGGGTCTCGTGTCTGTGTCATGGAGAGTTCTTCGGACAGGACCCTAGTTGCTACCAAAAATGTGCATTTTTGGAGTTCCAAATTCCTCCATAAAGAGCTGGTAATTGATAGATGGTGAGAACAAACAATACTATTACATGAGTTAGTGTAGAGCTACAAAGAGTATAGTGGATATATGGGTCAGGATTTCAGAAAATGTACAATTGGCAGATGTACATGTTTAGTAAATTAGGCTAAATTAGGCTGCAATTTGGTTAATACTAGGTAAATTGGAGTATATTTGGCATTGCATTGATTCTAGCAATCTGTTTGGTTAGGTTAAACTGTACTTTGAACTTTATTTTCCTCTGAAATTTTGGTTGGTTATTTGAGAGAATTGGTGAATGTGATAATTACATGTTCTTGCAACTTCACCCATATATATCTACATTTACTAAACATACTCTTAGTTGGTTGCTTATTCATACAGCAAGTCACAAAACACCTGTAATCAAAATTTACTAAACATCCCGGAGTAATATAGACCTCATATTTTGAATATATATTTCTTCTTTCTCAAGATATTGATCTTGTGAAATCAAATTGATCAGAAAGTGAATATGCTGCTGCCCGGATCAAACCATCGTAACCGTTACCTTCAGTTAAAGATGTATGCATAGTTAAGTACAGATATAATTTATTACGGTAACTAATATGCAGTAATATATTAATAGCTCATTATTCTGGTGATATAATTATTCAATATGAGTTAATGAGGCCCATTTGGGAGAAATGGTTTCTAGTCTATGCCCCTACATCTGTCAGTAATTCTGATATGTGACGTGGTTCAGGAAAATGAGGCACAAGTCGCAAATTTGATATTTGTCAAAGTGTTGCTTTCACATGATCCGTTCGTAAGAATGCTCTCATTCTTATAGGGTCTAGCGCCTCAAGAATTTTTCAAGACTGTGTATTAAATCTATCCTTGGTTCCTAAGGCTGTCCTATGCAATGTATTGGTTAGTTTTCTTATAATCCTCCTGCCAAAAATATATATATATATATAAGAATTTTTATTCATATAAATCAACAATTACATCATGAAAAGGGCTTGGTCCTCTAGACGCGTACGCGAGTAGCTCTTCCAGCTAGTCCTTTTTGAACATAGGATTTCAAGATCGACTTAGGGTCCCGTGGGACAAAATAAGTGTATACAATCATTGACAATTCCCAGATTTTTATCATGCATTAAACTACATATGATAATAGCGGGTTACATACTGTAATCAGTACACCATTACAGGTTACTGCTGTTAGGATATTATAATACTTGATTGCTTTTGTAGCTCTGGTTTTTACTAGTTAACCGTTATGAACTTGAGCTCATTAACCTAAGTATACTGGTTAATGTATTACTGGACAATCACATACTTAAAATGTTTCTACAACGGTAACATCGGTATTAATGCAATCATTATGAGAGATTCCAAGGTAAATAATTAGTTAGTTAGACAATTTACATAGAAATTACAATCAATCATTTATGCGATCTAATAGTTGGATAAGACTTTTTAAGAAAAGTCACCCCTTCTACTTTTGTAGAATTAGGCGGTAATGCGGGGCATTACAGGGCATTGACAGGTGGCGCCCTATCGTATACTATCGTAACTACTCCGGAAGTGGCATGTATTTGTCACTTGAGGCAAAGTAGTCACGCTGACTGCACGCTTCTTTTACTGAGCTTTTACCTTCTACACAATTATACAACACGGCAGCATACTAAAATGGCAAATAACAAAGCACGAGGAGGGGCTAAAGCTAAAGCTAAAGCTAACGACAAAGAGTCGGCCGAGGGTGTAACTGTGGAAGACGTTGGTTCCGAAACTGAATTGGACCAAACCGAGAAGGTCGAGATGGCGGCGATGACCATGAGGGTGACAAAGACGACGAGGAGCCACCGCCAAACTCGGCAGACGAGGATTATACCCCCGATAATGAACTGTTAATCGAGGAACCAGTTGTTCGCAGGTCGAGACGACCGAGAGCCCCGGCACGACGGAAGTCAATAATGGTAGAAACAAAACAGAAACGCAAGAAGAAGGAGAAAGACATGCCGGAAGTTAGCCATATGGAGATTATGTCTAATATGTTGAGTAAAATGTGCCAGGAAGCGGTTAGTCGAGCTGAGGCTAAGTCAGGGCAGGCCCAACATAGGAGGGAGGTGAGACACCGAACTCCGCCTGTCACAGCCGAAGCGAAACGAGCCAAGTCTGGACATTCTAAGCAAAAAGGTTACGAACAATTTGAAGAAGAGTCCGAGAGTGAGAGTGAATCGGAGTACACAGATTTCGAGACGCCCCCCAAAAGGCAGAGGCGAAGGCACGCGAGTGGCCGCCGTCACCGCCACCATAGTGAAAGGCGTGGTAAGAAATGCCACTGTGACAGCGATGGTCCAAGTCCCCTCCACCGCCGCCACCCGGTTAAAAGCTACAGGTCCCGTCAACCCGCTGACTCATCGTCGGAATCGGAGTCAGACTTCATACCATCTCCCAAGCAGTTGACTGGCAGATATCGCTCTTCACGCACCATGAGACGCGCCCTAGACTCACAGTACTCTTCAAACACAAAACGAGGTAGAGTAAGTTTATTCGATGCTCCTGAGACATCGCTTCCCCCAGACATGGCGAGTAGAATCAAAAAAGACAAAAGGGACCTTACACTGGCAGAATATACCTGCGGTTTTGCTAAAATGTCAATGGAACGATGCCGGCGCGGATCTACGCTTTGGTATATGTTGCATCATCTATCAACACTTGCCGAGGACAGTGCACTGAAGGGCTGGCCTATAGCTCACACATGGACTAGAGCTTGTTTCGATTTGATCATTGATGGTCAGAATGATTGGAGCCATACTGATGTCTTTACTGAGTACCGTACTAAATTGGCATGGAACCCCCCCGCCGCTGCCGCGCAGGCAAGTGCTAGTGTTAACCAGGCTGTGTGCAAGGACTACAATTTTGAAACCTGTACTCATACTGCTACCCACACGGATAAGGGTGTACAGTTCATGCACGTGTGCGGGTATTGTTTTTTCACCATGAAAGGGCGGGAGAATAACCACCCAGTGAAAGACTGCCAGAACAAGAAAACAGCGCAGGCCAGTTTGCACAGTGGTGATTCATCATATCGGAAAAATCACTATAATAACAAGAAACAAGCTTCACACTCGTCAAAAAACGGACAGGCTCCTGCTTCACAATGAGAAAACTGAGTGAGTGTAATTCTAATTTATATGCGGACTTGCTACTATCAGATGCCTACAATCAAACTATCGATTCTAATGTACGTGTGCCACGCCCATTAAAACATGGCCACGTAATCAAGATGCCTGGCCGAACGAATATGGCAGCCATCCATCAACAGAGGTCTCGTGTACGACGAGAGTCTCGAGCAGGCCGAGATGTAGACAAAGATGGCGGCTTATGTTCCGATAGTACAGTCGAGCATATCATAACAATCAACAAACCAACTCAATGCAATGCCAAATCAGTTTCTAAAAACAAAAGTGAAGTAATCTGTGAGAGCAGGAGTATAAGCAAGCGATCTGTAGAAAGGATATTCACTAATTCCAACAATGTTTATGACTTTCAGCCACCTGTTGATTGCGACATGGTGCCCGATACAGTGAGCGATGATAGGCACAAAACAAGGATGAGCGATGATGTGTGCACAACAAATGATCTACCTACCTTTCTACATACAATTGAATATCCAACACTGTGCTATGACACAACCAAGTTTGTCGAACCGGAGGATAATGACCTTCAGATTTGTGAAAGTAATGTGATTACAGACTGCAACGAGGTGGGCGATAATGCATCAACGCCTCAGAACAGATTGTTTGACGACTACCACAATTGGCCATTTCCACACATCGACCTGGACCACAATATGGCAGCTATTTACGAGCATGTCAAATTACACAGTGTTCCAAACTACAAAGGGGCTAGGATAAAACTCGACACGTGTTTAAATACCGATGAATGGCAGAAAATAGCTACAGGCCACGCGGCGGACCGCTTGGTGCTTGATGGCATAACATACGGTTTTCCATTGCAATATGTCGGGGGCCCCAGATACAACGCACAGCAAACTGATAACCACCCATCAGCTAATCAACACATGTTTCATGTACGCAAGTTTGTTGACGAAGAACTGAAACACAAGGCGATCTCTGGACCATACAAAAAGCCCCCTTTTCTTCCGTGGCTGAATGTCAGTCCTCTGATGACGAGACCTAAAGGTGACGCCGATGACAGGCACATAATTGTGGACTACTCTTTTCCTCAGGGCGGAGTGAACGCCTATGTGTACAAGAATCGATTTAATGGTGTACCAGCATACCATCAGTTACCTACTGTAACATGTGCCACTGAAATTATCAAGACCTTTGACTCGCCCCCAGCAATGGCAGTCATAGACCTCAGTAGGGCCTATCGCCACTTTCCTCTATGCCCATTGGATTGGCCTCTTACGGCCATTTGTGTAGACAAACAATTTTACGTCGACAGGGTTCTCCCTTTTGGGGCGAGGAGCTCGTCCTTCGTAATGCAATCAATTGCACAGTTCCTGGTTAGGGCTTTGAGCCAAAGAGGACTTGTCACCAAACAATACTTGGACGACTTAATCCTAATAGGACGAGATAAAGAGCAAGTACAAGAACAAATGACGGTCGTCCACCAACTGTTTAAGCGCCTGGGTCTTCAGGTGGCCCACAAAAAGACCCAGGGCCCTGACTTCTGCGTAAAATGGTTAGGCATAGTGATAGACACTAAAAGGAACCAGTTATCAATTCCGGTCGACAAGCTTACAGACACTAGTGCCTGCTTGGCCAATGCTTTACGACAGAAATACATATCAACACAAGCAATGCAATCAGTAGTGGGACGCATAGCACACGTGGCAAAGATCATTGCTCCTGCTCGTTTGTTTATGCAAAGAGTGCTTGCTGCCATGCGGGCGGCGGCGGGTGCCAACATACGAATAACAGAACCAGTGAAGGCCGACTTAAGGTGGTTTATTCGCTACACAGACCAATTTAATGGGAAAGCCATTATCCCCCACGGCCGCGTCGTGGCCAGTATATGGGCTGACGCCTGCCTACAGGGGGGTGGAGCAACAAATGGCGTGCATGCATACATGCACACATTTACCACCGATACCAAAGAAGGAAGGTCAATCAATCAGCTGGAGGCCATCAACTGCCTCGCCGCGGCGAGGATTTTCACAAAACCACACCATGCTGGAGGGATCGTCGAGGTCCATTGTGATAATACAGCTGCGGTCTATTCTTATACTGACGGCAGGGCTAGAGATGACACACTGGCAGCTTGCGCCAGGGCCCTCTGGTTCACCTCAATGAAGATGCAAGTCGTGTTTAGATTTGTCCATGTCCCGGGGAAGCATATGGTGGTGGCCGACGCACTTTCTCGTGCCTGTCTGTCGCCCCAGGAGTTGTCTAACGCCCATGATATAGTAGGTGACCATGCCCTCACACTGGTCAACGTCAATAGTAATATTTTCAATCTTCATGTGTTACAGGACTAGCCCCAAAATCCCTGGTTCGCGCTGCCTCCCTTCGCCAGAGACAGGCGCATAGGCCAGGAACTGTCGCCAACCGACATGCCGCGGTTAAGAAGTTCATATCCTTTTGCCTACACCTAGGAGCCGACTACAGAGCCCCCTCACCCGAGCTGTTCTGCTGCTTCATCGAGTACTTGGCGGGGTACACGAAGGTTCCGGCCACTATCATGAATACAGTCATGAGTATAAGGACATTCTTTAAACTGGCATGCCTCGACTCTGCACTATTGTACCACCCGCGTGTTACCTATGCCATGAGAGGGCTACAATTGACTCTCAGACACGTACCGGCGCCGAAACTCCCGGTCTCGCCAGCCCTTCTTCGAAGGATTCTTGTCAACTGTGATAGTCTCACATATCCCCGCCAAATCAGAGTAGCCATATTACTGATGTACGCCGGCATGCTCAGGCAGAGCAATGTCGCCCCGGGCTCCCCACACAAGTTTGACCCGTCTCGCCACTTGGTGCGCCGAGACGTGGCCCTCGCTACAGATGGAGTTAGGATTGCCGTCAAATGGTCAAAGACGATGCAGTCTTCGAGGCAAGCGACGGTCATCTTCGTCCCTGTGGCGGACACATCTTCCCTCTGCCTCTACAGAGCAGTTCACCGCCTCTATCGTGGTGACCCATCAGCAAGAGGCTCCGAGCCCCTACTCGCCTTCGACGACGGGCGTCCCTTTACAGTCCCTTATATTCGCCGTCAATGGAACCTCCTTCTCCATGCAGCGAGAGTCCATGAGTCAAGCTATTCCCTACATAGTCTCAGGAGAGGATGTGCCTCTCATTTGTACAATGTTGAAGGTGCCTCCATTCAGGACTTGAAGTCACATGGCACGTGGGCCTCCGATGCCATCGCAGCTTATATACGTCCATTTTCAAACACTCGCAATTCGGTCCACAAAGCCCTCAAGAGGCTCAATTAATCCCCTCCTTGGTACTATGCTATATATGTGAAAATGTTGCCATGTTCTAATATTTACTGTGCTTCATTATACCTGTATTTATTTCAAACAAAATGTGATAACAAAAATGTGATAATTTTACCAATGTTTCACCAACAGATTTTATTGTACAACAACAGGTGTTTTACCCCAGATATCAGAATAAATATATCTTAATCTTATTTAAGCCTCTCTTGTTAATGATATACATATTATAACAATGAAGTAACAGGGATAGGACAATGGAAATGGACAGAATCGATATTTCGATTTTTCATTATTTAGGATTTACATACCTTAAGGTGTTAGGTCTCATTTATAGATATTTACTTAAATGAGTTTTCCCTAAAATACAATTTGTAGGGAGGAAGAAATGACTTCCTACGTCATTACTGTAACCATATAACACTCTCCTTTTCATGTACAATCATCCTTATGCAGGAACTGATCATTCGTTAAGTAGTAGTCTTTTTTTAAGTATCTTCTAAATTGTTTCCTGGTTTCAGTCGATCGAACATTTGATGGCAAACTATTCCATAGGGTTGGCATCGAGAATAAATAGGATTTTCTATAGATATCATTCTTAGGGTGTGGAACCTTCATGACATTCCCCTCTGAGAGGTTTCTAAGGTTTAGCTGTCTTTTGTCTATATACTCCTCCTTTCTCATCCTCAAAAAAGCTCTATCTAGTAAGTGGTTTTCCCTTCTAGATTTTAACGACGGCATATTAAGTTTAGTATGAATTTCTTTGGTACTGGTTAATTTTGGCAGCCCCAGAGCTATCTTTAGGGCTGAATTTTGTAAACATTGCAGCCTGTTAAGATAGGTTGCAATATATAATATTTCTATCATTTTTAAAGCCTTATACATCAGGTGGGTAAAACTGAAATAATCTAAAACCAACCTCGTTTTCCCCCTTTTACTTATACTCCATCATCCTGATGTTAAACCATTTTAGGAAAATAAGTCACCAGTCGCAAAATAGGGATTTTGAGATATCACCATATTTGAAAAGAGGAGATAAAGGTGATTCCAATTATAGTAAACACTAGGACGCCTAATATGTGATTTTATAATTTAAGTTTGATATTTTAATTTTGAAAAAAAAGTTTGCAATGTTTTTGAATGGGTACCAGTAAAGTAACCAAATATACTCCATACGAAACGCAATGGTATATTTAATACAATGTCCCGAAATTTGGTACACGGGTTGATATGACTATAAGTGCTAAACCCTAAAAAAGTCGGAACATTTCAACAAAGCAATGTTGTAATGAAAACACTTTGAAAAATATCAATTTTGTGACTTGTGTCTCATTTTCCTGGAACACATCAAATTTGGGGCTTATTGACGTTCCGACACAGTAAAAGGGGGAAAGCAAGGTTAGTTCTATTATATCTATTTTTCTAATGACCTGGCCCATGTAGTCTTCACCATTCCCATCATTCCATCGTTTTTTAGACATCTTTTATATAAAGTTTCATCATACATGGGTCAGATTTTTAGAATATGTACAATTGGCAGATCTACCCATTTAGGAAATTCTACTAAATTTGGCTGAAAATGATGAATACCAGGTATATCTGAGTATATTTTGGATCGCATTGATTTAGTGTATCAGTTCTGTTACAGTATTTTGAAACTCATTTTTGTCTTAGATATGTCGGTTATTTTAGACGATTGCCGAAGGTGAACTGTACATTTTCTGAAAATCTGACCCATAAGGATCCATTGTGCAGAAAAATGCTCCATTCTCATTTTGTTTGTATATTCTCAAAATACTATATGGGGTTTTGGCAAAAAAGCAATTCCATCTGTATGTTACATATGAAGCGAATCTTTCCCAGCATGCTTTATATCTGCCATGCTCAGGGACACATGCAAACCCCCTATAGTACCTAACGACATTATAGCATGTGTGAGTACACTAACCTACACAGCTGTGTGCATGTATGAGTAGTGGCTGAACGATCATAACATCTCAGGCTAATAATAATTAACCCTTTGATTAATGGACACAGGAGCTGTAATATGGGGACAGGTGAGGGAGAAGGGGTTAAGAAACATCACCTTTGGGAATCACCTGCTTGCTCTGTGGGAGTGTAGTATACTACCCCAGGGGTCAGTGGATTCCCTCTTATAGGAGTTGAACTAGAACGCCTGACATAACTTCATACAACAATATATCGGTCAGATTTACAGAAAATGTACAATCGGCAGCTTTACACATTTAGGAAATTCTCCTAAATTAGGCTGAAAAATGAAGAATACCGTGTGTATCTGAGTATATTTAGTATCGCATTAAATTAGAGTATCAGTTCTGTTATGTTAAACTGCATTTTGAAGCTCAATTTTGTCTTAAATGTGGGCTAATTGAGAGGATTGGGGAAGGTGAATTGTACATTTTCGGAAAATCTGACCCTATATTAGTGTACAAAATTATTTTGTTACATAAAAACTAATTATTTTTCTAACAGTAAATCAAACATGCCCACCAACCCAAACTGCTCTTTTCCCTCAAGAATTGTCTCATATATTCTGATATCTAACGTTGATAAGGGCTCACAGGACGTGATGTAGTATGATATGACAGAGTTATCACCAATATCAACCATGGTATGTACTAATTATCAGTTGACTCTGTACCCCGACTAATTAGGACCATTCCTCATGTGCTAGTTGACAGCCGAGTAAGAACAATAAAGAATAATACAAGCAAGGCATACATGTATATGTCATGTATTTTGTTTGTGACGATGATGTTTTGTTTGATGACTAATATCTTTACTTACGGGTCAGATCTTCAGAAAATGTTCAATTCGCCTTCCCTAATTCTCTCAAATAACCCATTATTTAAGACAAAAATGAGCTTCAAAATGGAGTTTAACTTAGCAAAAAAGATACTATAAATCAATGTGACTCCAAATATACTCAGATATACCCGGTATTTATGATTTGTCAGCCTAATTTAGCAACATTTCCTAAATTTGTAGAGCAGCCAATAGTACATTTTCCGAAACTCTGACCCTTACATTGAAGAATGTATGGGTCAGTGTGACAGACGATTTCGCCTTCACCAATCCTGTCATATGATAGACAGAATATTTCTAAGACAGAAATGATATGGATTCCATGACATACTGCAACATTACGAAACAGATATATATATTAAATCAGTGCAATTGATGTGAAATATACCGACCGATACATTGTGGCAGAATGTACCAGATATGTAGAGCTATGGAATAATTCAAAACAGTGCCTACAAATCATGTTGACCAGCGAGCTTACGAGATGGCAAGATTTTCGATATTTCCCTTTTTATCATCAAAAGCATGATCTGAATAAACCTCCAACTTGCACATTTTCCAGCTTTCCATGTGTCAACCTAATCAACTTTATGAATAGTGATTGGCCTTTACCGTTTACACCCGGATATTTATATCAATGATTAACCAGATGAACATCAATGTGATACCAGGTGAAATGATATGATTCTGCTTAGGCCAAAACAAAAAGTCCTGTTTCTGGTGTAAAGTAACATTAGTTGTTTCAAAAAGTACATTTTATGGGTTATCTCGTTGGAACGGCTTCTGTGCCTTCTTTATTGTAGCCCTTTTCAAAACATTATCAAAAATATATATGTAATCAGTTGCAGGCGCCTGTCTCAGTGTTTAGGGTGGGAAACAAATAGGAAACAACTCTATCATTTGGCCTAATCCGATTAAGAACATTTCACTTATCTTAAAAGTACCCTAGTTAAAGAGTTCAATCTTTACATCCTGGTTGAAGGCATTACTAGCAATCAGTTTATTGGAAATATTGTCACTATTTACTTAAGATTCTTGTGGTTAGGTACTAGCATTTCTATCAATTTCTTCCTGCCAGTCTCTCATGTAACTGTTAATTTTTGATTACAAATCAAGTCACTATGAATATTATTTTATCAGGTATTTTCTTTTTCCAAAACAGTTTGATCTAGTCGTCTGGCTGCCGTATAATACAGGTGCCTACCATGATCGCAAAGAAACGGGTGAAATAGCGGGAGAAGTAGCGTGGCAATGGCAGTTTAGTCCAGAGTATTACTATTATAGGGAATAGTGATGGTGCAATAAGATGTTTATGCTCTATGCAAACGAAATGTGTTACGGAAAAATCAGTCACATGTCGCAAAATTGATATTTTTCAAAGTGTTTCATTCATAAGTTCGTGGTAATGTTTTCATTTTTGAGGTATCTAGCACCTTACCTCGTGTGAATACATGTCCAAATTTCAGGACAGTATGATTTTGCATTTCAAATTTGCTTTACGAAGTACATTTAGCTATTTTACTAATTTTTCAAACATAAGCAGAATCAAACATATATACGAGAAATACCTTTTAGATTTCACCAAATGTTAACTTCGTTTAAATCCACTTGATGTCATTTTTTCAAACACCCTGGTATCTCAAAATCATTTCTTTTCGACTTATGACTTTTTTTCTGTTACACATCACAAAACATTTTCTTTCCATTTTTAGCACCTCTCTACTCAGAACCAGACTCAAACACAGATACAATGTAGTGGTATTTAGGCTTGTGTATAGACTGATTCTGTACTCTAAAGTCTATACATTGGCTATTTTTTTTGTCTGATCCCATCAAGGTAATCTTACAACTCTCAATACTAATCTAATAAATGCCTTATTCAAACACTTTGGTCCTAAACATCCGGGTTTTGAGGGAATTAGGGGAAGATCAGAGAATTGAAATGATCGCAAATATTTAGAGAACGCATTCCTGCGGTGGGAGAACCATTTACCTAGTTATTGAGCGATGTGAGTTGCACAATTATCTCTCCAATCATCACACAATCGTTGCACTATACAATTCCTGATTTGACTGAAGCGATTGTTCCCCTATTCAAAGAGGATGGTTTGGCCCATTGAGATCAGTTCAAAGGGAAACAATTCTAACAAGCCAACTAAATGTAGGTCCATCTATCACAGTACATTTCCCTTAAAGCTATTGCATCCGCTCAATCGGCTGAAAACATTTGTGTTCTATCACAGAGAAATGGGTCAAAAGTCGCAAAAAATGGATATTTTTCAGCATCCCTTCATATGAATGTTTGCATCATGGGGTTGAGCAATAATAAGTGAAATCACCCCAGCAAAGGAGTCATAAAAAGATCAGATAAAGATCTGGGACGTTTATTAAGTCATGCAGCAAAAATAACAGGGTGAAATCTTTGATAGAATATAAAAAAATCGAAAACGAAGGGAGAGCCACAGGTTGACCCGATGATATCTCAGAATTTATTTTATATTGCGACTTGTAACACATACAAATTACGAATTTATAGTATAATAAAGAACAAAGAGTAGTTGGAAAAACTGCTGCAGTAGTGAATACCTCCTTTTCCCACCAACTTTACACATAATTAGATGTAAAAGTGTGGAAATAAAGTGTATACCAAACCATAAGGGTAGGCAAAAGAAAGGAATACAAAATATCAAATCTGTACCTACTGATCACTGAGAATACAGCTTTAATTCAAACCTCAGGGGCTTGCGTCATGGATAATCATCGACAAATATTTATAAATTGCCTTCAATTGACAGGATATGAGGTAGGTGGGCTAACTAGCTTGACCCGTCCTTCTTTCCCTCCCTCCCCCCTTCCACCCACCCGGACCACCGCGCTATTGACCAACCAGCACAGGATGTGGTCATTGGTATTCAATACTTGGGGGGGGGGGGGGGGGGGAGGCTGAGGGAGGAGGAGGGGTATTGTAATGATAAGTGCAAACCATATATGACGGACTTACTGTCTAACCAGATTTGTTAATCTAAGCTATCAAATGTAACCTCGCAAGCTCAGGGATCGGGGGAAAGACCACCGTCATGGTGACCCGCTGAGCTGTTGTTTAGAGTCTACCATTATTACAATTGATATATATTATATATATGTACCTCGATACTTGAATAAACACGAACAACAAAAATGATATAATATATATTGTACTATGTAAAATGTGTTGTATGATGTATTTTAGAATATACGATAATATACGTTCTTAAATTCAAGATGATAACATATTTGTTTAATCAGAGTAACACCAAATAAGCCTATACCAAGATATGCCTAGCATTTATCATTTTTCCAGTAGAATTTACGAAGTCTATGAAACGGCCCATTGTACACACCTAAAGCAGTGTCTTAGAATAGAAGAGAAAGATATGTTCATCATAAAATGTCGATCAACTTTGTTGGATTAAACAAAACAATGTTGAATATATATATATATCCTAATTAACTCTATGAACATCCCCGTTTCTCAGACCACCAGCCATGTTACCTCAGTATAAGTAGTTCCGGAAGAGATCACCTTAAGAGAGGTCAAGAGGTTAGGGGTCAAACATAAGTAGTCGATAATAGAGGAAGTCAGGGCTTGAGGATGGGATAATGAGGATGCGATCTACCTGAGCTCTGTAATCCTATCTCCCTCTGTCTGGTCTATTGTCAAGCCTTCAATCGGCTTTAGTTGGGGAGAATTGGCCAAAAATATAGGAGAAGTGTATTGGGGTTTCAGATAATGTGCTATTATTTGGCCTTAACCAATCCTCTCAAACTAAAATAAGGCTTAAAACTGTGATGTGTTACAGGAAAATGATTCTCAAGGTGCAAGAAAATGGATTTTGCAATACCATCATAATCAGGTATAATGTACCATGAGAGAACAACGACGGGTATGGATAAATATATTTTATTTGACAATGGTTAAATTAATTGTTTGGTTATATAAAAGTTGATATAAAATGAGAATTGTTTTATATATGATTAGATTAAAATTATACATGAATGTGGATATTGAATAAAAGAATTGATTTATGAATTGGTAAAAGATTAATGTGAGGAATTGAATGAAATTAAATTGAGAAAAAAAAATATATTTTTAAATGATTAGAATTGTAGGGTTGGGAGGGTGGAAGCTAAATTCGAAAGTGTGGTTTGAACGGAGAGCAGCAGGGGTTATATATGAGGGAGTTATGTAATATGTTGAAGTAGGTAATTTAGAAGAGGGAGGCCCGCCACGTCTCTCATGCTCCACTGATTTTCAATAGTGATCACCATGAGAGAACAACGACGGGTATGGATAAATATATTTTATTTGACAATGGTTAAATGAATTGTTTGGTTATATAAAAGTTGATATAAAATGAGAATTGTTTTATATATGATTAGATTAAAATTATACATGAATGTGGATATTGAATTAAAGAATTGATTTATAAATTGGTAAAAGATTAATCCAAAGGACGAGAAAGAGATTTTTTCATAGCCGTGAATACTTTCTGAGTAGATGGGGGAGGCAAATAACGGTCAACAGAGTCTGTAGCCCAACATCCATGGGTTTTGATATGTTGCCTTGATGAGGGATCGACTTGGAGTACATGGCTAGCAGCCCCGCGTCGAAGCCCATGTAAGGTGGTTAGTTCTGCGTCAGGGATCTTAAGGGCCTTTAAGATATGGGCCCAGATCTTTCGGAGGTAAGATATAGTCATGTTCTTGCCGTCTTGAAACATGATGAATGGGTCGAGGGGGTGTGTGGTAGGCACAGACTTGAGCATCCGGATAATAGCCCGCCTTGGGCATAGTGGAGAGCCCTCCAGGGCCGGGATCACGATTGTTCGTGCAGGGCCTGCGATCTGGAAGGATTTAGACCACTTATATACGACAGATACTCGGTCGTCGCACACGGTGACATCAGCTCTCGTCAGATGGCGACTTGTGTCGAAATGGGCCATTGTCTTGGCAGCAATGTTGGATTGTCTCATAAACGTATGAAACAGAAGTAGGTATGCGGCCCTCAATGAGTCGCCATTAGAGAGAGACGCGGCGACCTTGATCACCTTCTCCAACAGGGCTGGAGTGACTGGTGGCGCCGGCTGGTGGTAGTGCCTCACATTCTTGGACACAGAAAGCAAGGCATTCTTGACTTGGTGGGATGTAAAAGGGGCCGAGCTAAGGCCCATGTTGCGGTAGCAGGAGGACAGCGATGAGATGTAGTTCCTCACTGTCTGAGAAGTGTTACCCGCCGTCACACACTTCTCCACGAAGGCACATATCACATCATTAGGGGGTGCCTCAAAGTCACTCTTGCATCGACAGCAAAAAACCACAAACCTAGATAGTATCGACTTGTGGTTAGATAGCGTGCCCGGTCGAATTGCTGTGGTTTGGCGGTCTTCTGCGGCCTGGAAGAGCGAGTTGATGATGGGATCTGAAATTATATGAACGATCGAAAATTCATAGAGTCTCTGTGAGGCTTTATCTCACTTAGTTTATGTTTGGCAATGAGATGGGCGGCCCGGCTTTCCTCAGCTGGGCTGATGTGTCGGCGGCTAAGGGCGTCGGCCACCTCCATCTCCACACCCGGGGCATGTATGAACTGGAAAGAAATGTTACACTCAGATGCAAAGTACCAAAACGCTCTACACACAGCGTTAATTATGCGGTCTCTTCCTCGTCCACCTGTAAGAGAGGCGATAGCGCCTTGATTATCACAAACAATAAGAATGGCACAGTCATAGCAATCAAAGCAGATGGTCCTAACGGCAATAAGGCAGTTTAATGCTTCCAATTGTGAGATATGCATTCCCTTTATGCGATTCTTGGGGTAGACGATTGAGTAGCAGATTCTTTCCGACCACCCGCGTCCCCCGGTGAGGCAAGAGTCAGCCCGTATGGTGATGGTTGGTTCAAAACTGGGAAGTATCATGGCTCGAGCATTGTGTTGGGACAAGAAACGGATAAACCAACTCAGGTCCCTTTTAATGTCGACACTCACTAATATCCCAGATTCAGAGGCTTCTCTGAGTGTTTCGAGTAGTCTATTCATGAATAGGCGGGCGGGTTTTACCACCTGTCCAATATGATTAATATGACCTATAATCGATTGCAATGTCTTCTTAGAGATCATATGTTTGACACTAACTTGGCGGGCGAGAGCGAGGAAACTAGC
This sequence comes from Sthenelais limicola, assembly GCA_942159475.1. NCBI lineage: Eukaryota > Metazoa > Annelida > Polychaeta > Phyllodocida > Sigalionidae > Sthenelais > Sthenelais limicola. The sequence goes on from OW804098.1 coordinate 118,793,188, forward strand.
GACCTTCTTTTCTGGTAATCTTAACTCTCTTTTTTCTACATCAATTATTATTCCTAGGAACTTAATCGAGGAGCTTGGGGAGATGATCTTTTCCCAGGCTATTGGGAGACCTAGTGCTCGAATGACGCCGCGGGCTATGTCGAACTTGTTTTGTGGGTTGTCATTGATTGGGCAGACCAGGAGGGCATCATCTAAATAGATAATACTTTCTACCCCCTTTTTGTGGAGTGCGCAAGATATAAAGTTGGCCATGCGCTGCATGTACAGCGAGCTGATGCGTGTGCCGAATGGCATGCTAGTATCGACGAAAAACTTCCCATTGTGCTGCATACAGTTCAAAGGCCAGTCAATAGGATCGAGGGCGAAGTTGCGGTATGCGAGTGAGATGTCAATAGAGGCCAACTTAACCTCAAAGTTGTGTTGAATTATGGTCTCGACTGCGTCGGCGACAGAGGGGAGACAGTGGAAGACGCTTTTACCAAAGATTGAGTTTTTAGTTATTTGTGAATTTGGACCGGTTTCCTTAGGATGGGACAAATCCACAATTATGCGTCTTTCTGTTATAGATGACTTAGGCCTAGTCATTATTGGAGCTATGTTGCACCACGGGGTGAAAGGTGGAGCAGCAAAAGGACCTATTAGAATGCCTAGGCAGCGTTCCTTGTCAATATAGTTAACTACGTGTTGATCGAAGGCCACGGCGGAGGGGTGGTTTTGGTAAGTAGGGGATATGGATGGTGGAGGTCCTCTAAATTGAAGTGGAAATCCGAACTCGATTAAATCTATGATCCAGTCATCATCCATATGGCCTGTGGCGAGTGCTCGCCAGTTGTGAATGTTGTTACATGTTACAATTGGGACTCGGGCCCCCAGTACATTTGGGAGAGCGAATTGACGTACAGGTGTATAGGCATGTAATAACTTTGATTGGGCTGCTTCTTCCGATAGATAGGGCCATGCAATTTCACGCTCTAGTTTCATTATTTTAGATAGTTCAGTGGAGGGATATATGCTGCGACCAAAATAGGCGTCACTGTCATATACTGGTGTTATGGTATCCACTTCAAATTCTAGATGGTCAATTTCAATGTCAACAGAGCTAGTTAGTCGTGATGCGGGTGGCGGTAAATCTATTTTAGTAAGGTCGAGGAAGGCTTCAGAGCAATCATGATTGAGTTGTTTTTCCCCCTTTGTACATTGATCGTAGCTGGTGCTAAGTTAGACTTTAGAATAGAATACAGTGTGCCAGCAGACCCGAAATGGAGGTTAATTATCCTTTTAGTAACTGTCTAAGGAGATTATAGAGGACCGTTCACAGAAGAGCCTATACAAATAATTGTTTAGTTGTACATTCCCCCCACCTCACTTCCCTTAACACACAAATACACCTATCAGAAATACAATACACCATGAAGTGTTTTTCTGTCTCTTTTCCACTGTCTCTCTCTCCCTTATCTCTATCTCTATTTCCTGGGTATGATCATAAACTGTCTCCCTCTCAGTACTCCCGCCATTGATATAACCTTCAATGTGTTGATAAGGGCGTAAAGCAACCAATCTCACTCACTCACCCAGAAATACACCCTTGACCCCCAACTAACCACCCCCTTGGGGGAGCATTTATTTTAGGCGTTGTTTGACTTTGTATCAGGGAGGTATCATTATCTGCGGCTGCTTTTCTACCATTGTGGTCAAACCCCGAGTCCTTGATTGTAAGGACATTAAAGGACCACCGATATTGAAACAGGGTCTGTGGTTAACATTGGACTTCTTGAACTTAACTAGGTAACGTTTGACCCTACGTTTGTCCATAAGTTAATTACTAACGACTCGCTTTCCTTCTTCAGTGCCTCAGGGCGTTTAGGGCCCACCCCATGGTATGTGGGTCAGATTTTCAGAAAATGTACAATTCAACTTCGCCAATCTTCTCAAATAGCCCAAATTTTAGACGAAATTATAGTTCAAAATACAGTTCAACTTAACCAAACAGATTGCTAGAATCAATGCAATACCAAATATTCTCGAATTTACCTAGTATAAACCAAATTGCGGCCTAATTTAGCAAAATTTATTAAATGTGAACAGCTGCCAATTCTACATTACTGAAAATCTGACCCATTTGGCTCTGGCTGTCCGTCCCACTAATTAACTATGAGTAAGGAAGAAAAGATTCTAATTGTTTCCAATTGTCGTTCAATGATGGGTATTTGTATATCACCAGGATGCTCCCAGTTTTAATTAGAAGGCGTTGCAGAGATGCGCTCTCTAGAATAGAATTTGGAGGTAAATGGCTACATATTATATCTATTCAGGGAGGTTTTGTGATTTAAGAGTAAGTAAGGAAGTACACATCGTAATGGTGTATCTTTTAAGGGTGAATTCGCCAGAGAATGTACGATCCACATTGACCAAACATAAGATATGTGATGTGTTTCAGGAAAATGAGTCGCAAAATTGATATTCTTCAAAGTGATTTCCTTATTGAAATGGTCTGATTTCTAGAGGCTTTAGCACTTAAAGTCTTATAAATCTATGTAACACATTTCAGGACATTGTATTAAATATATATCCTTGCGTTTTGAAGGCCTTTATATGGAGTGTATTTAGTTATTTTACTGGTTACTAATTACCCATCCAGAAACTTGGCAAACTTTTTTTTTCAAAATAAAATTATCAAATCCAAAATAGAGAAATATATATTATGCACATATGTCCTAGTGTTTACTATCAATAGAATCGGCTTGATCTCCTCTTTTCAAATATGGTGATATCTCAAAATCCATATTTTGCGACTTATGACTCAATTTCCTAAAATAGATCACATATAGAAATACTATTTGGAGTTGGTTTAGTTACTTTACTAGTAGACCTAATTGTCCACCCAGAAATATTGCAAACTTTTTTTTCAAAAATAAAACTAAAAACACAGAAATACCCTTTAGATATACTAATGTTTACTATCATTAGAATCTGCTTGATCTCATCTTTTCAATTCTGATAATATCTCAAAATAAATTTGTTGTGACTTATTACAACACATATACTATTCTCTCCTCCCCACATCTAGTACTATCCCACATTATGTGAGATTGGTTGCTTTACGCCCTTATCAACACATTTAATATGGTTATATCAAGGGCGGGAGAGCTGAGAGGGAGGCAGTTTATGATCATACCCAGGAAATAGAGATAGAGAAGAAGTGAGAGAGAGACAGAGAAAAGAGACAGAAAGGCACTTTATGCTCATACCCAGGACCGATACTATCCCACATTATGAAGGACAAATGGCACATATTTGGGTTATTGTTGTCAGATGTTAACTCCTGATGTCCCCAGGATTAGATAGATTGCTTTTACTGCACACGATGGCAACCATTATATTGTAGTTAAAGCCCTAAACACGGCCGATAACCATCTGGCCATTGTATGCATTGTATGTGCTGGTTTGGAACATGATTAGTATTGCTATTTATAAGCTCATCAGTCTGTATATGGGTCAGGATTTTCAGAAAATGTACAATTATTGGCAGCTCTACATATAGAGACAATGGGACGAGCCGGTAATAATAAAAAATTTATTGGACGAGATTCGTCCACATAAGCACGATGCCGTAGGCAGAGTGCTTATGTGGACGAATCAAGTCCAATATTTTTTTTGATTATTGCAGGCGAGTTTCATTCTATATTTATTATATGGGCATACAACTTGGTGCATAAAATTATTAAAAGTGCATATAAGTGGCCGAATTGCTGACGAAGTAGTTCATATAGGACGCGTCCTATATGAATATTTTCATAGCACCCCACTTATAGCACCTCTCATATAGAATGCGCATATAATAAATTAAGTAATTTCTCCTAGACTCGGCTAAAAAAAGTTATTAATTTGGGGTATATCTGAGTATATTATTTGGTATCGCATTGATTTAAAGTATCAGTTCTGCTATGCTAAACAGCATTTTGAACCTCATTTTTGTCTTAAGTGTGGGTTATTTGAGAGAATTGGTGAAGTGAAATTGTACACTTTCTGAAAATCTGACCCATATATGGGGAGGTTAGGGAGAACCCAGGTTAGATTGTTGGATAGGGTATGAACCTCGATTATGGGAAATTATCCCTAGAATAGATTTAAGGTTAAATGTCTATTTAGTAGGTAGAGAAAATAAAACACAAAAGTCTTTCAGTTGTTTACATTGTATTTGTATACTGGTTCAATATTTCGCCCTCTCTGTGGACTTCTTCAGGGACAATGTGTAGATAAAGAGATTTAAGGGTTTGTATACCCTAACGTGTGTAATAAAATGTGTTCTAGGTTGTATAACATGTGTGGGATTTGTGCCAGTAAGGTAACTCGTTATCTTTGTAGGGGAGGGGGGAGGGCAATAGTTGAAATGATTCCAATATGAAGAAATATGCATTTTGTATTTAAAGATTTTTATTCAGCAATAACATTATACAGTTTACACTTTTCTCAGTCAGGCTGTAGGTACTTAATTAATATAACAAATAAAGGTATCAGAACTGTATATGAGTTTTAGGTCATGTTGGATCATGCCATTTAAATTAAGAAAAGGATCCAACGAAGCCAATATAGTACGAACACATAATACATATACTCCCCAGTCTATGCCATGTAAGTTACAAGAAAAATACGAGACTTTAAAAATTACAAAACAATATCTGTCTATGCCATTTAAATAAGACACAAAATTAGTAGTAAATATAAAGTAAGTTTAATGTTGTCTTGGTTTAAATGTGATGTGTCGGGAAAATGAGTCACACATGGCAATAATGATATTTTCCAAAGTGATTTATTCACAACAGGTCTTTGTTGCAATGTTCTGATTTTTTAACTGGGATGGTCACTCAGTACAGAGGAACAGCGAATGTAAAGCGGCAGAGGCTCGTTGGTCACAGATCGTCAGATTGTCAGATGTACAATGGGAAGTTTTACACATTCAGTAAATACTGCCGAATTTGGCTGAAAATGATGAATATTAAACTGAGAGAGAAGTATATGGCACGGTTCACATAGGCATGGGGTATACCAATTGTGGCAAATCCATTTTATATGAGTCAAAGGTTGAGTACATTTGGCATAGTATTGATTTAATAAAGCTATTCGAATAAGTTGTTAGTACTTTCTATAATATGATTGAAGCAAGACTGCAGCGTTAATATGAACTTGAACTGAATCAGATACGAACCAACGCAGAGTCTAGAATAACCAAAGATTATATCATGCAACATGTAAACCCATTATTTTTGTACTTAAGGGTTACATAATGAAATAAAAGTTAAAGGTATCTGGGGAAAATCGAGAATTATAGCATTGATTCCCTATTTTTCAGCGTTATGAGTTTGTGTGCACTTCAAAAGGATCACATAATGACCAAATTAAGCTTAAGACGTTTAAAAGATATATATGGGTCAGATTTTCTGAAAATGTACAATTCGCCTTCATTAATTCTCTCAAATAACTCAAATTTAAGATAGAAATGAGCTTCAAAATGCAGTTTAACATAGCAGAACTGATACTGTAAATCAATTCGACACTGAATATACTCTGATATACCCAGTTTTCATCATTGTTCAGCCTAATTTAACAGAATTTTCTAAATGTGTAGATCTAACAATTGTACATTTTCTGAAAATCCGACTCATATATTGGAATGCTGCTTTCATAGATAAGCATCAACAAATAAACATTTTCTCTAAGAAGCCTTTTGGTATGTAAAGCCTATAGTCTGGGGCCATACTAACCCTCTGTTACACAACCAAGCATGGCTTTGCACAAATATTGATCCTTTGGATATGAAAATAAGGATTATCTCAAGTTATTCTTAGCCTATAGTTTAGTTGATAATCTTCAGTGCGTAGAACCTATTTGAGTATTTTCTACAAAGGGATATATTATTATATGGAGGGAAAATAAAACGAGGCACTTGTAATCAAACTAGTGGACCACATGCAGTCCATATATGTCTTGAATTATGTGACAATATTTCAAACATTAAATCATTAATTAAACCAGTTAAGTTTGTTATTCATCATTTACAACAACACATCTAACAACCTGCTATTACCAAACTCAATCTTGCATTAAATGGTGGGCTCAAAGGTATCAGTCCAGAAATTCCCATTAGAATATATGCGCATTCTATAACCGTGAGTTCCGTGATCCGTTTTAGGAAAATGAATCATATGTCGCAAAATATAGATTTTGAGATATTATCATATTTAAGAAGAGGAGATCAAGATGATTCCAATGATATTAAACCCTAGGAAACCTAATAAGTAATTCTATATTTCAAGTTTGATATTCTAATTTTTGAAAACAAAGTTTGCAATGTTTCTGGATGGGTAATTACCAGTAAAGTAACTAAATATACACCATGTGTAGTTATTTCAATATTTTAAGTTTGATGAAAAAAACACTTCGAAAATTATCAATTTTGCGACTGGTTACTCATTTTCCTGGAACACATCACAATTCATTCTGTGGATTGATGTAGAACTAGTGCTTTATCGACGGGACTTGTTTTATGACGTCACATATAAAGGAAGAAGAGGGCACATGTATATACTAATAAACTCATGGTACTCATCCTATGCGGCCAAGGGAAATGACTTGTTTTCCGGCGGAGTGACACAAGGCTCAGCCTTCAGCTTTGTGTTGTATTACTACGCCTCCAAACTCGTTCTTTATTTCCGCCTGCTCGAAACTCGGTTCAATATGTGGTTATCATTAATTAACAGACATTCTAGTTATGTAACAAAGGCCCAAACATAGCTCTCTTTTGTCTCTTTTACCTATTTACATCAGGAGTGAAAATACCCCGGCTCTTATTTTGAACCCGGCGTTATTTCAGTGAAATACAATACATCCCTTAAGGGCACGCTAGCCAAAATAGTTCCTGTATAAATGACAGAAAGTATTTCATCGTCAATTATTTTAACATTAAACTGTCACTATAGATTTTGGTTGAAAAAAATTCACATGTGTATCTTTCTTTAAACAAATCCTCTACCAAATATAGTTTGAAGTTAAACAAAAATAAAAACAAACAAACAAGTTTAACATGGCTGGAGTGACTAGGTAGGTGGTAGAGTGTAATTAGGATCTGCAGGTGGGCAGGGTATTATAAGGTCATAAAGGCCCTCAACCACATGTCCCGCCATAAGGCCCTTATTAACCCTCCATCATCTTCACATAAAAGTCACATAATATCCCACCTCCCTTCAGGCTGCAATTTACTTGAATTTCACATTTTCACAGTAGCGGGGAAGGAAATCGGCAAATATCATAAGAATTGTGCACTTCGCAACATCTTTTTAAAACTTTGCATGTCGATAGTAAAGACCACCAGCTACAAGTTGGCCGCCCCCCTCCCCCTGGTGGCCGGTAGCTGCAAAATTCAAAATGGCCGACCTAAACAGCAAATGCACCATATTACGAATTCTACTGACTGTATCTTTTACAGGTAAACATGTCTATTTCTATCATGGGCAAATTCAGATCTTGTTAAAATAGATATTTACTAGTGGGTGGGTAGGTGGGGGTACATGGGAGTGTGTATCATTGCAAATTACTCCCAATCTTGTTATAATTATCATTAATGATTTCATCCTGGCAGCAAAATGGTTTGGTCTTGACTTTGTAGTTTCACAAACAACCACCAGGGACCAGACAAGATGGAGGAACATAGTGGCCAGATCTTATGTGTCGCCCTTATGACATCACAGGTTATAGGGGCAGATAGTGATAATAATGATTGGTTTCTTTGTGATCAAACCAAAATATTGGGCTTAGAATTCAGTTGGATCCCTTTGTCATGTTATTTCTTTTGAAGTGAAGGGAAAAACCAACCAACTACACGTCCCTGCGCCTTTAAAAGTGTAACTTCTAAGGGATTCTTTTTTAAAAAGCAGAAATGGAATGATCATATTTCATAACTTGGCATTTTCTTTCAGTTCCCAATATAGTAGTTGTCATGTTAATGTACCTTCTCAAGGACACCACATGTGAGTGAAGTCTTCAGAAAATGTACAATTGGCCTTCACTAATCCCCTTAAATAACCCAAATTTTAGACAAAAATCAGGTTCAGAATAGAGTTAAACATAACCAGATACATGTATTGAATGAATACAATGCAGAATACACTCAGATATACTCAGTATTTATCATTTTTCACTCTAATTTAGCACAATTTGAGAGATGTGTAAAAGTGTAGATTGTGCATTTTCTAAGGATCTGACCTATGTGGTTTATGTGGTGGGAGCTCCAGGCTAAAGTCAATAAACATGTCAGAGTATCAGTCTGAAAAGTTTGTTTTATTTCTGTAAAAATATAACCAACAAATTGTAATTTACTCATTTATTTACATATATATGTGGTGATACATGACTTAATGCTTCTTATCACTTTTGAAAATATGTTCATGTTTTTAATTCAAATGATGAAAAACTATCATGTTCATTTAAACAACATTTGTCATTGAATCTGCCTTATCTGATTAGACCTTTAGAAAAATAGCCTTCAAAGTCATTTTCATGCGATACAATTTAAATCAAAATTTCTTTTCTATTTCCAAGTCGTCAGGAACATGCTGGAAAAACAGACACTTTCTTTCAGATGCATGTCTGCTTTTTGTATGTATGAGCGAGAATGCTTCGAATTAAATTGAATTTTGTCCAATATATGTGCAAAGGCTTAGTCCACTAAGCAGATTCTTATGAGATTTTGCGCCTAAATTATGTAAGAATCGCATGAGAATCGGACTGGGGCCTTTAGTCACGACTTTTGCTTCAAGACTATACACCAAACAGTGTACCAGCGACCAGATAATCTTGATAGTTAGTCAAATAATAACACACTTATGAGGCTATCAGCCTATTTTGGAGTCAACACCTTTTCATTATGAGATTTCAAAATTGTGTAATGAATTCATTGATTTAGGACAATTACTGTTTGGTTATGTTGAATTGTATTTGCAACCTCATTTTCGTCTGAAGGTTGGACTATTTGAGGTAAATATCGAAGCCAAACTATACACTATAAGACGATTTCACACATGCATTAAACCATTTTGTGTTGTGCTTGTAGAATGATGTTTATTTCATCTGTTTTTTTACATAAAGGGTGGTCTCCACTGGCTGCGGTAAGCTCTGCAGTAAGCTCTGCAGTAAGCCTTGCGATGGTGCTGTGATGGTGAGAAGTGGCGAGGTCCTGCCTACATGGCCAGTGAACCATGTAGGCAGGATCTCTTCATTCCTCTCCACCTACAGAATAAGCACAACACCATCACAAGGCTTACTGCAGAGCTTACCGCAGCCAGTGGAGACCCCCCTTAAAGGTTTTATATGATGCATCCACACGACATGGACACACATGAACAGAATAAAAAGGGACGTAGGCTGAAAGGTGGTCACAGTTTTGATCTATATGGGTCAGATTTTCAGAAAATGTACAATTCATTTTCACCAACCCTCTCGAATAATCCAAATTTCAGAGGAAAATAAAGTTCAAAATACGGTTATACCTAACCAAACAGATTGCTTGAATCAATGCAATACCGAATATACTCGAATTTACCTAGTATTGACCAAATTGAAGCTTAGTTTAGCAGAATGTGTTGAGCTGCCAATTGTACATTTTCTGAAAATCTAACCTATATGTGAATCGAGATGATGCCTCTGAAATAAAATAAAAATAAATAAAAAATATGAATGAATTGGAAATAAAATAAAAATAGAATAAAGCCCCCAAATATTGGTAATCAGAGACTTTGATTTAACTAGATTCTGAAACCTGAAACGCCCCTATACACACAGATGAAATATCGGTGGAGAAAAAATTAAATTGAATTTGGTAATATGATCAGCACGTTGAAATTGTTGATTGAGTCGTTTTTAGAACTTAGTTAGGAGTAAGGTATGTATCTGATAGTTATTGATGGAATACGTTTGCGATACTTGTGTTTTGAAAGGGTATGTGGTGAAATCGCCAGAAAGTGTACAATTGACCTTCTTCAATCTTCTCTAAAAACTCAGATTGAAGGCAAAATTCAGGTTCAAATACAGTCAAACGTAACCAAGGCAATACCAAATATACTAAGATATACCTTGTAGTGACGATTTCTCAGTGTAACTTATCACAAATTTATAAATGTGTTCATCTGCATATTGTACATTTTCTGAAGATCTGACCCTATTACTGAAGCGCAACGTAAAATATTTTAAAACATGATATAATTCATTATTCACTGCTTTTAAAATAGATTGTACATATATGGGTCAGATTTTCAGAAAATGCACACTCTACAGTTCTAAACATCTCTCAAATTCTGCTAAATTAGAGTGAAAAATGATAAATACTAAGTATATCTGAGTGTATTCTGTATTGTATTCATTCAAACAATCTGTCTGGTTATGTTGAACTGTATGTTGAACCAGATTTCCTAAATTTGGGTTATTTGAGAGGATTGGTGAAGGCCAATTGTACATTTTCTAAAAATCTGACCCATATCCATCCGAATGCTTATATATAAATATTACATCGAGGTGTCCATTCCCTCCTGGTCTTTTTATTCTTATTCTTACTAATAACTAATATACGAGCCGGCCTGTTGTATAAGCTAAGGAAAGGGAGATTGGTTGTGGGAGTTTATACACGTTTTTAGATTGATGTTATCATCAATCTAATTGAATTGGGGTGAGATCTGTCAATCATTGATAGCATCTTGGCTCCTCCCATCCTGGATATCAGTGTGAAGAATCTGTTGATTCTGATATCAGTAGATAGGATCAGGTGTGAGTTTAGGTGTGAATTAAAGGGTAGACCATGTGTGAATTAAAGTGGCAAGCTGAGAAATAAGATGCCTCATATGCAAAGTGTTAAAGGGACCAACAGAATTACATGGACTGACCAGTCATATATGGGATAAGGATTTCATGTGTTCTGTCTCCCCTTCCACTCCCTCCTACTATACCTCCCTCTCGAATTTTATATTTAACTGACATCAATCTTCGTTTCCCTTGGAAACGCAATCTTCTACATGAACCGGAAATAAATATATAAATGTAAACTGATCACTGTTAACTATTTCTTGTTCTCTTCCTTTGGTGGATAGGAATACAAATGCATTGCGAGTACAGGCTATACCATAGATTTGGGGATTGCATGGTAGAAGGAATACCCACAACAAACTTTAGCTTAAATGTGATCTGACTCAGGGAAATGAGTCACAAGTCGCAAAATTATTATATTTCAAAGTATTTCGCCCACAAGGTCTCCTTTTACCCAATTTCAAGATTATGTATTAAATATATTACAATGCACATCGAAGTTCAACCTGCAGAGTATATTAAGCTACTTTACTAGTAATTGTCCATCCAGAGATATCGCAAACTTTTATTTTCAAAAACGAAACTATCAAACTTGAAATATAGAAACATTTAGAAGCTGTCCTAATGTTTACTATCAATAGAATCGGCTTCTGCTCATCTTTTCAAGTGTGATGATATCTCAAAATTTAATTTTTTGCTACTTGTGACTCATTTTCCTGCGACACATACAAAATATCACAGGTCCCTATTAATGGAATGACACACTCATAATTGTATTTCTAGATTTTTATCTTTATAATAACAATAATATATTGATTTTAAACTTAGTTCATAGATAACATCAAGCTTTAATTACTGGGTCAGATAAGCAGAAAATTCGCAATCTACTTTTCTACACATGTCAGAAATTCTGCTAAATTAGAGTGAAACATGATAAATACTGAGTATATCTGAGTGTGTTCTATATTGTATCTGGCTGGTCATGTCAAACTGTATTTTGAACCTGATTTTCGTCTTAAATGTGGGTTATTTGAAGAGATTGGCGAAGGCCAATTGTACATTTTCTGACAACTTGACCCTGCTATGGGTCTTGTGGATCTTCAAAGCGTGTGAGCATGGAACCTCAGCATTTCATTTCATTTCATCTTGAGTGTAGAAATATGTAGCTATTCCAGGAGATTGGTGAAGGGCGAATTGTACACTCACTCACGAACGGGCCCATATACAATAACTATGAGCATCACATACCCATTTCTCAAAATTTATTTTTTGCTACTTGTGACTCATTTTCCTGACACATCACAAATATCACAGGCCCCTATTGATGGAATAAATGTATGGCCCATGTACATAATTATATTTCCAGTTTTTTATGTCTTTATAACGACAATAATATATTGTTTTTAATTTTAGTTTAATAATAACATCAAGCTTTACTATGGATCTTGTGGATCTCCGGAACTTGTGAGCGTGGAATCTAAGCATTTCATTTCATCTTGAGTGTAGAAATATGTGGGTGGACAGGTTGGCCCTCGTTCAACCCCACACCTTTGAACTGTCACCTCTATTGTCTGGTCACTATACAATAATAGGTGTCACTTGTGACAGCAGGTCAATGGCTGTGTGACTCAGTGTCACAAATTATTAACTGTCACATGAGTCAGGTGTTGATGCGGGACCACATTGAGTGGGTTGGTAGATGGGTCAAGTTTTCAGAAAATGTACAATTGGTCTTCACCAATCCTCTCAAATAACTCAAATCCAAGACGAAAATCATGTTCAAAATACAGTTCAACATAACCAGACAGGTTTATTGAATGAATACTATACAGAATACACCCAGATATACTCAGTATTTATCATGTTTCACTCTAATTTAGCAGCATTTGAGAGATGTGTAGAAATGTAGATTGTGCATTTTCTGAAAATCTGACCCAGAGTATAATCAATGGAGGAAATACCCAGCAATTCGGTCAATTAGGAAGAAGTCAGAGAGCATTGGTGTCAATGTACTATTATTGGAATCGGCTTGATCTCATTTTTCCATCACATCTTTGGAAAGATAAGATCAAGTCGATTCCAATGATGGTAAACATGATATGTCAGAATACACTATATACAACTTGTGACATATTTTTCTGCAACACATCACATTTGTTGTGAGCGATTCATCTCCAGGATAGAAGTCTGGATATCCTTTCGAGAACAACAGGATCGAGGCTGGCTTTAAATTTAGTAGCATTAAATATGATTAATTTAAATAATAAATGATATGAAATTTGGACACCAAACATTCGTGATCCCTGGTTTAGAAAAATAAAATAAAATGAGTAAATGAATAAACAATCATTCATTTCCATAATTGAATGTCTGTAGTTTTGTTGACCGTTGAAATGGATCTACTTGGAATGTATGTTGAAATTGTAATACTTTTTGCCCAAACATTATTCTGGTTGTGATTTGGTATCTTCATACTCTACACATCTGAACTTGTCTTTAATTTAATGTTTTTCATATCTCTTCATACTCTATGTATTACTTAGCTGATTATAGAGTTGTAGGTTGGCTGATTATGGTATTATGTAAATCTCTAAGAAATATGAAATTTCTATTTTGTGTTGTTAAGCTCTAATTGAGAATATTGTGCACTGCATATAATGTTTTGGCTAAATGAAAATATTCAAATACAAATACAAATTCATATACAGATTTGTATATCAGATACAGTAAATTGTCAGGAAAGAAGAATCGAGATTATGTAGTTAGACAGGGAGGGGGGTATGAGTGGTGGGGGTTGAGGTCGGCCTCTAATCCTTTAGTTGGGGCAAGGTTAATTACCCTCCCGTCCTTATGCACCCTTTGTGTTGGGTACGGCGTGTGCACAACCTTGCCAAACCCCATATGGGTCAGATTTTCAGAAAATGTACAATTGGCAGCTCTACACATTTAGGAAATTCTGCTAAATTAGGCTGAAAAATGATGAATACCAGGTATATCTAAGTATATTTGGTATCGCATTGATTTAAGGTATCAGCTCTGTTATGTTAAACTGCATTTTGAAGCTCATTTTCGTCTTAAATGTGGGTTATTTGAGAGGATTGGTGAAGGTGAATTGTACATTTTCTGAAAATCTGACCCATATATAAGTAGTCAGGCTGACAGGCATGGGAACCGTACACCTCACCTCTATTCATACCGTTATAACCCAGTGCTTATGGCTCAGGTTTTCCGAAAATGTACAATTCGTCTTCACTAATCCTTTCAAATAACCCACATCTAAGACAGAAATCAGCTTTAAAATGCAGTTTAACATAACAGAACCGATACTTTAAATCAATGCGACACCAAACATAATCAGATATACCCAGTATTCATAATTTTTCGTAATTCAGCAGAACTTACTAAATGTGTACAGCTGCCAATTGTACATTTTCTGAAAATGTGACCCTTATAGTATTATGATGTGTTACAGACAAATGAGTCATAAGTCGCACAATTGATATAAAGGATTGTTGTTTACGTGATCTCTTTTGACCATATTTCCACATAGTGAATTAAATATATCCTTACGTGTCCGTGGGGTCCCAAGGAGTATATGGGTCAGATTTGTACAATTGGCAGATCTAACCATTTAGGAAATTCTATAATGTTGGCTGATAAATGATGAGTACAGGGTATATCTGAGTAGAGTTTGGATCGCATTGATATAATGTATCAGTTCTGTTGTGTTAAACTGTATTTTAAAGCTCACTTTTGTCTTAAATGTGGGTTATTTGAGAGGATTGGTGAAGACGAATTGTACATTTTCTGAAAGTCTGACCCATATTTAGATACTTTACTTGTAATACTTCTGCCAGAAATATTTCAAGGTGTTTTCTACTCCATTGATGTTTAAAAACTTGTTCTAATCAAAAGGCTTAATTTGTATGATGCAGTATCTTTGACAATAACTGAAACCCAACAGTTCTCAATCAAAGGAACCAAGTATTTGATTTGATTTGGAAATATTTTATTCAGGATCATATACATTTCAATAAATATAGTAAAGATTTTCTCATTACTGATTTGTATCACATGAAGTTTACAGACATCTCAAAAAGAAAGAATGTAAATAATAAAGAAGAAAGGCAATAATATTATAGAATCGTATGAATATAGATCATGAGTCTGATCGTCGAGAATATCTATAATGAATTAGGCTAAATTAGGATGATAAATACCAGGTATAGCTAGTCATATTAATTGTTGTATCGCGTTGATTCAGGAAGTCTGTTTGGATATTTTCAATTGTATTTGAGCCCCTTTTTTCATTGATTTGTGGCTATTCTAGGAGGTTTAAGAATTGTATATTCTCTCACGATTTCGTAAAGATCGGGCCCATATGCGATAACTACAAGCAACACATACCCATGTATCAGATCAGATGAGCTTCAAAACGCAGTTTAACATAGCTACATTAACTATAAATCAACGCGACAACCAAATATACTCAGATATACCCAGTATTCATAATTTTTCTCAGCATAATTTAGCAAAAGTTCCTAAATTGGTTGAGCTCCCAATTGTACATTTTCCGAAAATCTGACGCATATTTTTAGTGAGCAAACATATATTTAAAATCTTATCTTAATCTTAAAAATGATGACCGTTATACCATAATATTATGAGACAAACATTTAACTTCAAAGTCACACCTGACTCATTAGAAATATATTAGCTGCTGAACTATTTACACAAGACATTCCTGGCTGTGGTAATGTTCCTTATCTCACTATCTCACAGATTGTATCAGCCACCTCCTGGTGTTAGGAAAACCAATTATTGGAGTAACAGTTATTATTTACTGTTTATCTACTGAGGATTCATAGGTAACTGCGCATTTATACTATGTCATGAAAACAGCCAGATATATAATAGGGCGACTCCACTAGAGAAAAAAACGGCGCCGACAAATTTTGTTGTAGCCCACTAATTTGCTGCAACAAATTTCCATACAGAAACAACAGTTTCCAGAGAATGTGGCAACACATCTGACACTCCTCCATTTGCGTTTTCATTGCAAGCATGAAATGAACTGATGTTAGTGGGCAACACAAAAATCGTGGCTGCTGTTTTTCCTCTAGTGGAAATGTGTTTCAATCTGTTGCCAATTTTGTTTTTGGAATTAATTTCTAAGAAACATTACATTAAAGTGATGTTTCATTCCCCGAAAATAACCCATTACGTTTGTTTCCAGATTTTCTTAGCCTAAAAGCAGCAAATTACTGTTATCTTCTTCCTATATAGGTCAAACAAGCAGATTTGAAAGATTATTGTTGTCCTCGTACCTCAGAATACAGCTTTAATCTGACTACATTATATTGTCACAACTCCAACGCTCTTCCGAAATATGACAGAATGCCAAAAAAAAACACATACAGATAAAACATCTATAAATCGTCCTATAGAATATCGTATAAAAGCATAAGCACAAGTTAACTCAAATAAAGAGTACATTCCATAGCTTCTAATGACGAAATAACTCAGATCTGACTTCAAAGATAAAAATCATCAATCACAGATCTATGTACAAAGAACGAGTCCCCTTTGTTATCCCTCCCATTTATCTATTTTTCATCTATGTTTTTAAAGCTGCATTCTCAGTTAATGTCAATCAAGAACTAAAGACTCTCTACGTTTTTGTTTTGTTCTTCCCCCTTCCCCAATGTGCAGTGAGTGAGTGAGATTGGTAGATTTACGCCCTTATCAACACATTTAATATGGTTATATCAAGGGCGGGAGAGCTGAGAGGGAGTGAGTGAGTGAGGTCGGTTGCTTTACGCCCTTATCAACACATTTAATATGGTTATATGAAGGGCGGGAGAGCTGAGAGGGAGTGGGTGAGTGAGATTGGTTGCTTTACGCCCTTATCACAACACATTTAATATGGTTGTATCAAGGGCGGGAGAGCTGAGAGGGAGGCAGTTTATGATCGTACCCAGGAAATAGAGATAGAGAAGAAGGGAGAGAGAGACGGAGGAAAAGAGGCAGAAAGGCAGTTTATGGTCATACCCGGGACCAGTTCCCCCTTATGGAAGTCATTTGACAATAAGTATTAAGTTAACTAATGATCTATTTAACTATTGATCGATTTAACTTTACAATTAGTGTGAACTTAATGTATCTACCTGGCGCAAAAACTAGGATTTTTTTCGGCTCATTTACTACAGGGATTCATTATGGTCCACATTTGTATTTCGAGGACCCGCCAAAATACTTTCCTGCGGTGGTTTCACTTATTATCGCTCACTGGCGACTGTTTCGTTTGATTTCAGATTTGTGGAACAATGTAAAACAACAGGAGAATGTTGATGACTTCAGTCCTAGTGTTTCTGTATATTGTCACTGGTTGCCTCTGTCGATTTGTCGATCATAAGTACCGGCCTTGTTGATTTCTTGATTCAAGGCACGAGGAGCCCTAGCCGGAGAGGGGAAAAAAGGATGAGGGGAGAGGGAAGAGAATGGGAGGAGGGAAAAGGGAGAGGGGAGGAAAGAGAGTGGAGAGGTGTGGAGAGAGAGGAGAAGGGTGAGGGGGAGAGCAGAGCGCATACAGAGATATGACAGAAAGATGAGAGAGAGGGGAGAGAGAGGGGAGAGAGAGGGGAGAGAGAGGCGATAAAGAGGGAGAGAGAGAATGGAGAGACGGGCAAGAGAACGAGATATGACAAAGAGAGCAGAGAGAGAGCAGAGATAGGGGAGAGAGGAGAGAGGATAGGAGAGAGGGGAGGAGAGGGGTGAGAGGGAGAGGGAAGAAAGTGGGAGGGGAGAGGGTGGAGAGAGAGGGGATAGAGGAGAGGAGAGTGGGAGGATAGAGAGGGGAGAGGGGGAGGAGAGAGAGGGAGGGCGAGAGGGGAGAGGGGGAGGAGGGAGAGGGAGAGAGAGAGGGAAGAGGCCAGGAGAGAGGGGTGAGAGAGAGGGAAGAGGGGAGGGGGGGAGGGGAGAGAGGGGAGAGGAGAGGAGCGAGAGGAGAGAGGGAGTAAAGCGGGGAGAGGGGGAAGAGAGCAGAGAGAGAGGGAACAGGGATATGACAGAGAAAGCAGAGAGAGAGAGGGGGAGAGGGGAAGGGAGAGGACAGAGAGGAGCGAACGAGGAGAGACAAGAGTCATAACATCAGTAAATTTTCTAAGATGTTTTTGTGTTGGCTGGGAATGTAACTTTAATATGTTACCTTCATAATTGCCACATAGCTGTAGGCATGAGTAGGAACCCCACTGTTCAGATCCATACCTCATCTAGACTCAAGTGATTTATCCCTGTCACCAAACCTATTCACAGGGGGACAGGAATTCATATATTGCCCATAGTATAATTGCCATGCCTTCATGGGTCAGATTTTAAGAAAATGTACAATTCAACTTCTCCAATTTTCTCAAATAACCCCAATTTCAGACGAAAATAAAGTTCAAAACACAGTTCAACTTAGCCAAATAGATTGCTAGAATCAATGTAATACCAAATAAACCCGAATTTACCTAGTATTGACCAAATTGAAGCCTAATTTTGCAGAATTTACTAAATGAGTACAGCTACCAATTGTACATTTTTTGAAACTATGACCCTCATATATATAATATATTGAGCCAGCTCGTCACAAAATGTACAATTAGAACTATACACATTTAGTAAATTCTGCCAAAATTGGCTCAATAATGATAAATACTACGTATAGCTGAATACATTTTGGTATTGGTGATTTGAAGTGTGTACTTGGCTATGTTAAATTGTATTTTAAACCTTAGTTTGGTCCTAAATTTGGGTTATTTGAGGGGATTGGTGAAGGGGAATTGTACACTTTCTGGTAGATTAGCCCACACACTGAAAGGTAGGGATATGCCCCGGGGTAAGCAGTTAAGCTAATATGAACATTGAGTCCGCTTAAGCGGGGTATATACCTACCCAGGTTTACGCATGGTAGAGTATTCCATAGAATACATGTGAAGTCGCCTTAAAATATACAATTCACCTTCACCAATTGTCTCAGATAACCCAATGTTAAGACACAATTTAGGTTTCAAGTTCATTTTAAGATAACCTAACTGATTTCCTTAAACAATGCTATAGAAAATATATTGTGATATACCTAGTATAATTATTTATTTCTCAGTCTAGTTTAGTACAATGTTTGAAGTTTTTAGAGCTGTTAATTCTAGTCTACTCTGAGATATCATGAATTCCTATGAAGCTTAACGTTAACGATTGACGTATAGTTGCTCTAAAATGTGGGTTAAATCACCGTTAAGTTAACGTCAATTTGTTACCTGGGAGTACATATGTGAAAAATGCGTCGCAAGTGGCACAATTCTTTCACAATATGTATTTGTGGGAATGTTCTCATTTTGGGGTGCCTAACGCTTTTTACAGCCTGGACACGTGTACCAAACTTCAAGACTGTGTATTGAATATAGCCTTGTTCTTCTAAAGTCATTTGATAGAGTATATTTAGCTACTTTACTAGTAAATGTCCACCCAGAAAACGACTTTTTCAAAAATAGAAATACAAAACTTAAAATATAGAAGTATGTAAAAGATAAACTAATGTTAAGATATCCCTAAAATTTACTTGGTATCATCGTTTCAAATATGGCGGTATTTCAAAAATGCATTCTTTGCGGAAACATATCACATATTATTTGAGAGGATTGGTGGGTAAATGAGTTTGGTTGCATTACGCCCTCATCAACACATTTAATATGGTTATATCAAGGGCGGGAGAGCTGGGAGGGAGGCAGTTTATGATCATACCCAGGAAATAGAGATAGAGAAGAAGGAAGAGAGACAGAAAAAGAGATAGAAAGGTACTTTAAGGCCATACCCAGGACCATAGAGGATTGGTGAATGCGAATTGTACAGTTTCTGGTGACTTCACCAATAACGCATTGGTGGATGCAGGCTATAACCCAGCCCTATACAATACTGAGACCCTAGTGAACCCCGTTGGAGGATATTCTCAATTCAAACCGACAAGGAAATCAGTTATTTCATAAAGTATGATGAACTATTGATGGGGGTACTTTATTCTCACGGGAAATGTCAAGTATTTAAAACCTCTTATCAAAGCCGTAGCCAGAGGTCTGTGTTTCTTTGGGCTTTATGATAGGAATAGAAGGAATTTTGTATATTGCTACCAGAACACTAGCTTTCCTCAATGCTTCTTAAGATATGTATTCAAATGCGTTTAATAAATATAATAGACGTTTTTATACTTGTGCACGCATATGGGACAATTTAGCTGAAAGATCTATATATGATAAGATGTTTGCCTATATCTTTTCATAAATTGCCCCTAACACAAAGGTTTGATATATGATTTGAAAAAAAAGGTTTATATTCAAGCTGATAATTATGTTTTACTACGATTCTCAAGCGAGGGGTTTCACAAGTTTAACACCATTAATCATTTTCACATATATACACTAGTGATAGATAGCGCAATATCTATTGCAGGAGTTGCCGATGCACTGTTTACAAACAGTGCATTAATATTCCTTAAATTTCCGTCATTAATTATCTATTAATGCATACAATTATTGACAATATTTTAGTTGTTCTACCTATTCACCTATTCTGTTCACACCTTATAAACAACCATGTTAAATATCAGAATTACTTACATGTGTAAGTAATTAATTGTAATTATTATTTTATAGTTTATATTTCACTTCGTATAACTATTTTCATTTTTATTATCTTTAGTTTCTCCTTGGCAAACCCTGTTTGCTCTACACAGGTAATGGCTGGAAGAGCTGGGTTAATTCCCCTTTGTCATCTCCCATATATGGGTTAGATTTTCAGAAAATATACAATTCGCCTTCACCAATCCTCTCAAATAACTCACATTTAAGACAAAAATGAGCTTCAAAATACAGTTTAACAGAGCGAAACTGATACTATAAATCAACGCAACACCAAATATACTCAGAAATACCCGGTATTCATCATTTTTCAGCCTAATTTAGCAAAATTCCCTAAATGTGTAGAGCCGCCAATTGTACATTTTCCGAAAATCTGACCCATATATGTCTCTATCTTTGAATAAACGATTTTTCGATTCAATTCAATGCAATTCAATTTTGGGTATAGATCGTACAGTGCACCAGGAACAAGCCTATATAGAGATATAGCAAATAGGAAATATGCCTATTTCATGTCTAGACATCAATGAATGAAACAGGACAATAAAAATGATGTTATATAGGAAGAAGACAAAAGTGAACAGAGCCCTAGAATAGGTCTAGAGGTGGGAATGTATTCGTGAGAAAATCATATTTTCTCAAGTCCCTTTGCGCTTGTGAGAAATGTTTAATAGGTTTAAATTGTCAATGATCAATGTAAGGACTAAACATTGTTATATACTACAACGGAAATAAGTATCAACAGGATTATTTACTAAGAAATACCAAAAAGAAAATATTCGGAGGGTATATTTTTTGTGAAAAAATAAAAAAGACTGTCATTATGACAGAAGTTTCACACACTCTACCCTTTCTTTTATATAATGTCTTATTTCGAACTAAGCTTGGTGTTTAAAATCACACAAAAAATATCCTAGATGTATTTACTTTTGACTCATTTTTCCCTTCTCGAAATGAGACGAATCACAAATGTGAACGGTGTGAGAAAGTAATGTAAGCTATACTAATTGCGGGGTATATACTGTAAACTAAACGAATTCTGTGACTTGGGCGAAACCACTTAGATATGGGTGGTATTTCCAACCAAGTCAGTCTGGGGCAAGTAAAAATAACCGATTTAGGGATAAATATTATTTAAAACACGAAAAAAAACGATTCAGTATTTCCCAGGACTCTAACAAACAACAACTACACACGGGGAAAAATATTTTCACAAGGATTTCACTCGTGGTCACCTGAGCTTTGCCCGTGCCCTCCAACCGGTATTGGATAACTTACACTATAATACATAACATGAGTATACAGTGTAGTATATACCGCAAATCCACTAGCGAATAATGCGACATTCATGCGTCTGTAATTACAATATTTCTGCTCTGAAAGAGAGAAGAAAATGTATTTTGTCGAGCAAATTTGAGCCTTTCAGGATAAAATCCGGGAGGGATTTCCTCAGCATTGTTGCTGCGGGATGTACATTTGCTGCGGGACTAGACAAATAGGTTCAGCCCTTCCTCTGTGTCCCGCACCCAACCCATGTACTAGCTAGGGTCAATATTTGACAACGCAACTTCTCGACACCATAGCACCCGTAAATGGGTCTGGTTTTTAGAAAATGCACAATATACAGTTCTACACATCTCTAAAATTATGTTAAATTAGAGTGAGAAATCTGAGTGTGTTCTGTATTGTATTCATTCAATACATCTGTCTGGTTATGTTGAACTGTATTTTGAACCTGATGTTCGTCTTAAATGTGGGTTATTTGAGGGGATTGGTGGAGATGAATTGTACATTTTCTGGAAACTTGACCCATTTCAATGGGCCAGGGCGTCAGAAAATGTACAATCTGCATATGTAGATCTATATATTTAGTAAGATGGGCTAAATCTATGCACACAACAGAACAATAATATTGTCATTAAATGAGGCAAAACGATACCGTTATATCGCAAACAAAACATGTTCATTAATGTCAGTGACATGTTTGGCCCCAGGCTCCTTCTTTTTTAAAAGAGCATAATCGAAAAGAAATAAATAAAGAGTGTAAGGCCAAAAAAAAAATAGGTGTGTTTCCGATTTACCCCCCCCCCCCCCCGCCCCCCCCCCCCCTACCTAGAAAAACCTTACCCTACCTAAACATGTTTTTACCATACCTGATTTTTTCCCCCATCATATCTTACTTTTTTTGGATTTTTTGACAAAAAAAGCTTATAAAAGCAGAAAAACGGGTTTTCCTAACCTGGAACTGTCAAAAGGCACATTTCCCATGTTCAAAACAACTATTGTTATGAAAAAGACATTTTTTTCAGTTCCTGGGAGGAGGTTTCCATACAAAAAAAATTAACAAAAAAAAAAAAAGTCCCCCCCCAGTTTTCAGCCAGATAAATCGGAAACACACCTATTTTTGTTTTGCCTAATATAAAGATGGGCAAACAATGTGAATATTACTTTTAGCTGGTATTTCATTGTATAAGTTGCCTTAGGAACATTGTTGGTATTGTTTTGATATAAAAGATCGTTTCGGCTATACTGATCTATAGTTTGCACCTCGTTTTTGTCTCAAATCTCGGTTATTTGAGTAAATTGGTGCCGATATGTTCTCGTGAATGTATCCATCTTTATCCACGAGTCAATATGTACATAAATATAATGAAGAGACACGAAGGCAGGAGGGCTTCTCAGGAATTTTTATTCAACCTGATGAGTGGACTCTTTAAGCCCCAACAAAAGAACTCACATAAGCAGAATCATCAATACAGAAGGAGAAAAGAAAAATTGTTTACATCCTCTCAATGCGACGACCAAGGTGTTTCTGGTTAGCCTCGGTCGCTGCTAGCAACAGGTAAACAGGAGATTCAGGCAGCAATACAATATATTTATAACTACATTTATCAACCATAAATATACCACATAAATATAATGAAGAGACACGAAGGCAGGAGGGCTTCTCAGGAATTTTTATTCAACCTGATGAGTGGACTCTTTAAGCCCAAGCCCAAGAAAGTTTGAGTTCAGAGATGAAACATCCTAGTATCTTGAAAGAGCAAGAGCGATTTTCCGATCAAGATCAAGTTTGTATGAGGTAGTAGTATTCAGGTAAATTAAGACGGCTAGACTTTGCCAGTCCCCCGCCATCTTAATGTCACATAAATTGAGGCCAGACATATGCATGAATGATGCAGATCCACGTCTAAGGCTGTGAAGCCCTATATTCTTCACAATACCGGACGAAGTAGACCACTCTTTCAGCTTTTTCAGAGCAAAATCGTACTGAACTGGCGTGTCAATATCATAAGAAATAAGTGGAGCCGAATTATCAGATTGATGACTCACAAACCACTCACGAAGCTGAGAAGCAACACACAAGTCATTGTTTGAGAAGGAGATAGGAATCTCCAACATTCTAGCTGAATACTGATTTGTCTTCGATGAAGGAATGGATAGCAGAAATCCCCAATCATGCCATTTTAAATCAGCCTTGGATAGGAGATGATCATTAAAGCTTGAAGCGAAAACATGGCACTTCCTCAAGAGGGTCCGGAAGCACAACAACAATCCCAGCCATGTCGCCACTTCCTTAGGAGAATTTCTGTCGACTTTCTTGTAAATGAGGAGAAGATCTTCAGGAAACAATGGATCCTTTGGAGATTTTTTGTCTCCTAACAGGCGTTTCAATCCCATCAAGGTCAGTTTAAGGCGAAAATCGGATCTCAAACACAGGTTCCCTTCAAGCTTGGCCAGGTGATTAATGGCTGAGGTGTAATTTTCCATGGACGAATAAGAAAGAGATCCTACACACCAGACCAAGAACCGGCAGACATTTTCAGCAGTAATTGGGTGAGGTTTTATATGAAGCTGACGGCAAAAGGAGTAGTACTTCTTCCATTGTGAGGCACGAACCGACTGAGTACTGAGAGCCAGAGCGTTCCTCTGGATGGCTTCCACCCTATCATCTAGTGACGATAAATCTGTAATTATATAAGAGCTGGTTCAAGGAAACAATTCCGCTGATCACATAACCAAAATAAAGTTCGAATTATATTGGCACAAAATTCATCCGGAGCTCTCTCTCTAGATAAGCAGCAAACCAGTTTCTTGTCAGGAGTGAGGATGAAAATACCAGAATTCCTGTAAAAATATAACCAATGCTGCAACACCACCAACAGAGCCATAAGGGCCTTAAACGTCGGAGTGTACGCCACCACATGGTTCAAATAAATCACAGAAAAATCCCGGTAATGAGAAGAGCTGGTCACATTCTCATAAGTAGTATCGCCAGGCTGAAACACACCACTGTATGTCTGATTCTTGTAGGCAGCCACAAATGTATCCTTCTCACAGACCAAAATAATAGCCTCATTCAGTTCTGATTTCAAAGACAAGTCCCTTGTGCCATTAAAATTAACCAAGGCAGCACGCCACCAAGATAGGTCGTTGTGGAAAGCTAGTTGAAGACGAACACGACGACGATGACACAAAGGCTTGAGCAGGTCGATGACGAAATGGCAATATAAACGACCACCCTTGATCACTTTACTACAGTGATTCAATACACCAGCTAATCTCCTGATTTGTTTTCGTGAGCCATATTTCTTCCCATCAAAGAAATCCAGCTCTTTCTTCAGTTTGATAAGTTTGTCATCTGGGAGGCTGAGAGACATGGATTCGCTATCAATGATTACCCCAAGATAACGATTCTGACGACAGGGGTGGGTTACCTTGTCCCAAGCCACATAGAAGCCCAGTTCACCCAACAATCTAATCAGAAATAACTGGGCTTGAAGACATTTTTCATAGGTGTCGCCACATAAGAGAAAATCGTCTAAATAGGAATAACAGACGAAACCCTCTCTTCTCATGATCCTGGTCACTGCATCAGTAATTCTGGCGAAGCAACTTGGAGCAGAGCGGGCACCAAAGCACATAAAGTTATCTACCATATATGATTCGGTATCAGATTTCTTCCACTTCAAACCGAAATGAGTTCTGTTAGACGGATGTATCATAACAGAACGATAAGCAGCTCTGACGTCGATGGTGCACATAAAGGAATCACGTCGAAGATTTGATACAATTTCATCCAAGGTGATAAATGCGAAGGTTGAGCATACTTCAGATACATGGCAGTTGACCGAAGCTTCCTTTGGGCGACTGCAATCAGTAATCGGACGAATACCGCCATTGGCCTTTTGAATAACACCCATAGCGTGAACACAATGTGGTTTAAATTCGACAAAAGATAACTTCCCTGCAGCCACCTCCTTGGAGATTAATTTGTCGAGTTTGATGTCATTATTGTCGTGGAAACATGAAGAGTAGTTTGACATTTCATAAGATGCAATCGGAGAATTCTTGTCTACCAAACGGAAACCATTCCAGACCCCGTCTAGCAGCCAGTGAGAATCCTCGTCAAGGCGGCCATCACCGACCAACCAAGATGCCCAACCCTTCGGACGAAATTGACGTAAAACACCATCCATATACCCGTGAGAGGTCTCAGATAAACAGCGATCATAGAGATCGGGAAGATACACGTCTGAGATAACCTCATCAGAGGCAGTTGAAGGCAGGCCAAAGAAAAAACGGACATCTTTAATTGTCGAAGCTGTAGAAAACGAGCCATGGCCGCCATCTTGGCATCAGTTCGGACCCGGTGGAGAGGAGACTTCGCCACTTCCGCCACTACCGATCATAACATCCGGCGAAGCGTGCTCCCGCAGCCATTTAAGTTGAACATCACAAGTTTTGGAACGATGGGAGCCGCTGCAAAGACCACAAATACCATGACGGTACCTACAGTTATAGCAGTCTCTCCCATCGTTCCACTTCCAACAAGCCTCATGAACCCATTTGGTATGAAAGTCATAGTGAGGAGACAAAGGCTTGGAGTTATCCTTCGGCGATTGAAACTTCGATGACGATGGCGATGAGCGATAATACAGACTCCTCATATTTTCTGGACACAGATACATACAATCAGCCTCCGTGTCAACATGAGGCCAGTCACTCATTGTCCCCGACAAGACCTTGGTAGTAACACATCGTTCATAATCCATAATGGCCGAATCAAGATACCTTTCCTTGGCAGCCTTGAAAGACACATAGCGTAGATGACCCAGATAGCCGTCAATGGGTGCCCCACTGTCAGTCAGATCTTGTAACACACGAATGCAACCATGGATCATGTTTCTGTAGGACAAATCCCGATAGGATTTCATATCAGGAAAATAACACTCTGGACGACAATTACCTGGGCTAGCAGAGGCAGATGAACGATCGAAGGGGTTCCCCGAAGAATGGCTCGATGAATGGCCGGATTTCCCGCCACCAGGCCCAGTGGGAGAAATAGACAAACGACGTAGTGATTCTTCTGCTTCCTGAGTTTTCACTAATAAATTTGCCTTATCAACCTCTGCCTGTTTCTTCACAATATGGGACTCTACTAATGCGAGATAAGCAGGTGATCCTCTCTCTGGAATCTCGTCTTCCCCGACTCCTGTAATGGAGGCAAGTTCCGCCTTCTCCATAGTCAGGTGAGTTGGCACAGTTACGGCTGAAACAATCGGAGAAAAGCTTTTGCTTTTGGTCGCCAATTTCTTCTTTTTCTGGTTCTCCAGCCAAATACAGCTGGGACGAACGTGATATGTATTGCAGCCACGACAGAGTATAAGCTTAGGCGGCTCTGACTGCATTAGCACTGGTGAATGTATTTTTTTTGAAAAATTTTTTACATCCTCTCAATGCGACGACCAAGGTGTTTCTGGTTAGCCTCGGTCGCTGCTAGCAACAGGTAAACAGGAGATTCAGGCAGCAATACAATATACTTATAACTACATTTATCAAACATAAATATACCACAAAAAAGCAGTTTCGCACAATTTTCTAATCCATTTGCAAAAAAGATGCATACATACATGATATTAGCATAATTAACCTATGCCACAAATTGATCTTTAGGATCGGTACAACCAGAATATGCCAAAGTTTGTCGTTTGAGAATACAGGTTCAATACAGTATATCTGAGTGTATATCTGAGTGTAATCTGTATTGCATTCATTCAATAAATGTGTTTGGTTATGTTGAACTGTATTTTGAACCTAATTGCCGTCTTAAATTTGAGGGTTATTTGAGGGGATTGGTAACAGCCAATCGTACATTTTCTGAAGGCTTGACCCAGATACAGGTTACATGCAACAAGAAAAAGGGAAATACGATACGTCTATATCACTCCTATACACGTTTCTTACTCATACTACACTCAGGGTCTTTTAAGGACATTTTATTCTCCCCTTTTTGTTGCCTCTTCTTAAAGCTAGAGGGTCAGATTTTCAGAAAATGTACAATTGGCCTTCACCAATCCTCTCAAATACCCAACATTTAAGGCAAAACTAAGCTCCAAAATGCAATTTAACATAACAGAACTTATACTTTAAATCAATGCGACACCAAATATATTCAGATATACCCAGTAATCGTCATTTGCCAGCCTGATTTAGCAGAATTTACTAAATGTGTGGAGTTGCCAATTGTACATTTTCTGAAAATCTGACCCTAGAGTATATCTAAATTTATTTTGTAATGGTGATGCTGTCACAGACTCCACAGGATGAAGTCATTTCTGAATGTGAATTTTGATATCTTTGCATTCCGATCATACTTGATCAGAGATGATCGCATGGAACATACCAGAAAAGGAAATAGGGGATTTGCATAGCCGCCATTTTGACTCCAGATTCGAATTATGGCACTAATGGTACAGCGTGAAATCTATAGAAAACATGCCATGATCAGCATGGTTTATTTATCAATGCTCTAATATCACTATCCATGTGTTATACTTGTTTCCATAACACAAGCCCCCGTCTTTCCCATCATGCATTTGGTTAATATACATCATTTATACAAGCTACGATATTGGTGAAAACACTCTTGTAATTTGCTATAAAAATGTTGCCAAATATTTTAATGTCAGACTTCATAAGAATCCATCCCAGGATGCATTGTGACAGAGATGTGCAGAGGTACATGCAACTCCCCTATTGCAAGGTCAAGGTCAAGAATATTTATCCTATGATTTGTTTGTATTAACGCTGTGGCAATTACGACCAGAATTAAAATGTGATGTGTTCCAGGAAAATGAGCCACAAGTCGCAAAATTGATATTTTTCAAAGTGTTTTATTCACAAGATCTCTTTATTGAAATGTCCTGATATTTAGAGGGTTTAGCGCTCTGAGACATATTAATCCATGTGACAAATTTCAGAACATTTTATCAAATATATCCTTGCGTTTTGAAGACATTTGTATTGAGTATATTTAGTTACTTTACTGATAATTACCAATCCAGAAACATTGCAAACTATTTTTTCCAAAAAATAAAAATATCAAGCATAAGATATAGAAATACTTCTTAAATGTCCTAGTGTTTACTATCATTGGAATCAGCTTGATCTCCTCTTTTTGAATATAATGATATCTCAAAATCCATATTCTGCGACTTATGACCTATTTTCCTCAAACGGATCACAAATGGAAATAATAATTGTAGTTTAAAGTTTTATTTTCAGTTAAACATTATGCATTGATACACTATGCTCAGTTAGAACCTGGTACACAATTAACATTAAGGGATATTATGAAGTATACACAAAACTTTTGACAACGAATGTTTAAAAATTGGTGATGGATCACATATACCATTTAAGATAAAGACTGAAATCTAAAAGCTGTCACTCGCGTTGTGTCAAAAGCATGTGATACATACTATAGAAGATGTATCTTTGTAAATCAATCAACAAACATAATTAAACACATTTACAAATTATTCGACAAGTGAGGTCAGTCAATTACACTGATATAACCAGAGGTTCAGGATTACTGCATGTCTCCTCGCTCGATATCTAAACATTCTGTAACAGATATATGGGTCCGATTTTCAGAAAATGTCCAATTCACCTTCCCCAATCCTCTCAAATTACCTAGATTTCAGACGTAAATAAAGTTCAAAAAACAGTTCAACCTAACCAAACAGACTGCTGGAATCAATACAATGCCGAATATTCTCGAAATACTTGATATCGACCAAATTTCAGTCTAATTTAGCACAATTTACTAAATGTGTACAGCTGCCAATTGTACATTTTCTGAAAATCTGAGCCATTTGTATTTTTATTATTATTGGAATTTAGTTCATCCTGTAGGGTTCTCTTATTATGCTATTTGGCAGTGCATTCCAGACAATTAAAAGAAAAAAAAATAACTTCATTTTACATTTCCCTCTTATCTGTCACATCCAAAGTGATGAATGAATACTGCAGCTGTCTCTTCTTTTTCTTTTTCTTCATTTTATTATGTTTCTCTTTCTAGATTTTCTTGAATAATTATCTTGTGGTTCCTCTCAGAGTAAACCGTCGGTTGGTACCAACTAGTCTCAGCCCCTGGCCATATCCAGTGTTTTCTCTTGTATGTACACGCAAGGCAAGGTCTAGGTATTTGGGGTGAGGACGTCAGGAAATGTACAATTTGTTTTTACCGCTCGTCTCAAATAACCCATATTGAAAATTGTGCAAAACTGCTCTGTGTACATAATCTGACGACTAGACCCATATTTGGGTCAGATTTTCATAAAATGTACAATTGGCAGCTGTACACATTTAGTATGTTCTGCAAAATTAGGCTGAAATTTAGTCAATACTAGGTAAATTCGAGTATATTCGGCATTGTATTGACCCCAGCAATCTGTTTGGTAAGGTTAAACTGACTTTGAAGTTTATTTTCGTCTGAAATCTGGGTTATTTGAGAAGATTGGTGAAGGTGAATTGTACATTTTCTGAAAATCTTACCCGTTTATCCCCAATAATCACAGCTGGAGGCGGGGCATGTTGAATCTAATCTAAATATTTACAAAAATCAATTACTCACATGTAAGACCCAAATGAAGCTTAGTTTGCATATTTCCCTTCAGGGTCAGATTTTCAGAAAATGTACAATTGGCAGGTTTAGTTTAGGCACATTTAGTAAATTCTGCTGAATGAGACAGTGAAAATGGCCAATACTAGGTATATAATAGATAGTATATCTGAGTATATGTGATATTGCCTTGATTCAAAAGTCTGTTTAGTTAGGTTGAACTGTATTTTGAACTTCATTTTTGTCTGAAAATTGGGTAATTTGAAAGGATTGGTGAAGGTGAATCGTACATTTTCTGGAGATTTCACCCTTCAGTAAAAGACTCGCCCCACCCCCACTGCAACGACCAAACATTCCCAGCCAGAGAGAGAGAGAGAGAGAGAGAGAGAGAGAGGGAGAGAGAGAGGAGGAAGGAGAGAGAGAGAAGCAGAAATCAAAAGGAGGTGGTGGAGTAGGTAAGATGCCTGGATGAATGACCACATGAGTGGACACCATGTAAGGGGAGAGACCACGCTGCACCAGGGACAAGTTTGACGGCGTCCCCTGCGATCACTTCGGAAGGATTTACCTGTGATAACAGCGGTCCCCCGGGACCACAACAAACCAGGGCCAACCTTCCATCACCTCTACCTCTCACCTACACAAGCACTACTAGGGTCAGTTTTTTTTGGAAAATGTACAATTGGCAGCTCTACAAATTTAGGGAATTTTGCTAAATTAGGCTGAACATTTATGAATACTGGGTATATCTGAGTACATTTGTTATCGCATTGATTTAAATCATCAGTTCTTTTATATTAAACAACATTTTGAAGCTGATTTTTATCTTAAATGTGGGTTATTTGAGAGGATTGGTGAAGGCGAATTGTACATTATCTAAAAATCTGACCCACTATACACCACCGCACGTAACCGATGTCACTTCAAGCTTAACACACATATCCCAGATCCCAGGTGTGACACAAACCTTATTTTGGTGGAATACTTTCGCTCGGTGCTTTTTCCATGACAGTGCTTCTGTTTTGTAGGGATTTAGTGAGAGGAGGAGGAGGAGGAGGTGTAGGGAGACTCCAGGAGTACAATTAATGCATCTGTTCCTCCTTGTTGAGTGTATTTTACCTGTGGGAAGACCAAAGTGTACCTCTTTAAGTGACTAGACACTTGCAACACACACTCGCTATAGGCCGGATTAAGAGAAATACTTGTGTGGTTGGTGGTACAAGGATTGTTGTGGTTATATACCTGTTCCTCAGCATGGCATGGAGGGGAGTGAGAGCCAAGGACACGATGGCAGCTTCAGGTGGGTCGGCGTTTTATTAAAGGTGAAGCATCAGTTAAAGCTGCAGTCTCACTTAAAGCTTCAGTCCCAGTTAAAGCTACAGTCCCAGTTAAAGCTTCAGTCCCAGTTAAAGCTACAGTCCCAGTTAAAGCTTCAGTCCCAGTTAAAGCTGCAGTCTCAGTTAAAGCTGCACTCTCAGTTAAGGCTGCAGTCTCAGTTAAAGCTGCAGTCTCAGTTAAGGCTGCAGTCTCAGTTAAAGCTGCACTCTCAGTTAAAGCTGCAGTCTCAGTTAAAGCTGCAGTCTCAGTTAAAGCTGCAGTCTCAGTTAAAGCTGCAGTCTCAGTTAAAGCTGCAGTCTCAGTTAAAGCTTCAGTCTCAGTTAAAGCTTCAGTCTCAGCTAAAGCTGCAGTCTCAGTTAAAGCTGCAGTCTCAGTTAAAGCTGCAGTCTCAGTTAAAGCTGCAGTCTCAGTTGAAGCTAGAGTCCCAGTTAAAGCTGCAGTCCCAGTTAAAGCTTCAGTCCCAGTTAAAGCTTCAGTCTCAGTTAAAGCTGCAGTCTCAGTTAAAGCTGCAGTCTCAGTTAAAGCTACAGTTCCAGTTAAAGCTACAGTCCCAGTTAAAGCTACACTATCAGTTAGAATAGAATAGAATAATTTGTTATTCATCAAGGAGAACATACATGACGAATAGGTCGACAGGCCTCTAAGTACCTTTTAGGACTTACACTTAGCTCTTCCGGCCGTTCCCTTGACAAATAGCGATAGACTTTTGCATAGTTACGTTTTACATCTTTTAATATAGGTAGAGTATATATAAGAATGAATACACAATAAAACAGAGTAGAATATAAAATACACGGTATAAGAAATATCAAACATAGTAGATGAGATGTATCATCTTAATATGGAAGAGTTGATATGGAAGAGAGATTAGAGTCAAAATACAAGTTACTCCTCTGGCAAGAGATATATAGGCTTGATAGTGATTCCCCCTGGAGAGAGGTAAACTATCTAATTATTTCTGTTCTTGTTATTTCACTTATTATTTAAATGTTCGATCTGTTTTCTAAAATGTTTCCTTTATTCTATGGCCTGTATCTCAGTTAAAGCTGCAGCAACAGCTAAAGCTGCAGGCCAGTCAAAGCTGCAGTCCCAGTTAAAGCTGCACCCATCTAAAAGTAATGTGACCACGATTTGGGAGGATTATGACCTTTAGCCTTAGCTACAGGGCTTCTAAAATGACCTTATTTGTATTTGGAGGACCTGCTCAAATCCTTCCTTATGATAGCTACACTTATTATCGCTCACCGACAACTGTTTTTTGTCAACGATTCTACTTCAAATTGTTGTATAAATATACATAACAACAGCAGAATATTGATAAATCCAGTCCTATAAGTCATAATATGAGTTACTTATTGTTAACATAACATCACAACCTTGGATTCAGATGTGGGTCACAGCATGAGGTGTACATTTCGTCTTGATTAACACTAAAAATATATAGCTAAACATGTTTTTTTCGTATTATAAAAACAATACTCTTGTATAAGCATATAACAGTAGCAGAATATTGATAAATTTAGTCCTATAAGTCATAATATGAGTAACTCTTGTATGAACATATAACAGTAGCAGGATATTGATAAATCCAGTCCTATAAGTCATAATATGAGTAACTCTTGTATAAACATATAACAGCAGCAGAATATTGATAAATCCAGTCCTATAAGTCATAATATGAGTAACTCTTATATAAACATATAACAGCAGCAGAATATTGATAAATCCAGTCCTATAAGTGACAATATGAGTAACTCTTTTATAAACATATAACAGCAGCAGTATATTGATGAATTCAGTCCTATAAGTCGTAATATGAGTAACTCTTGTATAAACATATATATAACAGCCGCAGAATATTGATACATTCCGTCCTATAAGCCATATTATGAGTAACTCTTGTATAAACATATAACAGCAGCAGTATATTGATGAATTCAGTCCTATAAGTTGTAATATGAGTAACTCTTGTATAAACATATATATATAACAGCAGCAGAATATTGATACATTCCGTCCTATAAGCCATATTATGAGTAACTCTTATATATAGAGAGAATGGGACGAGCCGGCAATAATCGAAAATTTATAGGACGAGATTCGTCCACATAAGCACGATGCCGTAAGCAGAGTGCTTATGAGGACGAATCAAGTCCTATGAATTTTCGATTATTGCCAGCGAGTTCCATTCTATATTTATTATATGTGCATAAAATTTGATCATATGTTATCAGATATCTCTGAAAAAATATTAAAGAAGTCTCAGAGAGCCCCGTTGCCAGCCCCACTGACAGCCCCGTTATTAGCCAAGTTATATTGTTGACTTAAAACGTTCATATCGAAGCCATTTCTTGAGCTACATTAATAAAATTTATATCAATCAATAGAGAATTTAATGCTCTATTTAATGATGGGATTTTTATTATGTATTTCTCTAATCATAGTACCAGAATCACGGGTGGATTACCGATCGCGGGGATTTGTTTACATTCTTCGCGGGGATTTGTTTACATCCATTGCTCCACGAAGCATATAAACAGAGCTATTTTTAGACAACTACATTCATATAGGAAGCGTCCTATATGACTATTTTTATAGGACCCCACTTATAGCACTTCTCATATAGCATGCGCGTATAATAAAACATATAACAGCAGCAGAATATTGATGAATCCAGTCCTATAAGTCATAATATCTGTATATGGTTAAGATGTTGTCTGTCATAATAGCTGAGAATGCAAAGTTAATATATCCCACTAATGGGTTCCATGATGAAAGGCTATAGAGGGTCTTTAAGATCGCCTCCTTGTAATTGACACATACATACTTGCCATGTGTATCAGACCTTGTATTGTAAACATAACATCGCAACCTTGGATTCAGATGTGGGTCAGGGCATGAGGTCTTGATTAACACTAAACATATATAGCTAAACTTGTTTTATTCATATCATAAAAACAATACTCTTGTATAAGCATATAACAGCAGCAGAATATTGATACATTCAGTCCTATAAGTCATAATATGAGTAACCCTTGTATAAACATATAACAGTAGCAGGATATTGATAAATTCAGTCCTATAAGTCATAATATGAGTAACTCTTGTATAAACATATAACAACAGCAGAATATTGATACATGTATCAATATTCTGCTGCTGTTATCAGACCTTGTATTGTAAACATAACATCACAACTCTGGATTCAGATGTGGGTCAGGGTATGAGAAGTTGTACATTTCGTCTTGATTAAACCGAAAAAATATAGCTAAAAGTTTGGGTTTTTTTCATAAAATATATAGAAGTACTTACTATGTGTTAATGTTAACCATGAGTGATCGGCCTATATGACATCATTTCAAATCCTGATTTATATTTTTGAAATAACATAAACCAGGATTGGAAATGAAATCCTAGGATTCATCGGAAGACCAAAATCGGGGGGCAATCGGAGGATAAATTGGCTGTGTGGGGGCAGGGTTTAAATATGATGATATCTCAAAATCTCATTTTCCTGTTACACATCACATTTATACTTCATTGATCAATACAATTTCTTCATTTTATGTTCAACTGTCTTATGAAAACTATTTTGTCTTAAATATGAGTTATTTGAAGGGACTGGTGACTAGTAAATAAGTTAAATATTAAATGTCTTTCTTAAGGTAGATATTCCTGGGACCCCATCCATTCTGCTTGATATCTGACATCTCCTAATAGATTTGCTGCTAAGTGTAATGCGCAGAACGTCTCAAAATGCGTCTAACGTCTCACGCAGACGCTATTGCGTCCTCTGTTGATACATTTGTGTTGTGTTTCAGGAAAATGAGTCATAAGTCGCAAAAAATAGATTTTGAGATATCATTAGATTTGAAAAGATGAGATCAAGGGGATTCCAATGATAGTAAACAGTTTTATAATCTTATAAGTATTTCTAGATTTTATGTTTGACATTTTCGTTTTTGAAAAAAAAAAATTGCAATATTTCTAGGGGTCAATAAACAGTAAAGTAACTAAATGCAGTCCATATGAGCACCTTTAAAAATGAAAGGATATATTATATAGATTGTCCTGAAATTTGATACATCGATTGAGATAACTATAAGTGACACACTCTCCAAGAATCAGAACATTCCAATAATGTGATCTTGTGAAAAAAACGCTTTGCAAAATATCAATTTTGCGACTTATGACTCATTTTCCTGAAACACAGCACATTTAGTAAGACGTTAGTTTATCATTACATGTATCAACGGAAGACAGTTTTTACAATGTATTTTCGTAATATAATATCTATACTTAGATTATTTGACAGACAAGTCATTTTAAGAAGCATCTTCTGAAGACAACCCTGACCCGAAAATTACATTCCCCTCCTTCCTCCGCCACCCCGTACACACATACTTACGCACTATATGGGTCAGATTTTCAGAAAATGTACAAGTCACCTTCACCAATCCTCTCAAATACCCAACATTTAAGGCCAAAACTAAGCTCCAAAATGCAATTTAACGTAACAGAACTTATACTTTAAATCAATGCGACACCAAATATATTCAGATATACCCAGTAATCTTCATTTTCCAGCCTGATTTAGCAGAATTTACTAAATGTGTGGAGTTGCCAATTGTACATTTTCTGAAAATCTGACCCATATATACCTCGTTACATTGTATTAACGTCCCTTAAGGATCTTGTCCGTTACTTGTTATACATGGGTCAGATTTTCAGAAAATGTACAATTGACAGCTCTACACATTTAGGAAATTCTTTTAAATTAGGTTGAAAAAAGATGAATACCGGGTATATCTGAGTATATTTGGTATCGCATTGGTTTACTGTATCAGTTCTATTATGTTAATCTGTATTTTAAAGATAATTTTTGTCTTAAATGTGGATTATTTGAGAGAATTATTGAAGACGAATTGTACATTCTCTGAAAATCTGACCCACATACTTACAACCAGCAGGGAACCTCTCAGCACCCCGAAGTACATTACATCATCCTTAAATACCCTCAAACCAAATAAATACCCTCAAACCAAATAAATACCCTCAAACCTCTCAGCAACGGCTAGAATGTTGAGGATGTCCTCATCTCCGGCTGAGGGTGCCCTTGGTAAGTCGATTTAACCAAGTCACTCATCTAATGAAGCAACAGGACACATTGCATGTTCGTTATTTGTGATCTGTTTCAGGAAAATGAGTCACAAGTCACAAAAAAAGGAATTTTGAGGTTTTATCATATTTGAAAAGATGGGATGAAGCAGATTCCAATGATAGCAAACATGAAGGGCATCTAATGAATATTTCTATATTTTAAGTCTGATATTTTTATTTAGAAAAAGAAGTTTGCAATATTTCTGAGGGGACATTCACTGGTAAAGTAGCTAAAATGCTCTAAATGTTGACCTTAGAAACACAGAGATATATTTAATACTCTGTCTTGAGATTTGGTACATGTACTCATATGACTAGGGGCATTAGATATGCTGAAAATGAGTACCTTTCTAGAAAGGGATCTTGCGAATACATCAATTTGAAAATCACCTTTTTTGCGACTTATGACTCATTTCCTTGAAACACATCACATGTGTTATCCTGAATCGCATGGAATAGTCGGTTTATTATAATGTGTATGTAATATTCATGTATATATCAATGATAATATAACAAATAATAATTAAGTTGTTATACGAACCATAAGGTATAACAAAGTGACAGAAAAGAAGAGAAAATAAAAAAACACATTATAATGAACATAACATTTGGCTGTTTACTCCGGTCGAGAGATGGATAGGGGAGGCAGAGAGAGAGAACGTGAGGGAGAGAAAAGGGAGAGAGGGGAGAGACAGAGAGGGGAGAGAGACAGAGGGAAAGAGAGACAGAGATAGATAGAAGGAGAGACATAGAGGTACAGAGAGATAGACAGAGAGAGAA
Organism: Sthenelais limicola; assembly: GCA_942159475.1. Taxonomy (NCBI): domain Eukaryota; kingdom Metazoa; phylum Annelida; class Polychaeta; order Phyllodocida; family Sigalionidae; genus Sthenelais; species Sthenelais limicola. The sequence continues at coordinate 118,830,895 of OW804098.1, forward strand.
AGAAAGAGAGAGGGAGAGGTGGGAGAGAGAAGGAGAGAAATAGACCGAGAGAGATGAAGGGCAGACAGAGAGAAATAAAGAGGGAGGGAAAGAGGGAGAAAAAGGGAGGAAGAGAGAGAGGGAGAGAGAGAAATAGAGAGAGAGGGAGAGGGAGAGAGAGGGAGAGAGAGAAATAGAGAGAGAGGGGGAGAGAGAGAAATAGAGAGAGAGGGAGAGAGAGAGAAATAGAGAGAGAGGGAGAGAGAGAAATAGAGAGAGAGAGGGAGAGAGAGAAATAGAGAGAGAGGGGGAGAGAGGGGAAGAGAGACGAAGCGAGAGAGAATTTCTCCCCTTCTAAATACAATATTTTCAGCTTACATGCTATATTACCACCTTAGGGATGCATTTAGACGTACTAACATTAAAAAAGTTAGATCACACATTCGAATGGTCAATAAACATGCTAGCATCAATTCTGAAATTTTTGGATTTTTTTACATATGATAAAAAAGTGTGTGACAAGTAATAAGAAACCACGTGCCACGATGGACCAATAGCAACGCTCATTATAAAAGGGGCGTGGATTCGTGACTCCACCAATTCTATCGCCACCGCCAATAGGCACTCTCCACATTCAAAACAATAGCAAATGGGTCAGATTTTTCGAAAATGTACAATTGGCCTTCATAAATTCTCTCAAATAACCCAAGTTTAAGACAAAAATCAGGTTCAAAATACTGTTCAACATAACCAAACAGATTGTTTGAATCGAACCAATACCAAATACACTCATATATACTTAATGTTGACGATTTCTCAGACCAATTTAGCAGAATTTACAAAATATGTTGATCTACCAATTGTACATTTTCTGAAAATCTGTACCCAAATGTACTTGGCCAGTTTGTTAACAAACCCACCACTACAAGCTAGCTCCGCCAATATGGATAACTCCGTCAGATGTGACATATGGGTCAGATTTTTAGAAAATGTAAAATTGGCAGTTGTACACATTTAGTAAATTCTGCTGAATTAGGCTGCAATTAGGTCAATACTAGGTAACTTAGGATTCTAGCAATCTGTCTGGTTAGGTTGAAATGTACTTTGAACTTTATATTCCTCTGAAATTTGGGTTATTTGAGAGAATTTGTGAATGTGTATTGTACATTTTCTAGCGACTTCACCCATATGCCTGGTTTATCAACTAGAAGGTCGTATTTATCCCCTAGACATATCTCCAGAATGAAATGATCCTATACAAATTTTAATGGTCTTTTAAATCAAATCTTATCCCTATATCTTCAATCTCAAGCAATTTTTATTCTCCCCTATTTTATTTTGTGGATGGTTAGCTAAACGTTTTCTGATACGCTATTGAAGACGGTTTTTAATGACTAGACGGTAATATAGCAGCTAAACGTTTTTGAACATGAACGGAAAAAACCGTCTTCTAGAAGGGGACAAAAAAAACCGTCTTCAAAAACGTTTAGTACGAAGACGTTTTTACTTGCAGTGTAAGTCATGAATATTGAAGCAAAAGTTGGTTCCCTTGCACAATTTGCGATAAAAGCTTCAGAAGTAATCATAATTTGAAACGCCATCAGGGCAACGCCCACCAACTAACAGCTACTCCGCCAAACATATCAAGGCCTTTATAACTCAATCTGGTATAATCTTTTTTTAAATTTTTATTCATTTCAAGGTCAAGACATTTGAAATAACGATCGAAAATCTAATCTCCTAACGGCCTAATCTATGTATTGCGACTTGTGACTCATTTTTTACAACACATCAAATATAACGTTGGAACATGGAGATCATCTTCTCAATCGAGGAACCTTTGATCTGAGGGATGCCTGTCAGTCATGCTACATCTCAATTCTCCGAGCCACGCCCTTTTACCCGTTTAACGTTTAACTTTGCTGGAACTTTTGTAATGATTTTATTGGCCATTATTCAAGTTTAATTTGTCTATGAAGAACATTAAGTAAGTTGTTACTTTCTGTTTTCGTGCAGTTTGTCGAATATAGCACCTTTAGCATTGCAGCATTTTTGTAACTTCTGGGTCTTCTAAATTCTGCTAAATTAGGCTGTAATTTGGTCAATACTAGGTAAATTCGAGAATATTAAGCATGCCATTGATTCTAGCAATCTGTTTGGTTAGGTTGAACTGTATTTTAAACTTTATTTTCGTCTGAAATTTGGGTTATTTGAGAAGATTGGCGTGTTGAATTGTACATTTTCAGAAAATCGGACTCATATATGAGTTAGAGTTTGAGAAAGTGCAGGAAAGAAAGTGCCAGACAGAAAGCACGTTTTGATGGGCCTACAGGAATGAAATTCTCTAAAATATCACATTTAGAAACTTTCTCAAACAACCCGAATTTAATACAGACTCAAAACACATCCTTTGAATCAACTCAATACTGAATATACTTAGATATAGCTAGTAGCCTATTTATTATTATTTATTTTTTCTAGTTGAATTTAACAGAATGTACTGTGTAGAGTAATGGAGAGTAGTAATGGGTATAGCTTGCGAGTGTGCATTTTCTGTAAATCTGACTCACTGTAGATACACTCTACCAAATGTGTTGTCTTATAAAAAAAATCGCAAGTCACAAGTCACGAGTCACAAGTCGCAAACATGGAATTTCATTTAATTTGAAACAAGGAGATCAAGCCGATTCCATCGGTGGTAAACATTGGACAGCTAAAAAGTGTTTCTACATTTTCAGTTGAATATTTTTATAGTTGGTGAAAAAAAAGTTTGCAACATTTCTGGGTGGACATTAGTTGTAAAGTAGCTAAATATACTCCATATGATGATCCTAGAAAAGCAAGGATATATCTAATCCACTCTCTTGAAATCTAGTACTCGTATTCATACAAACTCAAGAAATAGACACCTTAAAATGTAAGCGTTCCAACAATGAGATCTTGTGAATAAACCACTTTGAAAAATATCAATTTTGCGACTTGTGACTCATTTTGACTTGACCCATACAAATGGGACTGAACATTATAAGTATGATATACATATCTGAGTGTATTATTGAGTATTGTCTTGATTCAATGGAAGACTCAGTTTCTGCTGATTGAATAATATAACTGTAATTTAAAACTCATTTTCGTCCTAAATCCGAGAGTACTGAAGGGTGATGGGGAATGCAATTCTAACAAGTTGTTATTTCAATATTTTGATCGAAACAATTCTGTTTTTTTTTTATCTTTATGTTCACATTCGCGAACAATATACATAGACTAATTATCTCTCATTCATTCCAAAATGAAATGCAACTGCTGTGTTGCGAAGTTACCAAGTATTAAACTAAACTAACATACCTCATTATAGTTCAACAACTTCCCAGTGAAATTTAATCCAAACAAAAAAGGGGTGGGGAAAGGCTATATCAAAGAGAGTTGGGAATTAAACAAGAAATAGTTAACAGTGATCAGTTTACATTTATATATTTATTTCCGGTTCATGTAGAAGATTGCGTTTCCAAGGGAAACGAAGATTGATGTCAGTTAAATGTAAAGTTCGAGAGGGAGGTGAAATCCTTATCCCATATATGACTGGTCAGTCCATGTAATTCTGTTGGTCCCTTTAACACTTATATGAGGCATCTTATTTCTCAGCTTGCCACTTTAATTCACACATGGTCTACCCTTTAATTCACACCTAAACGCCATCCCCTCCCCCTCCCAGCCATTACCAGCATGATTCTGATCCCATCTACTGATATCAGAATCAACAGATTCTTCACACTGATATCCAGGATGGGAGGAGCCAAGATGCTATCAATGGTTGACAGATCTCACCCCAATTCAATTAGATTGATGATAACATCAATCTAAAAAGTAATTCCTCCGGAGCTGGTATGTCATGAAGTCAAATAAAACTTTATCTTCTCATTGACTAAATTGTTCATTTAACATTTTCATTTAACGATTTTGCCATTCATTCAACACGCACAATGCTTTATGTCCACCAAAAATAGACCAGTGAAGGCACGTTATCAGTAGACCAGCAACAGGTTCATCCTCTAGCTGAGATATCATGCCTTTGTGAGCATTTAAAACTTATGTGTACAAATATGTGTCAAAGATCTTCCTCCAAGCAACGAGGGATCTATTTCACCAGCTAACACATGAAAATCTTCATAAAAAACACATGTCCAGGACATTCCCCCATACCCCCAGGGGTCTGGGGGATGGGAGTTGCAATAGAGGAGTTCCATGTCTCACTGAGCATGTCTGTTACAGTGCATCCTGGGATGCATTCTGGTGAAATCTGCCCTAGAGATATTTGGCAACAAATTAATGGAAAATTGCAAGAATATTTTCACCAATATCATGGGCTGTGGAAATGATCTATAGAAACGAAATACATGATGGGAAATATGAAGTTGTGTGTTATAGAAACATCTAAAACACTTGGATATTGGTATTGGACCACTAATAAATATTTCTAGCTAAAGATAGCATGTTTTTTTATAGATTTTATACTGTACCATTACTCTCATAATTCCATTCGAATCAAGATTCAAAATGGCGGCTATGCAACTCCCCTATTGACAAGTGCATAACAATCACACATATTAGACATGTGAGGTGTCTCAGAAAGATGATTCATAGGTAGAAATTAAATGAATTTTGAGCCGGCCCCTGATTCCTCCAGCTCCTCCCGTCCTGAGCCACTCTCTATAAGTGGGCTTGGTTCTCCATATTCTCTGCAGATGTTGCTCGAGGCAATCCCTGCAAGAGCTGGCTCAACAATTCTAGTTATTATAGCTGACCAAGGCACCCAGACGTAGATAGGCAGATTTATGCACAGAGCCCAAGTCTAGGAGATATTCAAGACATATCACTGGTATACAGAGAAACAGACTTACAAATACAGATATACCAGGAAAGGCATGTATACAAAAATAGTATACCTACAAACACAGATGGGTAGATTTTCAGAAAATGTACAATTGGCAGCTGTACACATTTAGTAAATTCAAATTAGGCTGCAATTTGGTCAATACTAGGTAAATTCGAGTATATTCGGCATTGCATTAATTCTAGCAATCTGTTTGGTTAGGTTGGACTGAGTTTTGAGCTTTATTTTCGTCTGGAATTTGGGTTATTTGAGAGGATTGGTTAAGGCAAATTGTACATTTTCTGAAAATCTGACCCATACAGATATACCAGGTAAGGCAGGTGGGTGATATCGTCAGAAAATGTGCAATTCGCATTCACCAATCCTCTAAAATAACCTTAATGTGAGACGAAAAATAATGTTCAAAACACAGTTCAACATAAGCAAACTCACTGTTTGAATCAATGCAATGCCAAATAATTATATGCAAGCACACCTAGTAATGACCATTTTTCAGTATAATCTAGCCAAATTTACAAAATGTGTTGATCTGCCAATTGTACATTTATTGATGATTTTACCCAGGTATACACAAAATAATATACCTACAAACACAGATAGACAGGAATACAACAAGACAGATATACAGAGTATTTATTTACTGACTGGAAGACAAACGGACAGAGAAGCAACAACACAGGCACAAGGATCAGATATTGTGTAAGTACATGTTTCTGTATTTCTCTTATTTTATTAAACAAAAATAGGTTTGCGGTAGTTGTATTTTATATTCAAACATCTAACTCTGAAAGATTTAATTATTTAAATGATGGTATAAACATGTTGGATTAAGAACCACCAGGGTAGCTGGAATCCTCCCATTTGCTGGAGCGCCCCTCTGATTGGCTAGCATAGTAGCAATAAAAGTTTTCTAATCTAATCTAATCTAATTTGAAGGCTGAATAATATAACCATAATGGATGTATTTTTTAAAGAACTTACAATGAACAACCTTTTTTTTGAAAATCGATTTTATTTATATCTTTTTTTTTGAAAATGAGACCTACCACTTTTGCAAGAAGTTGTCGAAATAAAATTAGTTTTTTTAAGAGAAATAGGGTTTTGATATTGCATTAAAACATTTAAGCAATAATTATAGTGGAATTCCATGGTATGTCAAAACTGTTTTTTTGTGACAGGTATTTAGAAGGACCAGAGAGGAAAATGAATAATTCCGGAATGGATTTCGACGAGAACTCTACCTTTCCATCATGGACAGATATCTTGAATGGCTCCATGGGAATCAATGAGGTAACCTTTACTATCATACGGGTCAGAAAATGTACAATTCGCCTTCACCAATCCCTTCAAATAACCCACATCTCAAACCAAATTGAGCTTCAAAATGCAGTTTAACATGACAGAACTGATAGCTCAAATCAATGCAATACCATGTATACTCAGATATACCCGGTATTCCTCATTTTTCAGCCTAATTTAGGAGAATTTCCTAAATGTGTAGAGCCGCCAATTGTACAATTTCTGAAAATCTGACCCATTATATATGATATGTTTTAACCCCTTAAGACCAGCACTGCTTCAGAAACCTTCAGTAATGCTATGTTGTTTGTATTACAGTCCCTAAGATGATAGTAATTGCCTAAGACCACAAAATGTGAAACAGAAACTTTGAAATCTGACCTAATGTTTTAACATCACAAGACCAACTCATCCTTAAAGCTGCACCCTTAAAGCTGAACTCTTAGTTAATGTTGGTCAAAAACATTTTCTAATTCTTGTTTATTAATTTCTTTTCCAACCCCATCTAAAAGTCATTTGACCAAAGTTTTAGAGGGTTTTATCAAGTTGTTTTTGCTAAAGGGCTTCTAAAAGGTCCTTATTTGTATTTGGGGGACCAACCCAAATCCCTCCATGTGATGGCTTCACTTATTATCGCTCACCGGCGTCAAATTTCTCTCATAATTCTTGTATAAACATATAACAAGTGCAGAATAGTAATAAATGCTGTCATATAAGTCATTTTAAGATCAAATTGGGTAAGATTTTATGTGGTTGAAATTGCTGGGAATGCAGCTTTAATGTGTTAAAGATAGTCAGAAGTTAAAGTGAGTTGCTTGAACAATATGTCAACCTATAATATTATTATGGGGATATAGTGCGGGAAATGACGCCTCATGTGACTGTTTCCTTGTTTGGAGTATGAATGACTGCACATGACTAAGCTACCGCGGGAGTTTTGAATACCAGCACTTGCCGCGACTCATTGAGTCCATTGACTGACAATTGTTTTTACAGGTTTATGGGTGTGGGTTAAAGGTTTATGTTGTTTATGTTATTGATTTCCTTTGGTTTGGGGCTTCGGCTTTTCATCATTAGACAAACCCCTTGGCCCTGTTTTATGAACCAAAATATGAAAAAGTTTACAAACCACCATATCCAAAAATCAACCATGTCAAGGCCACACAATAAAGAGCAATCCATACATTGCATCATACATCAACAGCTCTTGCATGCACTGCGAGGTCCGTGCGCTACCGGAAACTATAATATTTGCCTTGCTAATACTATAATATTGCCATACAGAATATGGTACTCAACTAGGCCGCTGTTAACAAGATTGGCAACACCCCCAGAGTTGAAAGAATCCTTGACTAAGACCACCTAACCTTATTCATTTCAGAGGTGTTGGTGTTTGTATTGATACTCAATTCAATTCAATTCAATACATTTTTCATTCATACAAGAAACTTGGGCCAAAATAAGGTACTGGCTATATGAAACTATTGATGGATTAAGATCAATTATGACACTATTAGCTTTTATCCTGGACAAATATAAGACTTAACAGCATTATTTCCTCTTATTTCAGACAGTGGTTGACCCTTCGAAGGCGAATAGTCTGATGCTTCTGAAAGGAAACGAGTATATGTATATCATCCCTATTATTGTCATCATAGGGACTGTTGGCAACACCCTCTCTGGCATGATCATGCTGAGAGAACGATTCTCCTCCCTGAACTTGGCGGTCTACCTCTTTATCCTGGCAATCGCGGACACTGCGCAACTCTACGTGAATACAATGACCAGGAGATGGATCTACATGATCACAGGAGTCAGCTGGAGCACTTCCTCTGTTGGACTCTGTAAACTCTATGTCTTCTTAAAGACCTTCAGCAAGTATTCAGGTTCTTGGATGTTGGTTGCTGTGTCAGTTGACAGAGTCCTAGCTGTAGTGTGGCCTCTTAAATACAAAGCCATCATGTCGCGAACCAAGGCTTGGATTGCTGTTGTTGTCTTGCATGTATGTATAGCATGTTTTACCACTGTAATGACATACTATAACCACCTATGGGCCTGGCAGAACGTGGTGGTTCTCTGTTTCTATTCCAGCTCCATTGGTGGTGTCTTAGAAACAATTGACACCTTCCTGTACAGTATCATCCCAGCAATGGCTATAACGATTTGTAACATTGTCATTATCAAGGGGATTTGCCATAGCATACGCTTCAGAAAGTCGTTGTCGTCCAAATTCTCTGCTTCTTCCACTACGATAGCTTCTTCTTACTCTTCAACCTCTACTGCACCAATCTCAGCCGCGGCGAAGGACCGCAGCGAAGTGCAAATGGAAAGACTGACTCTGATTCTAGTCATGAACTCATTGATTTTCATTATCCTCACCTTGCCGTATGGTGTAATCAGTGCCCACAGTTTCTTCAGTGGCATCAGGCTTACCTCTGCCCAAATTATGTACCTTAATACCCTGGGTATGGCCAATCATTGTATAAATGGCATTATTTATTGTCTAAGTGGCGGCATCTTCAGGGAAGAACTTTTTAAGGTGTTCTCTTGCAAGAAATAAAATCTGAGTAAAAAGAACGTAATGTCTTGAAGGAAAATGAGTCAAAAGTCGCAAAATTCATATTTTTGAAACTGATTTATTCTCAATAACCTTTGCTTAGAAGTTTTTCATCTTTGGGGTGCTTAGTACTAGTAGCATAGATACATCTACCAAAATTGAAGGTTAACCTAAGCAGTATATTTAACTAAATTTACCTACTTTACTAGAATGAGTGACTACTAATAAATATCACTATCTTTTTTCCATGCATACATAAATAGGAAAGTACTTATAAAATGTCCTAGTGTTTACTATCATTGGAATCTTCTTAATCTCATCTTTTCAAATATGATGATATCTCAAAATATATTTTGGCGACTTTTGACTTTTTTTCCTGTGATACATCACATGATATTATGAGAACCAAAAGTGTTGTTTATAGCGATGTAATCTAACTTGTGTAACAATGACCAGAAAAATGTGCAGAGCTAGACATTCCTGCATTCACATAATTATAGAAATAGATTGCAGATGCAAGATATACTTTTATGATAATTTGAATCATTGAATCACCTGCGGCTAATACCAGGAACATCATAGACAATTTAGTTTTCCTATTGTACACAATCACCATGAGGAGAATGGTAGATTATAGTAATGCCTAGTGTTTATATGTATGATCTTAACAGGACCCTATAGTCAAGTGGTTAGCGTATTTGAATTCCAAACTGGACATTGTGATGTCGATTGCCAGAGCAGACTGCCTTTTGTCACATTTTTGAGTCATTATTTTAAAAAAATTCACTAATATCTTCACATCTGCGACTTGGTTTTCCATTAACCTTGCACATTTAGTTACTGATGTTGTTCGACTTTGATTGATGACAAAATTAGCGAGAAAAGTGAGTTAAGTGGGGTACTGGGATACATGGTTCTCCCGACCAGAGGCATGGGTGGCAGCACTAAGCTTCTGTTTATTTTTTAGATTGATGTTATCATCAATCTAAATGGATTTGAGTGAGATTTGTCAATCATTGATAGCATCTTGGCTCCTCCCATCCTGGATATCAGTGTGAAGAATCTGTTGATTCTGGTATCAGCAGATGGGATCAGAATCATGCTGGTAAAGGCTGGGAGGGGGAGGGGATGGCGTTTAGGTGTGAATTAAAGGGTAGACCATGTGTGAATTAAAGTGGCAAGCTGAGAAATAAGACGCCTCATATGCAAAGTGTTAAAGGGACCAACAGAATTACATGGACTGACCAGTCATATATGGGATAAGGATTTCTTTCATGTGTTCTGTCTCCCCTTCCACTCCCTCCTACTATACCTCCCTCTCGAATTTTATATTTAACTGACATCAATCTTCGTTTCCCTTGGAAACGCAATCTTCTACATGAACCGGAAATAAATATATAAATGTAAACTGATCACTGTTAACTATTTCTTGTTTGTGAAAATGGTTTTCGCACGGGGCCACAACTCATCCAGATATATGTTATTAGAGGACGAAACATTGAGAAACTGTCATCTGGTTCAAACAGATGATATGGAAATGATATGTTTCTGAATAGGAGTAACACTTATATCTCTGTGTCACACATATTCACAATATATTCTGTTGTATATGGTACCTAGATGCTTATGTCATAATAAATGTCATTGAAATACCTCAATTATTTGCGTGTTTACTCAACGGTTTATTACGATAACTCTAAATAAAATAAAAAAGTGATAGAAAATTATGACAAACACTCATGAATATATGAGTCAAATCACCTGTTGCCTAGGCATATGGATATTTTGCCTTTATAATTAAGAGGGTTCCCAAAGTCAAGTATTTGTATTTAAAGATTTTTATTCAGTCAAAAACATTGTGCAACGAGATTACATTATTCTCAGAGTTTGCTGATTCTAATTTAACCAATAATTACATAATTTCTAAGAGTGATGATGTTGTTCTCACATAGTTTACTAATTTATAGTGGAGTTGTTATTCACAAAAGTTATCTATAACAAAAATAGAAATGGAAATGGAAGATAAAATTCAATAAAATACATAGACACATAAAAACAAACACGAGCGCGTTGTTCAATTCATGACATTCCTACATATTTTACAAATCCATTATATAATTCTGATATTCCAACAAATTCATCTTCCCTTGCAGAACTATTCTCTATAAATCTATAATAAAAATATAAATATTGACTTTCATGAGGTCCGGTAGAGAAAGCAACTGAACAGAATCCTTTAAAACGTTGGTCATAATTTAAAGACTTTTTGATGGATTGGATCAGAACGGAACAGCAAGTTTTAAAAACTTTGTTGATGGATTGGATCAGAACGGAACAGCAAGTTTTAAAAACTTTGTTTTTCGACCAATTTTAACTGCAAACTCAGCCTAAGATTTTTACCAGAATAAATGGGATTAATCTATAAACCACAAGCTCTCCTCCCAATACATAAACCACCTCTATCTCCCTATGTGTGATTAGTCATGAATGACATGGCTCAGATTTTCAGAAAATGTACAATTGGCAGCCCTACACATTTAGGAAACTCTGCTAAATTCGGCGGAAAATGATGAATACCGGGTATATCTGAGTAAATTTGGTATTACATTGATTTAAAGTATCAGTTCTGTTATGTTAAACAGCATTTTGACGGTACTTTTTGTCTTAAATGTGGGTTATTTGAGAGGATTGGTGAAGGCGAATTGTAGATTTTCAGAAAATCTGACCCACATCTTAAAGGGGACCGCCTTCTCCTCCCCTCCGCATTCAGAACTCTCAGGTTTGATGTTAATGGTCTCTGTGAATAAGAGACTTTAACTTTCTCCTGATAGCTTTAGCCTGCGCCCCCCAAGGCAGGAAATCTCATCTGACAGGTGATAATGCGTCTATATAATATACTGGTTTTCACAAGTACTTGGTAGATGGTAGGGTTTCAATGGTGAGACAGAGATAGAGAGGGAGACGGAGGGGGAGACAGAGAGAGAGAGAGCAAAATAGGGAGTGGGCGGGAGACATGCAGATTAAGAGTGGGAGAGGGGGGGGAGACAGATTGGGAATGAAAGAGAGCGAAGGCAAGAGAGGGCAATATAGGGAGCAAGTGAGAGACAGAGGGGGAGAGAGAGGGACAGAAAGAGGGGAAGAGAGAGGGGGTAGAGACAAGAGAGGCGAAGAGGGAGGCATAGAGACAGAGAGGGCATGATAGAGAGAGAGTTAGGGACAGAGGAGGGACAGAGGCAGAGAGGGGACAGAAAGAGGAGAGAGAAAAAGGGAGAGAGAGGAAGAGGAAAAGGGAGACACAGAGAGAGGGGGCAAGATAGGGAGAGGGTGAGAGACGAAGGCGAAAAGAGAACAAGTACTAAGTTAAGAAATTATCAAGTTAAATTTGGTTTATCTAATTAATATTACAATTAGTGTCAACTTAATTTATATACCTGGCGTTTCCAATGGAAACGATTTCTCAGCCTCAATTACTTATGTCCAATGTCAGGCAGAAGACCTACCCTAGACACCTGTCTATTTAGAATGCTGGACCACCTCATTGCAATAAAGACATCTATTGCAATAAAGAATTCTTGAATTGAATTGAATTGAATTTATGACCAGTCACTGAGGACCATTGAAATCATGAACTCTGAAACATGTAGAGAAAGGGAGAAAAATGATAAACTTAGGGAAATACCTACGTAGAAATAAGATCCACTAGTCCTCCTGAGTTTCCACTAGTCCTCACAGACCAGAAGGTAAAATCTAATATGGCACAAAAGACATACAAATGTCAACTAGACTAGGGTTTATATATACACTTGACTTTTATTTCCACTTCAGTAACTGTTACCAATAATTTATATCACAACTTGGCTTGTTATCAACCTCGCAACCCGATGATCCGCACTATGAATAATGTTTCGGAAAAGCACATGTGTGTTCCGCCTACTAGCAGTCACGTGCGCTGTATTATCCAATCAGATTGAGTGTTCAGTTTGCATAGCATAAACAAACATGGCGGAAAGCCATGCGACCCACACGCCCTGCAAGGTAAATAAATCATTTTTTAACACATTAGTTGTGATATAAATATCGAATGCAAACTCAAACTGATCTACTCATTGGGATCACATGGACTCGTAGTTGAAACGGTTGTATCATCACTCGTGGCTACGCCACTCGTGATGATACAACCGTTTCCACTACTCGTCCATGTGATCCCAACTCGTAGATCAGTTATCGTTGCATTCCATCTAAGAATAACTCTGCAATAGCCAGGGCTGTAAAAAAAAGTTAGTTGAAAAAAAATTATTGTTGAAAAATAGTTGGTCGGAAAATAATTGTCGTTTAAAAAAAGTTGGTCGTTGAAAAAAAATTGGTCGTTAAAAAAAAGTTGGTCGTAAAAAAATAGTTGGTCGCAAAAAATTGGTCGAAAAAAAATTGTCGTTAAAAAATAGTTGGTCGTAAAAAAATTGTCGTTAAAAAAAGTTGGTAAAAAAAGTGTCGTAAAAAGTTGGTCGAAAAAAAATTGTCGTTAAAAAATAGTTGGTCGGAAAAAAATTGTCGTTAAAAAAAGTTTGTAAAAAAAAGTTTGTCGTAAAAAAAAGTTTGTCGTAAAAAGTTTCGTTAAAAAAAGTTTGTCGTAAAAAAAAGTTTGTCGTAAAAAAGTTTGTCGTAAAAAAAAGTTTGTCGTAAAAAAATTGTCGTTAAAAAAAGTTGGTCGGAAAAAGTTGGTTGGAAAAAAATTGGTCGAAAAAAAATTGTCATTAAAAAATAGTTGGTCGGAAAAGAATTGTCGTTAAAATAAGTTTGTAAAAAAAAGTTTGTCGTAAAAAAAAGTTTGTCGTAAAAAGTTTCGTTAAAAAAAGTTTGTCGTAAAAAAAAGTTTGTCGTAAAAAAGTTTGTCGTAAAAAAAAGTTTGTCGTAAAAAAATTGTCGTTAAAAAAAGTTGGTCGGAAAAAAGTTAGTCGGAAAAAAAAATGGTCGGAAAAAACAAGTTTGGTCGGAAAAAAAAGAGTTGGTCGTATAAAAAGTAGTAAGCTAGGCTAGGCTAGGCTAAATAGTTGGTAACTTACTTTTAAAATTTAGAAAATGTGTTTGGCAGTGTCCATTTGAGCACCTGAGGCAGGTAAGGGGTTGTGGGCAGAGGGGTGGTGTGGGAGGTGGGAGGGCCTTCTGCAGACCTATCATGGTTGGAGAAGCATCTAACTAACAGCCAATCAACTCCCTTGGCTAAACCTAGAAAGGCTGTCAATCAGCCTTCAATAACATCTAGGTGTGAAATCTATGACTGATTGAAAGGATTAGATATGGCATCCTCGCCTGATGTCACATCTAAGCTTAAACACCTCACAGACAGTTAACCAAGTTATCAAGATTTAGATGCAGTATCAGTGATTGGCGTATTTCATAGTAACACACTTGTTTCTCTGCTATAAATAGCAGAGAAACAAAAAGGGAGAGAGAGAGAGAGAGAGAGAGAGAGAGAGAGGATAAAGAGGCACAGAGAGAGAGGGGCCACGGTATGGAGAGAGTGAGATACAGATCGAGGGGAAAAGAGAGAAAGATAGAGACAGGAGATGAGAGAGAGAGGGGGCAAGACAGAGAGGGAAAGTGGGAGAGAGATAGTAGAGAAAGAGTGGGAGAGAGAGGAAGGGAAAGAGAGAGGGAGATAGCAGAGAGCAATAACGAAAGTCAGAGTTAGAAATTTGCTATGGGTTGATTGTGTGGCCATGCATTGGCGAGGGCTGAGATAATAGGGACATTTAGCAACCCCTACGCTAACGCTAACGCTAACCCTAACGCTAACCCTAACGCTAACGCTAACGCTAACGCTAACGTAAACGTATCTTTTGTGAGGACTATGTCACCACTAGGTGTGCTATTCTTAGCTTGCTACCTGAGATACGGACGTCATTTACGCTAAGAGGTGTGTAAATACGTTCCCAACGTATGTCTATTTCATGTTAAAATAATGGACAATTATCATTTCATGAGTGCACACCCGGACACAAGAGGGAAGACGTTGGCTTGGAGAAGTAATTTTTATTGAGAAGTATGTAATTATTTGAAGTTTATTAAAATAATTGAAATTATAATTAAAGATAATATAATAAAATAAAATAAAATGCAGAGGGAGGAGAGGTATTTTGGATATGGAATATCCTATGGAAGAGGGAAGAGGAGGGTGGGACAAAAAGGGAAGAAGGGGTGCGTGTGTGGTGCACCGTGGAGTAGCGAGGAATGAGGGAGAGGAAGGGGCGAGCGGGAGGAAGAGAGGAAGGGGGGTATGGCGGAAGAGGATGATGGGTAAAGTGGTGCGGGGCGTGTCCAAGAGGTGGCACCAATGATCCATCATTATGCATACGCCTATGATGCGACCATGAGTGCACACCCGGACACAAGAGGGAAGACGTTGGCTTGGAGAAGTAATTTTTATTGAGAAGTATGTAATTATTTGAAGTTTATTAAAATAATTGAAATTATAATTAAAGATAATATAATAAAATAAAATAAAATGCCAAGTCTCCGAGGAGGTAAGAAATGGAGTGGGAGGGAGGGAAGAGATTTAATTTTTAGGGGTAAGAGTTATGTGGGGTGTATGGCAGTAGCCAGAGAGTTATGAACTGAGGCTGTAATGTCATTGTCAATGTATTTTCTGTGGGAGGTAGATGCCCACCCACCATATCTTTGGACATTGAATTCTGGCTGTCCTTGGGCATATGCCTGTGTCGCTGCTGCCTTTCTTATTGAGTGCAACGAGAAAGTTAGGGGAGTTTTCCCTAAAGTTTTGAGGGCGGCCGCCCATGAGTTTTTTATGAATGTCACTGGCATGGGTGTCCTGTTCTTGAACATGAGGAAAGGATCATCTTCTGTAACAGTAGGGATTGCTATGATCATTTGTTTGATAGCACGCACTGGGCACCAAGTGTGGTCTTGTACCGTGTATAGCTGTCTTGTCTGCTCCTGATTGTACTTCTGCAAATTTTTTGCATGCTTTATTTTAATTGCAATTGAGTCCTGAGATATGATGAGGTCACCTCGAGTTAGGTTTTTTGCAGGGTCGAAGGTTTTAACACTATTGGGGGCGACTTCTGATTGTCTTAAGGCCCCGTAGTATAACGTTAGAAGGGCTGCCTTTAGAGATAGGCCCTCCTCATTGGTCGACATTATAATTACCACATTTCTGAATATATCCATGGGGATTGCTTCCTTGGACTTCTGTTTATAGTTGGATGTTCTGTCAATAGCGTCAAGCGCTAGTTTAACACGATGGTGGTCTAGGTGCACAGTTATTATGCCACGCCTCCTCATGTGTTCCCTGACCGCCGATAGATGATTTTTGATGGTGGCGGGGCACTGGATGTGTAAGGCTAAGTATTCTATGTACGCACAGATGATGTCCTGGTCGATTTTCTCAATCCTCATTCCAGCCCTTCGTAGGAAGGCTAGAAAAGTGCTGGCCGCTGATTTTCTATTGGCGTCTGTTCCTGGGGCTCTGGCATGCCGCTGTCTGGCTTCTGCCAGGATCTGGAGGGACCGGATCCCCGGATCTACAGCATAAGAGAGGGTGCATATAGTTGAATATGTACATGTTGGGGAGACACAATTTTACACGTAAGGAATTCATGCACTTTTGACTGAGGCCCTTATGCCTGTTTGAAATGTGTGACCTAGCTAGGTGTGATGCTAGTTTGGACAAATTACTGGAAGTGTGAATGATAGTTATTTCTATTTGCATCGATGCTTGTAGCATCCAAATAAAACGTGCACATTCTAGGATGATGTGGTTGCGGCCACGCCCCGTTTTAAGGACCTGTGCCACAGCATCATCCCCGCATTGCAGGTTTACTCTGCATCCGGTATCCTCCTCCCTGATGAAGGAGTGTAGGGCGACGACAGCATTTAGGGCTTCTAACTCAGATTTTCTATGCACACCATTGCCTAGTTTTGCTACTTGTATCTCATAGGCTAGCAGTCCGTCAGTCGCGCCAATTGCCGTGGTGGTGGCGTCGATGGCGATATTTCTGGTGGTTCGTTCATCCGGTATGATCGCCACCCCATTCCACGATATTGAGAATTCCAGGAACCAATCTAGGTCTGCTCTAACTGAGGGGCAGACCTCGATATCCGCTCCCTTAGCCTCTCTAAGGGCTTCAAGGAGTCTCCCTACAAATAGCCTTGCTGGGCGGATACACTTGGCTATATGTAGGAGCTTGCCTAGTATTGATTGCATTTGTTTTGTTGTGATCTTCGTTCTCTTGTATATCCCTCTTATTATTTTTATTGTCTCTGTCAGCTTTTCCTTGGGGACAGAGAGGGTCATGTTCGCGCTGTTGATGGTCACTCCTAACCATGTGACTTCCGTATGAGCCTCCTGCCTCTTTTCTTTGGCTTCTGGGAGACCAAGCTCTTCCAGTAAGGCAGTGACTATCCGCAGGTCATGTTGACATTTTTGTTTTGATTCCGACACGACAATAATGTCATCCAGGTATACCCTGACCCATACACCTTCCAGGGCCAACATGGACGCTATGGATTCCGATACCCGCTGCATGTGCATGCTGGAACACCTCGCCCCGAAAGGCATTGCTGTCTCTATGTAGAACTTTTCTTTCCACTGCAGACACTGCAGGGCCCAGTCGCTAGGGCATGATCTAAAGTTCTTATAGGCCCTGCTGATGTCCACTGATGCCATATGGGATCCGGGGCCTATCTCCCTGATCCTTTGTGATATGGCATCGATTCCCGGTAGGCCATGTTCTCGTATCTTCCCGAAGATAGCATTCTTTTGAATGAACGCATTTACTGATGTTTCAGGCGGGTATGTCATGTCTGAAATGATACGCCTATCCCCCGGCTCGTGCTTGGGTCTCGTCATAAGGGGGGACACATGACACCACTCGGCAAAGGGGGCGTGGTCGTAAGGCCCCACCAGGCCTCCCTTCTCCAGTTCTTTCCGTATGAACTTGTCTACACTTTCAGGGTAGTTAGTGGCACTGGGGTGATTGGGTATATCTATGGTGTTGCTCACCGGGCCCATATAGCCTAATGGAAATCCGAACTGCAGTAGGTCTAATAATTGTTTTCCCTCCGGCGTCTTGGGAAGTCTGTTCTCCCAGGCTTGAATTGCAAGCCCCGAAGGGACTCTCACTCGGGCACCCATGGCGTTTGGTAGTCCTGATTCCCTCACGAGAGCATATATCTCCGGTAGACTATGGTCCTGCCCTATAGGATACATTTTGGAGGGCCAGTTTTCTCGGCGGTAGGCCGCGAATCGCCGAGGCAACGTGTCTATCTTTTGGTCTGGCTTGTTGGTTTCACACATAGCTCTGATCGTGTCAAAGTCGGGGCCTCCTAGCGAGTGTTTGGACTCGAGGGCTGACTCAGCACTAGGGGGGTGCTCAGTGTTGTCCACAGGCACTTCACTATCTAAATTTTTATGTCTTGTTTGCATGACATGACATGCCTCATGGTTACACTGTGTGAGGCTCATACAATTTGATGATACATTAAGTTCACTTACACCGCCTCCGGCTTTGTTGTTGTTTTGATCGCCATCTTGATTCTCGCCCAAGGCCCCGTGCTGGATTTGGCATGCGCGAGATCCTACGAGATCATCCAAGATGGCGACTTCCTTGGCGTGTATCAAGCGTGGACGGGATTTTGATATGATGTGTGTCTCATGTTCTCCGTTGGATGGATTCTCCGTGTATACAGGTTTAACTAATGTTCTGTTCACATTCTTCCCCCCACGATTTATTGCTCGTGCGGGGAGCGGGCGTTTTTTGCCGCCGCTATCTGCTGGTGCATGTGTTGTGTCATCGGTGGCCTGGGGGCACGCGCCGCGCCCGAGCCAGACGATTTTCCCATGTCGTTTTCCAATCTTTCGCAGTTGAGTACAGTGTGTCTGCCAAATACTCGTGAAGCAACCGAATAGCAGTACGCACATCCATGAAAGTATGTAGTGCCATTCTCCACATGGTCAGACTGGAAACGGCAGCCCCTAATCGAGTTGAAATCCTGGCAGGCAGCCTTTTTGGCGTTAGCGTTACTAGAATTCCCTTGAGCCCCAGGGCGCTTGTTGCTACCTGAGCCGTGTCCCCCGCTGTTGGGCTGGTGCGTAACGGTCGCCTTGTTATCCCCTATGGCCGCGTTCATTGCCCGGGCCATTTGAATCCTATTGTAGTCTCCCCAACCAATTCGACCCTTTTCTACATCGTCGAAAAGGGTTTGGCTGAACTTTCTCACCACAGGCCAGGGCATTACCCGTGCATCAGCGACTACGTCCTGCATGTGAGCCAAGATCAGATGGTCCTGTCTGTGGTCGGTACGTCGGGTATCTCTGATCATTGCCACCATGCCATAGATATAGTCCAATGGTTCCAGTTTATATCTATGTTCCAACTTTTGTTTCATGGTGCTAATGCCATCCTTCTCATAGTACATATATGGTTTTGATATTAGCCTTTCTGTAAGCAGATCGGCAGCAAAGTGAACCCTACCATCATGTTTAGGGATGCTGAACTCTTCCCTAGCGAATTGTCTCTCTATGTAACCATCGTGATTTTCTTGGCCTCTTAGGACGGCGGGAGTTGGGATCTCCTGGATATCAGTCACGTCTTCAGCTCCGGCATAAGAGCGGATGATAGGAAACGCAGCTGGCCTTTGTTTGGTCATTATGTCGATCACTGACTCCAGCTTTGTGTCTATGTCTCTCATAGACCCCTCAAGTGCTCCTAGCCTAAGTTCGTGGTTAGTTCCGGATGCACCCTCGCCAAATTGGGATGGCGTCTCCTCTTCATCTCCGTTGGGCATCGCAGCTATCCTGGCCGAAGTTCTGGTATGTGTAGCTTTGGCTTTTGTAATACCTTTTCCTTTTCCCTTCCCCTTATTATTCTTGGTAGGAGTAGTGGTATTTGTTGTCTTTTGTTTAGTCATCTCGAGGTTTGTAGAGATGAGCACGCCAGACAGGGTGACAAAAAGGGAAGAAGGGGTGCGTGTGTGGTGCACCGTGGAGTAGCGAGGAATGAGGGAGAGGAAGGGGCGAGCGGGAGGAAGAGAGGAAGGGGGGTATGGCGGAAGAGGATGATGGGTAAAGTGGTGCGGGGCGTGTCCAAGAGGTGGCACCAATGATCCATCATTATGCATACGCCTATGATGCGACCATTTTTGTGTACAAATGAGCGGGAGGTGTTTTTCTTTGTATACAGGTGTAAAACACTATTCACATTCATGAAATTGTGTGTTTTTTTGCCCTCTGAAAATACCTCTCCACCACTAAAACTGATAGAATTCTGCCATGACATACGGCCCACGCTATCGTGAGAAACTAGCGTTAACGTTAGCGTTAGCGTTAGCGTTGTGGTTGCTAAATGTCCCTAATGTATCCCCCCCCTCTAGACACATACACAAAATCAATTATACTTGTTGACTGTCTAAATCGCCATTTGCGCTCTGTTCAGTATGACAATTTGCTTAGATTTATTTCATTTCATTCAATAGACCAATCAACAAGAGTTAGATCTGTGACAAATATTTTTCAAGGGGGCAGAGAAGAGGGAAGTAAACACGGGGGAAGTAAGTGAAAGTGATGATAGAGACGCAGAGAGGGAGACAGTGGGAGACAGAGAGAGAGCGGGAGACAGAGGAATAGAGACAAATAGAGAAATAATATACGGGTGAAATCGCCAGAAAATGTATAATTCACCTTAGCCAATCTTCTCAAATAACCCTAATGTCAGACGAAAATAAAGTTCAAGATACAGTTCAACCTGACCAAACAGATTGCTAGAATCAATGCAATGCTGAATATACCTGAATTTACCTAATATCGACCAAATTGCAGCTTAACTTAGCACAATTTACTAAATGTGTACAGCTGCCAATTGTGCATTTTATGAAAACATGACCCATACATGAATATCTCCGTATCTGGGAACCTAAGGTAGAGCTAGTCGAGGTAACTTACTGGATGAATATCAATATAATATTTTTACGTAGGATATTGGCCCACCAGAGAGAAGATGGAAGAGGAATTGTTGTTCCAAATGAGCCAAATACATGTGTTAACTTTCAAGTCAGTGTATCGACTATATCCTTATATTTGTAAGGTCAGTCTATGGATTATATATAGTTATTCTCCACTGAAAACCGGTTTGTTTCAAGCATAAACATAATCAAACAAGAAATATAGAAAACAGTACAATTCCGTAAGACTTCCATCCAAGGCCGGTTAGCTCAGTTGGTTAGAGCGTCGTGCTAATAACGCGAATGTCGTGGGTTCGACCCCCACATTGGCCAGGAGAATTTTGTCTCTATGCTGCAGAGACATTCGCAATGCCCAGATGTTAAAAATGTCCGCTCAGAGCATGTGAACTTGTTGTTGTTGTTGAACTTTTATTAATCATTATAAGTGATACTGTCGGTGGGTCTAGGCTCCCTGCATAGGGAGGGTTTCAAGCCCTACCGGACACAATTTGGTTATGATATAACTTGTCGATTTGAATTAGATATGACTTTTCCATCTATACATTTAATCAGGATTTTATAGGAGAATGACAATATCTGCTAAGTTTATATTTGTTTGATAATTGATGTCTTGATATCTCATATAACTTGATTATGATTGATATTTGTATTTTCATGGATGCAAAGCATGAAAAATCACATTAGCTGGTTATACGTGTTTTCTAATTATCCTATTAAATATCTGGCCAATAAAACTATTTAAAAAAATAAAATAAGGCTTACACACTCTAGGCCCAAACCCTCAGATCAGATAAGAATGGTATAACATTCTTGTCTGATCTGAGGGTTTGGGCCTACTTCGCTAATCGGTTTCCTGGCCTAATGCTCGGCGTTTTAATAAGAACATAATGAGATTTGGCAGTCTTAATAGAATTATAATGGCGCTTTGCGGTTTGAGGCGAGAGGCTTTCCCTTTGTTTGAAGGGAGTCGCTCAACTTTGGGCCCGGACTGTATACATGAAGGGATGGAGAACCATATAACAAGAGAAAAGCCTAATGTTGGCGACAGGTAGCCCTACTTTATTTAAGCTGTTCCAAATGTTCCCTTAGAAATAACTTTATTTCTTACGGTATAAGGGTGAAATCGTCAGAAAATGTGCAATTCAACTTCAAAAATCCTCTCAAATTACTCAAATTTAAGACAAAAACCAGGTTGAAAATACAGTTTAACTTAACCAAACAGATTGCTAGAATCAATGCAATGCCTAATTTTGCAGAATTTACTAAATGTGTACAGCTGCCAATTGTACATTTTCTGAAAATCTGACCCAAATACAGCTTTTATTCGTAAGCAAGGAGTTTTCGTTAATGATTTAAGGCTACAGGAACTATGGTAGATTTGCTGCCCTCCTGTTATGTTGATACACAGGTTGATATTACCCTTTGATCCAACTACAGATCTTTCTGACTAAGTTTTCCTTTCTTCCTCTTTCTCTCTTTTTATCTCACTTAACCTTTCTACTACTGACATTTCACTATAGATCTCTATAAGCTATGTTCATTTCTCTGACATTATTTCTCCTAAGCCTGCTGCCTTGTTCTCAGGCCAGACGATTTCTTTTGATGCAATACTTTACATTATAGCAGTACAACAGGAGAAACATCAGGATAAGTTGAAAGATACATGGAGGTATCATTGATATATGGGTCAGATTTCCAGAAAATGTACAATTGGCAGCTGTACACATTTAGTAAATTCTGCAAAATTAGGCTGCAATTTGGTCAATACAAGGTTAATTCGAGTATATTCGGTATTGCATTGATTCTAGTAATCTGTCTGGTTAGGTTGAACTGTATTATGAACTAGATTATCATCCGAGATTTGGGTTATTTGAGAAGATTGGCGAAGTTGAATTGTACATTTTCTAAAAATCTGACCAATATAGGTCCGCTTTTCCGAATATGTACAGAAAACATATTGTGTTGAGGGCCATCTTTTTTTGCAGTGTCTCAGAACTACAAAGATGTAGGGGCGGGGCTCATCGAATTTGACACAGATTTTCAAGGGGGCCCAAGAAATTTTGCACAAGACTTTAAGAGGGGTCTTATACAATTTTGCACAAGCATTTTGGGCAAATTCCCCCCTCCCCCCCCCCCCCCCCAGTGGTTAACTATTAACAGTCCCTAAAGCTCCCCCGCTGAGTCAATTAAAATTCGTCCCATTTCTTATAAAAACACAATTAGAGGAGAAGAAACGCCTTGATTTATTCACATGCACACATCTTTTTGCCTACTTTTTTCATCAAGTTTAAAGTGTGAATTACGTCTGTAATTGTAAGTAATTTTTGATACTCTCTGCTCTCTTTGGAGGCTGTGGTAGATTAATAACACTGATGGTGGCAACTAGCCAGCCTATCAAATGTGTCAGTTTTTAAAACGTGTTTGTAAATAACATCTACACATAGAAAAATGTAACAGGTGTACCAGGGTGAAATCGACAGAAAATGTACAAGTCACTTTCACCAATCCTTTCAAATAACCGAAATTAAAGACGAAAATCAGGTTCAAACTACAGTTCAACAAAACCTAACAGATTGTTTGAATCAAGGCGATACTAAATATACTTATATACCTAGTGTTGACGATATCTAATTTAGCAGAATTAACTAAATGTGTTGATCTGCCAATTGTACATTTTCTGAAAGGCTGACCCACTAGAGGTGATGTGTTACATACCATCCTAATCTAGGCTCAGAGTTCAGAGAGTACCAGGGTCCTTTTTGGTTGTTTTAAAGAGTATTATAAAGGCAGAAATATGTTGAAAACGAATATGTTATATCAGAACGACCAAAAAAACCTTCTGACTTTAACTGTATACATAAGTATGACGCTGTAGTCTCCTTGTACCTTAATAAATGATAATTAATAGAATTTATTATGAATAATAAAATACAATAAATATGTTGGGATGCTTTGGGTCAGATTTTCAGAAAATGCACAATCTACAGTTCTACACATCTCTCAAATTCTGCTAAATTAGAGTGAACAATGATAAATACTGAGTATATCTGAGTATATTCTGTATCGTATTCATTCAATAAATCTGTCTGGTTATGTTGAACTGTATTTTGAACCTTTTTTCCTGTTAAGTTTGGGTTATTTGAGAGGATTGGTGAAGGCCAATTGTACATTTTATGAAGATGTGACCCATGTATGACTGGTAACATGCATGTTAAACGGTAAATATTAGATACGTACGTTTGATTATCCAAGAAGATCTTCTGTTTGACAAGAGCCATGATGAACTGATTACAGTCTTGATAGGTTTTTGGAAAACAAATTGGATAAAATTAGATAACGAAGTAAACATGATAGTATTAGTAAATTATTTCACATTTTTGTTGAATTCACTTTTACAGTTCTAGACTAAATAGATGATTTGCTACCTTGTTTCCCTACAGTTTTTTGTTTCATTATAAGACAACATGTGGGTCAGATTTTCAGAAAATGTACAATTGGCAGCTCTACACATTTAGGAAATACTTCTACATTAGGCTAAAAAATGAAGAGAACTGGGTATATCTGAATATATTTGGTATCGCATTGATTTAAAATATCAGTTCTGTTATGTTAAAGTGTATTTTGAAGCTCATTTATGTCTTAAATGTGGGTTATATGAGAGGTTTGGTGAAAGCCAATTGTACATTTTCTGAAAATCTTACCCATGTTTGGATGCCTGATATATGATTAGAGAGAATGGTGTGTGTAGCAGAGACGTTTTTTGACAAGTTTTTTTCATCATATCCTGTGTTCTTGCCATATATCCTTAGAGAGAACTGAACCAAAGGTTAGAACTACAAGTGTGATTCAAGCATTCAAGTTTAGACATTATTACACACGTGAGCAGTTAGAAAGGTGCAGTTTGGGGGTGCAGTTCGGTGGATACAAACCGCTCACGTGTGCCGTTCGGCCAAAGACGCAATTTCATTGGTGCAGCGTAGGCCAGATGACGTTGTCCCTACCGCGTAACTTAGGCCTACAAATTGCGGTGAATGAAGCCTCCTCGAGCTAAACTATAGGCTTAACACGACCCATCAGAAAACGGGAACTCACCCCTTTGGGGTTCGTCTCGTTTTCTGATGGGTCTCGATCAGTTTGAACCCTCCATCGGGCCATTTGCTATAATAATTTTGCATCCAAAAAGCAGTCGCAGGTTGCGCGTTTGATGCAAAATTAAGTGTAAACAAGAGCCAATGAATTACACGAGTAGTTCGTAACCTTGAGTACAGTTCATACTACGACTTTGAAATAATAGATGATGTGTGTGAAGGGGAAAGAGTAATGGAAGTTATATACATATATATGTAACAGAACTAGGAATGGGGGTAAAAGGGAGCAGGAGACAGTCTAGGTCCTCACCATCAGATCAGATAAGAATGGTATGTCAATGAGTAGACGCCTACTTCGCTAATCGGTTTCCTGGCCTATGACTCGGCGTTCTATTGCGAATACAATGACATTGAATATAAATTTGCTATGTTTCTGGATGGGTAATTACCGATAAAGTAACTAAATATACTTTATATGAAGACCTTCAAAACGCAAGATTATATTTAATACAATGTCCTGAAATTTGTTACATGGATTTATATGACTATAAGTGCTACACCCTCTAAAAGTCAGAACATTTCAATACAGAGATCTTGTGAAAAAAAACACTTTGAAAAATATTAATTTTGTGAGCAGTGACTCATATTAATTCTATTTAGTCCTTCTAAATTAGGCTAAATAATGGTTTTATATGACTGTTATTTAACTTCATTTTTCACATTCAACTGTTACAGTAAACCGAGTTAAAATCTAATACTTCTTTTTCGTCAGTAAAACGTTACTTTGAATTTCTAATACAGACCTGTGATTATTATTGCCATTCCCTGTCATTGCCTAGGAACTAATTATAGCGTTGTCATGGGTACATGATTCTCATTGCCGTATATACAGGATGAAAGACATAATTTATAGATCACAAGAATTTAAGTCAATAATTATAATTTGTTTGAACTTCAGTGGCTCATTTAGTTTTGTTCATTAAATTCCAAACATTGTTCATGAAATTTCTTGGTGCAAAGTAAATAATGAATGCAATAAAAAGCTGTAGCCTCCTTGTACCTTAATAAATGTCAATATACAGAAATGATAATTAATATGATATATTATGAATAATAAAATATGATTAATATGTCGGGATGCTTTATCCTGAGGGGGGGGCGTATTTCACAGCTTCAAGAAAAGGATCTGCTTTTAGAAGAAATAACCTTGTTTTTTTATTCCCCGGGGGACAGTGTTAAATATCTCACTGCAAACAAGAATTAGGCAATAAAGTTAGGTGCAAGCTAATAATATGGGACTCTATTTGATTAAAGGATGGACAAACAGACTAGAAGGTAGAGAAGAGATAGAGAGAAGAAGTAGAGAGTAAGTAGAGAGAGCTGAAGAGAGGAGATATGGGTCAGATTTTCAGAAAATGTACAATTCGCCTTCCCCAATCCTCTCAAACAACCCACATTTAAGACAAAAACGAGGTTCAAAAGGCAGTTTAACATAACAGAAATGATACTTTTATTCAATGCAATATCAAATATACTCAGATATACCTAGTATTGACCATTTTTCAGTCTAATTTAGCAGAATTTACTAAATATGTATAGCTGCCAATTGTGCATTTTCTGAAAATCTGACCCATATAACAAAGAGGGAGGGAGAGGGAGGGAGGATAGGGAAATAAGACAGACATACAGACATAGGGAGAATGGAGAGAGAGACAGAGAGAGAGAGAGAGTGGAGGGAGAGAGGAGAGACAGTGGAGAGAGAGACAGGGATAGTGTGACAGTGGAGAGAGTGAAGAGAGAGGAGAGATTGGAGGGAGAGAGGAGAGACAGTGGAGAGAGAGACAGAGATAGTGTGACAGTGGAGAGAGTGAAGAGAGAGAGAGTGGAGGGAGAGAGGAGAGACAGTGGAGAGAGAGACAGAGCAGGGGCGGCGGAACAGATAAAATATTGGGGGGGCAAACTTTTTTGGGGTGGGGGGGGGGGGGGGCATAGAGGATGAATTTGCATTACCCTCCAATACTATAATAGAATCGAAATATTTCACACAAACCCAATACTTTCAACTTTCATCAGCATCAGCATGGCATACTACCATACTTTTGAATACTTCTTAGAATTTTAATGTGGTACACCATAACCCAGCTTATCCCAGCCCATAAGGCGTGGGGTCTGGGGCTACTGCGCCTACAGCCCCAGAAGCCAGACGTTTTTCCCTTAGACTTGAACTCATTTTAGGCATTTTTTTGGGTGTTGAATCTATTCTCATTGGGATCTAAAATGTTATTTTTTATAGTTTTACAATTTTTTTCTTACATGGCTCAGATTTTCAGACAATGTACAATTTGTCTTTAAAAATCCTTTCAAATAACACGAATTTAAGACAATAATGATGTTCAAAATTCAGTTTAACACCACCAAACACATCCTTTAAATCAACTCAATACCAAATATATTCAGATATAACTAGTTTTGACCATTTTTCAGTCTTAAATTAGCAGAATTTACTAAATATTATCAGGGAGGTATATACAAGGGAGCGGAAGCCACGGGCTGATTACACAGGACGATCCTTGTCAGGGTTGTGTTATCACTATAGTATACCAGGTGGCGCTGCGGTGCTGTTGTTGACACTAGTACCATTTAATCATACATCAATAAACAACAGCTATATAATTATAAGTTGTTCCATCAGCATACATAATCTTTGACACATTGGTAGCCCAGGTAAATTTGATTGCCTTTTCCCAGCAACACCATAACAGTCACATATTTAAAAATAGCTATACAATTGCTGGCTATTGGATGGGTGTGGGTGTGGGTGGACCTGATTCACTGTAGCATAGAAATAGACACACATGTCTATTTCTATGTGTCTATTTCTATGACTGTAGTTAGCGCCACAAGCTGTAGTGGCATTACTCTTAACTATGGGGGTACCAGGCATTGAACCTCGGTTCTGCTCCCTCTGTATATACCTCCCTGATATTATGTAGATCTGCCAATTGTACATTTTTCTGAAAATCTGACCCACATGTATTTTGGTGAGATGCTTTTAGGTACAATTTAAGAATACTATAAACCAAATCTGGTGACTAGCCTACCATCTATCATCTTCATTTGTGCATTTTTCAAACATTTAAAAAGATATATCATATAGATCACTAAGATGTAGGATATGAATTTGGTGATGAATACGGTGGGGGGGGGGGGGGGGGAGGGCAGGGGAGAATTTTCAGGGCGGCACCTTTTTTGTGCAGACTCTGAGGGGGGGGGGGGGGGGCAGCAAGGAGGAACCAAGGAATCTCGCACAAGACTTTAAAGGTGTGTGTGTGTGGGGGGGGGGGGGGGGGGGTTCATACAATAGACAGTGAGAGGAAGATATAGGAAAGGGAGGAGGGCGAGAGGGAATGAGAGGGAGAGGGAGGGGCAATGAGAAAGAATATCGCTATACAGAAATGAAGTTCAGCCAGAGTCATCAAGGACAATACTTTTTTTTACTGATTCTCTTAGTTTTTACATAAATGATGTGTAAACTTTCTGCTTTTAATATTCATGATTTATGATTAGTCTTACCACTGTATGCTGTGAGTTATTTTTTTTGTCAAATAAAATGTTCACATTACAACAAAATTATTGGGGGGGGGGCAGGCCCCCCCTCAATATAATTATGGGGGGCAAGTGCTCCCCTTGCCCCCCTTGCCCCCCTCCCCCTGGTTATGCCGCACCTGCACCAAAGAGATCTCAATTGTAAATAAATCCTTTTGGAAAATATCAATTTTTTGACTTGTGACTCATTTTCCTGAAACACATCACAATGTATTTATTCAGAGTATTTACAGCAGCAAACCAGAATATAGCGGGGATTGAAATATATCACTATTGTGAAATATCTCAAAATAAAAACTTGTTTTTAAAAAAATATCATGCCCTTGTCCCTCATTCATCTCTCATCTCTTAATTAACTCTTCTCCCTCATCTCTCTCCTCTCTTCTCTCAACTCTCCCCTCTCGCCTTTCCCCTTTTGAGAGGACAGTTTGGTCACACTAGTTAAAATGTTTCTAATCCAATTCCTTGCATACCTTTGATACTATGCATGTGATGTGTTACAAGGAAATGAGTTACAATATTATACTTTTTATTTCCCATATCTTTGATATTTTAGTAAGGTAGTAAGGTGAGAAGAATATTGATAGAGAGGGAAATAGACAGTGAGAGGAGAGAAAGATATATCAAGGTAGAGGGAGGAGGGTGAGAGGGAGAGGGAGGGATGCAGGGATAGATAGGCATTGAGAAAGAAGATTGATATAGGCCTACAGAAATGAAGTTCTGAATCAGCAAGAACAACAATTTTTTACTGATTCTCTTAGTTTTTACATAAATGATGTCTGAATTTTCTGAACTTATTATTTATGATTTCATTAGTCTTACTACTGTGCACGTTGCATAAGCGTCTGTGAGTGACATTCTTTGGCGAATAATTTGTTCACATTTCAACCAAATTATTGGGGGGGCCATGCCCCCCCAATATAATTATTGGGGGGGCAAGCGCCCCCCTTGCCCCCCCGGTTCCGCCGCGCCTGCAGAGATAGTGTGACAGTGGAGAGAGAGAAGAGAGAGAGAGAGTGGAGGGAGAGAGTGGAGACAGTGTAGAGAGAGACAGGGATAGTGTGACAGTGGAGAGAGAGAAGAGAGAGAGAGAGAGTGGAGGGAGAGAGGAGAGACAGTGGAGAGAGAGACAGAGATAGTGTGACAGTGGAGAGAGTGAAGAGAGAGAGAGAGTGGAGGGAGAGAGGAGAGACAGTGGAGAGAGAGACAGAGATAGTGTGACAGTGGAGAGAGAGAAGAGAGAGAGAGAGTGGAGGGAGAGAGTGGAGACAGTGTAGAGAGAGACAGGGATAGTGTGACAGTGGAGAGAGAGAAGAGAGAGAGAGAGTGGAGGGAGAGAGGAGAGACAGTGGAGAGAGAGACAGAGATAGTGTGACAGTGGAGAGAGAGAAGAGAGAGGCGAGAGTGGAGGGAGAGAGGGGAGAGAGTGGAGAGAGAGACAGAGATAGTGTGACAGTGGAGAGAGAGAAGAGAGAGAGAGTGGAGAGAGATTGGAGAGAGATTGGGGTGAGAGGTGAGGGGAGAGAGAATGGAGAGAGATGGAAACAGAGAGAGCGAGAGAGTGGAGAGAGGGACAGAGAAGAATGAGGACAGCGGAGCGATACCATGAAGTGAAAATTACACACACAAAACAGGCTGTCCCCCTCCCACCCCTCCCCAACCGCTCCACCCCACCACCCACCCACCGTTCCATGCAGAGATATTGCAGTTTGTGCTTTGATATACCGGTACATAAAAGCATTGACATATCTCATAATCTGCCTTTGATATGTATGATCTTTCCTCTTTGTAATGGAAATAATTGTCAGCGTGTTATGATGAAATTCCTTTGACTTGTGATAAAAATATTATGATGATAATCACAGAGTTGAGCGGCAAGGACAGGTATGTTTACACAAATCGTGTAATAGTATCATGGACATTGTAGAGTGAGTGGGTTCGAGGGGCGCCATGACCCTTTTATTATTAAATCCAAATCATACATTCTCTGTGATGTGTTTACACGTTAATTTTTATCGAAATGAATTAACCTTCAGTCTCAATAGAATAATAATGGTGATAATAGGGCGATGAAAGGCCTGGAGAAATAAATAAACAGAATCCCCAGCACCATCAAGATCACAACAATCCAGTCCAGGCCCAAACCCTCGTATTAGATAAGAATAGTATGTCAGAGATTGGACGCCTACTTCTCTAATCGGTTTTCTGGCCTAAGACTAGGTGTTCTAATAGGGTTATAATGGTATTTTGCAGTCTTAATGGAATTATTGATACGTCTCTGTTTGAGGTGAGAGGCTTTCCATCAGTTTGAAGGGACTCTCTCAGCTTTGGTCCTAGCCTGACATTGTTACTTCACCTTTGTTCAATGCCTTGAATGGTGTGGAGGCGGTAACCACCACAGGGAGAGACTAAAAGGATTATTAACCTCCATGGAAACATTGTAGGACTCAAAGGTTTTTGTGAGAGAAATCTCTATGTCCAAGATCGAGCGGGTTGTCCGCCAGTGTAATGATCTAATAGAAGAAGACTAACAAACGTCTGATCTTCATGAGAAGAACGAAGCAACTGTTTAATGGTATCGTATGGTACAGGCTCCTCCAGGGGATTACATGAATAGTAATGAGTGGGCGGAGCCCTTACGTAATATCCATGGCATAGCATGTATGGGTAGACTTGCACAGTCCTAGCTAGTTAAGTATAATTAGCGATTTTAAGTAATGTGATAATAGGTGATAATTAATAATAATATAAATATAATGAGGTTACACAATGTTACGTAATGTTACATAGCAGAATGAGACTTCAATAGCAGAGTGACCTTGGGTTGAAGTGATTGAAGTCCTGGCTGAAACATCCTACCCATGTATTAGCAAACTTCTAGCCTAGAGATAGATCTTTCTATCAGCAACACTGGAAATTCCTAATTATTAGATTTAGATTTTAGATTTAGAAACTTTTATTATTGAACTCTTGTCGCTTACAGAGGACGGTTCTCCAGCAAAGGGAGGTCTCCATGTTCTCTGGTTGGTTTACATTATTATGGAACAGTGAACAATTCCCCAGTCGTCATTGACGAAAGGGGTACACTGTTATACTTAAATTATTCTTTAATATACATTGGTAAAACAATTTTAGCGCTATAATTTGTCACATAGTAAGTATTCTCAGATCATTCTTCGAGTATTTTCATTTCATAATTCCCCCCCCCCTTCACCCCCCCCCCCCCTTCACCCCCCCCCTCCACCCCTACACCAAAAACCTTCAGACATTCTCTGTATCTCCTCCTGAGGATGAATATGATCCCTTGTAGGGTCAGATTTTCAGAAAATGTACAATTCGCCTTCACCAATCCTCTCAAATAATCCACTTTTAAAACAAAAATGAGCTTCAAAATGCTGTTCAACATAACAGAACTGATACTATAAATCAATGAGATACCAACAATTCTCTAATATACCAAGTATTCATCATTTTTCAGCAGAATTTAGCAGAATTGCCTAAATGTGTAGAGCTGCCAATTGTACATTTTCTGAAAATCTGACCCTTGTAATCTATTCACGTCCCGCGTCAAATGATACACCCTTCTACAGGGGTAATAATAGCCTGGCAAATATGCACATTTGTAAATATGTAAATTTTTCAAAGTGTTTTTTCACAAGATCACATTATTGGAATGTTCTATTTTTGGGGGAGATTATTCCTTATAGCTATATCAATTGAGGTATCAAATATCAGGACAATCTATGTAATATATCCTTTCGTTTTAAAGGTCCTCATATGGACTACATTAAGTTACTTTACTGTTTATTGACCCCCAGACATATTCCCAGACATATTGGGAACATTCTTTTCAAAAACAAAAATATCAAACTTAAAATCTAAAAATACTTATTAGTTTTATTAGACTGTTTACTATCATTGGAATCGGCTTGATCTCGTCGTTTCAAATATAATGGTATCTCAAAATCTATTTTTTGCGACTTATGACTCATTTCCCTGAAACACATCACATATTAAGAGGATTTCACCCGTAATATAAATTAGAGCATGTAGCCATTTGTGAGTCTTATTCTTGCTGCATCAGATACCAGAGGGCACTCACCAAATTACTAGCTGTCAATTATACAGCTTGAGGTGGCTGATAAAACTGCAATGAAAATAAAATAATTTAGCAACTGGCTTTGGTCATGTTCTACTTAAAACCTTTTGAGATAAACATTTCTAGGCGATTTAACTACCTGAATAAAGATCTCAATATAAAGAATTAGATTCGAGTCATTTGAGAGGATTGGTGAAGGCGAACAGCAATTTACCCCATATAATTATTTATTACACTTCCCTGTTTTGCCCTAGGCAACTATAGTCAAGCAACCACAGAGCAACCACTAGTGTAAAGCATCCCGGGGCCTCACATAGTAACATAGGGGAGGAGGGAGATGACCGCAGAAAAGGCCAACCTAGCCCTATCATTACCTTGTTCCCCATCTATGATAAGATAAGATAGCGGTAAGATAATGTTATCCCTTATCATAGTCCAACAGGGAGATTGTTCGCACCTAGTAATGGAGAGGCAAGGGGGGAGTGGGGATGAGGCAGAGTGAATCTCATTATAGGCGTCTATAGATCTGTGCCTTAAATTATGAGCCTAGATTATTTTTGAAATTGTAATATTTTTGTCTCCAAAGAGCGGTTCCAGCGACCTGTTGCATGATAAATTCTTATTCAGAATAAAAAGTATAATGTCCTGTATAGCAAATCCCTTCCTTAATATGTCCTAACCAGCTGCTTAACATTTTCTTTAGGAAAAATAGGAAAGATTGACCGGGAAACATAAATGTTCTGTTATTTTGTATATGTTTTTTACAAGCAATAAATTAACCTTTGGGTTCTATAGAACAATAATGATAACAATAGGACAATGAAAGCTCTAGAGAAATAGATAAAATAAATCCCCAGCACCATCGAAATAACGATAATCCAAGCACCCTCCTACCTACAATAAATATTGTTTTCTATGTGTATTTACTATTTTAGATGTAGAATGTTCCGTCGGAAGAACTGTCCCTGACAGACACAAGAGTCCTATTTGTCATTATAGACCTTATGTACATCAAAATCAAAATAAAGATTCAATATATATTCGGGAATATACATAAGGGTCAGAGTTTAAGAAAATGTACAATTGCCAGCTCTATACATTTAGTAAATTCTGTTAAATTAGGCTGAAAAATGATGAATACCGGGTATATCTGTGTATATTCGGTATCGCATTGATTTAAAGTAACAGTTCTGTTATGTTAAACTGCATTTTGAAGCTCATTTTTGTCTTAAATGTGAGTTATTTGCGAGAATTGGTGAAGGCCAATTGTACATTTTATGAAAATTTGACCCATAACAACACAAATATAAAAGCCTGGTTAGGTCTGCATTTGTATGTAATTCTCACGTTACAGATACATGATACAGATCTATAGCTCTTTTAGACTCCTAATAATAATCGTCTTAAAGATCATTACTAGTTAGTCTACCAATAAGATTAACAATCAATTATTTTAAAACAAATAAGTGTATATACAGCAGCATGTAAGTCACTACAGCTCGACTGATGAATTATAACAGCATGAGCTCAGTGAGATGCAAGTCTAATTAACAGATAATTAATAATAAGCTTTAAGAAGAATAACACATAACAGGTGATAATCTATAGTCATTTCCAGCTGCATTATCCTTGTAATTCCTCATCTAGAGATTTAGAAATATCTAAATAAATAATAAGTTTATATTAAAAATCACACAAGAGGTGATAATCTATAGAAATAACCTATAGTTGAACTGCTGGGTTAGCTTCATTATCCTTGCGATTCCTCACCTAGAAATTGACAGATATTTGAATAAATAATAACTTTACAAAGAATTCTCACAAGAGGTGATACTCTATAGAAGCGACCTATAATTACATAGTAAACTAGCCTGGTTAGCTGCATTCTTTCTGTGGTCAGACTGATACAGGTCTGCTGCTGCTAAATACCCTATATGGGTCAGATTTTCAGAAAATGTACAATTGGCAGCTGTACACATTTAATAAAGTCTTCAAAATTAGGCTGCAATTTGGTCAATACTAGGTAAATTCGAGTATATTCAGCATTGCATTGATTCTAGCAATGTGTTTGGTTAGGTTGAACTGCATTTTGAACTTTATTTTTGTCTGAGATGTGGGTTATTTGAGAAGTTTGGTGAAGGTGAATTGTACATTTTCTGAAAATCTGACCCTACAATTTGATGTGTCTGATCTATCTACTGCTTAATGAGCGCAGGCCCTAGTTGAGCGATAATAGGCCATCTTACCATAATGAAGCTAGCAAATCACTCACATAAACAACAATCTAAATGTTTGCTCTAACTACTTGAGACATTCCTGGTGGGGAAATGGGGTCTGTCTTTGTGTATGGGTTAGATTTTCAGAAAATGTACAATTCGCCTTCACCAATTCTCTCAAATAACCCACATTTAAGACAAAAATAAGCTTCAAAATGAAGTTTAACATAACAGAACTGATACCTTAAATCAATGCGATACCAAATATACTCAGATATACCCCAAATTTATCATTTCTTTAGCACAATTTAGCAGAAATTACTAAATATGTAGGGCTGTGAATTGTACATTTAAAGAAAATCTGACCCGTATAGTGAGAGACACGAATGTATAATGTATACTGACAAGACATAGCATTGAGCTTCATTATTGGGTAACATTTTCAGAAAATGAACAATTCATCTTTAGCAATCCTCTCAAATAACCTAAATTTAACACAAAAATCAGGTTAAAAAATGCAGTTCAACATAACCTGACAGATTTATTGAATGAATACACTACAGAATACACTCTGAAAATACTGAGTATTTATCATTTGTCACTGTAATTTAGCAGAGTTTCAGAGATGTGTATAGAATTATAGATTGTGCATTTTCTGAAAATCTGACCCAATTAAAGCTTGAAAGCTCTACTCTCAGTTATGATCGGTCAACAATTGTCTTTTTACTAAAATTGTGGAGGACTTTGTCCGGTTGTTTTTGCTACCACGGACATAGATGAGTCAGATTTTCAGAAAATATACAATTCGCCTTCACCAATCCTTTCAAATAACCCACTTTTAAGACAAAAATGAGCTTCAAAATGCAATTTAACATAACAGAACTGCTACTTTAAATCAATGCCATACCAAATATACTCAGATATACCGAAAACTTATCATTTTTAGCAGAATTTAGGCGAAATTACTAAATATGTAGAGCTGCCAATTGTACATTTTCTAAAAATCTGACCCAGATGTATTTTGGAGACCAAGCAAAATCCTATACTTTGATAGCTTCACTTATTATTGCCAATTTGCAGACATTTTGTCTTGGCAAATTGACCTGGTATAAACAAGAAATACCACTGTGGAATATTCATGTATCCAATTCTATAAGTCACAATATAAGTCAATTTGGTCAGATTTCTGTTGTCTTAAATTGCTGAGAACACAGCATTAAGCATTGTCTAGTATTCCCAAATAAAATTACCAAATTATGTCGGTAACTCTAATTCCTAAATTGTGGTCCGTTTTAGGAAAATGTGTCATAAGTCGCAAAATATGGACTTTGAGATATCACCATATCTGAAAAGAGGAGATCAAGCCGATTCCAATGATAGTAAACAGTAGGATATCTAATATGTATTTCAATATTTTGAGTTAGATATTTTTATTTTTGGAAAAAAAGTTTACAATGTTTCTTGGTGGGTAATTACCAGTAAAGTAACTTAATATACTCCATACAAAGGCCTTCAAAAGGCAAAGATATATTAAATACAATGTCCTGAAATTTGTTACACAGATTTATAGGACCATCAGCGCTAAACCCTCTAAACATCAGAACATTTGAATAAAGAGATCTTGTGATAAAATCGCTTTGAAAAATATGAATTTTGCGACTTATGACCCATTTTCCTGGAACACATCACAATTGCTTTGGAACCTCAATGAAATTATTTTTTGTTAATAACATCCATCCATCTGGTTTAACAGAATTATTACTTTTTCTTCACCAACTTTATCTTGTACATGTATGTGATCAATCCCTGTCGAAGTATACATGTATTTATTCGAATATGTGATGTGTTTCCGGAAAATGAGTCATAAGTCGCAAAGTTGATATTTTTCAAAGTGTTTTTTTCACAAGATCACATTATTGGAATGTTCTGATTTTTGGAGAGTTTGTCCCTTATTGCTATGTCAATCGATGTATTAAATTTCAGGATGATCTATGTAATATATCCTTTCATTTTAAAGGTCCTCATATGAACTATATTGAGTTACTTACTGTTTAGTGACCCCCAGAAATATTGGAAACTATTTTTTTCAAAAACGAAAATATCAAACTTAAAATCTAGAAATACTTATTATTCTATTAGACTGTTTACTATCATTGGAATTGGCTTGATCTCATCTTTTCAAATATAATAGTATCTCAAAATCTATTTTTTGCGACTTATGACTCATTTTCCTTTAACACATCACATATGTATTTGGCAGTATTCTACTATCGTTATTGCCATATTTTATCTGTTATTTTTGATCCTGCATATTTGTCCTTCATTGATTAAAGTTAAGGTTACACATTTTATTATCCTTATTTCAAAATAACCAAGGAACTATTAGCTTCCTGACTGGGTTGTCTGTGTATTGAACCTATCAACTGTACTTGATTTCGACTTGTTATATAGTTGTGTGTACAGTATATGGGTCAGGTTTTCAGAAAATGTACAATTGGCAGCTGTACACATTTGTCTAAAATTTGGGTTATTTGAGAAGATTTGTGAAGGCCAATTGTACATTTTCTGAAAATCTGACCCATACATGCTTTATTGTAGAACGGTACATAACATGTACTGTTCACCTATTATTACTGGTGCTCTACTGTCCTGTAGGAGAATGACAAGGGGTAGTAAATATATGGAATGTGTGCCTTTACTTGTGTGGTCTTACTGCATGTTAATATGTACATGCTTGATGTGTGGCGTGGGGAAACAATGGTCGTGGAGGCGTTGTCTTTGTCAGGGGTTAGGGGAGGGAGAGTGAAGGGAGGGAGGGAAGAGAAGAAGGTAGAGAGATATGCAGTAGTAAGAATGGAGAGGAAGGGAAAGAGAGAGAGAAAGGAAGGAAGGAGAGAGACAGCAACTGATAGAGAAAGGAAGGGGAATGAGAAAAGAACGAAAGAGGGGAGGGGGAGACTTTAGGCAGGAAGGGGAAGAGGGAGGAAGAGAGGGGAAGGGAGAGGGGAAGCGAGAGGAGGAGAGGAAGAAGGGGAAGAGAGAGCAAGAGAGAGCAAGAGAGAGAAAGAGAGAGGAAGAGAGAGGAAGAAAGAGGAGGAGAGAAGAAGAGAGAGCAAGAGAGAGGGAGAGAGGAGACAGGACGAGAGGGGAGGAAGGAAGAGCGATGAGGAGACAGGAGGAGAGAGGCGGGGAGAGGAAGAGAGAGGAAACAAGAAGAGAGAGGAAAAGAGAGGAGGATGAGGAAGAGAGAGGAGGAAAGAGGAGGAGAGAGGAAGAGAGAGAAAAAGAGAGGAGGAGAGAGAAAGAGAGAGGAAAAGAGAGGAGGAGACAGGATGAGAGAGGCGGGGAGAGGAAGAGAGGAGGAGAGAGGAAAAGAGAGGGGAGAGGAAGAGAGGAGGAGAGAGGAAAAGAGACGGGAGAGGAAGAGAGAGGTGGAATGAGGAGAGAGGAGGAGAGGGGAAGAGATAGGGGCAGCCAGAGGAGGAGAGCAGAGGAGAGGAAAAGAGAGGAGGAGAGAGGAAAAAAGAGGAAGAGAGAGGAGGAGAGAGGAAAAAGGAGGAAGAGAGAGGAGGAGACAGGAGGAGCGCAGAGGAGAGGAAAAGAGATGTGGGGAGTAGAAGAGAGAGGAAGAAAGAGGAGGAGAGACAAAGCAAGAGGAAGTGAGAGGAAGGCACAAAAAAGTGGGAACAAGAAAAGGAAAAGGAGTAAATATCAGAAAACCAGGAATGGTGTGGAAAGGACGAAATGAATAGTTAGGGGAGGAGAGAACTCCTACTTGTGCAATCACTTCTCATAAATATAATTTTATTGCTTGATAAAGATTGAATCTCGGAATAAATGGCGTGTCTTTCAAGGAGACCAGATTCCCACATCATGATTAAATAAGCGAGATATTATTATTTGTGTTCAATAATCCCTCATTCTTTGACTGAACCTCAAATTACACTTCATGACATGTGTACCAGAAGTTCCAGATTCTCAACTTCCCTTGAGTTGATGTAATATTGATTTAATGGTCCCTCAAAGGCGGTCTCCCGTGATCACATTTCAGTCATGCTGA
This sequence comes from Sthenelais limicola, assembly GCA_942159475.1. Classification (NCBI taxonomy): domain Eukaryota; kingdom Metazoa; phylum Annelida; class Polychaeta; order Phyllodocida; family Sigalionidae; genus Sthenelais; species Sthenelais limicola. The sequence goes on from OW804098.1 coordinate 118,869,666, forward strand.
AAAGGAACTTTGCCAAAAGAATTTCATAATGCTGTTGCTTTTTCTGATAAGAAGAAATTTCAGTTTGTATTTTTGGTATCACCAATGCTTAGAGCTGCATTCTCAGCTATTACAACAAAACAGATCTTAACAGATTTATTCATATTATGACTTATAGGACTGGATTTATCAATATCCTGCTGTTGTTTTAATATTAGAATTTGAAGTAAAATCAGCCCAGAAAAAGAGGCTGCCGTTGAGCGATAATAAGTGAAGTCTTCACAGTAAATGATTATGGCTGGTCCTCCAAATACAAATAAGGACGTTTTAGAAGCCCTGTAGCAAATGCAACTGAACAAAATACTCAAATGACTTTTAGATGGGTTGGAAATGAATGGAACAAAAAGTAGAAAATGTTCTGTTCTTGATTGATGTTTGCTGAGAGTACAGGCTTTAATACAAGGGTCAGATTTTCAGAAAATGTACAATTGGCCTTCACCAATCCGCTCAAATAACCCACATTTAAGACAAAAATGAGCTTCAAACTGCAATTTAACATAACAGAACTGATATTTTGAATTATATGCGCTACAACATGTACTCAGATATACTTGGTAATAATGATTTCTCAGCCTAATTTCTTAAATGTGTAAAGCTGTCAATTGTACATTTTCTGAAAATCTGACCCACAAAGCTTTTAGTTTAGGCTCCCAACCTCTCAGATTGGATAATAACGGTGTATCAGTAATTGGACACCTACTTCGCTAATGGCTATCCTGACCCTGGAGTAAGCACCATTATCAATTATAATACACTTAATGAGATTATAAAGAGATTTTGTGGTTTGGAGCGAGAGGATTTCCCTCAGTTTGAAGGGACTCACCCCAACTCTGAGCCTAGACTGGAAAGGCTTTCTCTCAGTGGGGAGGGACTCTCTTAACTCTGAGCCTAGACTGGAAAGGCTTTCCCTTAGATTGGAGGGACTCTCTTAACTCTGAGCCTAGACGGGAGAGGCTTTCCCTTAGATTGAAGGGACTCTTTTAACTCTGAGCCTAGACTGTTTAATGGCTTTATCTGCATGTGTATCAGTGCATTAGTAGGGAGAATGAAGCGTCCCTGCCCTTGACAACACCTCTAGTATTATAAAAACAATAATGGTTGGAGTTATCATTTAATGGGGTAGATGAAAAGGTGCACTGCATTATGTAATTTTCCTGCCATCAAAGTAGATGTCTGTCAGTCTGAGTCACATCACATTAGCTTCCTTAGGTATATACCCAGTATCTACCACTTGCGATTTGTTCCCTATTGTGATATCCGATTTCAAGTCTGTTTGATCAGACACCTGAGCAGTTAGAAAGGTGCAGTTCTTGGATGCTGTTTGGTTGATCTGAACTGTTCATGCGATCAGTTTGGGCTTCCAAGGTTACACATGACTAAATGACGCAATCTTGTTGGCACAGCATAGACCTGACCTACAAACCTGTTACAAATGATGTCTTAGGCCTACAAATTGCGGTGAATCAAGCCTCCTTGAGCCAAACTTTAGGCTAATAAGGTTCAATCTACTTGTTAACATCCAAATACAGTGCGTAATCAATAGCAAATGGCACTCAAAAGAAATGGAATCAAATGGATTCAAACTGATCTCGACACCATCAGAAAATGGGAACTTACTCCTTAGGGGTTTTTCACTAATATCATAGCTTGTATAGATGTGATATGAAAACCAAATGCATGATGGGGAACTTGTGATATGGAAACATGTAAAGGAACAAGGCTATGAGATCATTGTTCAACATTCCAAGCTGAACATAACATGTTTTCTATAGCTTTTAGACTGTACCATAACTCCATGTGAATCAAAATACAAAATGGAGGCTATGCAAATCCCCTATTGATCTTAAATTCAAGAAATGGATAGAATATAAAATCTCTTCCCCAACCACATAATCCTAAGGTGGATACGGCCTTTAAGTCCCAGACTACATCCCAATATTAAACATTGCTGTCAAATATATTACATTAATGCGAGCCTGGTTCAGATAGCATCTCTACTATAGAATAGTGGGAGAGAGCGGCAGATGCTTTATTTGGATGTACCGACTTTGTTAAAAAAAAAACATGGGGGAGAGCTTGCCAACAAAGTTATCATGATCTGAGCTTTTTTATTGCTTCCCTTTTAGGGACAAAGAACGAATTCTAAAAATACCTGAAGCTGAAGATTAGCTGTGCTGGGTTGGTAATGCCCTGTTTAAAAGGCTGCCGAAAAAGAAAAAAATCGTTAGTGTAAAGTGAAAATATTATTTGTTATATTTTCATTTTTGTCTTCATTTTCTAACGTTAATGTCATTTTGAGTTTTCTTCTATTAGACATGAGGTGTTTTAGGGAGAAACTACACAGTAAACAGCCCTGCCTTCTTGGATCTTCTGAACAGATTGAATCCTGAACGAACATCAAAGTAATAAAATAAAAGAAATGGTTTAAATAACATCTACCTAGTATTACACGTAGTTGGTCCATTCTTTGTGTACAACTTCACCTAACGCTTCAGGGTCAGATTTTCAGAAAATGTACAATTTACTTTTACCAATTCTCTGAAATAACCCAAATTTCAGACGAAAATAAAGTTCAAAATACAGTTCAACCTAACCAAACAGATTGCTAGAATCAATGCAATGCCGAATATACTCGAATTTACCTCGTACTGACCAAATTGCAGCCTTATTTAGCAGAATTTACTAAATCTGTACAGCTGCCAGTTGTACATTTTCTGAGAATCTGACCCATCAATGACACTCATGGTTAACGCATCTATCAACGTGTTATCCCTGAATGTTACGCCTTTGTGGGTGAGAGAGGTATAGGGGAATTACACAAGCACAAGAAATATAGATGTGTTCCCGTTTTCATTAGCTAAAAGTTAGATTGTGGAAATGGTAACTTTTGTCCTTTAAAAACCCACCTTCCAGGAACGTCGAAAGTATCTTTTTCAAAATAATAGTTATTTTAAACAAGAGAAATGTAGCTTTTAAAGGTTTTCTGATTAGGAATACTTCTGCTCCAGTTTTAGTTTCATTCTCTTTCCTGTCACGCTTTCCGGCCCCTCTGTCTGTCCCCCTCCCTCTCTCTCTCCTATCTCTCTCCTGCCTCTCTCTCAGCTCTCCCTCTCTCTTCTCTCTGTCTCTCTCCTCCCTCTCTTCTCCCTTCTCTCTCTCCTCCCTCTCTCTAACCTCCATACTTTCTCTCTCTCTCCTGCCTCTCTCTCCTCCCCCAACCCCTCCATACCATCAACACTTTTCTTTCAGCATTTGTTCAAAATCAGCATCAGTACAAACCCTCAAATCATCCGCTCCATGAATTCAAACGACCTGTTGAGGCAAGAAATCAAATGTACACATATTCAGTATTCATTAAAAATGCGCATCAAGGTAAACCCTCAATTTCCCCTCTGATCTCCCCCCCACCCACCCCTCTCTCTATCTCCCCTCCCTCCTTCCCCTCCTCCAACATTACTTTACCTAAGCTGTTTAGAACATGGGTCAGATTTTTAGAAAATGTACAATTCGCCTTGACCAATCCTCTCAAATAACCCACATTTAAGACAAATGTAAGCTTCAAAATGCAATTTACCATAACAGAACTGATACATTAAATCAATGCGATACCAAAAATTCTCTGATATACCAAGTATTCATCATTTTTTCCCCTAATTTAGCAGAATTTTCTAAATGTGTAGAACTGCCAATTGTACATTCTCTGAAAATCTGACCCACATGATGATTGGTGAGTATGCAGACAGGTAAATGGCCACCACTCTGACAGTGTTGAAAGCCCATTAAACCGTCGTCCAAGCATCAAAGGGTAGCGCTCCCCATCATGGAGTTCTCCACCAAATATTATACCTTTACAAGGTAACAGAGTGGAGATCTTGTGAGGTCCACATGTCACTGGTGCATATGGGTCAGATCTTAGGAAAATGTACAATTCACTTTTACCGATTCTCTCAAATTCAATTCAATTCAATTAAAAAATTCTTTATTGCTGATGTTCTTACAATGGTGGATCACCTCTGGCACAAACAATGATGCCAGTTCTTCCTAATTCACATTTAAGATTGAAATGAGCTTTAAAATGCAGTTTAGCATAACAAAACTGATATATTAAATCAGCGTGATACGGAATATAGTTAGATATACCCGGTATTCATCATTGTTCAGCCTAATTTAGCAGGATTTCTAGAGCTGCCAATTGTACATTTTCTGATTATCTGACCACCATAGAACAGTTTGCGATCGGTGGCTCTACATATTGAATAAACCCTGGTAGAAGATTACACTGATAAATGAATAAAACTAGACGATGGTTTCATGAAAATATGGAGGATTTTCTCCGGTTGTTTTTGTTAGAGTTGAGCTTCGTAATTCGACGTTTAAAGCTAGAATCGGTCAACAATATAGACACAGTCCAGGTCCAATGTTGTAATGTAATTCATAATTACTTATAATTTTAGAAAAAAGAAGAGTTTGGAGAATAATCTGAGAAAAGCCATGTCATGAGGTAGTGTTCCTTAATAACACCATTTAACCATAAACCTCACCCCCCCCTACCCTCCCCCAGCCCCATCCACTCACCCACATCCTTTCACCCAGTCCATAAACAATGGTGGAAAACACAGTGTATGTTCAGTGTTAATACCTAAGTATTGTTATTGACATTCCTGTCTAATTAGTGTATGCGTGCTCGCTCCTCCATACCCTCTCTACCTGGGTACCTTCTTACGTAATGCTCCTTCACTCCATGTTGTTTTAACCTAAAATAGGGGAGTTGTATATCTCATGTTTGAAAACATTTTGATAAGGGTCAAGTCGTTAGAATATGTGATGTGTTTCAGCAAAATGAGTCATAAGTCGCAAAAAATAGATTTTGAGATACCATTATATTTGAAAAGATGCAATCAAGCTGATTCCAATGATAGTAAACAGTCTAATAATCTAATAAGTATTTCTAGATTTTATGTTTGATATTTTCGTTTTTTAAAAAAAAAAGTTTTCCAATATTTCTGGGGGTCAATAAACAGTAAAGTAACTAAATGTAGTCCATATGAGGACCTTTAAAACGAAAGGATATATTACATAGATTGTCCTGAAACCTGATACATCGATTGACATAGCTATAAGTGATAACCCTAAACAAATTAGAACATTCCAATAATGTGATCTTGTGGAAAAAATACTTTGTAAAATATCAATTTTGCGACTTACGACTTATTTTCCTGAAACACATCACATATGTACAATTGGCTTTCACCAATCCCCTCAAATAACCCAAATCTCAGACAAAAATCAGGTCCAGAATACCTTCAAACATAACCAGACAGATGTATTGAATGAATACAATACAATACACAGATATACTCAGTATTTATCATTTTTTCTCTCTAATTTAGCAGAATTTCCGAGATGTGTAGAAATGTAGATTGCGCATTTTCTAAAAATCTGACCCATAAGGGTCAAGCCGTCAAAGTGTGTACCATGGGAAGCACTATATGTTTTAGTAATTTCTGCTAAATCAAAATACAAAATCAAATTAAGATTAAAATGGAAAATCATAAATACTAGGTATTGTAAGTTCCTACCATTGAATAAGGCGGCGTTTTTCATATTTACATAGAATCAATAACGTCAGTATCAGACACAAACACAATTTCAAAACAAATTAAAGAAATATGGTGAATCTATTTCAATTAAGCATTAAGATATCATTCAAAGACACAGTTTAGTTGAACTAACTTAAAAGTAGCTTCGATGTAAGTGTTTAAAAGAGTTTAAGAGTTCATCTAATTTGTTAATGTATTACTTAGGATGACCTTACAAACGCAAAATATATATAAATTCAAAACAGTCTTAAAATTTAGTATATTAATACGGCCTACAGCGCTAAGCAATCCAACTATGAATCTACATTCCAACAGGAGTCTAGGCCCACAGATGAGAGAGTCCCTTCAAACGGAGGGAAGGCCTCTCGCCTCAAACCGCAAAGTTCATTTATAATTTCATTAAATTTATTAAGACCGCAAAATGTCATTATGATCCCATTAGAATGTCGAGTCCTAATCCTAGGAAACAGATTAGCGAAGTAGGCATCCAATCACTGAGATACCATTCTTATCTGATCTGAGGGTTTGGACCTAGACTGACAAGGGGATCCTGTGAAACATAGAAGTTCACTGCAACCCCCCTATGGAAACATTCCTCAGGATATTTACCTATGTTACATAACCACATGAGTATTTGTTTTAGCCTAAAGTAGAGGACTTGAATAAACAGAAAACATACCATGATTAGCCTGAGGGAGGTATGTGAGTTAAGGGTGAGGGAGATATAGGGGGTGTGGAGGAGGGAACAACCCCTCGTTAACATTATATTTGTTCTCTTATATGGTTGAAACCGCCAGAAAATGTACAATTGGCCTTCACCGATCCCCTCCAATAATCCAAATTTAAGACGAAAATCAGGTTCAAAATACAGTTCAACATAACCATACAGATTTATTGAATGAATACAATACAGAATATACTCAGATATACTCAGTATTCATCATTTTTCACTCTAATTTAACAGAATTTGATACATGTGTAGAACTGTAGATTGTGCATTTTTTGAAAATCTGACCCGATAACTATACATAAAAAGAGATTTTTTACTTTTAAAGGTTAATGCCAGTCTTTAATAAAAAATGAATGAATAATGGATCTATTTCTAAACTTGGCAAGTAGAAAGAACATGGTTATGGGAACCCAAAAAGCCACCAAAATACATATGTCATTGGATTAGTTTTTATTTCAGGGACCGCTGAATTTACTACTGTTCATTACAGAATCAGATCGGGAAAACGGCTATTTTCTGCTTTTTCCCAAATAACAGACGACTGAATTATAACATTTTCTTTAAAATCGGCATATACATAGCTGACATGTTATTCTACCCTCCCAATTAAAAAACAAGGGGTCATTAAACTAAATATATAGTTATTCAGCTGAACTTGTATCATGATGAGTTTCCCTCATTGAAATCAATAGTGAATGGAAGTAAACTTCAGTCGCTCCACACAGCACCCCCCCCCCCCACCCACCCAACCACACATACACACACTTGGGTCAGATCTTCAGAAAATGTACAATTCACCTTCACAAATCCTCTCAAATAACCCAAATTTCAAACGAAAATAAAGTTAACAAAAACAGTTCAATCTAACCCAACCGATTGCTAGAATCAATGCAATGCCAAATATACTCGAATTTACCTAGTATTGACCCTTTTTCAGTCCAATTTAGTAAAAATTTACTAAATTTGTACAGCTGCCAATTGTACATTTTATGACAATTTGACCCACACACATTCCACCTCTCACCACTAACCGGCAAACACACAAACATCCCCTCACACGACCACAATCAATGGACTTGTGGTGAGGAAGGATTTACTCAGATATTACCTGGATAAAGAAACAATTCATCCTCAGGTCAATTTAAAGATTTAGTTTGTCCCAAACCACCATGGTTATCTACAGTATATGGGTCAGATCGCCAGAAAATTGACAACCGGCAGCTTTACACATTAAGTGAAATGAGGCTTAAAAATGCTTAATGCTAGGTATATCTGAGTGTATTTTATATTAGGTTGATTTAGAATATCTGTTTGGTTATGTTGAACCTTGTTTCGAACCTAATATTTGTCTGAAATAAGGGTTATTTGGGATGATTGGTGAAGGTGAATTTTCTTGAGATTTCACCCATAACCTATAGCCTATAGGGTCAGATTTTCAAAAATTGTACAATTTGCCTTCACCAATCCTTTCATATAACCCATATTTAAGACAAAAATGAGCTTGAAAATGCAGTTTAACATCACAGAACTGATACCTTAAATCAATGCGATACAGAATATACTCAAATATACTCGGAATTCATCATTTTTCAGCCTAATTTAGCAGAATTTCCTAAATGTGAAGGGGTGCCAATTGTCCATTTTCTGAACATTTGACCCCATAACTCATGTAGAGAGAGAGGGACCCGCGGTTATTTGTGTGGTAAAACCTTAAGAGTTTTATTGTCGTCATTGTCGCTAGTTTTATAACCCTCTTGGTTCTGGCCGATTTTCCTAGGTTTCTTATTGTTGTGTCCTAGTTTTAGATCTATTTTTATAGTTGTTTTGTTATTTCTCTTGACTTTGGGGTCGATTGTGCAACCTTCAATAGATTAATGTTATTTAGTAAGTTCTTCAAAAAAACATTCTTGCTCATATATGGCGGGTAAATTATAGATTTGGCGTTATACAGATTTAATCACAAAAGAACAATTTATTCTTAGAGATCTATTATGAAGTTTTAAAAGCTGTAGTAAACATTTAAACAAGGTTGTTAGGCACTCTTTTTAGTGAGTAAAAACAAGCACTCTATTCCTATAGAGTTCGTGTAACATGAACTATATAGGAATCCAGTGCTTGTTTTTAACATGTATACCTTTCAAAATAAAAGATGTCTTCACCAACAACACGTTGTAAAAAGTCTTGGTGGTTTTCCAAGTTATATGGCACTTTTATGTATTCCTTTCTTATTTAGATATATTATATTGTTATCAAGTAGTAGTGTAGAAAAACCGATCAACTTCTCCTTCTGTTTCATATGATTCCTTCTGGAAGGTCATGTTAATAATACTGTGGGACTTTTACAGATATCTATCAATCATAATAGCTGTGATATTAACAAATATTGGGATTTCAATCATTAAATCTATCATTCAATTTCATTTCAGGGCCCCATCACTAGGTTATATTCACTTTTCGACGACTCTCACAAGTCCACAACCAGGTGGGTGATATTTGTCATGTTTTATTAGAAAATGTGCCAGAAGTGGGTCAGACTTTCGGAAAATGTACAATTCCCCTTCGCCAATCGTCTCAAATAACCCACATTTCAAGTTTAAAATACAGTTCAACCTAACCAAACAGATTGCTAGAATCAGTACAATGCCTAATATACTCGAACTTACCTAGTATTGACTAAATTGCAGCTGAATTTAGCAGAATGTTCTAAAAGTGTACTGCTGCCAATTGTACATTTTCTGAAAATCTGACCCAAGTGGCGAATTTGCATTTTTCCAAAATGTTTTACTCGCAGGATATATTTATGTGAAGTTTTCACCTTTAGGGGGCTTAACGCCGTATATACCAACAATACATGTACCACATTTCAACAAAAGGCATTAGATATATCCATGCATTTCAAAGGCCATCTAACAGAGTATATTTAGCTACTTTCTCAGTAAATGTCCATCCAGAGATATTGCAAACTATTTTTTGTTCAGAACTATAGATCAATTAGCCACAACTTTTTTGATTTATCAGTCGACTACTAATTTATGGGGCGACTCCACTAGAGAGAAAAACGGCGCCCACTAGTTTGTTGCAACAAATATCCATACAGAAACAACAGTTCCCAGAGATTGTGGCAACACATCTGACACTCCTCCATTTGCGTTTTCATTGCAAACATGAAATGAACTGATGTTAGCGGGCAACAGAAAAATTAGTGGAGTTCCGCTATTAGGATTAACAATGATCAAGTCTTCAAGTTAGTCAAGTCTAATCATCTAATTGAGATGTTAATGAATAAAACAACAATGGCCAGTCCTTGTCCAGATTTGGTTAATGAACTTCTATTAAGTCACACACATATGCGGATAAATCAATTAGCCAAAACATATGTAACTACATATGGATAGTGTGGTATGTTTTAAGGCGTTACTGAATAAAAAAAAATGTTGAGTCTCTTTTGGTCCAGATTTCATCAACCTTTGCTAGAGGTCATATGCACTACATTTAGCAACCAAAAAAGGCATAGTGACCTAGGTAATGAACACAAGTTACAGTTTACTCAAAATGTCCATTTCTTACAGGTTACATGTTATACTACCCTCACTGGTATAACATCTAGAAAACCTAAATTATATAGAACTCAAAACAACTGAAAATGGAACATTCAAAAGCATACGCCACAAGTTCTACAGTTACGATCATGGGGCAGATTCTTAGAAAATGCACAATCTACAGTTTTAGACATCGCTCAGATCCTGCTAAATTAGAATGAAAAATGATAAAATACTGAGTGTATCTGAGCGATTCTGTATCGTATTCATTCAATAAATATGTCTGGTTATGTTGAACCGCATTTTGAACCTAATTTTCGTCTAAAATTTGGGTTATTTGAGGAGATTGCTGAAGGCAAATTGTACATTTCTGAAGACTTGACCCTGATAACAAAATATTCAAAGAGAAAGCAAAAACCCATAGGTAGTCTCTGTGTTGTCACCCCTGTAGCAATACAAAAATAGTGAAAGGAAAATTTCCTTTTGTTTCTCCAATGTAGTAAAAAGAATTAAATTTACACCAAGAAACACTCAACCCTAAATCAACGCTTACTCAAAGATTAAGGGATCCATCTTCACATATCTTGACTAAATCCAGAATTATTTGTCTTAAGGTTGTAAACTTACTTAAGGGTTAAGTGACTTTAGTTTCCAGTGTTTACATTTGGCTAAAAGCTATAACAAATAGGTCTACTATAGGTCCACTAATTAAAGTGTGTGTCCACAACGTCTTCCTCCTGCTCTGGGGGACGGTTTCACTAACATTTCCTAAGGTAATGTGACCGCGGATTTTAGTTCAGTTCCTATAGCTGGTCTTTCACTCACTCTTGGGGTAGTATACTACTAGCTATTATTGTACCTCCTTTATTTTTGTATGGTACTTTACCAGACGGTTTGATTCAGGTCATATATACCCAGCTTTTCACTCACTCTTGGAGTAGTATACTACCATCTATTGTATGATGTTTTACCAGGCTGTGTAGTTCAGCCCCTTTTTTATTCACTCTTAGGGTAGTATACTACCATCTTCTATTGTAACTCCTTTATTCATGTATGATATTTTACCAGGCGGTTTAATTCAGGTCCTATAGCTGGTCTTTTACTAACTCCTGGGGTAGTATATACTACCATATTGTATGATGTTTTACCAGGTTGGGTAGTTCAGTTCCTATAGCTGGACTTTTACTCACTCTTGGGGTAGTATACTACCATGTTTTATTGTAACTGCTGTATTTCTGTATGATGTTTTACCAGGCGGTTTAATTCAGCTCCTATAGCTGGTCTTTCACTAAGCCCATATTGTTGTATGATGTTGCATGAACAGTCCATGCAAGGGCTATAACAACCTAACACGCTTAATAACCTCCATTTCGGGCCTGCTAGTACACTGTTAGTGCACCAGTAGCATCTCAATGTCGGTCAGTAATCCTTTAATCAGTTTTCGTGAACATTTATAAAATAGTTTCTAAGCCGAATGTACCATTTCCCTAGCCTGACCCATAGCAAGGGTTATCTGTACTCTTCACCAACCATGGTGTTGTCATATATAACCACTAGCTGCCCTAAACCTGTATGGGACTAATACACTGCTTGCTGACATTAAAATTACTTTAAATTACATGGGTAGGGAGCCCGGGATACGATAACTATCTCCATAAAAACCCATTGCTACAAATCACTGATTTAGATATGACCATTTGTGGCCTGGTATGGTTGTTATACTGCGTAGGATTATTTCTTTCTGTTTTGGGCGAAGTTGTCAGAAAATGTTCGATTTAGTCTAGGGTCAGAGTTGAGGGAGACCCTTCAAACAGAGGGAAAGCCTCTCACCTTAAGTGCTGTTATGATTCCATTGATTAAGACCGCATAATGCCATTATATTCCCATTAGAACGACTAGTCCTAGGCAAGGAAACCGACTAGTGAAGTAGGCGTTTAACCACTGACATACCATTATTATCTGATGTTATCTAGATTGAATTAGCTTTTACCAATCGTCTCAAATATACCCTAATTAAGATTGCAATCAAGTACAAAACACAATTCAACATAAATGAGCATAGACATGTTTTGAATCAACAGTATACCAACTATATACGTGTACTAAGATACACTTAGGTTTTTTATTGTATTTATAATAGATCATTAATTTTGGGATACTTTCCATTATGTCAAGATTCAAAGTTTACCAAAATGCCAATAGAATGATCAAATGAACATTTTCCCATAATTTTAAATTGTAGGGGAATAACTATTATTTCACACATTCTTTTTTCCCACTAATTGATGTTTTTGTAACAAAGATATATAAGTGAATAATGAAAAGAATAGAGATTAAGAAGTAAGCAAACACTTAGACATTGGCCACGTTTCCTTCATGAGGTATATTGTATAATTATAATATTCTTTACGTGCAAAAATTGCCAAACTGAACCCAATTTAAAGAATCAATACTGTTCAATTTTGAAGTAGAAAATGGTTGTTCTAGATACTTTTCACGTCTCAATTCCATACTACACATTGGTTTGACAATTGTAAGACTCATACTTTACCAGACTGCATGTAGAAACACATTTAAATTTTTACAAATTATCTAGGTATCTGTTTGAGAATGAATGAGAAATATACCAATATATTTCGTGAAATATACGAATATGTTTAAAATTGTTTAAAAGTGTCATTCTTATTAGCCATCCCAACATAGATCTAGAGCCTGTTTCCCTTTAAAGAAAGAAAAGCTGTGACCTAAATATGATTTCAAGGACATCTTTTTTAAACATTTTGTGACAACTGAATATTATCTTGTACGTGTAAATATTCCGAAAATGAATCAAAAACGCTATAATTAGGGATGTACTTTTCACTATCTCTGCATTTCCTTCTGAGATATTTCCAATAAGAATAAACAAAAGTATTTTCCTCATACAATTACATTTTTCTCCTAGTAATCCACCGAGGAGACTATGTTCTAAATGATAGAGCTATGATTACTCTGAACTTTACATTGAAGGGGACATTCCAGTGCTTTCCTAGGAGAACAGTTTTCCGCTGAAGTGAACTAATGAATTTTTCTGAACAGGAGCATAAATCACTTACAAGCCTGGGGCCTGATGAATTCAATTTCACAGTGGGGATAATTCATTTTAAAATGTTAAATGAATTCTTTTCAGTTATCTTTTAGACCGTTGCCAGTATGTTCATGGTGGTCTAGAGTCCAACTCGTACATACCATGGGTCAGATTTCCAAAATTTGTACACTCAAGAGAAGCATTACCTTCACATTCTAAAGAAAATGACAAATATATGTAATATTCTTGGTACATTTTAAATGACCAGTGCAATAACTTCATGGGTCAGTTCGCCTAGAAATATACAATGGACCGTTCTACAAATTTTTAGTGAATTCTCAAGTCTGCTATCATTTAGGCTAAAAAGTAATAACTGCGTGTATCTGAATATGTGTGTGTTTGTGTTATTATTATTATTATTATTATTTGTGTTTAATGCAGCTGTTTGTGTATATTAAATATATTTCCATCGAACCATTGACTACCACTTAGTGGTAGACCCTTAGCAAATAAATATGTTTCAGAAATCTCATCAATGTATTATTATGTCTACATCACTGATACGAATATAGATGGTTTGGTCTCTTCACAATTAACTTACTTTAGTTTCCTCTTTAACATACTGGACTACCTGGAAGTCATTTTCCAAATATACCAATATCATTTTTTATCATGTGTAAACCGTAATAGATCCAGTAGGGCTTGAAATCCTCCCATTTGCAGGGAGCTTGACCCACTGACATGTCCTTCCTCTTTGACAATAAAAGTTAAACAAACAAACAAACATCAAATGTAAAAAAATGTCCCCTTTTTGTACAAGGCGTTTAGCTACAGATGTATAATATGTTGAATAAATTAGATACATTTTTCCATGGAAAAGAGTTCAAACCTTCTGTTACAGTACACCACTTCCAGGAAGACCTGATCATGATTCAAAATGGCGGGCATAGACCCCTACTATACACATTTTGGTGATTTGACCCATGTAGGTCCAGACTTGACCTTAAGAAGACCTGGGCTCGTTTAGAGCATTAGAGAGATTGGTGTGTGAAGGGTCGTTTGGCAGGACCATAGGTTTCTCAGAGATCCTGTGTCTCAGTGGCACTAAGGACGTGCACTAATACTGGGCAGCGTGCCACAATGGTGGAGAACACAATTAGTCAGTAAGAACGGCACAGAAGAATGGGGTATGAAGGGAAGGGGGAGGAAGAAGGGAGGAGGGGGGGGGGGAAGAGGGAAGGGTGCAATAGGGTAGCAAATAATGTGACAGAAATCATTAGATGAGAGAGAGTGAGGGGGAGAGGGGGGGGGGGGAGAGAGAGGAGAGTGGGAGGGGGAATGGGCTATGGAGGGAAGGGACAGAAGAATGGGGTATGAAGGGGGAAGGGGGGAGGGGGGAGGAGGGGGGCGAAGGAGGGAGGGGGAGAGAGGGTGCATTAGAGACGGACAAGAGAGTGACAGAACTAATTCTAGGTGTGAGAAATCATTAGATGAGAGAGAGAGAGTGAAGATAGTGAGGGGAGAGAGGGGAGAGGGGAGAGAGGGGGAAGGGAGAGAGGGGGAGTGAGGAGAGAGAGGAGAGAGGGGAGAGTGAGGGAGAGGGGGAAGGGAGAGAGGGGGGAGTGAGGAGAGAGAGGAGAGAGGGGAGAGTGAGGGAGAGAGAGCGGAGAGAGAGGGGAAAGAGAGGGGGAGAGAACAGAGAGGGACAGAGGAGAGAGGGAGGGGGAATCGAGAGAGAGAGAGAAGGAGAGAGGGGAAGAAAGAGGAGAGGGAGAGGAGGGAGTGAGTAGAGGGAGAGAGATGGAGTAGGGAAGGAGAGAATGGAGGGGGTGGGGAGTTCTTTGCTTTGTTCATTTCCTACCCATCTCAAATTGATTTGGCAGAAATTATTGTGTGAACTTCAAACACAAATTTGGACAACTTCACATCTAAAGATCAAACAATAAATAAATTCGTCAAGACTTGTTGCCATAATAGTTGACAACGCAGCTTTAAGCTTATAATACACACTGGTGAATAGTAGATAGTTTAAACTACAACAATAATTATAATAGGGATGATACAAATCAGAGAGACACTGCCAGTGTGGTTAAACCTTGTCATTGTCTGAATACCATAGCTTCGTTAGCTGCTAAAAGATATACTTGTCATTGTCTGAATACCATAGCTTATTTAGCTGCTAAAAGATATACTTGTCATTGTCTGAATACCATAGGTTCTTTAGCTGCTAAAAGATATACTTGTCATTGTCTGAATACCATAGCTTATTTAGCTGCTAAAAGATATACTTGTCATTGTCCGAATACCATAGCTTATTTAGCTGCTAAAAGATATACTTGTCATTGTCTGAATACCATAGCTTATTTAGCTGCTAAAAGATATACTTGTCATTGTCTGAATACCATAGGTTCTTTAGCTGCTAAAAGATATACTTATCAGTACTTGTTGGCGGTTGAGGTAAACGTTGGACCATTAAGTAACACCTGCGTTCAAACGTCAAGTATAATTTCTTAATTGGCAAAAGTTCTTTCTCTATATATCAACTTGGTGTATAAGGGGTCTGTGTGGGGAGGGGGGGGGGGGGGAGGGCCGAGGGGTTCCTAGTCACAGGCGAATTAAATCATTCGCCTAAATGTGATTTTCGTTTTTCGTTAAAGGCCAATACATATTGAAACAATTCAAATGAGAAAAACGTTTTATATATAAAATAAAGAAAGAAAAAAGGAATGATTTCTGTCAATGTCACAGGCCTTCCGAGAACCCCTCGGATCTTGATTATTCAAATATATAAGAATGCTAATAAATAGTACACAGTAAACAAATAAAGTAAAGTACAAAGTATGTGTACAATAGCATGGATATTCTCAAACTTCGCCTATATAAAGGAAATCTTGTATTATTATAAGTTTCACAAATATCCTGCTTTTAAGCACTTCATGGTACTACTAATACTTCATGGTTGTCCACTCTCAGAACGTGTCTCCTACTCTCTAAAAACTCTTATTTCTAGTCTATTAATCTCAATTAACATCGGTCGAAATTTAAAATCTTTCTAATCTTTGTTCCGTTCTTGTCACATCCATCAAAAGGTTATTTGGCTACAGTTTGTGGGGGATTCCGACCCACTGTTTTTGCTACAGGGTTTTAAAGTTTTTAAATCAGCACAGATTGAGAATAGTTTTGAGGTCACCATTTGTTTTTGTTTTTTAAGTACTGGTATTGACAAAGTTTTCTTCCTAGCAATTTGGACACAAGTACAGGGCCATATAAACCAGTTTAATGGGAAAATCTTCCAAATATTGCTGAAAATTGTAACCATGCTGGAAAAATATTTCTCTTTTCCTACACTTGATCTTGACTTTTGGTCTTACTTTGGACTTTGTTCCATAGAGTTAGGTCTAGATAGACACAGCGGTGGGCGGAAGACCATGGTTATTCTGTATTGGATTATCATCTGTGAGCCCATATCTCAATGTTAATGTCCTCAATTGATTATTTTAGAATTTCATTGTACAATGTACTTGTTTGTTGATAACTCAACTGTCGTTATTACAGAAGATATGCTGTATAGAAACACTAAATAAATAAAAAAAAAGTATTATGCGAGTATTTCAATTATTACAAAGGGGCAGTGTCATAGCATACATACACAATTGTAATAGGTAAAATACTTATTCCTCTTGGGACTCGCCCGGCCCCCCCGCCCCCCTTTAACTACAACATTTCCTAAACCAAAGGACATTTCTGGATATATCACTCAAGGTTAAACAGGAACACCCTGCGATCATATAATTATAGATTTTAATATGACTTTTCACGAGGAAAAACACAAAGTTCAGATTTGTGTGAGATATCAAGAGGGGGTAGCCCAATTATACATTCTTAATTGGGGTTAAGTTCGGTTTCCCTGGTTTTATCAGCTAAAGAAATCAACACGGTGCAAACAGTTAAATTGTAGAGTTTGATATTGATTAATTTCTTGTACTTGTAGTGCACTAATTTGATTAAAGGAAATTGGTGGATGAATTGTAAAATTACTAAATTGTGGAGGGTTGATTTTGATTAATTTCTACCGGTGTTATAGGGCATATTTATTAGAGAAATTACCCTGTGTTAATATGCCTGAGGTGGTATACACATTTAGGGCTTGGTGTATTTTAAAAATCCTTTCGTGCAACATATATATTGCCTGTATTGTTAATATTTGTTTTAAATATTTCATGAGATTCCTTTAATCCAGTTGGAAGAGTGTTTATTGATTTCATTTTGTATCGCTCGATTGACTAGTCTCTAGTTTAGTTATTTCTTGTTATTATTTTCAAAATTAATGGTAACGACTGGAAGAACTGAGCCTATCCCAGAAATCCGTAGACCAATTTGTCATTATCTTTCTATAAACTGTACCTGTTATCATACTTATGACAAATAAAAGATTTTTCAATTCAATTCAATTCAATGATGTTTACTTCAATGTCTTGATGGCAGCTTTTGGTATATGGGTAAGATTTTCAGAAAATGTACAATTGGCAGCTGTACATATTTAAAATTCTGCTAAATTAGACTGAAAAATGATGAATTATCAGGTATATCTGAGTATATTTGGTATCGCATTGACTTGAAGTATCAGTTCCGTTATGTTAAACTGCATTATTTTTAGCTCATTTCTGTCCTAAATGTAAGTTATTTGAGAGGATTGGTGAAGGCGAATTGTACATTTTCTGAAAATCTGATCCATATATATCCCGAATCTTTACAATATGTGATATGTCAAAGATAAGTCATATGTCATAATATTGATTAATGTTTCAATGTGTTTAACTTACAATAATTCTGTGTAGCAATGTACTCATTTCTGAGGTATCTAGAACTGTAAGTCGTATGAATACATGGGCCATATTTCCAGAAATTGTACAATTCAACTTCACCAATCTCCCCAATAACCCAAAATTCAGACAAAAATTAAGTTCAACCTAGTCAAACAGATTGCTAGAATCAATGTAATGCCAAATATTCTCGAATTTACCTAGTATTGACCAAATTGCAGCCTATTTTGTAGAATTTACTAAATGTGTACAGCTGCCGATTGTACATTTTCTGAAAATCTGACAAACATATGCCAAATTCCAACACAGTATATTAGCTATCCATTAGTTTCTAAGGTCATCCAGTAGGTACAGTTAGCTACTTTCCTAGTAATTGTCTACCCAGAGATGTTGCCAACTTTGTTGCAAGCAAAAAGGAAATAATTTTTACCTTTCCCCAAAATTAACTTTGTTTGAATCCACTTAATCCGATTTTTTCAAATAAGATGGTATCTCAAAATCCATTTTATTGTATTCATGACTCATTGGCAAATCACATTTGGGTCAGATTTTCAGAAAATGTACAATCTAACTTCGCCAATCTTCTCAAATAACCCAAATTTCAGACGAAAATAAAGTTCAAAATACAGTTCAACCTAACCAAACATATTGCTAGAATCAATGCAATGCCTTATATACTCGAATTTACCTAGTATTGCCCAAATTGCAGCCTAATTTAGCAGAATTTACTAAATGTGTAGAGCTACCAATTGTACGTTTAGCATCCTTTTCGGAAGGATTGCGACTTTAAGTGTCTTTTTGTGCTGTTTGAATACCTCAACACCCGGATTCATCTTCTTTTAAAGTTTTCGTATCTTGAAATAAGTGACTTTGTGCCTGCGGATATTTCAGTGTAATTGGTGTAAATACCAGGCAGTCCTCACAGAACAACATTGTCTATATCCTGTTATTAATGTGCCTTCAACTTCATTATACATATGAACTTTAAATAATCTTTTCCCAAGTCGACCCTACACTCTAAGAAGAAAGGGTTCTAACAAGAACCCTTAAGGGTTCTTTGGCTTGTCGACATGGCAGAACCCCTAATGGTTCTTGTTAGAACCCTTTTTTGAGGGTTCTAAGTAGAACCCCCGTTTCAGGAATAGGCAGGGTTCTACATAGAACCCATGATTTGAAGAACCCTCTGACCAAAATAGGTAGGGTTCTACATAGAACCCATGATTTGAAGAACCCTGAAAATGTCGGGGGTTCTTGATAGAACAAGGTTCTTTGTGGAACCCTCATAAGGTTCTAGTTGATTTTATTATTGTTTTTATTGCTGAAGGAACATCACTTTTCATCGAATTATTCAACATATTCCATTTCATGGCGTGGATAGTATGTTCCCTTATTTTTCAGTGGGTATTCCAGTCAATACATCCTTCTGTCCTTCTGCATTGATGTAGATCGATCCTGTAAATAAAGTAGAAGATTTGAATATGAGTTAAAGTGTAAGTGACATGAAATAAAAAGCCGTTTTTTTCAACTGATGCCACTGACTAAACACTATTTACAGATTTACAGCATCTACAGACACACATGTCTTCTCTTAGACCCCCGTCTTAGACCCTCAAATTGCAAATTTCAACAATGTCTAGAACTTGCTCCAGAAGGGAAAACGATCGGGCATGTCTGATCGGCGATGGGGCAACTGAACACAGAACCAGCAATACGGTCACTACGAGCGGGAATCAAGGGAACGTTTTACCATAGAACTATAATAGTTCTCTTCACATATACGGCATTGTCTATAATTTTAGAATACAAATTTCCTTACCTGTTTGCTGCAGCTATACACGCAAGTAGTAGCTAATTTCCAGTTGTTTTTATGATGATTTCCATCCATAATTTCCTAATCGATTCAAGCTTTGAATCTTCCGCCGTTTAAAGATGGTTGATGGGACCCGGATGTAAACAGAGCTGCCGGTGACGCCCTCTACTGTTAACCTATGTACTCACGTATGTCAGCTTATTCGCGCCGATCGTAAGTTACCCAGTGTGTGCATGTGTAGAAACCATTCTATTCAGCAGAAGTAATATATTTTCTAAATGGGGTTTAGGGTTTTTAGGGTTTTTAGAGCCTCATAAGGCATCAATTTAGGCCTAATAATAAACTTTAAATTTGACATTTATTATTGACTTTGTTTGATACGAATCTATGTAGATTGAAATTCATAATTTCCGAGTAGTTTTTACACGATTCTTACAGCAAAATGCTTAAAAAATTTGCCGTCACGTTTGTCATGTGCCGTCACGCTTGCCGTCACGTTTGCCGTCACATAATGTCAGAAATTAAATCTCTAACATATATACATAATATTAGTACCTTTATTCTTGAAGATTTTGATTCTAAATAGTTAAACAGAACAGGAACAATTAATCAATACAAGTATTAGAATCAACTTTAAAAATGAACAGGGATATTAGAAATGAATAATACAAATATGCACATAATGTACTGAAATGTTTTGTAGCCTACTTGATAGGTCTCGATATAAGGGTGATAACGGTTTTTATTTTGTGAAAATATTCTAACTAGAAGAAGAGTTACAGCCAAATAACCATTCAGTAATGGTAATCATAATGGCAGCGGTAGGCCTAAGGGTAACAGGTCATTGACCCTCTGCCCATACAGATCATACAGAACATATATATGCCCACACATATTATGAAAAAATGTTGAATAAAAAAATAAAAAAAAATAAAAATATTCGTCTGTTTTTACATAAGGAGAAAAGGAGATTCTTTGTATAACTGCTTTGAGCTAAAGAACCCTTCAAGTTCAGGAAGAAGCCTAAAATCAGGCAAAAGCCCCTATGGTTCTAGACGGAACCCCTAAGGAGAAAAAGGGGGTTCTATGTAGAACCGCTTTGAGTTAAAGAACCCTTCAAGTGCATGAAGAACCCTTAAATCGCTGAAGAACCCCTATGGTTCTAGATGGAACCCCCGGTGGTCCCGAAGAACCCTTTTAGGTGTCGAAGAACCCTAGGGTTCTTGGTAGAACCATGGGGTTCTATCTAGAACCCAAAAGAACCCTTTTTTCTTAGAGTGTACATTATATATAAGTTGAGTTGAGATTAAAACTTTTGTCAACTAATTTGGGAATTCCCCCATCTATTATTACTCACGTAAGTTTTGGAAGGTGCCAGAGAATGTACTATTCGTCTTCGCTAGTTTGCTCATATAGCCCAAATTTACAGCTAAAATGAGGTGTGTTTGAGGAAATGAGTGACGGTGTCATGTCATCATATTTGAACAAATGAGAGCAAGCAGATTCCAATGATAGTAAGCTGTAGGACATCTAATCAGTAATTCTATATTTTGAGTTTCGTATCTTTATTATTTTTTTCCTCTGGCACATCACCATTAATCTTTTCAGTCAATGCTCTCGTTTACGGTCAATCCAACACTATAAGCTGCCAAGAAATAAATCGAAATTTAAATTTATATTAGGAAAAGTAATAAGAATATGAAAAATAAAAGAATACGACCTCGACAGTTGGAATAGAATGAGATAATTAATGTGGTATTTGATTTCTAAGTCCTAAGTGTCAAAAACTAATGTGAAAGAATTTTACACACAAAATTCTTTCCCTCAGCTTATACCATCTAGACCCAGAGTTGAGAAAGTCCCTTCAAACGGAGTGCCATTATAATTCCATTAAGACCGCGAAATGTCCTTACATTTCCATTATAATGCCTAGTCTTAGGTCAGGAAACCGATTAGCGAAATATGGGTCCAATCACTGACATACCATTCTTATCTGATCTGGGTGTTTGGACCTAGACTGTATACAACAGACCTCCCTTCTGTAAACTGGGCCCAATTCCTTTCTTTAGCTTATACAACAGACACCTGTTTTTTCTTAGCTTCTACAACAGACCCATGCCTTTCCTTACCTTATACAACAGGCCCCTGCCTTTCCCTAGCTTATACAACAGGCCCCTGCCTTTCCTCAGCTTATACCACAGGCGCCTGCCTTTCCTCACCTTATACAACATGCCCAGACTACTAATTGTAGCTTTTCAGGAACTGTTCTCCTTTAAGTGCAATGCTACATTATAAACTGTCAAAAAATAATGTAAAGGAATTTTACACACACAACTCCTTTCCCTAGCTTGTACAACAGACCCCTGTCTCCCTACTGTACACTGGGCCCCACACCTATTCTGCCCCAGTTCTTTGTTTAACAAGTAAAACACACACACACTCAGTGCACACATTAGTAGGACGAGATAATCTTTCGGGTTTTAATGCACCTTTTACAAGGCAGACAGAGACGTGAGGACATGTGTCTCTGCATTGAGAACAAGACTGCAATGTGTGTTTAGGGGGCAATTTTTGTTACACAGCAACCTAAGCCTATTGTTGGTTGTACTCATGTTCTGTGCTGGCTTTTGTTGTAGGTATCATCACCCCCAGTGGAGTTCTTACCTTCTGCTGGGGTGAGAGACTCAGGTTGAGTTTTAACATGTATGTATGTTGTCATTGGTTTGGTATAAATAAATATGTTATGTTGGGATGAATTTAACATTATAACTCTTGGTTTGTTCGTCTACCTCTGTCAAACTGTATGCCTGTCTGGCTCAGAGTGAGTGAGTGAGATTGGTTGCTTTACGCCCTTATCAACAGATATAAAGGTTATATCAAGGGCGGGAGAGCTGAGAGGGAAGCAGTTTATGATCATACCCAGGAAATAGAGATAGAGAAGAAGGGAGAGAGAGACAGAGAAAAAGAGACAGAAAGGCAGTTTAAGGTCTCACCATCCTGTCTGGCTCCCTGTCTGGCTCTCTCTCTCCGCACTCTTTCTTTCTGCTTCCCCCTCTCTCTCTCTCTCTCTGTTTCTCCAACCCCCTCCTTCTCTCTCTCTCCCCTCTCTAGCTCTGACTCCCTCTCTCCCAAACTGCTCTCTAGTTCTCTGTCCCATCACCCTTTTACCTCATATCTCTCCCCTCTCTAACCCACCTCCCCCCTCTCTCCCCCCTCTCCCACCCCTCTCTAGCTCTTTAACATTATAACTCTTGGTCTGTCTGTCTGTCTCTCTTTCTATCGCTGTCAACCTGCTTGCCTGTCTGGCTCCCCCCTCTCCACACTCTCTCTCCTTCTTATTCGCCCTCTCTGTCTCTCCTTCCTTCTCTCTCCCACTCCTCTCTAGCTCTCACTCCCTCTATTCCCCCTCCTCTCTAGTAGCTCTCTCTCTCCTATCCCCATTTCACCCCATCTCTCTCCCCTCTTTATCTCCCTCTCTCTCTACCCCACTCCTCTCTAGCTCTCTCTCTCCCTTCCTCCTTTCACCCCATCTCTATCCTATCTATCCCACCACCTCCCCCTCTCTCTCTCCTCTCTCCTACTCCCTCTCCCACTCTGTCTGTTTCAGTGTTTCTATCTCGCCCTCTCTTTCCCCCTTTCTCTCTCCTCTCTCACTCTCGTTTCTTCACTCTCAATCTTCACTCTCAATCTCTACACATGAAGTATATCTGTTCAACATACAGTTGTAACAATGAGTTCATCATTCAACAATCAATAGTTCTTTTCTCAACCTTGTCACATTTTGGTTGACCTCAGATACTTCTCGAATTTATCTTATTTATTAGAGCAAAAATAGTGGAAAATCAATACAAAATATAAACATTGTGGCTGCAGAAATGTCTAAAAAATACACCATTCTATTTAAAAATCAACCGTGCGTTGGGCTCCCACGGACATCCTGATTTAGTTTACTGGAATAGTTTGCTAGCAGGTGTAAATTTGTAACAAAGGGGCATTAGGGTGGTTATCTATAGCGGGTGTGTGACAAGGGGGTTATTAGAGGGTAAGTTGGTCAGATTTTCAGGAAATGTACAATTTGCAGCTGTAAACATTTAGTAATATCTGCTAAAATAGGCTGCAATTTGGTCGATACTATGTTAATTTGAGTATATTCGGCATTTTCGGGATTCTAGCAATCTGTTTGCCTAGGTTGAACTGTATTCTGAACTTTATTTTCGTCTGAAATTCGGCCTATGTGAAAAGATTGGCGAAGTTGAATTGTACATTTTTTTAAAATCTTACCCAAGTATTGTAGAGGATGTGTGTGAGGATCCGGCATCCACCCATGTAGAACATGGACTCACGAACAGACAGATCCGACATGACAAAACACATCCACATGTACACCATGGCTCACCATGGGAACCGACATGAGAAAAACACACAGACAATAGGGGATTTGCATGTGCCACTCTGCATGTCTATTACAGTGCATCCTGGATTGGATTCTGTTGAAATCTGACATACAAATATGTGACAATATTTTATCGAAAATTGCATGAATGTTTTCACCAATATCATAGCTTTGATACATGATATATAAAAACCAAATGCATGATGGGAAAGATGGAGACTTGTGTTATGAAAACATATATAACACATGGATATTAACATTAGAACATCGATAAATATCCCATGCTAAACATGGCATGATTTCTATAGATCTTATACTGTACATTAGTCCCACAACTCCATGCGAATCAAGATTCAAAATGGCGGCTATGCAAATCCCCTACAGGGGGCTTGCATGAGCCTCTGTGCCATGTCTATTACAGTGTATTTCATTTTATTTTAGTGTATTGTATAAGCGTTGTTTCCGACATCATGGGATGGATTCTGTTGAAATCTGACAGACAAATATTTGGCAACTTTTGTCCAAAACTGCAAGAATGTTTTCACTAATATCTTCTATGAGAACCAAATGCATTATGGGAAAGATGGGGACATGTGATATGGAGACATGTATAATACCATGGATATTGACATTAGAGCATTGAGAAATAGTCCATGCAGAACATGGCATGTATTCTATAGATGCACACTGTACAATTAGTCCCATAATTCCATGTGAATCAAGATTCAAGATGGCGGATATACAAGTCCCCTATAGGTCGTTTTGCTTTGTCAAAAAAGAAATATGGAGGCAGGTTGTGCCAGCATTGTGCATGTCTCTTTGATAATAATAAGAATGTATTTCTAAAAATTATTTATATGTTAGGTTTCGGACGAATCTCGACGAATAAATTTTGGATTACTGGTGGGTCGTTTCATTCCCTGGTCCATTCAATTGGTTAGTCGCATAGAATTTAAATGCATTTAATGTAGATATGAGATACTTACCTAACTATAGTTCCATTACTGTTCCTACTTGCTCCACTATTACCATGTTGTAGTCTTTTGTTGAGGAGAACTGGAATTTATTCTTCCCTAAAAGGAATAACAAAATAATTATATAAAAAGAAATTAAAAAGAAGTAGAAATAACTTTAACAAATGATCTGCTACGGTAATTACAGGTAATATTAACTTATTGAAGATTAAAGTTGTTTTATTTCAATAGTTTAATTCCTAAAAGAACCTTTAGTCCTTAAAGACAAATTCTCAAATGCAGTTTGAAAAGTTTGTAGGGGGTAGAAATCCCCTATAAGTTGCTCGCGTGTGATTCTGATCGCGTTTCAATGCGCGATATTGTTACCTTTGTGCGCGGTTTCTTCTGACCATTCAAAACTATGTGAGGACCCCGTAGCGAGGTCACAGGGGTCATCCAGGTCACGCGATCCCCAAAGAACCGTTTGCAGACGACATTTTAATATTTTGGCGCGAAAATGTAGAACTAATCCTTTGACCAAAGAAATAAGAGTTGTGTTGTATGTTTGTTGACATATTCCACTCTCGCTCTTGTTCAGTTGAGGCAAAAAAAAAGAAAAAAGGTGTGTTTCCGATTTACCCCCCACCCCCACCCCCCTACCTTGATAAACCCTACCCTGCCTAAAAAGAAATTTACCATACCTGATTTTGTTTTACCATATCTTACTTTTGGGGATTTTTTGACGAAAAAAAGCTTATCAAAGCAGGAAAACAGGTTTTCTGAACCCTGAACTGTCAAAAAGCACATTTCCCATGTTTAAAACAACTATTGTTATGAAATAGACATTTTTTTCAGTTCCTTGGAAGTTCTTGGAGGTGGTTTCCTAAAAAAATAATTAATAAAAAAGGTTACCATCCCTGCCTACCTAGTTTTCAGCCAGATAAATCGGAAACACACCCATATATATTTTGGCCCAACTCTTATTTCTTTGCTCAAAGGAATGATAAAATAATCATAACAAAAGAAATAACAATCAATATTTTTGTTGGGCCTTGTGTTGTATGTGTGTTGACATTTTCCACTCTCGCTCTTGTTCAGTTGAGATCTTCTATCTTGGTTTGTAATAATTTGAGCATGAATGAGGCATGGGTTGCTTGTGACTTGCGCATGACCTTTACGTCATTCACTTTGTTCCAAGTCTCGTGTTATAACGTGAAGCCTCGTTGCTTGTCATGTGATGATCTGATTCACTGTCGGATTATTTGTGCTCCCCAGTGTGTCAGTAAAATGAATAGCTCCAGGACATGAAAGTGATGATAACGCTGGGGGGGGGGGGGGGGGGGATCATAATGTTCTACACCGTGTATTCCACAGTTAATGGCAATCATTTCAACCCAGGTTGAAAGCCTTATGGGTCAGATTTTCAGAAAATGTACAATTCAACTTCTCCAATCTTTTAAAATAACCCAAATTTCAGACGAAAGTCAAGTTCAGAATACAGTTCAACCTAACCAAACAGATTGCCAGAATCAATGCAATGCTGAATATACTCGAATTTACCTATTATTGAGCAAATTGCAACCTAATTAAGCATAATTTACTAAATGGGTATAGCTGCCAATTGTACATTTTCTGAAAATCTGAATCATATATAATTTGTAACACCCCAGCCCTCAAAAATGGAATAATCAGGTATTAATAGTAATTATGAAACTAATAGGCCTATAAGTGATATGAAGCAGCTTTTCAAAGGTTCGTTCAGCCTAGGCTTGGAGCTTGGAGCGTCCCTCCAAAACCGCAAAATGTTATTAGAACTCCATTCTGACGCCTACTTCCTCTCTAGAAGGTAATATGGAGTGAGTGAGTGATTGAGATTGATTGCTTTATGCCCTTATCAACACATTGAAAGGTTATATCAAGGGCGGGAGAGCTGAGAGGGAGGCAGTTTATGATCTTACCCAGGAAAAAGGTATAGAGTGGAAGGGAGAGACAGACAGAGAAAAAGTAACAACAAATTAATATGGAATGACATAGGCTAGAACATGGGCCCTCATACCACATACAGTGGGTAGAAATAAAGCCTATATCTGCTACACTAAACTCACCTTTAATGTCGATCAGGTTTTGGTCGCTACTAGTACTATGCTCACATACTGCGCTAATGGCTTTCCTGGCCCTGGAGTAAGCTGTTGTGGTTCCAAGAGAGAGGGATTCCCTCAGTTTGGGGAGACTCTCTCAACTGTGTGCCCTGACTGTGTTCGAGAACAACGCATTATTATTATCTGCGTTCAAGCAATCTCTTTGGAATGGTGGACAGGGAAAAAAGCGATACCAAGAACCGATGGTGCTTGTTTTTGCAACGACGTAATAATCGATTTGTAGTGTCACGGAAATATATCCACATCCGGTGGCCAAAAACTAGAAATTAGAGCAAATTTACTCTCGAAAAAACTTCATTAAATTTTAATCTTTTAAATACCGTACATGAATTTGTAGTAGTAAAACATGTTTCAGGATGTAAAAAATAAAAAAAATAAAAACGATTATGTGGGGGAAACTTTCCCCATGGACCAAACAAGTGCCCGCCCGACGTACCAGCACATACAGGTGGGTCTTTTAAAATTTTCAAAAAATAATATTTGTTATGAAAATTGTTAATTTTTAAGCCGGTGACCACACTCACATGAATGAAAAGACATGAATGACTTGGAAGTTAGGAAATCCATTGACATGATCGAAGCTGGGATTTTAAAATTCCTGTGCTTTGGGGTGCTGGTATCTTTTAGGGGAGACGCAGTTTACTGGTTTGGGAAGGCGTTATCAAATTAGTGCGTGAGTGAGTGAGATTGGTTGCTTTACGCCTTTATCAACACATTTAATATGGTTATATCAAGGGCGGGAGAGCTGAGAGGGAGTGAGTGAGATTGGTTGCTTTACGCCTTTATCAACACATTTAATATGGTTATATCAAGGGCGGGAGAGCTGAGAGGGAGGCAGTTTATGATCGTACCCAGGAAATAGAGATAGAGAAAAAGGGAGAGAAAGACAGAGAAAAGAGACAGAAAGACACTTTAAGGTCAGACCCAGGACCACTCAAATTCTTGATCTGAATATCTTGGTTGATACCTCGAGTAGTTCGTGTCAAAGACAATTGACACCAAGACACCATGCATCATTCTATGTTATCTAAACGCAAGAAGCTTATCATAACTAACTACATTTGTTAATTCCTTGTTCCTCGGTTCTTAATTAAGTAAAGGAATTTGAATATATGGCAATCTGTCAATAACAATCATGATAAGCTAGATAAATGTTCAGGATAAATTTAGACACCATCGGTAGTCCTATTTTACATTTTCAAGATTCCTATTTGAGAATCCGAGACTAGTGGGCTTTCTATAGGATAAGGATGAAGGGTATGTATTTTTTATCAGATTGTCAGAATATATAATTAGTAATTGTTGCTATGTCTGACAAATGGTAAATTACTGTATATCTGATTAGTTTGTATTGCGTTGATTATAAAGTAATCTGTTCTGTTATGTTGGACTTAGTTATGAACTGTTCATACTTAACCACTGTAGGGGGGGGGAGAGATTTTGCGAAAAAGTCGTCTGCACAATTTCATGCACAAGACGACTCAGTCTCTTCAGAAACTATATGGGTCGGATTTTCAGAAAATGTAGAATTGGCAGCTGTACACGTTTAGGAAATTCTGCTAAATTAGGCTGAAAAAATGATAAATACCAGGTATATCTGAGTATATTTGGTATCGCATTGATTTATAGTATCAGTTCTGTTATGTTAAACTTCATTTTGAAGGTTATTTTTGTATTAAATGTGGGTTATTTGAGAGGATTGGTGAAGGCGAATTGTACATTTTCTGAAAATCTGACCCATATAAGGGACTGTTCATTTTTTTTATTTTTTGTTAAAGGTTTTATTCAAGCATAACCTGCCATCGTGGCTCATACAGATCGAAGATATAATTATGTTGTGACCTTTATATTTTGTAGGTTTTTTTTGGTATTTTCTATATTTTCTTTCTCTCTCTGCAGACAAACGTAACCATGAGAATAGAATATTCAAACTTTAACATCAAAGACCACATCATCTTCTATAACAAAAGTATATAAAAAATATCAAGCAGAAGAACCACTGAGGGGGGGGGGGGGTAGGGGGGAATTCTCAGGAGGCACCTTTTTTGTGCAGACTTTGAAGGGGCCACATACTCGTTTGCTCAGACTTTGCACACATTTTAAAGGGGGGGGGGTCGTCTGAAATGAGCAGTGGTTAATTATGAATAGTCCCTAATTAGATAATTAAAGATTCAGGGTGCACTCCAATTCCTATAGAATGTATAGAGTAAAAGGGTTATTTTCGCCTGTATTCTTATCTGACCTATGTGCACTGACTGATAAGCAGACAGTGTAATTAGCGACTGCAGTACCACTCATTATCAGTTATTGCTGAATTATGGGTTTGTAGGTTTGATTGGACACATGCACGAATATTAGTCACATATACAGCGTCCTTACACCTGATAGCCATCTCCAGCATCAGCTGCACACGCAGGCCTACCACATTCACTCATAAATCCTCTAATAATATAGAATAACAATTCCTACCCACCAGTGTGTGGATCCACTCTAATTATTTGTTGTGTACGACATTGAATGCTGTACACAAACCCGTGAAAGGAGTTGTACTCACTGTATGTACAGGGTGTTGTTTCATAATGAAGGAGACATGGACAGATTTATTTGGAAAATTTGCGAATGTTGTTCAAATGTTACAAAGATTGTCCCAGCCTGGCATTTCATAATGTGAGACATTCGCACATTCACATGCCCATATTCGCAGCACTTAGCAGCACAACAGTGTGAACCCAACCATGACCAGGTGAGGGTGGACAATGGGACTGGCCGTGAGTGTTTGTCTTTTTATGTAATAACTGTAATAGCAGACAGGGAGGCGACATGGGCTGTGAATATCATCAAAGTTGCTTGTGAATGTCTCAACTGTGTTTATAAAACGGAATTTATTTCAAATTTGATGTTTTTATACTTAATTTCTATGTCCCTAATTATGAAACAAGGCCCAGGCGCTCTAACTTTTGGGATGGCTTATACATATAGATCTCAAGTGAGGTTACCTGGGTATTGGCTGTCAATTCAGAAGTTTAATTTCTTATCTTAATAACTTGTACAACAGGCCCCAGACTAGTAATTAAGCTTTTCATTCCCTACCCTCCTTGACGGCCAATGCTACGTTACAAAGTGCCAACAAATGAATCTAAATTTAAATTTCTATTACGAAAAGTAATAATAATATGAGAAAAAGGAAGAAGACCTTGACAGTTGAAATTGAATGAGATAATAAATGAGGTCTTTGACTTCTAAGTCCTAGAAAGATTTATGGGAAATAGCAAGGTCATCGAACTTGCGATGGGAGATTGGATCTTTCAAAAAGTTTCTAACTGAAACTATGTACATATGTCTATACATAAAAAGTTGCAGCTTACGGCAAAATAGTTGCTTTAAAATGTTTTTATAAGCTTCAAAGGCCTTGGGCAAATTCTGACATATTTCCAGAGATTAGCTTTTGGCGGGGTTATTTCAAAGTCTTTATGTCATTTAACACAATACCTGAGCTAATTTGGAAGATAAATCACCTTTCTTTTGAAAGAAAAAAACAAGTGGTAGCTCTGCCCAGTTTACTTCTTCTCGGGTAGCCTGGTGGGTTTGGTGGATTAGAGGGAGGTGTGGTCGGGTAGAGGGTGGTGGGGGGTGGGGGGGATGGGGTGAACATACAATGATTTCTCCAGTTTAAACTCTGACAGTCAACTCCCCTATTTTCCCTGCAAATTAAGATTCACGACGACTTAAAGTAATGAAAAGTCATGATTTTATGATGAAAACCTGGTTTATATGTAAGGATGATTGAATAAAATGTAGTGTTCAAAACAAAAACGAAAACACAAAACAAACTATGAGAGGATAATAATGTGAGCCCCAGACAAAAATATCCCTGTTCTATGTCACTGCCCGACCCACATGGCTAACAAATGTTTTTTTGTTTGTTTTAATTTTTATTGTAAGCTCTCATACATGTTTGATATTTTCAGCCTATGTTTATGTTTAAAAAGAAAAAATATGTTACCTTGATATACATGTTAATTACAACATCAATTAGAAGCAGATCATACACAATTACAAGTCTATATGTCATTAACGAACATCTACCTTCAGAATTATCATATACATATAGTTAAATAAGATACATTAATTATATAAGGAAGATATTATTATACAGCATGTTTTGGGGATTTTACATATAATAAGACAAGAACATGATGACAAATTGATGACAGAAACTTTGATCAACTATGAGTGAGGCGCCGTTCGCATAATCGGAGAGACCAAAATCTCAGATATATCTTATTGCTCTCGTATCAAAAATCCTGGTTTTTAATTAATGTTTGAATTCATGTTTCGTAAATTAGAAAAGAAATGCAGTCGTTGAACTTTATTACTGTAGAAATCATGATGGTAGCATAAAATAATAAATCTATGATGTAAAACAAAAATAAAATACTAAGAAACTAGGAGAAAATAGCACTGCCCTATGACCTGAATTCATGTCTTGTATAAACAAAAAGAAATACAGATCGTTGAACTTTAGTACTGTAGACACTACAATGGCAGGGTAAAAATAATTAAGCTATCATGTAAAGAAGTAAAAAATGATTCAAGATAGCGGCCACGCAAGCCCCCTATTACCGCCCCACCCAGTAGTGCATTGTACAGTTGTTCAGGGTGCTAATCCCTTGCCTGTAGCATACCGTCATGTCTCTCTCTCCTCCCCTCGCCCTTTCTCTCTCTCTCTCTCTGTCACTTTCTTTCAAACGCTGCACTCAGACAAAAACTCCTTGTTTAGCTCGGTAATTAGTCTACACTTTGATGTTTTTTTAGTCTAAACACTGACATAAATTGCGGTTATGTTTGGTATTCTAGAGAAGTTGTGGAGATTTATGTTCCACCATGTAATCTTGTTTTCAAGATTATATATCTCTATTCTTGAATAAAGGTTTTTAATATTTGACGTGGGATATGTGGTGTACGGGGCATGGCACCCCACAAATGTTGCTTTCCATAGAACAAAAAATTCCTGTATTTATATATATCTATATACATTTTCTTAGATTTTACCAACTGTATAGAATGTGTGTAAGTTTCCAATCACCACTGGAATCTTGTTTCCAGTTTCAAGGTCGTAGACATTTTTAATATTAATATTAATTTTATGTGGGATCGTTAGGATCATGGGTCATACCACCAAAAACGTTTTTTTTAAAAAATTTTCCAGGAATATTAGACTAAACTCATCAGAAGATGCTTAGGGATTTGTTTCTATGATTGTTCTTACATTATACCAACTATTATCAACTGTTATCAAGAAATTAAACTGATATCAATTATCAAAATGTAAGACTTATTTTTTTTTAATAAATGAATGTGCTTCACCTTTTAAAAAGATTATTCAAACAATATAGGATACGTCACATACAACCTAATGTGTACTTCTTTACCGTTAGCTTGAAGGAAAACATTTTATGTTTGAAGGAAAAGTTAGAGATATTTCTGTAGGGACAATCAAAATATCAACTTTGCGAACGTTGGCTTACGTTTCTGAGACACATCGCATTTGCGTTGTACAAAATGGAACTTCTACTTTTCTCAATAGACAGGTTAAGTCTCCAGAAAACCTACAATTGGCCTTCCCGAATCCTCTGAAATAACTCAAATTTAATACGAAAATCTGCTCCAAAATACAGTTCAACATAACCAGACATATTCATTGAATGAACACAATACAGAATACACTCAGTATTTATCAATTTCCACTCTAATTTAACAAAACTTGAGAGATGTGTAGAATTGTAGATTTTGCATTTTCTAAAATTCGGACCCAGACAGTCCATGTTGCTGCAGTTGTCACGAGATCACCATTAGGGTCAGATTTTCAGCGAAACGTACAATTCACCTTCAACAATCCTTTCAAATGACCCTAATTTAAGAGAAAAGTGACGTTCAAAGCACGCTTTAACACAATGAAAGAGACATGTTTTATCACTACAAATCCAGAGATACTCTGATATACCCATTATTCATAATTTCTCATTGTAATTTAGCAAAGGTTTCCAAATTTTTTTATAAATGAATGTGCTTCACCTTTTAAAAAGATTATTCAAACAATATAGGATACGTCACATACAACCTAATGTGTACTTCTTTACCGTTAGCTTGAAGGAAAACATTTTATGTTTGAAGGAAAAGTTAGAGATATTTCTGTAGGGACAATCAAAATATCAACTTTGCGAACGTTGGCTTACGTTTCTGAGACACATCGCATTTGCGTTGTACAAAATGGAACTTCTACTTTTCTCAATAGACAGGTTAAGTCTCCAGAAAACCTACAATTGGCCTTCCCGAATCCTCTGAAATAACTCAAATTTAATACGAAAATCTGCTCCAAAATACAGTTCAACATAACCAGACATATTCATTGAATGAACACAAAACAGAATACACTCAGTATTTATCAATTTCCACTCTAATTTAACAAAACTTGAGAGATGTGTAGAATTGTAGATTTTGCATTTTCTAAAATTTGGACCCAGACAGTCCCATGCTGCTGCAGTTGTCACGAGATCACCATTAGGGTCAGATTTTCAGCGAAATGTACAATTCACCTTCAACAATCCTTTCAAATGACCCTAATTTAAGAGAAAAGTGACGTTCAAAGCACGCTTTAACACAATGAAAGAGACATGTTTTATCACTACAAATCCAGAGATACTCTGATATACCCATTATTCATAATTTCTCATTGTAATTTAGCAAAGGTTTCCAAATTTGTAGGGCTGCTGATTGTACATTTTCTGAAAACTTGACCCATTAGCACAGCATTGCTATTGCCTGATGTGCGGGGTCTTCTCTTTCAACTGCAGGGAGTGAAAGGGTGTTAATGGGATTGTTTCTGTTACCATGGACATCTAAAATAGCAATAATTACCGCCCCCCGTGGTGCATTGTGTAATTATAGGGTGGTTGATGCTCACTTGTCACAAGGTGGTATAGTTGTAGTGCAGGGGGTATTATGTAAGGGTGGCATCATGCATGTGCGCACAGGTGGGGAGCGAAAGGTGTGGAGTGGTGGGAGAGGGTGGTGGTATAGGGGTAGGTGTGGGGTGGGGG
This sequence comes from Sthenelais limicola, assembly GCA_942159475.1. Taxonomy (NCBI): domain Eukaryota; kingdom Metazoa; phylum Annelida; class Polychaeta; order Phyllodocida; family Sigalionidae; genus Sthenelais; species Sthenelais limicola. The sequence continues at coordinate 118,903,879 of OW804098.1, forward strand.
GATAATTGGAAAGTGGACAATGAATGTGTGAAGGGGGGGGGGGGGGCAGGTATTAAAACAGAGTAGAGGCATGAGAATGCACAGGCAGGCGGAGGATAGGGACAGAGAGGGAGGGACAGAGAGGACCGGAAGAGAGGATAGGGATAGAGAGAGGGGGACAGAGAGGGAGGGACAGCGAGAGTGGGACGGAGAGGATAGGGATAGAGGATAGGGAGGGATAGAGAGGATAGGGTCAGAGAGGGAGGGACAGAGAGGATAGGGACAGAGAGGGAGGGACAGAGAGGGAGAGTCAGAGAGAGAGAGGGACAAAGAGGATAGGGACAGAGGATAGGGAGGAACATAGAGGATAGGGATAGAGAGGGAGAAACAGAGACATACACACACATAGACAGGGAGAGAGAGACATGTCATACAGAGGAATGGGCTGATAGGAAGAACCAACATTAAACAGAGAAAAGGGATCAGAATCAGACAGCGGGAGATACTGGGACAAGCAAAGGACGGGGACAGGCAGGAAGAAAGACAAAGACAGACAGAGGGAGACAGAATGAGACAGTAGAGAGATATAACCATGGAGGAGGTGTGGGGAGGGGGGGGGAGAGAGAAATGGGCGTAGAAAGTCTTGTATCAAAGCAGTTGACGTTTGAATGTTTAAATGAAGTGCGTCACCATTCAGATCAATAATACAATGCGTATTGTCTTTATTTCTAAACACAGAACTTTCGTGAGAAATCAATCTAAAGTTGTTTGAAATGGAAAGCAATAATGCTGAAAACAAATTATATAGCTAGGCCTCACACAATTTATTGGATGAATAGGTGACAATAAAAATGAACAATAAGAATGACGTTTAATGGTAGTTTAAAATCAAATAGCCTCAAGTTTTGCAAAACTTATTCAAGATTTCGACTATAGCAGACATTAAGTAGGCTTCAATCAGGGCCTTAAAATCATTAAAACTGCTTGAAAGTGTATCTTAATTTTGCAAACCCTTGGAAGTACGTACAATTAAGAAGAACTAGCAAATATATCAAAATCATTTCTTTGTTCTGTTGTAATATTTGTATTCAACGAATGCATTATGCAGATACATTATTCGCAGCACAGCTGACTCAAATATAATTAATAAGAAATAGAACAAGAATATATATAGATGTTGTTGTTACATTACTTTTCAGCGATATTATTCAGATTGTCAGGTGCGTTGTGTGTCTCTTACGTCCTTGAAAAACTGCATCCCTGTCCTTGAAAGTCATTTGAACGTCATTTTTGTATATCCTGACAGAAATGTACATTGTTCAGGAGTTGGACCATATGACTATTTAGTGGATACGTTACAACTCAATTAAGGGTATACACATTTATTCTAGATTAATCTAGAAGAGTCCTTTTTGGTGATGTCCAAATAGTGCGATATTAGCAACAAAAAAAAGCTTATTTTCAGACATTTTTACAATCCTTTCACAATTAAATTTGTCAGTTTTACAACCGTCATCAAAAGGTGATTTATCAGTTTCCAGACATTTTTCCTAATCACTTGAAATCCACTTTAGAGCTCTTGACCAGTTACAAAACAACTTCATATTCTGAACCAAATCAACCTCCACCGCCACCCAGAAAATGACTGAGGGTGATTGAAAGGTTTGGAGGGAGAGGGGCGTGGTTTAGCTAGGCAAGGGTGGGGCTTTATTGTGGCCAGGGAATGGGGGAGGGCCCGGGGAGGCGCCGTTGTACAATGAGCCAGACAGGGGTATTATGCCCTTAGTTAATTCTACAGTCTATGGAAAAGGAATTACTTTATGTCTGTGGTCAGATTTCTGTCCATGGGTCAGATTTTCCGAAAGTGTATAATTGGCAGATCAACACATTTAGTCAATTCTGCTAAATTACACTAAGTTATCGTCAATACTAGATATATCTGAGTATATTTGGTATTGCCTTGATTCAGACAGTCTGTTTGGTTATGTTGAACTGTATTTTCAACCTGATTTTTGTCTTAAATTTGGGTTATTTGAGAGGATTTGTTGGAGGCGAATTGTACATTTTCTGACGACTTCATCTGCTGTCAACCAGAATCAGGGGACATTAAGGCTGTACCTTTAGTATAAATCAGTCAAAAACTAAAAATTTCTCATTTTGTCCCATTCAAACTCATTTCATGAAAGTTTTGGAGGATTGTGTCCTGTTGGCTTTGTTACAGGGCTTCATAAATAGTCACATGAATATTGTTGAGACTCCTGGGTTAAATTTGCAGTATTTCGGTGGTCAGACATCTGTCTGTCAGAATGAGTGGACGTTAATGACCAATGTGTGCTCATGGGACTGACCATTGGCCGCAACATAAGTATCAGAGATAACAATTCTTTGATTTTTGAACTCTGAATTCGAAATCTTGCTCCGTTTTAGAAATTGAGTAAATATTGTAAATATATTATCAAGTATATTATATTGTAATAATGTTATCTTCAGAATTTCTGATGTGGTGCCACTAATTTATACAAAAGAGAAAATAATATGGAAGACTTCAAAGGGGTAACAATTATGTTGCTGGTGGAAGGGGAGGTGGGATGTGTTCCTATACCATGGGGAGTGGTCAGGGTGGTGTGGGCGGGGGGGGGGGGGTAAAACAAAATTAGTCAGTTTCCTTATTGCAAGCATTTTCACTGATTTAAAGGAAATTTAAACTTGGACACAAGGTAATGGAGTGCATATTTTGTTTGTTTAATTAGATGGCTGTCTTCTAATAACTACACTCTCCAGGCCCATACCCTCTCAGATCAGATAAAAAGGGTACAGTAATTGGACGCCTACTTCGCTAACCAATTTCCTGGCCTAGGACTAGGCGTTCTAATGGAATTATAATGGCACTTTGGGGTTTGAGGCGAGAGGCTTTCCCTCCATTTGAAGGGACTCTCTCATCTTTGGGCCTAGACTGTGCACTGTCTGTATCAGACACACTAGCGTCACTAAGTCACTTATAGGCAACACATTAGCAGGTCATATAAGTGGGTAATGACGCTAGGTGGCGTCAGGGCATCAAGGTATGTGGTAATCACAGGGGATTATCAGGAATGTGGTAAGAGGGTTTTCAGCAGGAGTGGTTTTCACCCTTATTCATTAAAGAGCTGAAAATAAATTCGATTAGGGAATTGATGCCTATTGTCATTAACTGACTTTGTGAAAAGAAAAAGCTAGGAATTTATAAGTCTTGGTTTATTGATATGTGTGGATTATATGTAAAAGATTCGGTTAGTTTTGTATGTTGATTGAGGAATATGTCACGTACAAAGGGTAAAAGAATGATCACCTGTATTGCTAACTGTGATTGTGTATGTATGGATGATGCACGTAGTAAAAAGTATAACAGTCAGAAAACACGAAAATACCAAAAAAACTTTTAAATACAAAGGGTTCATGTGACCAAGCCTTAGAATTGTATGAGCCTCGATGGCTGGATACAGAGAATAAAAACCTTTAAAAAAAGCAAAACAAGCTAGGAATTGAGAGTTAACAGGATAAAGCCTAGGTTTAATTGTACAATAATGTTCTCTTTGACCTTGTAAAGGGTGGCAAGGTCACGGGGGTAGTAAATGCTATTGTTGACGCTAGGGCACATGCTATGGGTCAGACATGCATGTTGACTAGTCAATGCAGCACGCATAAAGGGATTTCCCCCATTCGTCCCTTCTCGGTTCTCTTCTTTAAAGTCCTCAGTTGTTTGTTGCGGTGGCCCATCAAAACTCTTTACTGGAGTGGTGGATGCACTTATTACTCACTAGTGTGGCAAGCCGTTTGGGTAACAATTCAATTAACAGTGTTTTTTGTGTTTTTTAACAAATTTTATTTTGTAGATATTTCACAATGTGTGATACGTTTCAAACAAACGAATATAAATTTTAGAAACATAGGCAAGACGTTATTAATACATTGAATTTCATTGAAGTTTGTTTTAAAGATTTTACAATTTCTTCTTAATTTACATAGTCAAATAAGACAATAAGTCGTTAGGGCCTTCCATGTTCAACAACAACAAAAGGCCAGACAGGGCAAAGACATTACAAAGTGTTTCTCAAGATAAAACTGTGCTTATCAGTCGAGAAACAGTGTTTTTCAGATAAAACAGTGTTTCGCGAGATAAAACAGTTGTATCTAAGATTAGATACACCAAAAATGAGAACATTCCAACAGAGAGAATATAAATTTGACTTTGAAAAATACCAATTTTGCGACTTGTCACTAGTTTATCTGTAACAAATCACAAATAGCGTCTTTTTTTGTTTTTAAAACCTCACAAATAGTGACAACAAATATGGGACTCCCCATCAGGACCCCTGTAGGAATGCCCACTGTACGTTGAGGGAATTCCCCCTTTAATTCCTTGATCCCTCTTCAAATCCTCGTCCAGCGTTCTCTCCATTCATACATTTCATGGGTCAAGTCTCTAGAAAATGTACAATTAGCCTTCACCAATCCTCTCAAATAACCCAAATTTAAGACGAAAATCCAGTTCAAAATCCAGTTCAACACAACCAGACAGATTTATTGAATGAATACACCACAGAATACACTCAGATATACTCAGTATTTATCATTTTTCACTCTAATTTAGCAGAATTTGATAGATGTGTAGAGCTGCAGATTGTGCAATTTCTGCAAAATCTGACCCTTATAGCAATGACTTTTTTATTTTAATCCCAAGGACAAGAATCACCTTCAGAGAGGATTTCCTGCCTCCCCCAATATTGACAGTGCAGGCTATGCTAGTCAGATGGACTTGTACTTTAACTATCTCATTGACTTAGCTCCAAGCCAAGGACTTGTTTTTGTTTGTCATCTCAAAAATATGTGAGAAATCTTCTAAAACCAATAGTGTAGTGTGAGTAGTTCTCCCACAGGATGCTAGTGTGGGGAGAGTGGCTGTATTCTGACTAGTACACAACATTTATTTCAAACATATCATTGTGGAAATTGACAAAAGGATCAATGTTTAAAATAAAATTAGATTTGTGTAGGAGTGAGGGAGTGAGATTGGTTCCTTTACGCCCTTATCAACACATTTAATATGGCTATTAAGGGCGGGAGAGCTGAGGGGGAGGCAGTTTATGATCATATCCAGGAAATAGAGATAGAGAAGAAGGGAGAGAGAGACAGAGAAAAGAGACAGAAAGGCACTTTATGGTCATACCCAGGACCAGATTATTGTAGGAATGCACTATTATCTAGAATATATAATTGTCAGAAAAAATATAATTAATACCTAGGATAAGTCAAACAAGGATTACAAACGAAAATATGAGCAGTTCATCATGATACCTGCAATTCAAAAACAAAAAGAATGTTTCTAAACCAAAAAAGTATGGTCTACCATAACGGTATGCATGTATGTGCGTATGTGTGCATGCATGTGTGCATGACTATGTGTGTAAGTATGCATGTTGTACATGTATGCATGCATGTATGTGTACATGTCTTTCTGTATGTACTTATCTCTGTATGGAAATTATAGTCTTTTGAGTAGGAAGTGATCAGAGAAGGGAGGTTAAGCCAAATAACAAGTGTAAACGTACCCTAACCACCAAGGGTCATACACACAGCGGGGACAGGACAATGCGTGAACACTACATGGTGTGACAGGCCCTATATGGGTCAGATTTTCAGAAAATGTTTCAATTCAAATTCACAAAAATTCTCTAATAACCAAAATTTCAAACAAAAATAAGGTTCAAATTACAGTTCAACCTAACCTAACAGATTGCTAGAATCAATGCAATGCCGAATATTCTCGAATTTACCAAGTATTGACCAAATTGCAGCCTAATTTTGCAGAATTTACTAAATGAGTACAGCTTCCAATTGTACATTTTCTGAAAATCTAACCCATAGAAGAGCTAAGACCAATAAAGAAAGGGGAACCCTTTTCCAGAACTATCACTATTTTGCATTATGGTGTGTTATATCTGGAAACTATATATAGAGAGAATGGGACGAGCTGGCAATAATCGAAAATTTATTGGACAAGATTCGTCCCCATAAGCACAATGCTGTAGGTAGAGTGCTTATGTGGACGAATCAAGTCCATTAATGTGTTTGATTATTGCAGGTGAGTTCCATTCTATATTTATTATATGGGCATAAAACTTGGTGCATAAAAGTGCATAAAAGTAGCCGACTTGGTGACGAAGTATTTGGTGATGAAGTATTTTTATAGCACCCCGAATATAGCACCTCTCATATGGAATGCACATATAATAAAATACAATATGTGATTGGGTGGAGGGAGAAGGAGGGATAGGGAGGGAGAGAGTAGCAAGAGAGAGAAGCTGAGAGAGACAGAGGAGGAGGCTGAGGGGAAGGGGAGTCACAGAGGGGGAGAGGGAGAGAGGCAGGAGGAAAGGGGAGGGAGGGACAGAAAGGAGGGAGAGAGGAGAGAGAGAGGGAAGGAAGAGGGGTGAGAGAGGGGGGACAGAGAGAGAGAGGAGGGAGAAAGGGGAGGAAGAAGGGGGAGAGAGAGGAGGACAGAAAGAGAGGAGGGAATGAGAAATGGGGGAGGAGGGAGGGTGATAGAGAGAGGGAAAGATAACAGAGAGAGAGACACCAGGTGCAGACAGATAAGGTGATGAGACAAAGTGAGACAGAGACAGAGAGAGGTGGAAAGGGAGAGAGAAAGAGACATACAGAGACAGAGAGAAAGAAAGGGAGAGAGAAAGACACAGGTAGGGAGAGAAAGAGAGATAAAGACAGACACATAGAGAAACAAGAGAGACAGACAGACACAGAGAGGGAGAGACAGAAAGGGAGAGAAAGAGAGATAAAGACAGACACATAGAGAAAACAAGAGAGATGCAGACAGACACAGAGAGGGAGAGAAAGAAATGGAGAGAGAAAGAGAGACAGACACAGAGAGGGAGAGAAAGAGAGAGAAAGAAAGGGTGAGAGAATGAGAGAGACATACACAGACACAGAGAAAGAAAGGGTGAGAGAGGGAGAGAAACATACACAGACACAGAGAAAGAAATAGAGACAGACAGACACAGGTAGGGACAGAAAGAAAGGGAGAGAGAAAGAGAGAAACATACACAGACACATAGAAAGAAATAGAGACAGAGGGAGAGAAAGAGAAAGAGAGACAGATACAGACACAGAGAGAAAGAAAAAGAGACAGACACAGAGAGAGGAAGAAAGAGACATAAGTTTGAGACCGAGACGCGAAATAGAAGCGAGAGACAGTGAGAGAGGGCAGTGTGACCGACCCACCCAGGTGCCAGCTAGGGTACAATGGACAGTGGTAGTTAGGGGGTAATTGTGAGGGTACAGGTGAGTAGCCAGGTGAGACTGTACCCCCCTGTGTGACCACAACTCTACCTGCTACACATACAATTACCCCATGGTCACTGTACACCTCAACACTTTCTCCTTCATGTACCTGAGACCCTTTTTCACAACCGAGATCAATTTCTAGTGAAAATAGTGTGGGAAAGGTAGATATGGAGGAAGTAATCGGAGAAATTGGGTTTTATATTCACTGTATGAAAACCTTGTATTGGTATCATTCATTACCATAGAGTTCTGTTTTACATTTTTACTCCAGTATTTTATGTTGTTTTTGTTATCTTATGTATTCTACCAGAAAATGAGTCACAAGTCGCAAAGAAATGATATTTATCAAATGTTTTCTCGCAGGAAGGCTTGGGTAGAATGTTTTCGTTTGTGGGATGGATACTTAATAAATTTAGCAGAATTTGAGAGATGTGTCGAACTGTAGGTTGTGCATTTTCTGAAAATCTGACCCTTATGGAAGAAGTAATAGGAGAAATTGGGTTCCCAATTCAATCTGACCTTGAGAATCTGAGAATATTAATGACCCCTGCAAATATGAATCATGATTTAGAAATGTCATTAATGTGACGTTGTTAGCGTCTCTAGCGTTCCTTAAAACCTACACCGTGGAGTTGACTCAGGGACATGATTTATTATATTTACCGTCACTCAGATATAAAGAGGGAACGCATCGACGCGTTTTAGAATCATAATTTGCAATGATTTATGGGGACCCTTGTGTGTGTCTAAGTACTGGAACCCAGCAGATTTGGCTTGTTGCTGTTGTTGTCGTGGGACTTCTTCTTTTCCTTCTTCTTCTTTTTCTTCGTCTTCGGCTTTGTATTCCTTGCCTTCCTCCTCTTCCAATAGGGAATTTGCATAGCCGCCATTTTGAATCTAGACTCGCTTGGAATTATGGGAGTAATAGTACTGTATAAAATCTAAAGAAAATATGCCATGTTCAGCATGGACTATTTATTAATGCTCCGATGTCAATATCCATGTGATATACATGTTTCCATAACACAAGTCCCCATCTTTCCCATCTTCCATTGCATAACATAGATCATCTATTCAAGCTCTGATATTGGTGAAAACATTCTTGCAATTTGCGATGAAAATTTTGCAGTTTTGCGTATGTCAGATTTCATCAGAATCTATCCTAGGTTTCTCTGTAACACACATGTATGCGTAGTGGCACATGCAAATCCACAATAGAACCTAGGGTGGGAAGGGCTAGTGGTAGGGGGAGGGTGGACTGACAATTGCAGCCAAGCCAAGCCAGGATTTGAACCAACACCATACAGTCCTTTACTATTAGACCACTCTTCTGTTTCTGTGGCTCCTCCTTCTGCCGCACTGGTTCCTCCCCATGCTCCTTCTCCTTCTTCTGCCCCTCTTCCCCCTATTCCTAATCATCACCTCCTCTTCCTCCTGCTCCACCTCCAAGCTCCTGCTGTCATACCAATATTTCCGCATGTTAATCTAAATATTCAATGACGTAATATTGTATAACATTGCATAATAAGGTGTAACCTTATTAACATGATTATGATTATGAATATGTACCTCAGTACATGAATATGAATATTAATGTATCAGTTATAATCTAGGTCATCTTGCTATGTCTAGTCAAGCATGGCTACCTCTACACCTGTCCAGGTGTGCCACATTACGTAATCAGTATACACTAATTAATACTCAGACCGGCCACATGGTGGCCCGGTCCTCAACCACCATTGGTCCACGTGACCACATGTAATACCACCTGCTATTGGCGACAGACCACGTGACCTAATGTAACCCCAACGGTCACTGGCTAACCATAAGGCACACCTGGACCCCTGCTGATATATAACCCATGTCGTAGACAATAAAAGTTAGTTCTCTGATATTCTTTGAATATACTTCTGCCTCCTGGATTGATTACTTATTAGCATATGGATATGCGCTAGCTCTACCACCGTACAAGTAAGCATATCAAATGGTCGAGAACCCATTACTATAACATCCTGGATAAGCAGAAAGTTTTAAGAAACAAGACCATCCAAATCAAGGAATATATTCCAAAGAAACGCAAAGACAAGAAACAAAAGGAAATGCAGCAAGAAGTCAGAGAACAGTTGGAACAGATAATCCAAGACCGCCTGGCAGACCATGACCGGGCGCGGCAGGAGGACTTAGGAGAACGAGTCCAAGCCGCAGTAGACGCTGCACGAGCGGGACAAGGTGGCGATGGAGGCGCACCGCAACCCCCGCAGAACCACAGGATCCAAGTCGTCATGCCTCCAGCTAATGAAGAGGCACAACAGGCAGAGGCTCAAAGACATGAACATTTCGCCGAAGCACTTGTGGCACTCAGAGCTCAGGACCCGAACCTGAGAAAACCAGAGGTATTTAGACATCCAACATGTACAGTGACGACCAGATCTTTTCTTGATGCGTATGAACACTATATTAACCTCGCATATGATAACAATCCCGCCATGCTACCCAGATATTTGTCGACATACGTGGACGGGAGAGCAAAGCAATGGCTAGATAGATATGTGAGAACGGCACATGTGAACAGAAACGATTACCTGGCTACATGTAGAGCCATGATTGCACATTTTGCCGCAGATGAACGTAAACTAAGGATAACTGGCGTGAGAAAACAGAGAAAGGATGAATCTGTGGAGTCATACTCAGCAGAACTAAGAGATATCGTCCACGCCAGAGGATTAAACGAGGAATCCTCCATTGAAAAATTAGTAGAAGGACTAAGGGGCGAGATTGGGAAAGTAGTGTTAGCCCAAACCCCAATTACCTTCGACGCAGCAGTAATAATGGCAAAGACAGCCGAGGCCAGCATACAGAAACCTGCCTTAATAGACTCAGCAGATATTTCAAGCATAGTAGCAAGCTCATGCAGTGCGTTAACAAAACTAGCAGACGAGCAATTTAAAGTATTAAGCGAACAAATTAAAGCGGTAAGGACCGCACAAGAGGAAAAACCAAAGCCAGAAGCCACAGAGACAGTCCAAGAGATCGGCGGCCACCGAGGAGGTGGACGCGGCAGAGGACGCGGTCGCAGCCGGGGCCGAGGAAAATGGAACGGCAACGGCAGAGGACGCGGTGGCTGGAAGAACAAAGGAAACGGCAACAATAACAACTGGGACAACAATGGGTGGAATAACGGTAATGGTCAGTACAACCAGAACCAAGGAAATTGGCAACAAAACTCAGGATATAACCAATTCCCCCAGCAATACTACCAAGCTCCACAGTTTGACCATCAAATGATGGCAGATTTCCAAGCTTTCCAAGCCTTCCAGAATAGCAGGAGGCAGGGAAACGGCAACCACACGTCGCACTAGGGCCAATTCGGCGTGTCCAAGGTCCCCTCGGGCAGGGACAAACCCTAAATGAACATTTCAACGACAACCTGGAAAGTCCAACGATATTGAGAAAGAAACTGTTATACGATGTGAATGCGGAAGAATCACACCTACACGAACACATATTTACTACCAACACTGGGAAAACCATAGATGAGGAAGCTCGGATCGTTCTACAACCAAAATCTGAATTAGGTGAGACAATTCCTATTACTGCTGCTATAAAAAATGGTTGTTTAGAAGTATTCGCTTACAATTATGGTATCCAAGCTCTTATTGATACTGGCGCATCAATCTCCGCCATTAGAGGTAAATTACTAGAAAAGTTCAAAGAGCGAGGACAGGTTGACATTACAAAGGTTCGTTGGAAAATATATATGGCAGACAGTGCCGTGGTACATGTTAAAAAGGTCGCAAAAATAACCTTCATGCTACAAGGTCAAACATTTAGCCATAATTTTGCAGTTATGCCAACCTTAAACCGTCCCATGATATTAGGTGTAGATTTCTTCCGAAAACATAAAGCCCACATCATTTTTGAGGAAGATCCTTCCGAAATGTACAAACCAGTTAGGGCCACAAGGTCAATAACTATTCCCCCACACTGTGAATTTGCGTTAACAGGTGAAATAACAACTTTAAATGATATTGATCATGAGGGAATAGTAGATAATATGGCAAGACGCGTGGATGTCCCCTTCTTAGTACAAAGAAGCGTGGTAATACCGAATGGGCGCAATAGACATCCAGTAGTACTATTAAATACAGGGGCATCCCCATACAAAATCGACAAAGGTCAAATTGTAGCAGTATTTTCTAGATCAGACCCAACAGATTTTGTTCCTTTACCCGATAAAACAGATACTCAGGTTACAGGTAGAATAACAGAACTGTCCCACATGGACACATCCTTCGATACTAACAGTGATTTTTCTTGCAGCGATACCTCATCCGAGGAGGAAAGGTACATTAGCAATTACAATGAAGTTCACATTTATTCAGAGGAAAATGTTAAACCTAACCAGATATTGAGTGAAGTAGGGAAAGGTAAACTGAAGGCATTACTAACAGAATACAACGACGTTTTTGTTGGCCAAGATAACAAATTGGGTCTATCTAAATTATACGAGCATTCCCTGCACTTAAAAGAGGGCACAGTCCCTTGCCACATGCTTCCTTTCCGCACCACATTAGATAAAGCAAAAAAGTTTGACAAAGTGTGTGAGCAGATGGAAAGTCAGGGAATAATCGAAGAAACAAATACAGGACCATGGTCAAGCAGGTCCTTCATGGTTCAAAAGTCAGGAGGAGGCATGAGAGTCGTCACAGATTTCAGATATCTTAACGCCCACCTAATAAATCAAGCACTAATATCACCTAGAGCAGATGAGTCCATAGAGTACGTTGGCGACTTACAACCAACCATATTTTCAAAACTAGACTGTCAACAAGGGTTTTTTCAAATTCCACTCAGGGAAGAGGACAGAGATAAAACTAGTTTTTGCTCCTACAGCAAGAAATACAGGTATAAGGTACTACCAATGGGACTTAAAACATCCCCACAAGCTTTCTGTGCTCTAGTGACCATGATTCTTAAGAAACTTAGGTATAAATGTGCGATTCCATATCTGGACGACCTCCTAATTTTGTCCCGCAGTGAGGAAGATCATTTCAGAGACCTCAGAAACGTGTTCCAGGCGCTGAGAGAGGGTGATCTAAAACTGAAGAAATCTAAATGCGAGTACTTTCTCGACCGCATCAATTTCCTTGGGATGGTGATAACTCCTAAAGGAGTCCAACCATGCCCCAGCAAGATCGAGGCATTAAAATCTTTCCCCAGACCCAAAACTGTAACTCAGGTCAGGTCGTTTAATGGGTTATGCCAGTTCTTCAAGAGATTCATAAAAGATTTCAGCCAGATTATCAAACCACTGTATGAATTAACAAAAGCTGGTAACAAATTCAAATGGGATAAACATTGTGAGAATTCATTTAATTCCATGAAAAATTCGATATGCCAAGACGCCCTCCTACACTTCCCCAACTTCAACAAAGAATTCATTTTAAGTACAGATGCAAGTTCCACATCTGTCGGTTCTGTCCTATCTCAGCTAGATAATGAGGGTGTGCTGAGACCAGTAGCCTTTGCAGGTCGGTGCCTTCGTAAACACGAGGTCAACTATAATACAACGGAAAGGGAACTACTAGCGATTGTGTACTCCGTGCAACATTTCAGGCACTATTTGGAGAACAGACACTTCCAGCTATACACTGACCATGCAGCCCTCATCCCACTCTTGACGAATAAGCAAAATAAAAATAGAATGGCTAGGTGGGCCCTAGAAATCCAGCAATATTCGTTTACAATTCAACACGTCAAGGGGAAAGAAAACACAGTAGCTGATGTTCTTTCTCGAAGAGAATATAAGATAGAACCACCCATGACTGACCCCCCACCTCCACCTAAGAGGATAAGGGTCGCGACAAGAGTCGCATTCGAATCAGAAACTAATCAGGCTCATTTCACTCTATCAGAGCCCCCAAACTCAATTATGAAACATAAAAGTCTAAAGAAAGGTATCTTGAAACAGGAGTCTACACATCACTTTTATTGTAACTGTGAGGTAGATTTCTGTCAACAATTCCCCAACAACGACTTTAATCCCATCTCAGACTCAAAAATAGGAGAAAAGATAAGACCAATTCCCCTATCAATGAGTACTGAAGAGAGTACCGAGGAAGTCTCCCAGATGACAACTAGATCGTCAAGACAAACCTCCCCCGAGGAGAAAGGCTTATTTGATCAAGCCCACTCCCAATTCGAGTCAATTGCAGATACCTTAAAACATATACCAGACTTCCATTTCTCTCTAAGCAATTTGAAGAGATCTCAGAGGTCAACTCCATATATCAAAGGCCTCATCGATTACTTGGAAAAAGAGGAACTTCCCCCTGATGAAAAAATCAGTAGGTTCATACTAAATAATAACAAACACTATTTAGTACTCCAAAACGTACTCTTCCACTTCTCAATCGAAGCTTGGAAGAAGTTTGGCTCCCTACAACTACAAATAGTTATCCCAGATGATATGATTGAAAACACACTGGAACTATTTCATGATAGTCCAATATCAGCACACGTAGGTGAAATAAAAATGTTAGCCGCCATGTTGCCCAAAGTACATTGGCGATACATGAACAGAGATGTTAAAAGATATGTGTCTACATGCGACCTATGTTTGAAGGCTAAAAAGCTACGCAGGACACAGAAATCACCAATGACTATCAGGGAGCCCACCACAAAACCATTCGAGAGGGTATGCATAGATGCTATAGGACCACTCCCCACAACAAAGAAGGGATACAAATACATCCATGTTATCTTAGATTTCCATAGCAAGTTCTGCATTACCTTCCCAACTGAATCAATTGACGCAGCTAGTGCAATAGACGGTGTCATAGAACACCTAATATGTAAACACGGCGTGCCAACTAGTATCCAGTCGGACAACGGCACTAGCTACTCAGGAAAAAATTTTGGAAACATATGCAAAAAGCTCAACATGAAGCAGATATTCTCCTCCCCCTGGAGACCCAAATCCAATGGCCAGGTGGAAAGATATAATTCATCCCTAAATACTGCCCTCCGGGCATTCGCAATGAAAAAGCAGGAATCATGGGACCTATATCTTCCACAAATAACATTCGCCCTAAACACAACGCAAAATCAAACCACTGGGTACAGCCCGTACTTTCTCTTACACGGAAGACAACCCAGGAACTTAATGGACGCAACATTAAGCACAAATACAGAGCCGACAACTCTTATAAAATCAGTCATAGACATGGTCACGGCTCAAGATCATTCCTTTAATCAGGCAGCCAAAAGGACCAAAACCACGTAAATTAAGACCAAAGCTAGACACGATGCAAACGCAACATACTCACAAATATGCGTCTCAGACATAGTGTACATACACGTACCAAACTTGCTACAGAAGCATACATCTAAGAAACTCCAACAAGTTTTTATGGGACCATATTTAGTATGTAAATACAAATCAAACTTTAGTGTCATTCTCAGGGACATTAAATCTGGGAAAATCCTAACTAAATCAATACATGTTGACCGCCTGAAAAAGGTGCAAAACTTGAAAAACAATCAATTCGCATACAGACTACTACAACACACCCCAGACAAACTAAGGAAAGATTGGAACATCAAAGCAGGTACAATTACGCCAAAACAAAAGATCATTTCCCCAGTACCACATATAATCCCTAAACAAAGCCACTCTAAGCTTAAGCGCAGACACTAAGTCTAGCGCATGAAACATATGGTACATTCAACAAAGGACTGCGAATCCAAACGGCCAAGCCCCAGATAAACATTCCAATTAACAATTATCGTTCATTTTAATGCAGACTGACATCAATCTAACCGGTATAGACACGCAATTGCCAATAAGGGTCATTATCCGAGGTAAAGCTCAATTCCCATTGTCATAATCCTAAGAACCCAAGCTGTCACCAGACAGGCCAACCCACAAACAATAAAGGGTGAGAGAAGCTACTGACACTAATCGCGATAAGCGTCAGGAGGAGACACACTCGCTGGCGAGGCGTCAACACCTCAAAGCAGAACCCACCCCCATAGACCTGAAGCTTATCACAAGAAAGCTTGCTTGCTTGCAACTGTCATAGACACATAGACATAGCCAACCTACGGTCCCGTCGTTAGGGGCAAACATTTAAGCAAGCTTAAAAACCCACACCACCCATCATTCGAAAATATTACCTCAAGGAGCACAGGACAGTGACACAGAGCAATTCGCCAAATTACGGTCTATTACCGGCCATAGATACGATTGACAAGGTATATGCATCATTTACTTACTTCTACCATTCTTACCCGTTCACAGATTAATACATCTTGAAAATTGTGCCTATATATGGTGAAGATAGAAAGCGACATAACCGCTAATTAGCGTAAGAGCAACTATACAAATCATGAAATTATGTTCTGCCAGATAGGCAGCCACAAACGCTACAATTACTTAGGCATGGGTATATTATCTTTATTACAGATGTTATTCGTAACAGTCTTCTTAGCCATCTACACGTTAGTAGGCGCAGGAAACCCTATACTTCGACAGAATGTGGGCATTCTATTCGAACCCCTACCAGCCCCACTGGTAAACGGCCACGACTACTCGGAGATAATATTCGCAGTCCCCTACAATATCCCACAAATCCCCCCTACAGCTATAAATTACACCCAGGAGATCAGGAGATTCTCCAGTAGATTGGATATGGAAAACACGGAGGACATAAGTGACGTACTAATTCAGGAGGCACAAGCCTTGGATGCCCTTATAAATAATACTGAACATCAGATAAACGCATCCGTAGCAACCCTAGTACTATTAACAATTAACAAGCATCAGGAACGCAGTAAAAGATCAGCAATTTTGGGATTCCTAGGAGAAGCATTTAAGGGACTGTTTGGATTAGCCACAACTCAGGATATCGCAAACCTAGTAGGTACAGTTTCAAACATAGATACAGTCCTCCAGTCGTTCGCACAACAAGATAAAGATACCGCAGAACTATTAACGAAAGTAACAGCCAAACAAGATAAATTTTACAATATGTACCTAAAAGATAGAACATATTCAGAAACTATGATGAGAACGATGGCGAGAGGTATAGATAAATGGACCAATAATCTTACAGTAAAACTAGATAACGTGAGAGCAAACGAAGAGAACGAAAGGGCGCAAACGACCCTAGTTCTGGAAGCATTGACTATCGTATCACATAAGTTACAATTTCTCCAATCTCTCAACATCATGATTGACTCTCTACGATTACTAGCTACAGGCATACTATCACCTGAAATCATAACACCTACAGACTTTGCGCATTATCTTACACAGATAGATCTTAAACTAAAAATCACATCCCCAGGAGCGCAAGTAGCGATAATGAACACAGAATATTACTACAGCCAAAAAATTTCAATGTTCGTATATTCAGAAAGCCATCTGTACATAAACACTAGAGTGATAATATCTTCTACAGCTGCAGTATTTGACTTATACCAAGTAATATCAATTCCCATACCTATCAACACGACAACAACTCCAACAATTGGAATCACAAGCATCAAAACCAAAGTAGAGTTTATAGCAGTCTCTAGGGATAAAACTCTGTTTCTAGAGGTGAGCGAGGGAGACCTACACTCGTGTACAGGAGAATCCATTAGAGTGTGCACCCGCACGCTTCCTAGAATACACGCCACCTCACCATCATGCATAATAGCAATATTTCAAAACAAAACAACTATTCTCAAAAACATTTGTAATTTTGTGATATATCCTCTAGCGAAACCCACAACCCACGCAATCTCCATATCGCACGACGAATATCTGATTGCCACGAACGAAGATAGTTACACAATATTGTGCCATGGAAAACCAGGAAGCACACACAAAGCAAAGGCGCTATTTATAGTGGGAGTACCGTGCCTATGCTCCATCAACATAGGACCACTATCACTACCAAATTCAAAACTCCCATGTAACTCTTCCACATCATTTCACTACGAACTGCACACATCAAACCTCCTATTCATGTCAGCTATAAACATTAAATTAGACCACCTGACGCCAAGTTCGGTCCACTTGAATCCAGTCACCTTCAAATCTCCCAGTGTATCAAAGTTCATGGAAAGATTCCAATACAAAACTACAGTAGACGCCAATACAGCGATAGACTTATTGCCATTTGCAAAGGCGCTATTAGAAAACGCTTCATCACTGGAAATACCAACACAGGAATTAAAACAAGACACAAACAACTTCCTACGAAGCTTCGCGTCAAATCCGGTTTGGTCTTACCTATCTCCAATACTATCCTTGTGTGCTATAACCATTTCACTGTTTACTTTATATAAAGTACATTGCACAGGTCCATTCTTAGGATTCACAAGAGCGGCAAGTGCATATAAATTGTATGATGAGGTACACCATAATATTGAAAATCGACCTCCCATCCTAATAGAAAACATAACAAAGTTGTCACCTAGAGAGCAGACAACGACGGCAGCACCAGTAATCTTTCAATTCCTAGAGAATCACGACACGCATAACATTCTGGTCGTCATGATAGTATTAATAATAAGTTACATCGCCGTAAAAGTCTTCAAAGTACTATGGAGATTTTGCCTCAGGAAAATAGGAAAAATATCCAGCGCTAAGAAAACCAACCCCGATGCATGCCTTAAAATATATTTGGGACCAGAAAACTATTCTATCCCACTATTGTCCATTCCTCACGAATGGGACCACATCATTGAAGGAGCCGCCCCAAAAGCCGAGGACTTAAGCTACTCAGTGTGCCCAAACCCAGCCCTAAGGATCAAATGGAATGGACCAATGAAAATAAAAACAAGATCAGGAGTAATCGACTTCCACCTACCAGAATTGGTAAAACTACCATTCCGAAGCTACTTCACGAGCATCCCAGCGCTAGGAGACACAACAACCAGCACCGCAATAATACTGTACAATGAGGGTTACAAACCAATGACTCTCAAGCAATATAAACCGCAAGACATACAATGCCTATTAGATTCAGAAAACGTAGAAACTCAGACCCCCATGCTAGGAAACCAAGAAGATAAACTAACAGCTATAGCAAGAGCATTAACAAATCCCCCAGCAAAAGTATTATTAGAATCTTAGAGGAAAATAAAATAACAATGTAAAAAGGTACCACAGCGTAAAAATGATTTCCAACACGTTCCAACACTCATTGACATGTCAACCGTCCAACGAACTCGAGATTGCCAAACTCTAAAAACAACAAACTATGAGACTATAAGTCACATAATCTGGTTTATAACATTTCATAATATACAAGGTAGAAACAACCATCAGCCTAGCAGCAGTACAGGTTTTGTCTCACAACATAACAACAGTATGAAAATGTACAAACGCCTTGCATATATGTGAAACTGTTTTCAGATTACAAATTACACTGTTCTACTTTGTGATGTATAAACATGTAAGATTCATTTCACCTTATGTTTACCCTACCTAGGAAGTGCTAACCAAAGAGTGAAAGGAGAACACCGTGAACAAGTACATACGTATATATATTACCAGAATGCTATATGTCACCCCATTCTTCGTCCAAATAGAATCAGATTACCTAAGATAAAACACATATGTTATTTCATTTCCACGTACAGGAAAAAGGTATAAAGGTTAAAAGAAACCATAATATGGTAAGAACCAATGATCGGACTAGAAAAGGTACATCTACGCTTATAGAGTGACATAATGAATATGACAAGCCCGGCCCAAAGAAAGTCATATTATGCACACTATCACCGACACGTCCTTCTCACATCTAAAAAGCACGAATGAATTATGAAGAATTCTATTAAGGTTACAAGGTATAAACACTAGGGTATACGTAGAAATTCTAGCTTTAAGATTTCATGTCTACGGAGAGACATTGTTTAACTCCGGGGTATTATGTCATACCAATATTTCCGCATGTTAATCTAAATATTCAATGACGTAATATTGTATAACATTGCATAATAAGGTGTAACCTTATTAACATGATTATGATTATGAATATGTACCTCAGTACATGAATATGAATATTAATGTATCAGTTATAATCTAGGTCATCTTGCTATGTCTAGTCAAGCAAGGCTACCTCTACACCTGTCCAGGTGTGCCACATTACGTAATCAGTATACACTAATTAATACTCAGACCGGCCACATGGTGGCCCGGTCCTCAACCACCATTGGTCCACGTGACCACATGTAATACCACCTGCTATTGGCGACAGACCACATGACCTAATGTAACCCCAACGGTCACTGGCTAACCATAAGGCACACCTGGACCCCTGCTGATATATAACCCATGTCGTAGACAATAAAAGTTAGTTCTCTGATATTCTTTGAATATACTTCTGCCTCCTGGATTGATTACTTATTAGCATATGGATATGCGCTAGCTCTACCACCGTACAAGTAAGCATATCACTGCTTTCTCTTCCTCCTACTCCACCTGCTCCTGCTTTCTCAACTCCTGCTCCCCCTCCTCTCCCCCATCCACCTCTTAATCTGGCTGATCTTATTATTATGTTTGCCATATGTACTGTCATAGATCATACTACCACTACAACTATTACCTGTCTCAGTAATACCTTGTTATTCTCATAATAGAGCGTTCTTCTGAGTAATTCCGCCAATTACCATAGAAAACAATGAGAAACAGCCAACTTGGTCGGTGCCAAAACTTCTCAAAATCACTTGATTGGGACAAAGCTTGATGCATACCTGCTAGCATTTCTATTTTTACAGCCAAAAGACCCAGTAGCTTACCTTGAATGTCAGCTGACTCAATCTGCCGAAAACGTCTTTGTTCTGGGAATTATGTTACAACGGAAACAGTTTACAATCGAGAAAGTTTCTTATCAAATTGTCTTTTTCCCTAACCCTTTTTAGATTAAATTAAAAGTACAAAGATCCTTGGATCTTTTCTTTTCTTGATAATTCCACTGAAAACTGCATACACCCAACAAGTGTATATTGGGATTTACTCTTGTTGATACCATACAATATGTAATGCGTCAGACCCATTACATATTTTATTACATACATACATGATTTAGAGCGCCTGATTCGGGGGTGCCATTAGAAATCTCGTATCACATACGTATGTGATTCAGGTTGTCATGGAAGCACGTGACCCAAATAACTTAACATCATTTCTTCATGACGTTGTGCTTCTTAGTGGCAGAAGCGTAGCGCTGCCTTGCATGTTTCGTAATTCGTCAAGAAAAACAGTCATATAAGGTAAATATAACAAATAAATCGATAAATCAGTATGAAATAAATACCGAATAGCCCTCTGTCGATGTCAAATCGATCGAGACGGATCAGGGTCAAATCGCACTCCACCCCTTCGGGGTGTCGTGCGATTTGACCCGACGTCGAGATTGATTTGACATCGACAGAGGGCTATTCGGTATAAGTATGGTATCAACTAGAGTAAATGGAGAGGTTCAAAGTGAAAACATATTTTTTCGGTTTGAGAGGCGATAATGATTTTTAGGTAATTTAATTGATGTTTTGATTTCACACCAAAGAATACCATCACATTGATTCCAAAAGTATGCGCCAAAATTCAGCTTTTTTCTTATCAATAGTCTTTGAACGAAAGAAGAGCTCTGAAAATATATTGATTGATAATTGCAATTTGGTCTATACATATTTTCTTTAGAGTGTCAACACTGAATCCACTGTGTATAGCTCAAGCTAAGAAGTGCGTAGTTGCATGGTCGCATATGTTCCTACTATGTCACTATATTTCCAAAGTCTTCCACTATTTATCATAGGTAAGCTTACCAGACCTGCCAAGTGTAATTGTAATGATTTACTGGCACAGGGTAAGGCACTGACATTTATATTTACCATGTGGGTTAGATACCCTGCAGGAAACAAGTGTTTCAAGACAATTGTATATCATTATGTCCATGCTTCCCAATAGTGGTCTCACCATTGTAGGCTGTCAGTGGTTGAAACGAGGGGTAGATTTAATCCATCAATCCAGTGTATTGCTATTAAGTACATTATTACAAACTCACTCTGTTAAATCAGGGATAAAGCCTTCAGTATTTCTACTGAAATTAATTCTTTTGAAAGCTTATAAAAAATAAGCGAAGTTTTATCTTTATTAACCTGACATTTTCAATAAAAAACCTTCAAAAACTTACTGATAGATAAAGTTTAGATGACTAAACAATAAGTTTAGATGATTAAACAATATGTTTTAGTCATGACCAAAATGATGCACATGTGCCCTCCTAACTGTGTGGGGTATTATTACAAATGGACTTTTACTATGTAAACAAGTTATATAATTTAACGATTTGGCATCACAATCATCTCAGGATGAGATAAATAGCAAATGGTCTGTTTAGTTGTAAACTGATCTGGACAATGTCATACAAAATAGACTCACCCCTTTGACATTCATCACAGCTTTCTGATCATATCTTGATTAGAATTTCCTTTAAAAAAAGCAAATCTCAAAATATACATCATCAACAAAATAACTATCAAAGTTATGATTTAATCAATCATACTTTGGTCATCAAAGGATAATTTAAAATCAGTTTAAGGTATTCTATACCACAGGGTTTAAATAACGAGAATTATTTCTTCTTCTCTCTGAGAAGATTTCAGTATAGCCACGGTCGTACCAACCTAATGGAGAGATCCACACACAGAACATACTCACTACAGACCTCTTTGACAATCTCTTCAATGGTAATTGGTCATTGAGGCAATGGTAATGCACCTCAGAGAACCCAAATTGATGGTTTCTTGGTTTTAGTGCTCACTTAAAATGCTTACCTCTCAGTGCTGGGTGAATAGACGGGTTGGGTCGTCCGAGAATGCACATTCGGCAGCTCTACACATCTAGAAATTTCAGCTAAATACTGCTGACAAATTATAACACCTGAGTATATATTTGGTATTGAATTGATTTAAGGACATTTGTCCTGTCATGCTGAGATGATTTTTGAACCTCAGTTCTATCTTAATTTTGAGCTTCTGGGGGGGGGGGGGGGGGGATTGGTAAAGACAAATATTTCAAAAGGTACAAGTAAAGAATACCTTGAATTGACATTTCATATATTATTATTCATATTTTAAACTTCCTTTTATTTAATAAAGAAGATGGTTAATTTGGAGGATTTGTGAAGGTGAATTATACATTTTACATAATTATCATTTTCTATGTTTCAAACCTCATTTTTCTTTTTCAAATGTTTGTTTAAGAGGTTGACTAGGGGTGAATTCTACATTTTATGTACTATTTTGTATATTTTGAACCTCCTTTATATCATTTTGAACGTCGTTTTTGTTTAAAAATTGGTTATTTGAGAGGTTTGGTGAAGGCGAATTGCACATTTTACATAATACTATTTTATATAATTATGTGAACCTCATTTTCCTCATAAAAGTATTTTTTTCATAGGATTGGTGAAGGCAAATTGTACATTTTATATACTATTCTATATATTTTGAACCTCATTTTCCTCATAAAAGTTTTTTTTGGTAGGATTGATGAAGGCAAATTGTACATTTTATATAATATTTTATATATTATTTTAAACCTCATTTTTCTCGTAAAAGTATTTTTTTGATAGGATTGGTGAAGGCAAACTGTACATTTTAAACTGACTTTACCCAGTAGAAGCCTTGTATTGTTCTGCAAGGTGAGCCATCAACCAAGCCCATAACAAGGTACCCGCATGTTCCTACCGAGCTATTTGCACTCAACCATCAAAGAAATGCTGTCAGCCTAATCCCTATACTTTACCCATCCAGGGACAATCTTAATCACGGAGATATTTTACTGTAATTCTACCAACAGCTGTTACTTGCTGTTTACTCGTGACTGTGAATAATAATGAATGTCAAATGTACATCTCTGCTTGATATGGTAATAGGGAGATTAACCAACCACCACGCAACAACACAATACTAACGCATCCACTAACTATTTGTACATTACTACCGCTGTGGGGATATCATATCTCGAGAGGCGCTAGGCCGAGGGCATCTGCATTGTAGGCCTCTCGAGATAATCCCCACAGCGGTAATAATGTACAAATAGTTAGTGGATGCGTTAACCAAAAGTTATTGGATGCGTTAGTGTTGTGTGATGCGTTGTGCTTGCTAAATCTCCCTATTATTGGTGATGTACAGTGCTTGGAAGAAGGGTACTGACCTTCACGAGAAAGGTCTATTAGTTACGATTAAATATTGGCAGCTTCTTGGTTATTAGGTATAATGTATTTATGACATAAAAAGAAGGTATTTGTACCAATTGTACACTCGTAGATGTTTTGTGGGTAGGATTATCACCGGGTTTACCAAGATGCTTGCTGCTTATAATCAATTGTACTGATGTACCTTGGTTCTTGGGTCAGTAGTTATAATGTCAATTTAATAACTCTTGGTACGTAAAGTGAAAGCCTTCCGAGAATTTTAGTTATTGCTACTGTTAGTTGTGATCACATATTATAATGCAACTCGTGGAATAATTATGGGAATTGAAGCTTTGGAATGGCAAAATGTCATTCAGTCACTCCCTTCTCCCCACTCTCTCTCCATCTTCCTCTCTCCATCTTCCTCTCTCTCTCTCTCCCTCTCCCCTCTCTCTGACACTGTCTCTCTTCCCCTCTACACTCTCTGTGTTACCCTGTTTCTTTCTCTCTTCCTCTCTACTTTCTATACCTCTCTTCCTCCCATCTCTTCCTCTGTCTACCCCCTCTCTCCCTCTCTCTGTCACTTCTCTCTCCCTCTCTCCCCCCCACCCCCTCTCGCCGTCTCTGTCTCTGTCCCTCTTCTGTCTCCCCCCATACTCTGTCTCTACCTCTGTCTCTGTCACTTCTCTCTCCCCCCCCCCCCACCCCCGTCCTCTGTCGCTGTCTCCCTATTTGTCCATGTCCTGTCTTCCCCCACTCTGTCTCTACCTCTGTCTGTGTCCCTTCTATTCTCTCCCTCTCTTCCTATCTCTCCTCACCCTCTGTCACTCTCTCGCTGTTTCTCCCTCCCTCTCTGTGGCTCTCTTGCTCAAACGCTCCTTCAGGATATTTCACGGTTTCTCACTTCATCTCAAACTCATTCCCTCCCTCCCTCCCCCACTCCCCACTCCCCACTCCCCACTCCCCGCTCCCCGCTCCCCGCTCCCCACCCACTGTTTCTCCCTCCCACATTCCCACGCAAACAAATACCAAAATGCTTCATCATTTACCTCTACCCCATTGACAACACCACACCAGCTCTGATCAATTTAACCACAAGTCAATTTAATACAAACTCCATACATTCTACCTCTGCTAGAAATAACCTGACCGACCTCTCCCTTAGACTCTAGTGCCAGTGCAAAAGGTTTACGCATTGAGTCTGCATTTTCTCCTTGACTTATGCTCTATACCAATCCCTGAGAAGCCTCCCCTGCACCTCCTAAACCCCCTGCTTTGACCGCTCTCTACAAAGGAAGGCTTTTGTGACGCCAGGCCATTTTTTACATGCTTGTTTACATCCTATGCACTCTTAAGTTTACTTTGGTTTGGTAGAAAACACGTAGTAGAGGGGAGAAAGGTTTAGCTGCTACTTAGGCTCAGAGTGGGTTGAATTGATTTTAAAGAACGCTGAAACGTTGAAATGGGGTATGGGAGTTAATTATTTTGAGTGGAATTTATTAATTCCCAGTCTTTATTAGGATTGTACTATATGGGTCAGATTTTCAGAAAATGTACAATTCAAGTTCGCCAATCTTCTCAAATAGCCCAAATTTTAGACGAAAATAAAGTTCAAAATACAGTTCAACCTAACCAAACAGATTGCTAGAATCAATGCAATGCCGAATATCCTCGAATTTACCTAGTATTGACCAAATTGCAGCCTAATTTAGCAAAATTTACTAAATGTGAACAGCTGCCAATTGTACATTTTCTGAAAATCTGACCCATATATTTTAAAGTAATGCGATTTTTTCGTGAATAGGTTCATGAACTATCATTACAACATTTCCATCAGGGTACCTAAGTGTTATGCACTGTCAGGGTCACTCCCTTTATTGTATTGGAGAGGTAAAATAAAGGGGGTGCCAAGAATATAAATTTGGTTTTCTCATAATTTTATGGTGCTTTAGAACAGAAAATACAACACATTATTTCAATATTTCTCTTTACTAAGGACATGTAATAAATAGCGAATAAAACTGCCTATAGTTCCATTTTTTTAATATCAATTTTTATTCAGGTTCAGAATGTGGGTACATTTCCAAGGCATATGGATGTGAATAAATGGAAAAGTTTTACCCGATATAAATACAACTTTGACCCTTAAAGCTATCATCTCGTTCACCGCTTCTGGAACGATCATAATTTTAAATGATCCAGTATTTTGCACAGCCATATTTAGTTTGGGGGAAGCCTTAGTTAGCCAATGTATGTATTTCCCAATGCTGTATCCTCAGCTAAACATAGATCAGAAATTAAATTTATGAAATCAAAGTTTTCTAATTATTGTTCCATGTGTTTCCCACCCGTCCCAAAACTGTTTGATCAAAGTCCCGGGGGATTTTACCCCAGTGTTTTAGCTGCAGGGCTTTTTCCGACGATTTAACTTCAATTACGTGTATAAATATATACCCGCAGCAAAATATCGATAACTTCAGTCATACAAGTCAAAAAATAAGTCAATCTAACCAAAACGTGTGTCTCATTATAGATCAGAGTACGGGTTTGATACACTTAAATACAATTAAAGGAAAATACATTATATTTGTTTATACTATAGGCACTAAACCCATAGTCTTACATACAACAATTCTAGTTAATACCTATCATTCAACAGCTTTCCTTTTCAAGATATCCACCCACAAAGGCAGAAACTGCGAAGTACTTTCTCAAGATAGCTTTGTGGTCTATTTAGGAACCTTGGAAAACATACATTTCTATGAGTGTATACACTCCAAGTAAGAACATGTCATTGTGGTAGTTTTGGCTGAGTATTTACCACGCCGGCCGTATATGTAGATCAACATTGGGGGACGCAGGCATTGTTCTCGAGCAAACAATGGCGCTGGTTAAGATCCACTTTACCCTCCAAGAAAATCTCCCCTCTGGAAAAAGAAATGGGATATCCCAGTAAAGGAGAATTCCTTCTACCTGTGGGGGAGGGAGGGGGATGGTGGAGTGTGGAAGGGGAAAGGCTGAGAGAGTGAGGGAGAGTGGGGGAGGGGGATGGAGTGTGGAAGGGGAAAGGCTGAGAGAGTGAGGGCGACTGGGGAGAGAAAGACAGGGGTAAGATTTTCAGAAAATGTACAATTCGCCTTCACCAATCCTCTCAAATAAACAACATTTAAGACATAAATGAGCTTCAAAATACACTTAATATCCTAAGGAATACCTGGTATTCATAATTGTTTAGCCTAATTTAGGAGAATTTACTAAATGTGGAGAGCTGTACATTTTCTGAAAATCTGACCCATAGATAGAAAGAGGAGGACAGACATATCGAGTGAGAGGACGAGAGATAGTGGGACGGGCGGGGGGAGATGGATAGAGAGAGGGGGGAGATCGAGATATAAAGGGGACTATAGAGACAGAGACGGGGGGGGGAAGAATTAGAGGGGGGCTGAAACTTATTGGGGGAGGGAGGAAAATACAGGAGATAGAAAGAGGGGGATAGAAGGAGAGAGAGACAAAGAGAGGGCGGGGATGGAGAGATAACGGGGCAGAGAGATAGAGAATGCTAGGGAAAAGGGGGATTTGGCGAGATAGGTAGTGAGGTAGTAGAAGGAGAGGCGAGGGTTCAGAGACAGACAGACATACAGAGGGAAAGGATAGAGAAGAGGATAGAGAGAAGCAGAGAAATAAAAAGAGGTAGAGAGGAGTGATACAGAGCAGGAGAAACCATGGGGGGGGGAATCGGTTTCCTCGCCTAAGACTCGGCGTTTTTATGGGAATATAATGACATTTTGCGGTCTTACTGGAGTTATAATGGCACTTTGCAGTTTGAGGCGAGAGGCTTTCCCTGCGTTTGAAGGGACTCTTTTAACTTTGGGCCTAGACTGAACGGGGGACCTGGAAGAGCCATGTGATGACAGAGGCAATGTCGGGTTATATCAGGCCGAGAGAGGAAACACACTAACATGCAATACCCTACTTTTTTCGGTTGCTTTACATCATGTATAACCAGTCACATCTACACAAATGGTAAGCCAGTCGGCGAGCACTGGGTTAGAGGTGAAATGATGCTCAGTAAGTCGCTCATGGGATTCAAATCCAAACCTGACATTCTAGCACCAGACTCCTAAACCGACATTGGCGATTCGGTTCATACAGTAATTTACTCCAGGTGTAGCAGTTATAATGTACCCCCCATCGGATACACCCCCCGGTATAACCACACTAAGTCTAATGTACCGGGGGTACATTGGACCTAGGTCAAATGTACCCCCGGGGGTACTTTAGACCTAGGTTGGATATACCCCCTCCAGCTTTAATGTACCCCCGGGGGTAAAATAGACCTAGGTCAAATGTTCCCCCTCCAGGTTCAAAGTACCCCAAAGGGGGAAACCAAACCTAGGTCTAATATACCCCAAATATTTGAAACTGACCAATTACTGATCGAAACATTAATTCTTTAAATTATGACAATAAAAATAATAGTACATACCTAATAGTCAGAACTGAATAGATTTTAGTAATGAATTATTGTGATCTGAGAAAAGTATTTAATTCGGGATATGAATTACACAGAGCGCTGTTCTCATCACATCCTGTAGCATTTTATTAGATATTAAATTATTGACATAATATTATGATAGTGACAATTTTACTTATAGGCATTACATAGAGCAAAAATCGTAAATTCCAATCTACAATAGTCCAATTCAATTTTAAATGTGGGGTTGTAGCATAATCTTAATTTGAGGGAAGTAATGGAATCAATAGAATTTACAAAATTCAAGATTATCAAAGAAACAAAGGGGGGTAATTTGAACCTAGAGGGGGTCATTTAAACCTGAGGTCTAAATTACCGGGGGGGTACATTAGATCGGGGGGTAATTTAGAACTGTTACACCGGCTCTAGAATGGAGAATTCTTGTATAATACATTATAACTCATGAGTATTATGAGAGAGTGAATGGGTGAGATTGGTTGCTTTACACCTTATCAACACATTTAAAGGCAAACGCTACTATTCACTGCCACGCCCCCCTTTTCCATATACCAAATATACGGGCATTTTACGTACTATTGCTTTAGCACTGCAGTCTATGAGGAAACGGCCCATTTTTTCATGTTTTATAGTATAAAACAAACAATTAATGGCTACTCCTACTGTCCCAAAACTTTCTACACATATAGTGCAGGTTATATACTACATATTAAAAGGAAAAAAAACATATGTCATTGAGTTAGATATTTTTTTATAGCTGTCTGAAATAGACATGTTTGGGGAACTGAGCTAACTGTGGGTACCCTCAGTTGTACCCATTTAGTATGCAAGTCTATTGGGAAGTGCTGCATTTTTCTTTCACGGTTTTGGGAATAAAACAAAAATGAAAACTCCTAATGTCCCAAAATTTTCTACACATATAGTGCAGGTAATATTCTACACATATATAGGGAAAAAAATGTATGTCATCACGCTAAAAAATAATTGTAGCTGTTTGAAATAGACATGTTTAGGAAACATAGAACACATTGAAACAGCAGATTTTTTGGTTGTCATGCCATGTTTCAATGCCCCATGATTCAGAAACTAGCACGGTGACCCATTATTTTTTTTTCAGTTTTATGAACACACATACTTCAAGAATCATATACTAAAGAATCAGAAAAACGACATTTAATTTCGATGAGAGAGAAAAAAAATGTTTTTATTAAATTAGTGAAAAAAAAGTGGGTTTTTTCGAGTTTTTAATTTAAAATTTGCATTTCATATTTTTTGTTTTCAGAATAAAAATAATTATGCATTCTATAAAAAAGAGGCATAGAATTATTAGCCAAGTAATACTCTCTCTAAAACTGTTAACCTTACTTAAATTGAGGGAATATAAATAGCAAATATGAACTATGAAGTCGAGGTACTCCAAAATGAGCCCCCCTTTTGATCCTCATTGGTTCTTTTGAGATACCAACTTTTGAAGCACTCTAATTAAAAATTGAGCACGGTGACCCATTGATTTTTTTCCATCTTTATGACCAGAAACACTTCAAGAATCAAATTTTAAAGTTTCAGAAAAATGACATTTATTTTCATTTTCCACTAGATAGTAGCGTTTGCCTTTAATATAGTTATATCAAGGGCGGGAGAGCTGAAAGGGAGGCAGTTTATGATCTTACCCAGGAAGTAGAGATAGAGAAGAAGAAAGAGAGAGACAGAGAAAAGAGACAGAAAGGCCCTTTATGGTCTTACCCAGGACCCACGACTTTAGTATGTAGACTATTTCTTGTATAATACATTTTAACACATAAGTATTATGTATGCATTTCTAAATATAATGGTATAAAGAGAAAGAAAACTAGTGGGATAGAGAAGTAAGCGGAGGGAAAAGGACAACCAGAAGCAACAGGTGCAGCATAGAATGCGAGCCAAGATAGAGATGTCGAAAACAGGAAGGCCCTGAGAACTATGTGAGAAAGTAAATATTTTTATCCATCCGATATTTGGAAATAGGATTGCACCTAAAGATTATTTGTCATAAGAGGTTCTCCAGATCTAGGTCGTACGATTCGCTTTGATCTCCTAGAGGGGAATTCACCTTGTGAAAGTGTTTTATGTATTGTTTTCAAGTGCTATAGGGGGAATGTTGCGAGGCTGTTTTGAATCTTGTAGGAACAGTCCTGGCTTCATCTCCAAAGCAGTGATACCAATCGCCATTCTCCCTGTATATAAATTAATTTTCACTTCACCACAAATTGCTAAGGTATTAGAGAACGGGGCTATAGAAGCTAAACTGTACATGGGGTTTTCGTTATTTTGATGTGTGTGTGTGAGGGCTTAGATTGCCTAGACTATACATCGTCGGAAGCCTCACTGATGCCACACATAGTTGTGGTTAGGCCCGTCGGTCCACTCGGTCATGGGCTACTGCAATCGACTGAAATCGACTTCAGAGCTAGGACTGGAAAGGGGGTTGGTGCAATAGGTTAACGACCATTTCCAAGAAAAAATCAAGTCCTTCTGCTTCATTATACGATTGAACTGTTAATAAATAACAGACATGTGATGTGTTACAGGTAAATGATATTGTTCAATGTCTTTTATTCACAAGATCTTTTTATAGGAATGTTCTTATTCTTGGAGTATGTGCCATTTCAACTCGTATGAATGTATTTACCAAATTTCAAGACTGTATTAAATATATCCTTGCAATTCCAAGGTCATCATTAAGAGTATACTTAGTTACTTTACTAGTAATGTCCACCCTGAAACATTGCAAACTTTTTTCTTTCCAAAAATGATAAATATCAAACTTAAAATCTAGAAATACTGTTAGCTTTCTATTAGATTACTATCATTGGAATCGGCTTGATCTCATCTTTTCAAATCATAATAATATCTCAAAATCCATTTTTTGCAAGTTGGGCTCATTTAAAAAAAAATTAGGCTGGGTGATCATTTCCCAGAGAGTTTCCGGGTTGATTCTAACATCCGCAGCACAAAAACAAATAATATGAAGAAGAGTATATACCATGGTTGTAATCACTATCGCAGAGTCCTGTAACACATCACATATATATATGTCAGATTTTCAGAAAATGTACAATTCAACTTCCTAAATCTTCTCAAATAACCCAAATTTCAGACGAAAATAAAGTTCAAAATACAGTTCAACCTAACCAAACAGATTGCTAGAATCACTGCAATGCCGAATATTCTCGAATTTACCTAGTATTGACCAAATTGCAGCCTAATCTTGCAGAATTTATTAAATGTGTACAGCTGCCAATTGTACATTTTCTGAAAATCTTACCCATATATGAGAGTCTCTGCGATTTCCAGTCTTCGCTGACAGGGCAGTATGATATATAAGTGGCTATTGCAAACCCCCTATTGTTCCCTTGATCTGGCGGAGAGGAGTACCTAGGTGAGGAAATATTTATCCTTTATTGTTTTCAATGGGAATTCCTTGGTATTATCGCTATAGCGTGCGGCAAGGCCTCTGTGTTAAGTGTGTACCCACTCTAAAGAATAAATGTCAATATTATGGTGAAATAATACCTCATGTCAATAG
This sequence comes from Sthenelais limicola, assembly GCA_942159475.1. NCBI lineage: Eukaryota > Metazoa > Annelida > Polychaeta > Phyllodocida > Sigalionidae > Sthenelais > Sthenelais limicola. The sequence goes on from OW804098.1 coordinate 118,935,449, forward strand.
AACCATACTCTATAAACTTCAGTTCAATTTTTTCTTACTTACTTTTTATTCAGGATCTTTTGTTCTCCCTTGAATAAGCTGTAGTGTGGGATAGGTGAGGTTCTTTCAGTGTGTAACCTGAGAGGTCTCGAGGAGCTGTGTTTAAGGGCCAGACATATGCCATTATTTTCTTAATTTTAGTGTATTTTGATAATTTTTATAGATGTTTAGTTCAAATATTTTCTTTGATCTTGAAGTGAGGTATACAATAGAGCGATCACTTTTCAAAGTAATCTGATAGGTGTTTCAGATTTTCAGAAATTGTACAATTCACCTTCACCAATCTTCTCAAATAACCCAAATTTCAGACGAAAATAAAGTTCAAAATACAGTTCAACCTAACCAAACAGATTGCTAGAACCAATGCAATGCCAAATATACTCGAATTTACCTAGTATTGACCAAATTGCAGCCTAATTTAGCAGAATTTACTCAACGTGTACAGCTGCCGATTGTACATTTTATGAAAATCTGACCCATGTATTTCATACCTATTTTAGTGAAACCTACGTCCGGATCCTCATGATTGTTTTTTTACTTCACTGGATTTTCTTATTACTTAAAATGACATTAAATTTGTATTAGATCGTTATTGCTTCTATGTAAGGAATGGAACTATGCTACCCTTGAAGAAACCTGTATATAATTATGAATGATATAAAATTGATCACAAACCAAGAACAACATGACAAAATAACAAAGATATTGCCATTATTTAGGGTGAGAAAGAAGGGACAGATAGATAGAGAGAGAGGTGGATAGTGAGAAGGAGACAGAGGGGGTGGGGAGAGACACACAACGAGAGAGACACAGAAGGACCGAGAGGGAGACAGAGAAGGAGAGGAGGATAGTCAGAGAGAGACCGAAGCGAGGGGGGGGAGAGGCACAGAGAGAGAGACAGAAATAGAGAGGGACACAGAGAGAGGAGGATAGTGAGAGGGAGTCCGAGGGGGGGGGGAGGCAGACAGAGAGAGACAGAAATAGAGAGGGACAGATAGAGAGGAGGATAGTGAGAGGGAGACCGTGGGGGTGGGGGATAGAGGCAGACAGAGAGAGACAGAAATAGAGAGGGAGAGAGAGAGAGGAGGATAGTGAGAGGGAGACCGGGGGGGGGGGGGAGGGAGAGGCAGACAGAGAGAGACAGAAATAGAGAGGGACAGATAGAGAGGAGGATAGTGAGAGGGAGACCGTGGGGGTGGGGGATAGAGGCAGACAGAGAGAGACAGAAATAGAGAGGGACAGAGAGAGAGGAAGATAGTGAGAGGGAGACCGAGTGGGGGGGAGAGAGGCAGACAGAGAGAGACAGAAATAGAGAGGGACAGAGAGAGAGGAGGATAGTGAGAGGGAGACCGTGGGGGGGGGGGGGGGATAGAGGCAGACAGAGAGAGACAGAAATAGAGAGGGACAGAGAGAGAGGAAGATAGTGAGAGGGAGACCGTGGGGGTGGGGGATAGAGGCAGACAGAGAGAGACAGAAATAGAGAGGGACAGAGAGAGAGGAGGATAGTGAGAGGGAGACCGTGGGGGGGGGGGATAGAGGCAGACAGAGAGAGACAGAAATAGAGAGGGACAGAGAGAGAGGAAGATAGTGAGAGGGAGACCGTGGGGGTGGGGGATAGAGGCAGACAGAGAGAGACAGAAATACAGAGGGACAGAGAGAGAGGAGGATAGTGAGAGGGAGACCGTGGGGGAGAGGCAGACAGAGAGAGACAGAAATAGAGACAGACAGAGAGAGAGGAGGATAGTGAGAGGGAGTCCGAGGGGGGGAAGCAGACAGAGAGAGACAGAAATAGAGAGGGACAGAGAGAGAGGAAGATAGTGAGAGGGAGACCGTGGGGTGGGGGAGAGGCAGACAGAGAGAGACAGAAATAGAGAGGGACAGAGATAGAGGAGGATAGTGAGAGAGACTGAGGGGGGGGCAGAGGCAGACAGAGAGAGACATACACAGAGACAAACGACGATAGTAAGAGGGAGACAGAAGAGGAGAGAGATAGAGAGAGGCGGATAGAAAGGGGGATAGAAATAGATATAGAGAGGACAATGGAGAGAGAAATAGACAGAGGGAAAGAGAAAAGGATAGAGAGAGATTATTACGCAACCATTCAAAATATGCACCCCATAGAGACAGTGCTACAAAGACTGAATGCAGGTAGGACCTCCTGGGTAGTTAGTAGATGAGATATTGGAATGACAAATTACATGACAAAGGCTACATACTGGTACAAAAAGTGCATTGATCATCAAATAAGTTGACAACTTATTGTCCAAATAAAGGTGTTATTTATGTTTAGATCAGTAGATGGGGCCTTGAAGGCTAGACGCATTTGCAAGGAATCAGTCGCCATCTGTTTCCAACAATAAATCTTTAGTGCAATTATTTTTACTGCAAATGCAGAAAGAAGAATGCTATAAGAAAACCTCATGAAAAAAAAAACTATGAAAATAAACAGTGAAACAAAATTGCTAGATACCAATGATTTCCAAGAAAAATACATCAAATTACACTTTCTGTCAAGAAGATTAAAATTCAGAAAAAAAACTTTCAATTCGTTTTCACCATATATGTCTAAAAGGCACGATAGCACGGCACCACATGAAAAGAACAAATTAAAGATTTATCGAATTTGCTGAGAATAAGATAAAAAATGAAAACACAATTTTGTCAGTATGTCTGAATAACACAGCAGGATGACAAGATATCACATACAAAACACACATTACAAATTACATTTTCTAGACTGATTTTTTTTAAATATCAAAATAAAAACTCACCTTTGTCAATAAGGAACATAAAGATGACAAGATATCAATGAAAAGAAAACATTACAAATCACATTTTCTATGAAAATCTTCAAAAAATGGAAAAGTTTGTCGATGTTGTACTATCCGCGTAGTTGTACGGCATGACAGGTCCCGCTGATAAAGTTGAAGCACCTAACAGACCATGTCCCTGATTAATTTCCTCTTCCCTTAGGCGGCAGCCATCCCATAATATACACTTGATAGAATCTTCCTCATTCATTCAGTCACTCGCCAACTATAGGTCTTCTCAATATGAGCTGTCCAGAAAAGGGATTTGCATGTCTCACTGCGCATGTCTCTTACAGTGCATCATAGGATGGATTCTGATGAAATGTGACATAGACATTTTTGGCAACATTTTTATCGGAAATTGCAAAAATGTTTACACCAATATCTTCGATTTTATATTTGATCTATGAAAACCAAATGCATGATGGGAAAGATGGAGGCTTGCCTTTTGGAAACATGTAAAACACATAAATATTGACATTAGTGCACCAATAAATATTCCATGCTGAACATAGCATGTTTTCTATAGATTTTACACTGTACCATTACTCCCATAATTCCATGCGAATCAAGATTAACAATTTTATGCAAATCCCCTATTGAAATTAGATGTTACAAATAAATAGGTCAGTGGTTCAAAAGTGTTGCTGAGCATTTCTACAGCTCCGGATTGATTCCAGCTACTCTCGAGGACTTTGTTGCTCCATGTTTAGCCCACCAAAGAGCCTTAGCAAGGAGTTAGAGCAATCTACTACTATAAATGGTATACTAAACTGAAACACATAATAGAACTGAACAATTGGATTTCATTGTTAATTGACAACTTATTGTCCAAATAAAGGTGTTATTTATGTTTAGATCAGTAGATGGGGCCTTGAAGGCTGGACGCATTTGCAAAGAATCAGTCGCCATCTGTTTCCAACAATAAATCTTTAGTGCAATTATATTTCCCCATAAGCCAAAGTAGATGCAGAAAGAAGAATGTTTCAAGAAAACGTCATGAAAAATGACCTAGAAAACAACAGTAAAACAGAATTGTAAGATACCTATGATTTCCAAGAAAAATACATCAAATTACATGAGTTTTGGGCAAGAACTGGCAAGCTATACATGATAGATGTTCTATTCCAACCTATAATTCATTTGACCCAAACTCTGGAGGTATTTGTTTGGTTGGCTTTGCTAAAAGGCTTCATGGACGTCCATGTCTGTATTTTAGAGACCCGCCACATTTCCTGTGCTGTCTTCGCTGATGATCGCTCACTGTTGCCAGTTTTCTCTCGGCCAGTTCAACTTCAAATACTTGTATAAACATAAAACAGCAGCGGAATATTAATGTCTTTGACTGGCCTATATGTCATAATATGAGTAACCCTTCTATAAACATATAACAGCAGCAGAATATTGGTAAATCCAGTAATATAAGTCATAATATGAGTAACTCTTGTATAAACATATAACAGCAGCAGAATATTGATAAATTCAGTCCTATAAGTCATAATATGAGTAACTCTTGTATAAACATATAACAGCAGCAGAATATTGATAAATTCAGTCCTATAAGTCATAATATGAGTAACTCTTGTATAAACATATAACAGCAGCAGAATATTGATACATTCCGTCCTATAAGCCATATTATGAGTAACTCTTATATAAACATATATATAACAGCAGCAGAATATTGATGAATTCAGCCCTATAAGTCATAATATGAGTAACTCTTGTATAAACATATAACAGGAGCAGAATATTGATAAATCCAGTCCTATAAGTCATAGTATGAGTAACTCTTGTATAAACATATAACAGCAGCAGAATATTGATGAATCTATAGGTCATAATATGAGTGAACTTGGTAAGATTGATCATTGTTATAATAGGATCATGTTTTCAGAAAATGTACAATTGGCCTTCACCAATCCCCTCCAATAACCCACATTTAAGACAAAAATCAGGTTCAAAATACAGTTCAACATAACCAGACAGATTTATTGAATGAATACAATACAGAATACACTCAGATATACTCAGTATTTATTATTCGTCACTCTAATTAGGGGATTTTGAGAGATGTGTAGGAATGTAGATTGTGCATTTTCTGAAAATTTGACCCAATAGCTAAAAATACAGCTTCAATAAATTATGGCATGCTGTCTGAAGAAAATATCACAAGTTCCCAAGGTCATACTTATAGTATATTATACACCAAATAGACCTATAGATGTCTGGGAGTAATTACCATGCTTGTCATTATCAATTAATCACCTTCTTGATGCCCTATTTTTCTATGGAGTCAGATTCTTACAACGTTGACTGATTCCTCTGGTTGTGACCTTGTCACATATACAGCCTAGCAGGCCATTAATCCCACTGATCACATACATCCCATAGATCTAGTTACAAATAGATGTCTATGAGCATATCTATTTAAAGTCTGCAGTCAATTCTCTTTATTTGGATTTCAATGAATTGAATAAAAAGTGACGATTGGGAGAATGAATTGGTCCGGTAGGAATAGTAGGCGATGGTGCAACACATTGTTATTATACTAGATTGTCTAGCGGGTAATATTAAATGCGATACGCTACAGCATTGGTGCTCATACCACGAACAGCAGGTAATAAAATTTATCTATTATAGGCGCATTCCATTTGAGAGGGGGTGCAATAGAAATATTTTCATCATATGTGTACAATAAAAATTTGCTCACTTATTTGGCTTTTAGAGACTTTAATGGCGATTTAAAAAGAAAGGTTTATATTGTGAGAAACTAAAGGCAATTTGCCCAGAGACTCGGTCTTCTAGTATAATGAAGGAGTCAGAGAGAAGTTTGATGTTGATGATCATCAGCGAGCCCAGCAGCTTACCAATGGTTTGGCTATCACCTTTATTTGTGGTGTGTTCCAGGAAAATGAGTCATAAGTCGCAAAAATAATATTTTTCAAAGTGTTTATTTTACAAGATCACTTTATTGGAATGTTCTGATTTTTGGAGAGCTAATCACTTATAGATATATCGATCGGTGTATCAAATTTCAGGACAATGTATGTAATATATCCTTTCGTTTTAAAGGTCCTTATATGAACTATATTTAGTTACTTTACTGTTCATTACCCCCCAGAAATATTGCAAACTTTTTTTTTCCAAAATAAAAATATCAGATTTAAAATCTAGAAATACTTATTGGATTATTAGACTGTTTACTATCATTGGAATCGGCTTGATCTCATCTTTTCAAATATAATGGAATCTCACAATCTATTTTTTGCGACTTATGACTCATTTTCCTGAAACACAGCACATTTATACTTCAACATGGTAATTAATTAGTTAGAGACAAAGGATTCCTAGCAATGCTTCTCCTGCGCTGTCCCCTTCTAATTGGCTGAGAGGAATCCCTCTACCCAGCAGACTAACCCCAGCCCTCCTCCAGGCCAGGATCATGCATTGTCCATGTGATAGATGATCCTTGACCTCAACCCCCCTCCCCACCCTTACCCAAAACCCAACTTTACAGTCTCTTGCCCTCCCTCATGCCCCCTCTCCCGACCCACTGATTAGATTAGCGCAGGGAACAATAATTAGATGGGACAGGTTGCTGGGACAACAAGTTCTCGCACAGCAAGTGTCCAAGGATCCCCCCCCCCCCCACCAACTGGACCCAGGCATGGTGGGCCAAAATCCAAGCTGGGGGGAGGGTGGGCAGCTCAAGGGGGTTGGTAAACCAACCCAAAAGAATGCAATTCTTTACAATATATCAATAAATGCTAGGTCCATATAATAAATAATGAATGGAACTCGGTACTAGCACCTCGTTCAATTCTGTCTATGTATTGTCTGCTACACTCACAATTAATTTCCAATGGATTTTAACTATATATCAGGCAATTTTAAATATATTAATATGATTAAGGCATGTGGTATTCAAACTAGAGACCCATCATAGACCTAACATCAATTTGTTATATATATAGGATTGAAACGAACTGACCCGCTGAGAAGCGCGTGGGGGGGGGGATCAAAAAAGGAAAAAAATAAACAATTATTTAATCAAGAGATAAGAATGAATGATTCCTGATGATTTACAAGTCTGATACCTAGCCTCCCCACCCCATCCCACCCCCCACGCACACACCATCTCCTCTCTGTATCCACCGACCCTACTGCCCACCTCCACCCCCTCTCTTCACCCTTCTAATTATCGGCAATATTTAATGTTGAAATTGTAGTGTTAAATATCTGCCTGACAGTATGAATAAACTACTACCACGAGAGTGATATGTTTTTACTCTAATACCATTATTCAATGTCACCTGTTTGTAAGCCTGATACTTGATTCAATCCATGTCTATAATTAAACAGCTGTCATGTTATAACATTGAAATACCTGTTGTGAGATTTTCAAAAAAAGGCATAAGTCAAATAAAGCATTCTGGGCTTATATTGTGGTTTGTGTAGTTGGTTTGTATATATTTGTAGTCAACATCCAGTTGATTTTATCTTCTTCACATAATTCAAGAAATTGAGTGTGTCTCTGTGTGTAAAGGACGGGAAGGGAGAGGTGGGGGGCGTGATTGTGTGTTAGGTGGGGGGGATAATGAGTTTTGAACATTTACCATAGAAAACTCATTAATGATAACACTAATCAACACATCTGATTGACAATAGGTAAAAGTGGTGATTGATATAAAATCTAAATGTAAAAGTTGTTACATACTTGGCCTATGGACGATTATAACTATTATTACACACGTGAGCAGTTAGAAAGGTGCCGTTTGGGGGTGCCGTTCGGTTGATGCGAACCGCTCACGTGTGCCGTTCGGCCAAAGACGCAATTTCATTGGTGCAGCGTAGGCCAGATGACGTCGTCCCGACCGCGTAACCTAGCCTACAAATTGCGGTGAATGAAGCCTCCTCGAGCTAAACTATAGGCTATACAAGTTAAATTTACTTTTTGACATCCTTATAGAGTGTGTAATAAATAGCAAATGGCACTCTGTTCGGGTTCAAACTGATCTCGTCCCGTCAGAAAACGGGAACTCACCCCTTCGGGGTTCGTCCCGTTTTCTGACGGGACTCGATCAGTTTGACCCCTCCATCGTGCCATTTGCTATAACAACCCCCTGTACTGGTTGTGATATTAAGGGCCTGGAAAGTCACTAAAGAATGGGCCTGGAAGTCACTGAAACCGGCTGGAAAATCACTGAAATAGACTGGAATTATCTTAAATGGGCTGAAAGATCACTGAAATGGGCCGAAAATCCCTGGAATGTTTTGTGACCAAACGCACGGAGACTGTTTTTGTGTTAAATGATCTGTCGGTACACTACACACATCCCCTATGTCTTCCTTCTCTATACAATAGTGAGACACTATTTATGCGTTAATTAGCATGTTACCTAAATAGCCTGAGGTAACAAGGCATCTACATCAGGTCCCAGATTGTTACCAAGACATTTAAAACTCCACATCACCATATGTGTCAAGTCTTCAGAAAATGTACAATTCACCTTCACCAATCCTCTCAAATGGCCCAAATTTAAGACGAAAATCAGGTTTAAAATATATTTCAACACAACCAGACAGATGTATTGGATGAATATGATACGGAATACGCTCAGATATACTCAGTATTTATCATTTTTCACTCTAATGTAGCAGAATCTGAGAGATGTGGAGAAATGTAGATTGTGCATTTATTCAAAATCGGACCCATATTTTCATTTTGTTTTCCTCTTTTGCAGGTCGTATAATTGCTCGCTGATAATCATTGGATTGATATTCGTTTAGTTCCAAGGTAAGGAATCTAAATTACCAAGTTATCTTTGCTTTCCATATGTTGTCATAGGTTAGACAAAGGTACAATCTAAAAGTGCTCACTGGTGTCTGCAGGGGTCTTGGCATTGGGTATTGAATGGGTAGTTGGGATGCTCAATGTGATATCACACAAATATGATGTGTTTCAAGAAAATGAGTCATAAGTCGCAAAAGTTATATTTTTCAAACGGTTTTTTTCACAGGACCTCTTTATTGAAATGTTCTCATTTTTGTAGGGTTTAGCCTTTACAGTCATATGAATCCAAGTCACAAATTTAGGGACATTGTATTAAATGTATTCTTGCGTTTGGAGACATTCATATGGAGTGTATTTAGTTACTTTACTGGTAATTACCCATTCAGAAACAATGCAAACTTCTTTTTTTTTCAAAATAAAAATATTAAAATTAAAACATAAGAATACATATGAGGTATCCTAGTGTTTACTATCATTGGAATCACCTTGATCTCCTCTTCTCAGATATGATGATGTCTCAAAATTCATTTTTTGCGACTTATGACTCTCTTTCCTAAAAACGGATCACATATTGCCATAAACAAAACCAAGCCAAAGATCAAATGTATAATACCTCCAAAAGGTTAACAACTGTTTCCCGCCCACCCTCGCCATAAAATGACTAAGATGAAAATCAACACAATATGAAACAAAAATAGAACCTTTCCCTCTATACTAGAGAGAAAAGGAGAGATAACAAAGTTGTTTATCCTCCTGTCTACGATACAGAAAAGGATAAATAATTTGTTAAAGCGTTTTATACAAATGTCTGCCAACTGGGCTAATTGTGGAGTTGTATCCCTTAGGTTTTCCAGTCTTTTTTTTTATATTTTCATATTTTCTTTCTTCTTTAACATCAACGATATAACAACTATAGCAACACAGATCACATTGGTTTACACCATCGTGTTAGAGAAGGAAAATTTAAAATCAATACCAAACATACTCATCTATATGGTATAACTTGATGCTTAATTGGATATTTTTTGAAATGTTCTATTGAAGTTTTCCTAACTGTGGTATTTGGTTGAATCATAAGTATGAATAACTTGTATAAGTTAGTTATTTCTTCTTGTATAATGCTAGGCACCCAGCAAACACATAACATTATCATAACATTAATTAAAAGGTGTCACAATGTTGTAAGAAAACATTCTAGAAATAACGTTTCTATGATGTTGTTAGAATATTGTGATAATCAAAGAATATTTTTAAAACATCACCAGAACATCACGATTTTAATATTGAATATATGCAATCACAAAACATTCATATGCTCATAAAATGTTTGACTCAAATGTTAAAGATAAACTTATCTGATGTGTATCTTAACATCTGTAACATTATTTAATATTGCCAAAACATCATAAAAATATATTGATTTCAACTATCAAAAATGATATTATGATGTTGTCATAACATTCTGACTGGCACATATTAACTTTGCTAACGTTATATGATACCCCCAAAACATAATAAAAACATTATTGATGTTCATTATCAAAAATGATATTTTGATGTTGTCATAACATTTCTTAGGTGAATCATGAACTCCAATAACAGTTATACATGATATCGTTAAAGCATCATAAAAACATTCCACTAACATTAATGGATGATATTGTTATATCATCATAAAAACATTTTGATTTTCACAAGCAAAAGTAATATTCATGGCGGCGATCAACTTTTAAACATGACTATCTCATGTTTGGACTCAAATATAGAACTATTATTCTCATGGGGAGAGAAATTAGGGTATGTAATGGATAGATTGATGTCTCTAGACCACACAGGAATTGTTTATTAATCTAATCTAAGCAGGATGGAGGCGATGATTGCAGATTTCCAGACATACTTCATTTCACACAATGTCAGCAAATTGAGATCCTTGAAAGTCGGAGATTCGAAAAATTTCTAATTCCCTTTTTCGGCATTTTTACTCATTTCCCAGACACAGGACCTACAAATTCGTGATCAGCGGCCTTTGGACATCTAAGAAAATCAGTTTTCATCAATTTTGATATTTATTCAGATGGGACAAGCTCGAAAATAAATTATGATGTTAAAAGCTTACAATTCTCACCCATTTACACATGTCAAGGTATGATATGTTAATATATCATTTTTATAATGATTAAATGATGTTTTACACAACTCTTAAATAATGGCCAGATGGCGGCACCTAGAGTCAACCAGTGAAGGGAAAAATCTTGTGAAATGTTTGTGAAAATGGCTACATTAATTGAAATCATTAATTGAACCATCTAAGTTTGCTAATTTAAATACCATTTCACAAGTTAAAATCGAAAAGGAGGGGCAAAATATTTATGGAATATAACTCAAAAAGAGAACTATTTTGGTCTTTTTTGCCCTATATCACTCCATCCATGGCGCAGTGCTTCATTTTATATTCATACGCTGACATGTGATGCAATTTGACCAATCAGGACGCAGAGTCAACCTTCATTTTCCCGCTGAAAGCACGAGGTGAGTCTATTTTGCTGTCTGCTTCCATCACCATAGGTAGGCTTCTAGATATAGGATTAATATGAGTTACACATTATCGATTTAAATAATGCCCTAATATTAAATCATTGTACTTAATGTATGCTTAACATTTGCAGTGAAGGAATAGTGGGATTTCAGTTTGTGAACAAACTGCGTGACAGGCACGCCACGTCCATGAGGGGCCACGAGGCAGTGACAGGCAGTGACACAGAACTGACACTGACAGCTCCGAAACGGTGAGCGATATTTGAATTATTTTTTCACATGTCGACGACCCATTTTAAAATCGCCATATCATCGTCAATATTGAATATTTTAACAAATCCTTTTAGAATCCTCAAGAACTACATACTGACATCATCGGTATGAAGCAGAATGATTTTATTCCAAGTAGTTTCTGAATAAATCGTGTTTGAATTTGCGTCGTCGGAGCGCGAGCTATGATTTTCGCTCGGCGTGGGCAGAGTGCATGGCCATCTTTCAGAACTCGGCGCTCGCTGGCTATTGCTCACAGCCTCATGACATTAATTTGATCAAACCCGGCAAGATCTCAGCTTTATATAAATGTCTGACTTTTAAATATAAGATTATTTCTTCCCAATATTCTGAGCTGTTCAAAATTTTTGCGTGGAAAATTCCTTGCCGTGGCCAGTGATAGATTTCAGTGATTCACCTAAGGCTTAGCCTAGTTTATTTTGTCACTGACACTGTCAGCAAAGCAAGGCCAGGATTTTGCATGATTTAGAAGAAAGCTTTTAGGCCTGTACGAGCAAAGGGGTCTGTTTCACTTTCAAAATGGCTCTCAATCAACGACTGGAAAATTGTGCTTTTTATTTTATTCATTATATTATAGTAGGTTATTTTACATGTTACAAAAAGTGGTTGGTTCCAGGCATTAGTTGATTATTATATCCCTTCCTTGGTTGATATCCTGAAGTAATTTGTTGGAGCAGATCATTTTGGCTTTTATTTAATGTTTTATTTTGATAAAAACTCTGGAAAATGTATTTGACATCCATATTAGATAGGATTCAGTTTGACTGCAACGATCTGCAAGTTTAATACTTCGAAATTATTATTTTACCATGTTCCATTGATTTCATGATTCTAGACTTAGTCCAAGCATTGTAATAATGTCTTGAGAATATACGGTAGAACTGCCAGGACCCATAAAGCTTTTTCTCTATTAAAAATTGGTAATTGTCCGACCAGAGGTATTGTAACCTTTTTTCTAAAATTAAAATCTCTAGCTCAAAATATAGAAATACTTATTACATGACGTAATGTTTACCATCATTGGAATTGACTTGATTTCATCTTTTCAAATATGATAATATCTCAAATTCCATTTTGTTTAATGACTTGTGACTCGTTTTCCTGTAACACATCAGAAATACAACATGCATTATTCATGTGTATTCATTTTACTTATCTTTCAAATTTTGAAGAGATAAAGGAAACATATGTGTGTCTATAATACTAAACATGAATAAATAGATTCTCTATTCTTTGGTTACTATCAATTATGAGGTATTTTAAATGTTATTCGATACATTAGTTAGCCCCCTGACCCTGCCTCTACCTTGCAACAAAAGATGCTGAAAAATGTCGAGGATATTGTAAGGTCATCCTTTCTTTGTATAAAAACGAGATGGAGCCTTTGTCTTTGTAATAGATGATCAAGTTCTCTTTGTCTGAGAAAAAGAGGGAAGAGTAGCAAAGTGAGGGAGAAAGCCTGGCCTCCCCCCCCCCCCCCCCCCCCCCACACACACACATACACACACACTCAGGGGTCGAATATGTACGCATTTTTGGTCCCAATTTCGCAGAGAAAGGGGTCATTTTTCACTCACAAACTCGGATCTTAAAAGCAGATATTAGGGTAGGCTACCAATTTGCAGCTGAACTCAGCGAAATGTTGGAAAAGGGGTATTTCATTTAAAGGTAAAACTGAATAGGTTCAATTATTAAATTGTTAGAGAAAAAATTCAAATTGTTCACTGCCTGCATTGTTACCAGCCAGTCCGCCCAAGGTTTGAAATATTGTGATTTGCAGTACATCTCTAAATGTGTTTTCCAAGAGCACATTAGTACTTCACCTAAATTTAAGACTATTTGTATATATTACTTATTCAATGATTAAGGCATTATGTATTGATATTGTTAGTCAATATATCAACCTATTTATATGCCAAATATGAAGCCTCTGTAATCGATTTAAAGCCAATCTGAAAGGTATAAGCTAGAAAATGTAGTAGTGACATACACCAGAAGCCAACATTCTTCTTACAGAAATCAAAGAAATCAATCATTTCTGGGGGTACCCTCCAAACAGGAAGTTGTGCTTTGTGCAGTACAGTGCAGGGCTTCCGAAAATATGGACCCCCCTACTTTCACACAATCCCTCTCTCCCTCCCCTCTCTCTGAGAATTACTTCTTTTCTGGAAAATAAACGCAAAATATATTTTTACCCAAGTTTACCCTTGCAACGGTTACTTTTTAAAAAATTATAACCATAGTACATGATACATACTATATGTGTAGGAAATTGGGAGGTCATTGGACAATCCGTTTTTTTAGTTACAGAGCAAAACATGCAAAAACATCTGATTTCCCCATAGCCATAGCCTCCCATACCGAAGGCAAAGCTTTAGATGACCACAACATGATCCATACTATATGTGTAGGAAAATGGGGTGGGGGTGGGGGTCATTGGACTTTAATGTTAATAAATAATGTAATGGGTTTTGGATCAAGTGCCTACATTACATTGTCTTGGGGCGGGGGGCTGATTTGAAAAACTGTATCGTTCCTAATTTTTTATGTATCAAGATATTTTTGCATGACATGCCCAGACGTATCGTCTCTAATATGTATCAATCTTGTGATCATACTCCTATTTTTTCTACCTTTTCTCCCAATCGTTGCAAGTACATAATAGAAAATTATTTTCACTTTATAATGGGGGGGGGGGAGTTTGTGGGAGTTTGTGGAAGAAGAACGTCTGGTCTATCCAATATACAATATATACAGTGCTACACTATAAATACTGTAAACGTATTTATTTTCGCGCAGATAAATTTTCGCGCACTAATTACATAGACACATTTTCGCGCGGATTTGTATTCGCGCAGCAAGGAAGTCTCACACCTTGTTTATGCAATAATTATACCTTTCGCGCAGGATTTATTTTCACGCACAAAGGTGTGTGCGCGAAAATAGCGAAAATAAATACTGCGCAAACATTAATACGTTTACAGTAAGGATTAAATAATACAAGGGATAACCTAGCACAGTATGTACTGCTTGTACAACAATACTGACCTTATTTAACATATTAAAATGAGGGAGAAGACTTGAAAAAATCCCATGTCTTGGTTGTTTGTACTGACTATATCAACCATGTGTCCAATCCAACATAAATATACGGGCGTCCTGTCTAACACTTTTACCAACACAACTACATATTTAAAACAGTGTAACTCAACAAACCTTGATTATTCATATTATTGTTAATGTTCTACCTGCAGAGAATTTACATATTGATAACATTTGTGATGTTATCTATAATTTTCAGAGTACTCAGATTACAAAACTGCATGCAAAGAAGGGCAAGTATACATCAGGTATCAAGAGGAAATTGAGGAGGAAAGTGAAGAAGAAGGTGAACATTCAATCAGTTTTTTGTCTATATTTGAACTTGAGTGATAGAATTTACCTCCCCAAATTTTAATAGATGGTGCTATACATCTGTATGGCATGGACCCCACCCCATGACTTTGCAGGTTTATGGAACAAAGTGAACAATGACATTGTTGTAATGGCTTTAAAATCGTTTGATAAGAACTAAAATTTATCATGCATTGGGATATATTCATATAAGATGCTTAGTGAGTGAGTTTATTAACAAGAAAGGGCTGTGATAATTACTTTGGTTGATGTCAATCTGAAGAATATACATGGTTCCTGCAGAAAGTAAAAGTCAGTAATTTTGAGTGAGTGAGTGAGATTTTGAGTTTGGGCTTTTAATGAATTGATTAAGTCGGTATCAGTGAAAAGTCAGTAATTTTCAATTGAGTAAAAAAAAAAGGGGGATTAGAAGACATTGCAATGATAACAAAACTCCCATAATTCAGTTAAAATGCACCCAAAGGCATCATTTATTGAGTATATTTACAAGACGCCCCCACCCAACCCAACCCTATATGCTATGTTTCTGGTATTTACTGCATCAAATTTTTAGCCATTAAAATATCAGAAACCTTCCGCTCAACAGTCCTAAAAATCTTTATTTTGAGCATTCAAATGTCATCAACTTTCAGTCTCGCTATACTGTGGATACCCTGATACTGATTATTCAACCATCAAGCCTTTATTGACCATCTTATATGATTTTGCTTGATAGATAAAAATGTCAGTAAAAACCATGAGAATTTGTCAGTAAAAGTCAGTAATTTTAATATTGTCTGGACTGCAGGAACATGATATAATATTGTAATTACAGAAATTGCCCTTTTCTAATAATTGTCAGCAAAAAGGACATGTACATTAATCTCATTACTCATGCATTGACAGTTTCAGCACCCACACCGAAATCAACCAACAGTGCTCCTAAAAAAAGATGAAGGTCGTTAGTTTATACTTCTGAAAACCCTGGGAAGGAGGTGAGCATTTTCAGCTAGGTGATTAATTAATCAGGGTGCAACAAATTAAGAAAGCGCAAGACATGCTGGTGTTATAAGCAGTAGGCCTACATTTTTTTATCTATACATCTTTAGTACTAGTAGACTTTGGGAGTTAACTTTGTGTACAGTTTACTTCAAATAAGTAACTTGTAACTCCCCTGAATAGTGGATGTTTTCCAGGATGTTACTATTAATTCAGTGTGTGTGTGTGTGAGGGGGGGGGAGGGGAGTAGGTTACTAGAGCTGTTTAAAATACAGGAATCACCCTAATCACACCTCTCAAATAAATCAAAATATGAGGAATTTAGTCAGTAAGTGTATTAACAAAAGAGGCTTGTACTTTTTAGTTTGGTTGATATAATATCAAAATGAAGAATATAATTATTTGATTACATAGAATACTAATTTCGAAATATTGTCGGTAAAGTGTACATTAACTCCTGTTCACTAAATCAGGGTCGATCCATGGAACATTTTTATGTTAAAATAATTTACAAATGATGTTGAGAGACTTACATATGAGTGAAAGGACAAAGCATAATGTGATATGTGTTAATGATTCAATTTTTATTTTTTTATTGCAGAAAACACCAAAAAGGAACACCCGAAACTCCTAGCAGTATGAATAATGCCATAGGATGTGAACCAGAGACTCAAGCACACACATCATTTAGTGGCACCCTTCATGATATAACACAGAATGCAACGAACTCATCTGTAAATAACCTGCCAGTGTCTAGTCCTGTAACCAACACCAACAAGCCAGACACACCTCCTCCAGTGGAACAAAGCAATACACCACTGCTTGATGGAAACCCCACTCCACCACCACGTCCCGCTTCTGCCAATGCCTCGACCCATGACTTGTGATCTTTCCCAACTAGATGCCAAGCTCCAGGCCACTATTAACCCTACCCATGAAAAAAGCAAGATAGACATGATGGACAAAGGGACCATGACGGTTCCTGAAGAAATCAAAATTGCTGAACACTATTTCATTCCAATTAACACCATGGACCATGATTTATCCACTGACTTTGATCAATTACTCATTAACAGAGGATACCTATATGCTCCTCAATGAGAACAAAATTGAATAATTTTCTCTATTTTGGGCTTAAATAAAACAAATGATAATAAAATAATTTAAAAGAAGAATTTCAATGTTTGCTTCCTTCTCGTCCTTTTATATTTTTGCAATGTTTTAAAAATATGACCGACAACTATTCTGAAAACATCTAAAAACATTCTTAGAATGTAATAATAAATCTAAAAACATTTTTAGAATGTTTAATAACATTACCTCATTATTCTACGACAACAATTCTGAAAACATCTAAAAACGTTCTTAGAATGTTGTAATAATAAATAATGAATTTAGAAACATTTTTAGAATATTTTATAACATTACCAGAAAATATTTTATGATGCTTTGGTGAGCCACCATTATCATATTTTTAAAACATTTACAAAACATCACTATGGTATATAATGTTGTCAAAATGCCATCAAAATGTTTTAAAGATATAATTTGATTACCTTTTTAAAACATTTTAGAAATGTCTTTAGAAAATATCTTATGATGTTTTGGTGAGCCACCATTTTCATATTTTTAAAATATATTTATGAAACATTACTATGGTATTTAATGTTGTCAAAATGTCGTCAAAATGTTTCAATGATATAACTTATTACCTTTTTAAAACATTTTAGAAATGTTTTTAGAATGTTTAATAATATTACCAGAAAATGTTTTATAATGTTTTTATGAGTCAACATTTTCATGTTATTTTAACATTTTCCCAGAACATTTTCAAAAGGTTTACCTGAATATTTACATAATGTTTTTAAAACGTCAATGTGTTAGCTGGGCAACGCACGAAAACATTGGCCACGTCGACATGCGTCTTTATTATTAGGATTAAATGGCCTTTGTAACAAAAATAATAACTTTTATTTATCATTTGTTCAGCTTAATTCAAAAGAATCCACTAATTTATTATAAGAGCTGGTGATTGTATATTTTCTGAGGGCTTGACCCGCGTTACCTTTGGTATGAATGACCCGATCAGTTATACCATATTGACCCCTATGCACATATACTGACTTTGCCTTCATGCATATGTATATTTATACAAACGATCCAGTCCATTATTATTCATAATTACGTAACTGGTATCACGTTCTCGCAAACGTAATGGTTTGTGGATATGGGCATGGCTTTAGAAATATGTACCGGTAGGTCAATCTAAAATGTTATTTCGAAAACATAAAAATTACTTGGGATATCTCAATTCATTTCCGAGTGTTTCCTATTCATTTAGTTCTTGTGTCAAAAGGGTTTCATGCCCAGATATGATTTTACATAGTACATGTGTGCCCTTGAGAACTTTGAGAAAATTTTCTTAGAAAAACTGAGAAAAATCATGATATTTGGGCATATTCTTTTTAGAAAAGCAAAGTGACAGAGGACAAGATCCATAATACATATTTCTATTTTTTTTAAAGAATTTTATTTTCATTTTCAACAGAACATGCACAGACACTTCCCTCAAAATATTTCAAGCAATTTCCAAGGCTATCTGCCCTGATCTTTCATCAAAATCATTACTTAAGAAAAATGATATATATTTGATATGTCATTTTATTCCTACAACTACCAAGATATTTGCATATTTTGTATATTTCTCAAACCCCAATTGTACGAGTTCTGACAGACTGACTCATTTCTATTATAGCAGTATATTGAGGACCCCCATATGCATATATGTGAATCCTTATAACCATCATATGCATGTATACATAGGCTTGAAACTGGATACCTTAACTGAATCTACTAAATATGGAGCTATAAGTTGTGCAACAATTTCATATTAAACCACATCAGGATATGATACGGGTATATGATACTGTTAAGCTTGTGGTATGCTGCAACTCTGAGGAATATTAATTGGGAATTACACATTTAGGATGTTCTCATTACGATCTGCGAGTAGGAATTGAAGTTTTGAATGATACGAAATGTTAAGAATGTTGGGAGGTAAGTGACATTTAACTCACCTGAACTGAGAGAGTTTAGACTTCCCTATATGGGTCAGATTTCCAGAAAATGTACAATTGACAGCTGTACATATTTAGTAATTCTGCTAAACAAGGCTGCAATTTGGTCAATACTAGGTAAATTCGAGTATATTCGGCATTGCATTGATTCTAGCAATCTGTTTGGTTAGGTTGGACTGTGTTTTCAACTTTATTTTCGTCTGAAATTTGGGTTATTTGAGAGGATTGGTGAAGGTGAATTGTACATTTTCTGAAAATTTGACCCATATCTGGGAGAAAGACTAAAGGTTGGTTGCCCGAGTAGTTAATTGAGTTATGAGGACACTCTAACACATACCTTTTTCTTTCCTTTTTTTAAGGATTTTATTTATACTTGGGATACAGGATCCCCAATTTGGGTTGTTCATCTGCCCCAAGTTCCGCATTAAAAACACATTGAGTATCAGAAGTCGGTCATTAACCTGATATAATCATAAAGAAAGTCATAGAAATAAGGATCAATACACTTTCCACTCAGGCTATTACAGCCGAGTGCTGGTGCTGTCCAATGCAGAATAAATGAAGTATAAATGACAGATGAGGAAATGATGGATTTTGAGATATGAATATATTTGAAAAGATGAGATCAAGCCGATTCTAATGGTAGTAAACAATATGTACTTCAATATTTTAGGTTTGATATTTTCTATTTTTGAAAAAAAAAGTGTGCAGTACTTTTGGGTGTACAATTACTAGCAAAGTAGTTAACATATTCATTACGATGACCTTAGAAATGCGCTGATATATTTATCACACTGACCTGAAATTTGGTACATGTATTCAGGCTACGAGAAGCGTTAAGCATCTCAAAGGTGAAAACATTCCCATAAATACATCTTGTGAATAAAACACTTTGAGAAATAACTATTTTGCGATTTGTGACTCATTTCCCTGGAACACATAACATTTATCTAAAAAAAACCCATATAATTTAGAACTGTTTTATTGACAATGTTCTTTGAATGGGATCGAATAGAGAAGCTTGGTGGCAATTGTAAACTTCATTTTCATTTCATTTCAATTAATTTTGATTGATTAATTGGACTGCTAATTTTGCATTCCTTTGCAACACTTGTGGCTGAATTAGCCCAATTATTTGCACGATTCAAATCCACTACTCGCACTGGCCAGGACAGTTTAATTCAAACTCCTGATTGATCATCTCTAATAGTGGAATTCCTCTCCCCCAGGTATGGTGTAAACATGCAGTATTAGAGCAGTATTTGATGCATTTCCCAGTAATTGGGAAGTAATTAAAAATAAGATTTAGGAGTTTTACTACAACTGTGAAGGTGTTGCGGTTGTGCAAGTGAGATTGATATATATTATGCATGTAAACAATGTTTGGTTGGGTGACGGGAACAGTTAATTTTACAATTTAGACATGGTAGTTGTGAGGTAGATATATAGAAAAATAACTTGTGGCTGTTCTGAATTAGCGGTTCTCCTCTCTACCCTTGTCTCTCCCTCTCTTTTGTCTCTAACTTATCTCTCCACGCTCTCTCTCTCTGTGTTGCTCTCTCTCTCGCTGTCCTCTCTGTCCCTCTGTCTCCTGCTCTCACCCCTCTCACCCTCTCCGTTTCCTCTCTCTCCCCTTCCATCCTCCTGCTTTCAAATATAATATTGATATTTACTTAATGATAATTAATAAAGTCATGAATAACTTAGGTGACGTCATGTTATGTTTCATAACATTACCATCTTTTGTTATGTGATGTTTTACCAGGCTGTTTAGTTCAGCTCCTATAGATGGTCTTCCATTAACTTCTGGGGTAGTATACTACCATCTATTGTGGTATGATCTACCAGGTTGTTTAGTACAGCACCTATACCCGTTCTTCCAAGTCCTTGGGTAGTTCACTACCATCTACCATCTATAGATGGTCTGCCACTGACTCCTGCGGTAGTATACTACTATCACCTGTGGTATTACCAGGTTGTAAAATGATTTACCAGGATGTTTAGTCCTGCTCCTTCACCTGCCCTCCAGGGTAGTATACTATCATCTATTGCTGTACGATTTCTATACCAGGCGGTTTAGTTCAACTCCCATAGCTGCATGGTCTTCAATGAATTACTGGGGTAGTATACTACCATGTATTAATTGAGGACATACAACAAGCTGTCATACCCTACTCTTCTCGTACTTGCGTCAGATCTTTGGAAAATGTGTACAATTGGCAGCTCTACAAATTTAGAAAATCTTGCTAAATTAGGCTGAAAAATGATGAATATCGGGTATATCTGAGTATATATTTGGTGTTTTGCTATGTTAAACTGCATTTGAAGCTAATTTCTGTCTTAAATGTGGGTTATTTGAGAGAATTAGTGAAGGCAAATTGTACATTTTCTAAAGATCTGATCCACTTACACCTAATACCCAAGGACTGTTATTGAGGCACCACTTTGTTATTTGGGTGAAACGAGACAGGGGCAATTTTGTGATATATTGTCCGGTTTCCATGGGTCATTTCCCCACTTCATTATCTGACCAGTGTAAGTGAGTGACCACTGGACCATTCAGGGGGTGGGTCAAGGTGTGGCTTACGCCTCCCACCTGCCTACTGGTCACCCCTGAAAGGAAATACACATATATCAGTGATGGACGTCTCCCCAAACTGTCAAATCTCCCCCAAATACCACCAATTACTAGGGTCCGATTTTCAGAAATTCACAATCTACAGTTCTACACATCGCTCAAATTCTGATAAAACTAGAGTGAAACATGATAAATACTGAGTATATCTGATTGCATTCTGTATTGTATTCATTGAATGAATCTGTCTGGTTATGTTGAACTGTATTTTGAACCTGATATTTATCTTGAATATGAGTTATTTGAGGGGATTGGTGAAGGCCAAGTGTGGATTTTCTGAGGACTTGACCCATAAACAAATTTAGCCAATTTAAAAACAAATCTAAATTTGATTGGTCAATTTCTGCGAATAATTACAAACATTAAATTGACCAAGATTTAAATCGTTGGTATCAAAATGTCTATATCTAAATTCATCCACTTTTCCCACGAATGTTTTCATTATTTTGCACATGATCTAACTTGCATCACTGGACAAATCAATTTCTTGCTGTTTTATACCATAAATGTCACATTTGTTTTGGAATTGCTGAATGGGAAAAGGCGTTAACTTGTATTTAAAAGGTAAACACTCAGAAGCTATTGAGCATACAAACAGAAAGAAAAATATACATATCGATACCATGTTCCTTGTTTTATAACAAAATTGTGGAAATTCATATGTTCGATTTATTGAGTCACGAATGATATGAATATTTATTTGAAAATAGTAGTTTTTGCCAGACTACTTGTGAGATGAATATTCGGAATAAATACCTACATCCCTTAAGGCATCACTAGCCGGGTCAGATTTTCAGAAAATGTGCAATCATACTTTGCCAATCTTCTCAAATAACCCGAATTTCAGACGAAAATACAGTTCAAAATACAGTTCAACCTAACCAAACAGATTGCTAGTATCAATGCAATGCCGAATATACTCGAATATGCCTAGTATTGGCCAGATTGTAGTCTAATTTAGCAGAATTGACTAAATGTGTACAGCTGCCAATTGTACATTTTCTGAAAATCTGACCCACCTACATCCCTGAAGGCATCACTATCAATGCAGTTATAAAATTAACCAGTCACTGACCCTCGAGTAGAAAATTACAGGACGTCCTTTTACAGAATTGGATGGCACGGTGAGATTAATGTGTACAAATTGAGGCTATTTCTTCTCCTTTCCTCTCTTATTATCGCTCTACTAGGGTCTGTACCTGGGTACCATCTGCTGTCTCTGACTTATTGTACATTTTCTGAAAATCTGACCCTCATATTCGTGCCAGATCGCCTTGAAATTAGCAGCCCTACACATTTAGTAAACTCGGGGAAACTATGTTGAACTGTGATAAATAATAGATATATGTCAGTATACATTTGGTATTGCATTAATTCAAAAATTCCCTTTAGTTATGTTGAACTGTAATTCGCCTGACTTTGTAAATATATGAAGTGTATATCGAAGCAGAATTATCAGCTGGATTGACCAAATGTGATGTGTTTCAGGAAAATGAATAGATTTTGAGATACCATTATATCTGAAAAGATGAGATCAAGCTCATTCCGATGATAGTAAACGGTCTAATAATCTTATAAGTATTTCTACATTTTAAGTTTGATATTTTCGTTTTTGAAAAAAAAAGTTTCCAATATTTCTGGGGGTCAATAAACAGTAAAGTAACTAAATGTAGTCCATATGAGGACCTGTAAAACTAAAGGATATATTACATAGATTGTCCTGAAATTTAATACATTAATTGATATAGCTATAAGTGATAAACACACCAAGAATCAGAACATTCCAATGATGTGATCTTGTGAAAAAAACACTTTGAAAAATATCAATTTTGCGACTTATGACTCATTTTCCTGAAACACATCACAAATATTTTTGTAAAAGATTGTTCCTGAACAGTATAACGGAAACATTAGAACATCTAATTAGTACTTCTATATTCTATGTTAGATATTTTCTTGTAAAAGTTTGTAATTTTCTGGGTGGACCATTACTAGTAAAATTGTTGAATATACTCCATAGGATGACCTTAGAAATGCAAGTATATATGTAATGCACTGTCTTAAAATTTAATGCATATGTTCATGCTACAAGAAGCGTTGAACACCTCAGAAATGATAATATTCCCACAAATACATCTTGCACAATAGCAATGTTACCACCTGTGACTTATATTTCTGCAACACATCACATATGGAGAACCGTAAGGAACCCCTCAGTTCCCAGTGCTAGTCTCTGGAAGGTACACTATTGGAGGGGCACTCATTAATGTGCTATAATAGAGGCTATTTCCCCTCCTCACCCCCCTCACCCTCTCATTAGATCTATTTGTCCAGCTGTGTACCAGGACAAACACCTGTTTCAGACTTTATAGAATAGAATAGAATGGAAAAACATTTTTATTTTCGTTGTCAAACGCTATAGAAAGAATATCTCCGGCCATATGGGAGGTGTTCTAATCCTTTCTCTTCGCTTATATTAACATTTGATTTATATAGGGAGACATCCTCGCCTTGGTCGTTGACTCAGGTCGAGTTCCTACAATTTTTGTGAAAAATGTTTTATAAGAAAACAATTTGTTTGAATATGGTTCAATGTGGTTGTTGAAGTAATGAGTCTTTTGTATCCTTTTGTATTTGATTTATGAATTTGATTCATGATTAAGTTGATAAAGAATGAAATATGCAGTTAAACTTTACTTATCAATGTCTATATTAAAGTTGTCAAAGCCATCAGAATCCAGCTGTTCGTTGACTATATACATCTCAAGTTTGAAAGCTTAATAATTAGTTGATTTCGCACAACTTTTAGGTTAACTAATATCATTTTTTAGTGGCAATGTTCATATTTACTCAATATTCACTGTTGTTATCTTTCTCTTGGGACAGAAGTCTCATTTGATCTCAGGTTGTGTAACGGTCGGATGTCACGCTGGTATATTTATGAGAACTTAACTGGGCTTTTTAAAAATATTTTGTGTTTTTAACAATCATGTACTCTTACATACCAATTCAACACCTTCCCAGTTATCCTAAACTCAGGACATTGACCCACTTACTACTGTCATCTTTCCTTAGGGATGTTATTTTCGGCTGTAAACAATTTGATCAAAGATTATTTCAAAGTCGCAGAAAATAGCCTGGTGCTATACAAAACACTCCATGAGACAGTAAGCGAAAGAAATAGGAATACAACGATGTATAAATAATTTAACGCCATGGTTTATAAATACAAGTCCTAGCACAACCAGGAGGGACATTGGAAATCATGGGCTAAGGTTTGACGCTAAATTGGTCACAATAAAACATGTTTAAGAAAGAAACAATTACTAGAGATTGTGCTTAGGCGTCATGTCAGGGTTCAAACATCGTCGGGTAAAAGTATCTGGTCCTGTAAGGCATAGGATTTAGTCACCCGATTTAAAAAGGAAAGGTCTTAGCAGAAGCGTCAGGGTCATGGGAAAGCATAGGTTAAGGATTAGCATGTGGCTAAATCCCTCACCTGACCATGTCCTATGACCAGGTTCTTTTACCTCTAAGACCCTTGATGTCTGAACCTTGACCTGACGCCTAGGAACTGAAAATACTTTAACCGATAATATCTTCGTTAGCAATTATTTTTATCTTAAACAAGTTTTATTGCGGCCAATACAAAATGTTATTCTCAATTCATGAGGTTTTTTTTAAGATTTCTCCTGAGAATAATCATGCTCTTGATTTAATAGTCAGCCAATGTAGAACAAACATATTATTGAAGGTTGTCAGTATAAGATGATTTGTTGAGTCGATATGTGATCCGTTTTAGAAAAATGAGTCATAAGTCGCAAAAAATGGATTTTGAGATATCATCATATTTGAAAAGAGGAGAAAAAGGCGATTCCAATGATAGTAAACACTAGGACACCTAATAAGTATTTCCATGATTTAAGTTTGATATTTTCATTTTTTTAAAAAAATGTTTGCAATGTTTCTGGATGGGTAATTACCAGTAAGGTAACTAAATGTACTCCATACAAAGGCCTTCAAAACGCAAGGATATATTTAATACAATGTCCCGAAATTTGGTATATAGATTCATATGACAATAGATGATAATCCCTCTAGGAATCAGAACATTTCAATGAAGAGATATTGTCAAAAAAACCTTATGACTCATTTTCCTGAAACACATCACATATGATATCTGATAATGAGACAAGACAGGTGAGTGCGGGAGTGAGATTGGTTGTTGAGGGAGGCAGTTTATGGTCATACCCAGGAAATAGAGATAGAGAAGAAGGGAGAGAGAGACAGAGAAAAGAGACAGAAAGGCAGTTTATGGTCATACCCAGGAAATAGAGACAGAGCAGAAGGGAGAGAGAGACAGAGAAAAGAGACTGAAAGGCACTTTATGGTCTTACCCAGGAAATAGAAATAGAGAAGAAGGGAGAGAGACAGAGAAAAGAGACTGAAAGGCACTTTATGGTCTTACCCAGGAAATAGAAATAGAGAAGAAGGGAGAGAGACAGAGAAAAGAGACTGAAAGGCACTTTATGGTCTTACCCAGGACCACTGAGACAAGACAAAAGAAACATAATATAATACAATTGTTCGTTCTTAATGTGAGCTGTGTTATATGGTACAAACATCACATCACATCAAACAAACACACTATTTACTACCCTAACTCCACCTGTATATATAGCTAAAGGCTATACTCCACCATCCAGTATCTGATACTTAATTAAACACCGAGAACTGACCCCCTGGGCTTGACCCTCCTCTTCTCGTGGCAACGCGAGACCTGTGTGTGACCAAGGGCTAAGGGGTCAGATTTTTAGAAAATGTACAATTCGCCTTGACCAATCCTCTCAAATAACCCACATTTAAGACAAAAGAAAGCTTCAAAATGCAATTTACCATAACAGAACTTATACATTAAATCAATGCGATACCAAACATTCTCTGATATACCAAGTATTCATCATTTTTTTCCCCTAATTTAGCAGAATTTTCTAAATGTGTAGAGCTGCCAATTGTACATTCTCTGAAAATCTGACCCATGTATGTGTGACCAAGGGCTAAGGCATTAATTCAATATCTGTCTGCCCGCCTGGGGAGACTTGGCAGGAGAAGAGAAAGAGAAAGAGAAAGAGAAGACATCACAGGTGCATGGGATATCATGACCGACACAAGAAACTGACCCTCTGTTCTCCCCCACTGACCCCCGGTCGCAGTGTTTGATTTGATCTGATTTGAAAGTTGGTTATTCATCACCAAGATACAGAAATTATGAAATTAATGTGACAAAAGAGTCGACACGCTTATGAAATTAAATTCCATGATTTCCCGTGTATAAACACACTCTTTTTGGACATAATGATGTGTGACAGGAAAAAGAGTCATAAGTCGCAAAAAAAATTGAGATACCATCATATTTGAAACCATGAGCTCTAGCCGATTCCAATGCTGGTAAACATTAAGCACATCTAAGAAGTGTTTCTATATGTGGGCAATTGCCAGTAAAGTAATTAAATGTAGTCCATAGGATTACCTTTGAGACGCAAGGATATATTTAATACACTGTCTTGAACATTGCCTGTATTATATTTTACTCACTTTATCTCTTAGCACTTTATCTTCCAAATTGATGGTAACTGCCGGAAGAGATGCTACCTTGTTGTACCATGAAGGCATGTAGACCTATTTGTCAATTTTCCATATTTCTTCTCATTTACCCCAGTGTAACTGTGATTTTTTTGACGAATAAAAAACATCTTATCTTATCTTATCTTAACATTGGTACATGAATTAATATGACTTAAAGTGCTAAACCCTTTAAAAGATAAGAACATTCCAACAAAGAGATCTTGTGGATAAAGCAATGAAATACTACCTACTCCTGGGTGACCAGATCGTTGGAATCCACTGGATCCTTTCAAATATAGACGATGTCTCAAAATTCAATGGTGTAAATTTGGAAAAGTAAATTCCAGGGGATAGTACATGGTTATGGTGGAAATAAAACTACAATGATAATACCAATAATAACAATATACATACATGTATATTATAACATACATTAGCATCCATATATAGAGATTTTGAAGAAAACAACTGTTCTACCTCCATCATATTTCCTCGAGAACCAGTACCCCTATAGAAATGACCAGGGGTCAGCTCGGACACACCTAGCTCCTGATGTGGTCATGGCTACCTGGTATAGTATCCCAGGCTCCTTCACAGTCTCCAGATTCATATATCAAAGTAAATATGTAGTGTTCTATTGTGCTTCTATTGTACAGTATGGTACTTGGGTGTACATGAAAGAAGGGAGGGCTCAGCGAGGGGGTTCTCTTAGTGCAATCATGCGATCTCCTTTACCACGCATCAATTTGTGCACTGGGTAATTTTGAAAATAATGGTTCTAACCTAGGTGCGTAGTGTTTGGGTGAAGCTGGCTGAAAACAAACAATAGGGGGATTGCATAGCCGCCATTTTGAATGTTAATTCACATGGAATTGTGGGACTTATAGTACAGTGCAACTACTATGTCATGTGTAACATGGAACATGTATCTGCACTTCATTGTCAATATCCATGTGTTTTACATGTTTCCATAACACAAGCCTCCATCGTTCCCATCATGCATTTGGTTTTCATAGATCATTTAGACCATTAGATCATTAAGCTATGATAGTGGTGAAAGGAAAATTGCAATTTTCGATAAAAATGCTGCTAAATGTTTTAATGACAGATTTCAAAAGAG
Source organism: Sthenelais limicola (assembly GCA_942159475.1). Classification (NCBI taxonomy): domain Eukaryota; kingdom Metazoa; phylum Annelida; class Polychaeta; order Phyllodocida; family Sigalionidae; genus Sthenelais; species Sthenelais limicola. The sequence continues at coordinate 118,963,770 of OW804098.1, forward strand.
TCCATCCCAAGATGCACTGTCACAGACATGCGCAGTGGCACATGGAAGTCCCCTATTTGCCTTCACCAGTCCTATCATGAAACCCAAATTTAAAACGAAAACTCACTTCAGAATTCAGTTCAACTTGACTGAACAGACCTACCATACTGTACCGAATACATTAAGATTTTCCTACTATTTATCATTTGTCAGGCTAATTTAGCAGGTTTTACTAAATGTGTAGAGTTGCTGATTGTACATGGTCCGACGATTTGAACCATGTACCTAGGGGTTTATTCTGTAGTTGATTGCTTGCAAAATGGCTGAAATTGTCCATTTCATGTACCGATGTGAATTGTACAAAGGAAGTAGTTATGGTATAGGGGATCGCCACATGGGTCAAATTGTCATTTGTATAGGTAAAATGGTCTCAAATTTGAGATTTGAATCGAATCATTTGTGAGAAGATGTTACACTTTGAATAGTCATTAGTAAGTAACAACTGTCATGGAGTGTCAGATTTTCAGAAAACTACAGTTCTACACAACTCTCAAACTCTGCTAAATTAGAGTGAAAAATGATAAATACTGGCTATATTCCAGTGTATTCTGTACAGTAAACATTCAATACATCTGTCTGGCTATGGTAAACTGTATTTTGAACCTGATTTTCGTCTTTAATTTGGCTTATTTGAGGGGATTTGTGAACGCCAATTGTATATTTCCTGAAGACGTGACCAGAGAAAGATTGCACCTCTACCACTGCTTCATATATAACAATTCTATTATGTTTGTGAATGGCAATTGTACATATCTGACGGTCCGACTCTAATCATTGTAGATAGGGGCATGCATTGTTAAGGAACATAGATCGGGGGAAGGGGAAGTGGTTTGGGAACAAATTACCCAATTATACTTTTCAGAATTTAAGGTTCTCTCGATTTTTCTCAAGAGTGTTTTCCTTTGATACTAAGCGCTGTAATTGGAAAGAAAAGTTGTTATTTCATCTGTTTTTCATTAATTGATGTTTTTTCTCCATTGTTATCATTACACTGGTCTACTATGATGATTTGGGGCAAAAACTGCAATTTACAAGCCACTAGATGTGCCTATCTACGCATTAAAAATATATTTTGCATAATAATGGGAAACATATTCCTCTTTAACGACGACACCAAGAGGCAAATAGGTATAAGTTTCTTTTGTACACAAATGTGGACTGGATGTTTGTGACTGGGACTCCCTCCACCAACCTAGCAGAGAAGGGGGCCGTTGCATAAATGTAATAGACTCGTGTATGCAAATGTGACACTTGTGACACGAGATGTATACTACTGACTACCATTATCATTATCATCATCATCATTTTGTCATAACTATTCATGACTTATTTTTATCATTGTTAACAAACTCAGTATTCTTGAAGTGATTTAGAATCCATTAGAATAACATAATTTAAGACAAAACATAATGAGAAAGAAATCATGAATTTCTGATTCATCAATAAGTATAAGTAAAAATGTACACAAGAACCGAAGGAAAAGGACTAGATATTGTATTATATTGTAACAACAACAGCAAAATATGTACAAAATAGGTAGTGTCACAGGTTACTGAGGAAAATATGGAGAAATCCAGGAGCTATACCTGTATGAAGAGTATAAATAAAAACGTATTCAAATCAAATCATAAACAATCCTAACTTGAGATTCTCCTTCCATGTCTACTTTTCCTTGCTAGGTCAGGACCTCCCATGGGAAGGAATTTGCTATGCATGGGTGAGATCGCCTAGGAATTCAGAATTGGTAGCTTTACACATTCAGTTCGTTCTGATAAATTAGGCTGAGAATGATTAATACTAGGTATGTGAATATCATTGGTATTACTTTTACAGGAAAAGTCTGTTTTGTTTTGTTCAGTTCCTGGAAGGTATTTCTAATATATTGTTTACTACCTTTAACCCTTTTTCCAGAAAATTCTTTATAACTGTGAAAACAAATAATAATAATAGTAATGAATTCTTTTATTTTGGCTAGTAGGTACGTTTAGACACATAACAAGACAAAATATAGGTTGTATGCTTCATATTACAAATCTGGTCTTCCACCATATGGTTTTCTCTCTATTTCTAGGGCGTTGGGTTTAAATGTGGGTTGTCTATTTAGGGTTATTGGTCTCTTAAGAATTATAAAATGGGGGAGTTATGTCAGATGAGCATCTTTCTGTCTTGAATTTGTGTTTTTGTGAGGATTGATGGAAGCTTCACCCAAAACCTTTCTGAAGACTTCACCCACAGACAATGACATTTGTCAATTAGATTTAGATTGAAGAATTGTTATTCAATACAAAGATTGCAATGAGAAGGAATTCACCAGCTAATGGGAGGTCTTCAACCCCACAATGTTTTTTAGGATGTTAAAAATATCACTTTCGTCAATGAGTGAACGTGATTCTCGTCCAATGATCAATTATTCCTACATTTATTCCTACAGTAGAAATCTTCTATCTAAACCAAGGTAAAATCATCTAGGCTCACCTCCTGTCAGATCAGAAATAAATAGCATGTCAGTGATTGGACGCCTACTGCGCTAATGCCTTTCCTGACCCAGAAGTAGGCATCCTAAGTATATATTCTAATGGCATATTGCGGTCCTAATGGGATCATAATGACATTTTGCGGTATGAAGAGAAAGCCTTTCCCTCGGTTCGAAGGGATTCCCTCAACTCTGAGCCTAGACTGAAATAGCTTATCAAGGAACACTTTTAAACAAGAATTTCTTATGAAACAGGCCCCAGGAGGTAGTGAGCAAGGAATCTATGTTAAGTCCAAGCCCAAATATAGCCCCACGTTTCCTACAGGGCCCATACACCTGTGATAACATACTCAGCGAACCCAGAAAGTACATTGTTAAAAGCCCCCAGTCAACACAACCCGAATAACTCAAATAACACGTGGGCCTGCGCCCGATTGACATTATAATTTGCTGGCCTGTGCATGATAGCAGGCTGCCATGATATGCCTTGTGTTAAAGCTGAACTCTCAGTTAACAACAGTCAGAGACTAAAGATGTCTATTTTTGTCCCTACTAAGGTCATATGAAAACGGTTTTATTTCTTATTAGCAGGTACATCTTCTGGTTTTACACCATGTTTTCGTCAGTATTCTGGATTACATTTACCATTAATTATTCTTATTTTTAATCTAGTATACAATTATTATATATTTGTAAAAAATATAAGAATTATATGTATATTGTATATACTTTGTTAAATCAATTAAGTGTTGTAATTTAGATGAACTTATACGTCTTTTTCGAAATAAAGCATGTCTAAGAAAAGCATCCAACTTGATGTAATGTCATTTCCTGCAATGAAAACATTTAAAATCTATTAAAAATTACATAACATAACCTGACATAATCCTTGTAGTCAGCACAATACCGAATGTACTTTGGTATTATTATGTGATGTGTTTCAGGAAAATGAGTCATAAGTCGCAAAAATTGGGTTTTGTGATATCATCATATTTGAAAAGAGGAGACCAAGGGGATTCCAATGAATATAAACATTAAGGGTATCTAATAATTATTTCTATATTTTAAGTTTGATATTTTTATTTCTGGAAAAAATGTTTTCAATATTTTTGGGTCGACAGTTAGTATTGAAATAGGTAAATATACTCTATGGGATGACCCTATGAATGCATGACAATATTTGATACACTGTCTTGCAATTTGGTACATGTATTCATTCTTCATCCAACGTTCGTCCCACCAAAAATGAGGACATTCATACAAAGAGAACTTGGGAATATATCACTTTGGAAAATATCAATTTTGCGACTTATGACTCATGTTCCTGAAACACATCACATATCATGTTGGTCAATCAATAACTAAACATTTCCAAATGTGTTTCCTTCCAAGGTCAAGCCCTTGTTACAGTCCCAAAATTCAAGAACATTATCTTCCACTGTCAAAGATGAGATTGAAGATTTAATGTTTTGTTTATACAGGGAATATATTACATCATCGTTTGATGCTGCATCCCTGTTATACTTATATAATTGATAGAAAGAATGAGCTAAGAAAGCCAACAATATAATATCCCCTTTAAGCGTATGTTTTTTTCAAATTTTAAATAATATTGATATTAAAAGTAGTAAATTCATTGGTACCATAACGGAAAATGAGTCAGCCCTTACAAGGTACGTCACACTGGGACATTACTGGGCCATTATTAGATCTCAAGGTCTTGGTAGAAATGTTTCACTGGATATATATATGGGTGAATTTTCCAGAAAATGCACAATTCAGATTTAGAAACCCTCCGAAATAGCCCGGATTTGATACAAAATTGAGACTCAAAACACAAATCAAAATAACCAAATACATCGTTGGAATCAACTCAATACTGAACATACTCAAATATAGCTAGTATTCATCATTTTTCAGTCGAATCTAGCAGAATTTACTAAATGTGTAGAGCTGGTGAATTGTACATTTTCTGATGATCCGACCCATATAGACAAACAACTGAATAACACCTACGGGTCGACGGTAATCTTACGAAAGGTGGAAATCAAGGCCTTCTTTCGGGATAAGCTGTGTTTTCCATTCATGCCTGCGCTGAAATTTCACAGCTTGCGCTTCACGGAACAGTTAGCATGGGATTCAAGGGTTTAGAGGCTTTTCTTAGAATCGATTGGTTTTTGGCGAGATTTTTTAGGTTAAATTTACACTGACTCAGGAGTTGGGCTTTGTTTTGTTGTCATATAAGAACTCATTAATTCAGAACAACAAAAGGAACATTGTATGTAAATCGAGAGATTTAAGTTTTGCATTTAAGTTTTTTTAAGGTTTGTGTTTGGTTTATCCAGTAGTATGTTGTTCAAGAAGGCATGAATGCGATTGTACTTATTTTTATATTTTTTAAAAAAAATATTTTATTTACCCTGGGAGGCACTTCCCGCCACTGCAAGGTTCTGGGTCCTGTTGTGTATGGGTCAGATCTTCAGAAAATGCACAATTAGCAGCTGTACACATTTAGTAAATTCTGCTAAATTGAGATGCAATTTGGTCGATACTAGGTAAATTCGAGTATATTCAGCATTGCCTTGATTCTAGCAATCGGTTTGGTTAGGTTGAACTTTATTCTGAACTTTATTTTTGTCTGAAATTTGGGTTATTTGAGAGGATTGGTGAAGGTGAATTGTACATTTTCTGGCGACTTCACCCATATAGTATCCTTAGATAGAGCCATCCTTGCTAAGTTATTATTCCTTGCTTAGGGAGAACATTCCGAAATTAACAGAAAAAAGAGGGACAGCATCGTAAAATATATATTTTCCAAATGGATTTATTTACAAGAGCTCTTTGGTGAGAATGTTCCCACTTTTAGGATGCTCAGCGCTGTTAATAGCATGAAGATATCGGATCTTAAAGGGATTTGAAATCACTGAAACTCCATGAACTTGTTTTTTAAAGGTCTTGAAAGTCCTTGAATCGTGTAAAAAGACCTTGAAAAGCCTGAAATTTGTTCACAGAATTCATTCCATCGGGGAAATTTGGGAAGAATAACCGAAGCGATATCAACACTATTACTGTATCAAGTGTGTGTTGTGTTTCTGAAGTCCTTGAATAAATACATTCCTTGTCCAAAGTACTTAAAATGGCCTTGACTTTTTATCATGACAGAAATGTACTGGCTCAGTTTATAGCATGTATTGTATAACAGAACTCTTTTTAAACATGAAACCTTGAATGCAATGCAAATATTTTGAATTGGCGTTTGTTGTGTTTGAGAAACTGTCCAACCACTGTTAGATGCTCCATGTATGGGCCCGCATCTTCCCTATATCTATCCCCTGAGTATACAACCTATAATTAGCACTTTATATATGGGTCGTGGCGGCAGAAAATGTACAATCCACCTCCAACAATCTTCCGATATAATCCACATTTATACAGAAATCTGTTTGTAAATACAGCTCAACACTAACGAACATATTTTTGCAATCAGAACAATAGCAAATAATTATACTTCGTTATACATAGTAGCATTATTAGGATATATTTAGCGAAATACATTAAATTGTTTAGAGCTTCCAACTGTACGTATTCCGACGCCCTGATCCGTATGTGTTTCAATAGCACCTTCATAAGGGTCAGATTTTCAGAAAATGTACAATTGACAGCTCTACACATTTAGGGAATTCTGCTAAATTAGGCTGAAAAATGATGAATACCAGCTATATCTGAGTATATTTGGTATCGCATTGACTTAAAGTATCTCTGCTATGATAAACTGCATTTTGAAGCTCATTTTTGTCTTAAATGTAGGTTATTTGAGAGCATTGGTGAAGGCGAATTGTACATTTTCTGAAAATTTGACCCATAAGTCTAACGAGTGATTATATATTACCAATCTCATCCAGGATCCAGGATCTAAAGATGTAATATTATACTTTTTCCACGTGAAATATAAAAGAGTTGCTTGCTCCAGGCGGAAATCTAAACCACATCTCTGTGTCAGTCAGTCATTCATTCATCTATTTCTATTGATATAGTTATGTGTTCATACCTTTATTTCAATTTCCTTTAGCTTTACATTGATTTTTTAAAGTGTTTTATCCACAATTTCTCCTTGTAGGAATATTCAAGTCGTATAAACTACATGTATCAAATTTCAAGACAGTGTATTGAATATAAATTATTCATGCACTTCTAAGTAAATGTCCACCCAGAAACGAGCAATTGCAAACATTGTTATCAAACATTGAATTGAATTTAAAAAATACTTTATTTGTCAGGTTTTACAAAGTGAGGTAGACACCTAGGTAATCAGGCTTATATAAAAAAGATAATAAATACCTTTTAGATTTCCTTAATCTTGACATCGTTGGAATCCACTGAATCCCATTTATCTCAAAAACCTGTTTTTCTTTCACTTCTTTTTCTTTCGATTCATGACCCATTTTTCATTGACACACCACATATTTTGACGACCCAATCCTGAAATATATAAGTATAAACATATACCGACATCGGCCCTGAAAACCTTAAACTAATTGTGAAAATACACACGAAAACCTATACTTAAGCGAAAGAAATTCCACCCAAAACCAAAATGGTGCCTAAGGGTCAGTTTTCCAAAAAAATGTACAATTGGCAGATCAACATATTTTGTAAATTTTGCTAAATTGGACCGAAAAATTATCAACACTAAGAATATATGAGTGTATTTGGTATTGCCTTGATTCAAACAGTCTGTTTGGTTATGTTGAACAGTATTTTGAACCTGATTGTTGTCTTAAATTTGGGTTATTTGAGTGAATTGGTGAAGGTGAATTGTACATTTTCTGAAAATCTGACGAAATGTCCAATAACTGAGCACTAAACTCAATCTCTATCTCAAAGAACATACTCAAGCACTCAGCATTAATTACTATGATTTATCACCAACCCATAAATTACCTCACCTTTTGTATCGGTGGAATTGGATTTGGGGGAATATACAAAGGGCTATGTTGAGTGGTATATATATATGGGTCAGATCTTCAGAAAATGCACAATCTACAGTTCTACACATCTCTCAAAGTCTGCTAAATTAGAGTGAAAAGGGATAAATACTGAGTATATCTGAGTGTATTCTGTATTGTATTCATTCAATAAATCTCTCTCGTATGTATAACTGCATTTTAAACCTGATTTTCGTCGGAAATTTGAGCTATTTGAAGAGATTGGCGATGGCCAATTGTACGTTTTCTGAAGACTTGACCCATATGCAAGGTGTATATCCCTCAGGGCAATTCCCACTGAAATGTGCTCTCGGGAAATAAAAGTGGTTAAATTTGACAATAGGTCTTGAGTTCAGGTTACATAATTGTATGATTAGTCTATAGGATCTACCTCCTCCCCTCTGGCTCCTCAAATACATACCTTTCATTTGATTTTAGTTGGAAGATTTTAAATTTGGTTTGGTTACGTTCGCTGAATCAAAGGCTAGCATCAAGTTGCTAGGCCTATCTCAGAGAAACGTGAAAATGCTAGGATCTTTTCACCAATATGTGATGTGTTTCAGGAAAATGAGTCATAAGTCGCAAAAGACAGATTTTGAGATACCATTATATTTGAAAAGATGAGATCAAGCCGATTCCAATGAATGTAAACGTCTAATAATCTGATAAGTATTTCTAGATTTTAAGTTTGATATTTTCGTTTTGGAAAAAAAAATTTCCAATATTTCTGGGGGTCAATAAACAGTATAATAACTAAATGTTGTCCATATGAGGACCTTTAAAATGAAGAGATATATTGCATAGATTGTCCTGAAATTTGATACATCGATTGATATACCTATACGTGATCAGCCCACCAAAAATTAGAACAATCCAATAATGAAATCTTGTGTAAAAAAAAACTTTGAAAACTATCAATTTTGCGACTTATGACTCATTTTCCTGAAACACATCACATATCATAGCTTATGTACATTTATGATCTATACAAATTAAGTGCATGAAGATGTAAGATGAAGTCTTGTTTAAATGGAAACATAAAATGTGTGGCTATTTATTTTATACGCATTGTTGTGAGAACATATACATAGGCTATAAATCTAGAGTGAGTTATGGACAGTGCGTATTTCACTAGTGAATTATCTGGAGTAGTCAAGGCAACCAATGTCATTTTACCAAGTTTACGACCAAATTTCGACTTTAAGACTCAAACATGTTTTATATTTATACTACTAGAAGCATATAATAAATCAGTTGGTTTCAGTCGCACTCGTTGCTAGAGATACCTTGTGCGACAATTACGCTCCTTCAACCAACACATCACTGAACCCGTAGCCCTGTCTATAGCTATTTAGATCACTGAGATCACTGTTAAGTATTCCATGCTGAACATAACATTTTCTAGAATAGAACAGAAGATGTGTTATTTGTCCAATAACGCAGGTTTACATTTGTATTAACAGGTTAGACAAAAGGGTCGACATACCTATGTCCCAAACCAATAATTCAACGCATTTCTTCAGGCTGTTCTCCCAATTTGGAATAGGATAGAGTTTCTAAAGGGAGCTACTTTTAAGCTAACTGTGATAGGTAAATATAACATATATATATATATTGTATTTTTATTCTGAATTAAAATTACATCATTCCAGAATGCGATGTCTGCCTCTCATATGAGGTCTTCCACGCGGATCCCTTGCTTATTTACCAGTTTTTGAACATGATATGACGATGCAAAATGATTTACAGATGAAATACCTTAATACATGAATTAATATCCCGGCTCATGTCAAAATTACTTTAATTAATATTGACGATTGTTCATTTCAATTACCGACTTTATAGTTCGTATAGACTTCCAGTGTTTAGTCATTCAGTCAGATTTTCATAAAATGTACAATTGGCAGCTGTACATATTTAGTAAATTCTGCTAAATTGGACTGAAAAAGGGCCAATATTGGGTAAATTCGACCATATTTGGCATTGCATTGATTCTAGCAATCGGTTTGGTTAGATTGAACTGTCTTTGAAGTTTATTTTCGTCTGAAATTTTGGCTATTTGAGACGATTGGTGAAGGTGAATTGTACAATTTCTGAAAATCTGACCCTTAAATGTTCAGTTACAACAAAGTGCATTATTATATGTCACAATAGAGGGAGTGAATAGGATTCATTTCCTTAGTTCCATGTCCAAGCGAATCAATATTCCACTTGGCGGACATGCATAAACCCTTCTGATCGATAGTCAGTTGGTCCAGCCCCTAACCGTATTGTCCTGCCCTACCTGGAAAAAGTGCAGCCTGATAAGGGACTCGAACCCTTGACCCTCTGATTAAAAGTCAGATGCTCTACCGACTGAGCTAACCGGGCGCTCTGACAGTGTGATTTCATGACTCAGTTTATATCCGTCAAATTAGCGTACATGGTTAACAGGATCTGAAAGTGAAGGTGAAAAAAGTACAGCCTGATAAGGGACTCGAACCCTTGACCCTCTGATTAAAAGTCAGATGCTCTACCGACTGAGCTAACCGGGCCCTGTGGACATTTAGCAAGAAGAATTATAAAAGTCTTGGTGTCATAAACAATACGACAATATAAACAAGTGGAATTACACATTAATTAAGAGTAAACTTGAATAAGAGACCTTCATTAAATCCCAACCCCTAAACGCATCCCCGCTCCACACACTATATGGGTCAAGTTTTCAGAAAATGTACAATTCACCTTCACCAATCCTCTCAAATAACTCAGATTTCAGACAAAAATGACCTTCAAAAGGCCGTTCAGCATATTAGAACTGGTACTTTAAATCAATGCGATACCAAATATACTCAGATATACCTGTTTTTCATAATTGTTCAGCCTAATTTAGCGGAATTTGTTAAATGTGTAGAGCTGCCAATTGTACATTTTCAGAAAATCTGACCCATATATTTCCATCAACTGAATAGTGATCACACAAACGTCCAACTAAGGTATTTAAGAAGCACTGGACAGTGCAAAGCTATTAAAGACTGGGAAAAGTTTTAAAATGGTCTCTCAGTAATCACTAATGTTATAGTTTAGCACAGTTTGGGTGAATACAATAGATGTGAGAATTGTTAGGTTGCGTCTGAAAGCGACATGGGTCCGCGTGTTCAATAATGTACAGTTGGCAGCGCTACACATTTGGTCATTTCTGCTAAATTAGGCTGAAAAATGACAAAAATTAGATTTCTCTGGGTATATTTTGGTATGTAATGTGTTGATCATAAAATGTGTTCGATTACTTTGAACAGTGAATTAAACCTCCGTTTTTGTTTTAAATTGGGATAAAGTTACAAGAAAATGTGTTACATGTCGTCAAAAAAAGATATCTTTCAAAGTAATTTATATACGGGGATCTCTTTATTGTTTGGGTTTGTTTGGTTTTTTAGGTGTGTGTGTGTGGGGGGGGGGGGTCGGGGAGGGGGGGGTGTTGTGTGTGTGTGTGGGGGGGGGGGGGGTAATAGTATCAGCTTGATCTCATCGATTCAAATAAAATGATATCCACAACACACATAGTACAGTATTCACTGTTCCCTGATGAAACGTTGGAATTGATAAAGTCAAGCATACACTACCGAATTTTCGAAGTTGTCTGTCGGAGTTTGAAGCGATACCTTTTCAACCATGATATCCCAAATCCTATTTGTGCGACTTGTGACTAATTTAATACAATAATTGTGGTCATTTGAGAGGGTTGTCGAAGGTGTCTTGCATGTACATTTGCGGACACTTTAACCCATAGTTATGCGAGAGGGAGGGGTAGGGTGGGAAGGGACAAAGTAGCTTCATTATTTGACACTAAACATGTCAGTTTGTCTCGGAGAGGTTAGGTAATCTTGCCTAACGAGGACATGTGAAAGCTCATTAGACCATTGTAAACTTCTTAATTAAGACATAACAATGGTGACATAAGCATTTAGAGTGTTATATATTGTTAGATTGAGATGCGAGGTTTTTCCCATGGGAAAAAGCTTTTAACCTTGACCTACTTAACTCTTAACTCTATGACTATTCAATGTTGCACTATCAGATACAACCCAGTCTGGGCCCAAAGTTAAGAGAGTCCCTTAAAAAGGAGCGAAAGCCTTTCGCCTCAAACCACAAAGTACCACTGTAATTCAATTAAGACCAAAAATGTCATTATAATCCAATTAGAACATCTAGTCCTACGCCAGGATATCGATTAGCGAAGTAGGCTTCCAATTACTGACATGACATTTAGATGATAGTTCTTACAATAAAATCCCTCTCTGGTAAATGTGATGCGTTAGAGGAACATGAGTTACAAGTCGCAAAAATGATATTTTCCGAAGTGATTTTTTTAATTCGCTCTGTTGGAAAACTCCCACTTTGGCTGAGTAGATATACCATATCTCTAGACCATGTATTGAACATATCGTTGCACATCTGAGCTTATCCTATTAAGGAGTATATGGATCAGATCTTCAGAAAATGTACAGTTTGCCTTCACTAATTCTCTCAAATAACCCAGATTTAAGACAGAAATGAGCATCAAAATGCAGTTTAACATAGCAAAACGGATACTATAAATCAGCGAGACACTAAATATACCCGGTATTCATCATTTGTCATAATTTAGCAAGATTTCCTAAATCCGTAAAGCTGCCAATTGTACATTTTCCAAAAGTCTGACCCATATTCAGAAATACAGATTTCAGAGTGTGTTACCTACTTTACTAGAGGTTGACCATCACTAAAATATCCCTAACATGCATGAACAGAATATACAAGTACTTTTTGATATCCTAATGTTTACCACCATTGGAATCGGCTTGATCTCATGTTTTTTCGAATATAATCGTATCTAAAACATGTTTTCTTGCGATGTGTGATTAATTTTTTTTCATAAAACATCACACATAAAGTAGTTAATAATATTAATGTGAAACCATTCTCCCATCCATTACCATAACCCACACACCAAACAACACACAGTCTCTTAACACAACTCCCCCATTGCATCGTTAATAAGTGACATAAATAGGGGCTAACACAAATGCCCTATAAGTAGGCTAATGATGTTGATGTGCGTCTATTATGAGCGCCCTATTGTGTCGCTAACACTACAATGCCCCCCATTACACACAAGGCCAAGCTAGGGTAATTAAAAGCCGTATTTTAAGGCTTAGTTCTTCTGTGGACAATAGAGGTCGCACCCTGGCTGAAGTGGCATGCTGATAGCCTTTTGGGCTCTTGTGCCACAATGGATGTGTGAATGTTTATAAATAAATACAAGTATGCCCCTTGTGGGTTGCCTGTTTCAGCTTGTGTGTGTGTCCATGTGGGGGTGGGATTGTTTATGTGGGTATCTCTCTGATACTTGTGTCCATGTCTTCTTCAATGTATTTACAAGTGTATATGGAGAACCTACATAATTCATCAGATTTAATGAATCATTTGTATTTTTATTTCTCTTCATTGGTAAGAGGTTAGTTGGTAAGAAATTAGGTGAATTCTCATCGCTGAAATAATTTAACGTAAATGCAGCTGATATAATATGCTAATGATAATAATATGTTTTTATTTCCATATCATAATTATACAAATCATGTCATACAGTAAAAAATCAAAGTAAAGAACATACATCGGAGAAAAAATGGTAACGTATGGTGCCCTTATTCCGTCACCCCCTTGAATCACTCATAGATTGCTCAGAAACTACTGAATTTTAGCATGTGTTCTCGTCTCCATTATCGAAATATACTTCTTTGCTATTAAAATGCAAATTTCCAGCATTGTTCATTGATTTGTAGCTTCAAGAATCAATGTTTTCTTCAGCAAAGTCAAAATGACGGAATAAGGACACCGGTGTCCTTATTCCGTCACCTGGGGTGTCCATATTCCATCAGGGTGTCCTTAAACCGTCATGGGGTGCCCTATTTCCGTCATGGCTATTTTCTCACTTAGTTATCACTTAAAATCACTTAGTTATTGATAGAAAATCTGTATGCTTGACTTTCAGATTAAGTAGCCTACATTTACAAAATTTAATAGAAATTAATATCATAAAAATGTATAAAAATAATGTTTGAACATTATTGTAGACAAGTCATTCAGCACCAAATCGTCAGAGGCTATATATAGGCCTCAATATACACACGATTTCTCATGATTAAGCTTTAAAAATTTAAATTTCAAAATAGGGCCCACCGCAAGCGATTGCCTGAAGCTGTGTCTAGTGTGGGTTTATATCTATCTTTCCCTCCCCCTTTCCCTTTCTCCTCCCTCCGACTTTGCCCCCCTTCCCCTCCGCCTTCCCAGCCCCTCCCCTCCTCCTTCCTTCCCTTGCACAAGATTTTTCTCATAATATTTCTCCGCTCCAATATAGCTCTTTTAGTATAGTAGTAGGCTATAATATGATATTATAGTGTTTATGTCTGATTCTGATATATTTATGTATAGGCCTAATGTAGAAGGTAAATCTAAAACAAACCAGCAGGAATGACTGAGAATAGCGTTGACATCTGATGTATCCTGAATAACAAAATTTTAAAATCAAATCAAATCTCTCACTCCCCCGCTTTCTCTCTTCATTCCCCTTCAATGCTCCCTCTCTCCCATTGCCCCACTCTCTTGTCCCTGTCCCACATCAGTTCCTCCTTTGTTGGTCATTTAGTAGATAGATAATGACCTTATTATTAGGGCATTCACAGGTAACCAGACTTTAAATGCCCCACCCCCTCCTCTTCATCCTCGTCCACGCCACTCTGTCTCCCTGTCCCTCTCCATCTCCCTTCCTCTCTCTCTCCCTATCCCTTTCCCTTTGTGCATGTGTCGGTCGCAAAAAGAGACATAGAGAGACAGAATGTCAGAGGAGACAGGGAGGGAGACAGAGTGTCAGAGATAAAGAGGGACAGGGAGGTAGACAGTGTGTCAGAGATACAGAGAGAGATAGAGACAGGGAGGGAGACAGTGTCAGAGATAGAGAGAGATATAGTGTCAGAGGTAATGACAGGGAGGGAGACAGAGTGTCAGAGATAGAGATATATTGTCAGAGATAGAGACAGGGAGGGAGACAGTGTCAGAGATAGAGAGAGATATAGTGTCAGAGGTAATGACAGGGAGGGAGACAGAGTTTCAGAGAATGAGATATAGTGTCAGAGATAGAGACAGGGAGGGAGACAGAGTGTCAGAGATATAGTGCCAGAGATAGAGACAGGGAGGGAGACAGTGTCAGAGATAGAGAGAGATATAGTGTCAGAGGTAATGACAGGGAGGGAGACAGAGTTTCAGAGAATGAGATATAGTGTCAGAGATAGAGACAGGGAGGGAGACAGAGTGTCAGAGATATAGTGCCAGAGATAGAGACAGGGAGGGAGACAGAGTGTCAGAGATAGAGAGATATAGTGTCAGAGATAGAGACTGGGAGGGAGACAGAGTGTCAGAGATAATAATCGTGCCAGAGATAGAGATAGGGAGGAAGACAGTGTATCAGAGATAGAGATAGACAGCTAGGGTGTGTCAGAGATAGAGAGAGAAACAGGGAGAGAGACAGAGTGTGAGAGAACGGGTCAGACAGAGTATCAGAGATAGAGAGAGAAACAGGGTGGGAAACAGAGATAGGGAGGGAGACAGATAGAGAGAGAGAGACAGAGTGTCAGAGATAGGCCTAGAGAGAGACAGGGAGGGAGACTGAGTGTTAGAGATAAAGAGAGACGGGGGGAGACAAAATATCAATAGAGAGACAGGGAGGGAGGCAGAGTGTTAGACATAGAGAGAGAGACAGGGAGGGAACCAGAGAGAAAGGGAGTGAGACAGAGATATAGAGAGAGTGTGTCAGAGATATAGAGAGATGGGAGGGAGACAACATGTCAATAGAGAGAGACAGGGAGGGAGTGAGACAGTGTCATAGAGAGATATAGGGAGGGAGTGAGACAGTGTCATAGAGAGAGATAGGGAGGGAGACACAGTGTGATAGAGAGAGATAGGGAGGGAGACACAGTGTGATAGAGAGATAGGGAGGGAGACACAGTGTCAGATACAGAGAGATAGGGAGGGAGACACAGTGTGTCAGAGATAGAGAGCCAGAGAGTGTCAGAGATATACAGAGAGGGACAGGGAGGGATATAGTGTGTCAGAGATAGAGAAATAGGGAGGGAGATAGAGTGTGTCAGAGATAGAGTGTAAGAGATAGAGAGAGACAGAGAGGGCGACATTGCGTCAGATACAGAGAGATAGTCAGGAAGATAGTGTGTGAAATATATATAGTATATAGAGAGTGTCAGGGATATAGAGAGACAAGGAGGGAGATAGTGTGTCTGAGATAGAGAAAAGGGAAAGAGATAGAGGGCGTCAGAGATAGAGAGATAGGGAGTGTTAGAGATAGAGAAATAGGGAGGGAGATAGTGTGTCAGAGATAGGGGGATAATAAAGTATGTAAATATAGAGAGACAGAGAGTGTCAGCAATATAGAGACAGGGAGAGCAATTGAATGTATCAGAAAAAGAGAGAGATGGTGGGCGACAGAGAGGCGACAGAGTCTCAGATAGCGAGAGACAGGGAGGGAGAAAGTGTAGATAGAAGGAGACAGGGAGGGAGACTGAGATTGAGTGTCACCAGATAGAGAACATCGAATATTGAGACTGGGGTGAGGGCAGGGACTGGAAAAGTGGGCTAATGGAGACATAGAAAGAGAAAGATATTTCCGCAGACCTATAGGCCTAAGGAGAGGAAATAAGAAAAATAACAACTGAATTCATGAAAACTGTAATGCTAGTGAAAATATATGTGTGCTTATTCACATTCTTCTGCATGATAAAAGTGGAACAGTTCTTTTTACATGTCCCTCCACTCATATGTTGTTAATTAATATGAATAAGGCACTTAGGCTATTGATAATATATAGAGCATATTAGTCAATGTTTATCTTAATTAGAAGCGAATGGAATAAGAATCCCCTCACATTGTATTTCACAGAACTTAGCGTTTATTGCAACTAAAATTTGCAATTGTCCTCGGTGACGGAAATAGGACACCCCCTGACGGGAAAAGGGCACCCCTGACGGAATAAGGGCCAATCCAAGAACTGGGTGTCCTAATGCCGTCAAAGACCCCCTTTTTCTGGTCCTTATTCCGTCACTTTTTTCTAGGCTTATAATTAAAATGAATAAATGCTCCTCTCATTGATCTACATTATTGAGTGATGATATGGAAGATTTCGAACAGTAAAACATAAGAAGAAAGAGGCTGACACATTCCCTTGCCATCAAAATTCGTTCGGTAAATGGGGTATTCCCATGTCAGAGGGACAGCAACCTCTCTTGTTTTGTGATCACCTATCTTTCAAGGGTTTGTTCTTAATGATATTTCATTGTTAGATTCCTCGCAAATGAACCAAATTAAAGAATTTATGCTATATTTTATAAACACATCCACCTACTATGTCCGCCCTTAGTGTAGGAAGAGTAGGAGCAGTTGGAAAAAAATGACGGAATTAGGACACCTGACGGAATAAGGGCACCATACGTTAAAAGGAATGCTGTCTGTGAATGTCACAGGTCTTCCGTGTATCCCTAGATTGTGACTACTTAGTACATGTACAAAGAATGGTAAAAAATAATATAAAATACACAAGTCAAGTAAAAAAGAAATAAAGTGATTAGATCTAATCTTAGTTGAGGTTGCATGACACTGGTCAGATCATCAGAAAATATACAATCAATCAGCTGCGTTACACATTTAGTAAATTCTGCTAAATTTGGCTGAATATGATGGATTTATACTAGGTATATCTGAGTGAATATGGTATTGCGTTGATACAAATTATTCGGCTACATGACATTGTTGAATTGCATTTTGAATTGTTGGGTTGTTTGAGACGATTGGTGAAGACACATTATATATTTTCTGGCGACTTCGTCCATATGAATGCACTTATTGAATGGTTATACACGTGCGTTTCTATGTAGGCCTATATATACTAATGATTTTGTTTTTTGTTGGGGGATGGGGGTTAAAAGATTTCTTTATTCAGGACAATACTAGTGCCATGTGTCAACCTATTTATTTTTCTATGCCTAGGCTAGGACCCTGCCTTCCACCATTAACTCATAACCGTAAGCTGAATAAACCTGAAACTGAACGGGTAAAAACAGCAGCCTGATAAGGGACTCGAACCCTTGACCCTCTGATTAAAAGTCAGATGCTCTACCGACTGAGCTAACCGGGCGCTCTACCATTGGGACCCATAACTCAGTTTATACTCCTATCCATCAAATTAGTGTACATGGTTCAGTGGGTCTGAAACTGAACCCACCTAGTTTTTAACATTTATCAGCCTAGTTTATCCCAATTCAGGAGGAATTCGCTAAATGTGTAGAGCTACTTATTGTACATTTACTCATGACGGATCCAGATCTAATGCACAGATATATTGTCATCTTTATTGATCAAAACAATCTTACCAACTTTAGAACATACACTTTTCATGATTAGCCTATACTTCTAGGTGGCATGTGCACATGGACATTGATTAGTTACTTAATATTCATTTTCATTTTCTTACTAACAATGTTGTGAGAGCACGGCGCTGGTGTAGGGGTATTTTTAAAATATGTCTGTTATGTCTGTATTGTGTGTGTACTTATAACATTTACAGCAGATATAGGCTTAATGTGTTATTTGTCTTTTTTAACTATGCTATATTTCTGTATCTCTATTATCTATCTCTTACGTGAGACTTTTGTAAAATATATATTTTGGAATCAGGCTATACTGAGAACATTCGTATGGAAATGTAAAAGATCCTGAGTAAAATATTTTCAAATCTTACAAAAATAACACCATTCATTCTAACGTTACATCTCTCATTTACTTCATCAATTTTTAAATAGCGAATTAATTTGATAAATGTTATAAGGCAAATACTCTTCCCCAAAGTAAACCTCCATCATCAGATGTCCCATAAAAGAATATATAAATATAATAATATAGATGTAACAGAGGCCCGTGTTCATACAATTTATACCCATTGGAGAGAGTACGGCGACGGCATGTCTACCTGGTT
The DNA here is from genome assembly GCA_942159475.1 of Sthenelais limicola. Lineage (NCBI taxonomy): Eukaryota > Metazoa > Annelida > Polychaeta > Phyllodocida > Sigalionidae > Sthenelais > Sthenelais limicola. The sequence continues at coordinate 118,982,320 of OW804098.1, forward strand.
AACTGGGCCTGAAACCGAACGCGAAAAAAGTGCAGCCTGATAAGGGACTCGAACCCTTGACCCTCAGATTAAAAGTCTGATGCTCTACCGACTGAGCTAACCGGGCGCTCTGTCTGTAACGTACTCGCATGAAGTATTATACCTACCTGTTGGTGCACTCACCAATACAATAACACAAGCGGAAAGTACATTACAACAGGTAGTAAACATGAATGATAGTTAATTACTTAATGCGGTTACTTCTGTTGAATTAGACTGGAAAATCATAAATCCTAGCTCTATCCGAGTATATCAGGCATTGTGTTCAGTGAAGATATATTTCGTTAATGGTAAACTGTATTTTGCACGTCATTTATCTCTTAATTTGAGTTATTTTAGAGGATTGTTTAAGGTGAATTATACATTTTCTGTTGTTTTGACCCTTATACATACGCTAAAGCATGACATACAGCAATGTATGGATACACCTTTAAGTTGTAACTCTCTTCTGGTCTCAAACTCTATAATGAGTAAGGCTTAGGGGAAGTCCGCACACTCCGATACACATGGATGACCACGAGAGGAGAGACAGAGAGAGAGTCCCGACTCCCAAGCTACAACCATACTCTATACCTCCCTGTATATGGGTCAGATCATCCCAAAATGTACAATTGGCGGCTATTCACATTTTGGGAAGTCCTGCTACATTAGGCTGAAAAATGATGAATACCGGGTTGATGTTTTGACTTTATTTGGTATCGCCTTGATTTAAAGTATCTGTTTGTCTATGTTCAACTGCATTTTAAAGCTCATTTCAGTCTTAAATGAGAGGATAGGTGAAGGTGCAGCTGTGCACATTTGGTAAATTCTGCTAAATTAGGCAATTATATTTGGTCAATACTAGGTAAATTCGAGTATATTCGGCATAGCATTGATTCTAGCAATCTGTTTGGTTAGGTTGAACTGAGGTTTGAGCTTTATTTTCGTCTGAAATCTGGGTTATTTGAGATGATTGGTGAAGGTGAATTGTACATTTTATAAAAATCTAACCCATATCTCTCCCTTCCCTCCCTCTCTCCCACTCACTCATTCACTACCTCTACCACCGCCACCACACAATCGCAGCAATAATGGGGGGCAATTTCAGCCTGTTCCCCTCGTTGGCAAATCTCTTGAGTTAAGTTGTAGGTGTGTGCGTACCTGTACATGGGGGAGGAGGCTACAAGGGGGTATAGGAAGCTACTACTCCGGGAGGAGGCCACAGTCTCTCCTCTCTACCGTGTCAAGGTGCGAAGGGAGCAAGGAAGGACTGGGTTCAGTAAGGCCAGAGTCGCGCTAAGGAAAGGTACTGATTTTGGGGATACCAGCGCTACACGTTCACAATTAAAGTACTTTGCAGTACTTAATAACCTACTCACAGCTTTGATATTGCATATGGGATACCTACATATATGTATCTATACATGTGTGGAAAATAACTGAGATATATACACGGAAAGTGATAGAAACTTGGATACAAGGACTTATTCAGACCTCGCTACAGGTGTGTGTGTATATTTCTACCTGGGATAGGAGGAGATGGATGTGTATTGAATGTGAGGCGCCTTTAAGAAACTACCTGCACTCTGGATTGTTAAGGAGGGGTCCTTGTACTTAAGGCAAAACCGCTCGTTCATATAAGTGTATATATGCAACTATACTTACATATACAAACACAGATACCACTGTCTGTAGATAAACACATGTGAAATATGCACCCATGTTAACATCTTGATATCATACATGAATTGGTGTCTGGATATTTTAAGGATATTTACGGTGGAATTATTAATATTTCTCTCAGAATCTGGAGCCCACACCCTCAAAAACAAACCTCCTTGACTCAAGGGTGGTTGTGAGAGAGAGATAGGGTGGTGGGAGGTAGAGAAGAGGTATTTGCTAACATTGGACGACGGCGTGAACGGTGGCACCTTTTGGCAAATCATGCCAGCAAAAAAACAGTTACATGAAATTTGTGTATCATCAGATTTTGGATGGGATTTTAAATAACCGGATATTTGGATAGTGGATAAGTAATTGGATACGATTACGTCGACCTGTCTTCAGTGAGGGAAATGTACTCAATGCAATTCTGGAAAGTGTGTTCAAGGTAAATATGGTATGATTGAAGTCCATTAAGCTATATTGTCTCAACCCTGTTTACATAAGGGTTCATAATTTGGTTTTTAAATGCCTTTTACCCTAGTCTTTGCGTAGTTTACTACCAACTATTTGGTGAGAGAAAATGCTATTTTGGAAATGGTATAACTATGCATTTCCTGCATTGAATAATTGGGGAAGATATTTTTTATCTGTAAAAAAAAAATTTATATCATAGCTAGAATTTCTTGCTTTTGAGTGAGTGAGTGAGTGAGATTGGTTGCTTTACGCCCTTATCAACACATTTAATATGGTTATATCAAGGGTGGGAGAGCTAAGAGGGAGTGAGTGAGATTGGTTGCTTTACGTCCTTATCAACACATTTAATATGGTTATATCAAGGGTGGGAGAGCTGAGAGTGAGTGAGTGAGATTGGTTGTTTTACGCCTGTATCAACACATTTAATATGGTTATATCAAGGGTGGGAGAGCTGAGAGGGAGTGAGTGAGATTGGTTTTTTACGTCCTTATCAACACATTTAATATGGTTATATCAAGGGTGGGAGAGCTGAGAGGAAGTGAGTGAGATTGGTTGTTTTACGCCCTTATCAACACATTTAATATGGTTATATCAAGGGTGGGAGAGCTGAGAGTGAGTGAGTGAGATTGGTTGCTTTACGCTCTTATCAACACATTTAATATCCTTATATCAAGGGCGGGAGAGCTGAGAGGGAGGCAGTTTATGATCATACCCAGGAAATAGGGGTAGAGAAGAAGGGAGAGAAACAGAGAAAAGAGACAGAAAGGCACTTTATGGTCATACCCAGGAAATAGAGCTAAATAGAGATAGAGAAGAAGGGAGAGAGAGACAGAGCAAAAAGACAGAAAGGCACTTGGTGGTCATACCCAGGACCATTTTTTGCTTTTGCTTAATGTCCATATATTACAACAACCCATAATCTTGACTCAAAATTCGGTATCCAGTACTCTCCTTTTAAACAATTATTTGGGAGATGTCCAACGAAACGTTATAAATCAATTCATAGCCCAATTCTACTGTCCATGTTTGAGAGTCTTGGGTTACTAGACATTTCCTTGACTTGACTTGTTTCCACCTTTCTCTATCATCGCTGTCTTTATAGGTTGATCTTTTAAAACTATCCAGTCCAGGCCTAAACCCTCAGAATGGTATGTCAGTGATTAGACGCCTACATCGCTAATCGGTTTCCTGGCCTTGGACTAGGCGTTTTAATGGGATTATGATGACATTTTTCGGTCTTAATGGAATTATAATGGCATTTTGGGGTTTGACGCGAGAGGCTATACCTCCGTTTGAAGGGGCTTTCTCATCTTTGGGCCTAGAGTCGAGACTGTTGCTCCTCTGGCAGTATACTACTGTCTATTTGGTGAGGCACCAACATATTTGGTTACAATTCTAGGTACGAAAGGGATGTATGTATACCTTTCCTATAACGAATAACGATACAATCCAGCAGACCTCCTTTAACAATAACGGCTCACTCTAGAAATGAAAGAAAAACAAAACTATGTCACATACAATTGAGGATTTTCCCAAGGTGAAGCAATGTTTATCATATCGACATATATATGAGAATACATTGTGGGTCTGTTTCGTCCTCTATGTCTCTCCGTCTTCCTCTCTCCCTAATTCTGGGTGTGTGACTGTCTTGTCGTATCTCTCTCTTCCCCTCTCTGTCCCTCTCCCTATTTCTCTAGTACTGCCCACTCTGTCCCTCTCCCTATTTCTCTAGTACTGCCCTCTCTGTCCCTCTCCCTCTCTCTCCTCCTGTCCCTCTCTCTCTCCACCTCTCTCTCTCGGTGTGCCTCTTGTCTCTCTTTCTGTCTCTCTAGTATCTTTGTACCTCTCTCTCCTTGAAAGCAGGCTTGGAAGCCACGCAATGCTCTGAAGAGTCGGACGGTATTATTACATATCTGATATAACATTTTATCGCTGTTTAAATGCTTTTTGTAACAGAAAATGAATTGAAAATACATTAATAAACGACAGTAAACTACTCAACAAACTGTCCCATCGCATGGAGAGACAACGTTAGTGTTGTTGCACTAAGCAATCATATAAAGAGTGTTTAATTAGAACATAGGGGTCAGATTTTCAGAAAATGTACAATTGGCAGCTCTACACATTTAGGAAATTCTGCTAAATTAGACTGACAAATGATGAGTACCAGGTATATCTGGATATATTTTGTATCGTCTTGATTTAAACTATATGTTTTGCTATGTTAAACTGCATTTTGAAGCTTATTTCTGCCTAAAATTTGGGTTTTTTGAAAGGATTGGTGAAGGCGAATTGTACATTTTCTAAAAACCTCACCCATAGACTATCAAGTGTGGTACATCTACGAGTAGATCAATGTTGGGTGTTTTTGCATCGTGTTCTCGTTTTTAGCCCCGTTAGCTCAGCCAGGTCTGCAGGGGTATCTGACTGGGGATCTAATGAAGGATCAATCATACTGGTTGTAATGGGTGAACCATTATTGTACCTTTATTTGGGTCAGATTTTCAGAAAATGTGCAATTCAACTTCGCCAATCTTCTCAAATAACCCAAATTTGAGACAAAAATAAAGTTCAAAATACAGTTCAACCTAACCAAACAGATTGGTAGAATCAATACAATGCCGAATATACTTGAATTTACCTATTGACCAAATTGCAGCATAATATAACAGAATTTACTAAATGCGTACAGCTGACAATTGTACATTTTCTGAAATTCTGACCCATTTATTAGCATGGTGCAGCCTTCTGGTATATGGGTCAGATTTTCAGAAAATGTACAATTCACCTTGCCCATGCAGTCCTCTCAAATAACCCAAATTTCAGACAAAAGTAAAAAGTACAAAATGCAGCTCAACCTAACCAAGCACATTGCTGGAATTAATGCAATGCCACATATACTCGAATTTACCTAGTATTGGCTCTTTTTCAGTCCAATTTAGCAGAATTTAATAAATGTGTAGATCTGCCAATTGTACATTTTCTGAAGATCTGACCCATATACTTACTGCAGTCTCCCCCTCTATATTATAGATATCACTCCCCTCGCTCACTATCGCTTTCTCACTCTCCTCTCCTCTCTTGGCCGTCTCTCCTCTCCTCTCTCTCCTCTCTCCCCCTCTCTCTCCTCGCTGTCCTCCTTCTCTCCTCTGTTTCCTTTCTTTCCTCTCTATCCTCTTTCTCTCCTCGACCTTAATCCTCTTTCTCTCATTTCTGTCTTCTTTTACTCCTCTATGTGCTCTATCTTTCCTTTCTCCTCTCTGTCCTCTTTTTCTTCCCAACTCTCTTCTCCTCTCTCCCCTTATACACATTAAGTTAATAATATAAGGAACACAGAGACACGTGCGATCTCGTCTAGATCTTCTCTCCTTCCCTCTCTATCTTTCTGTCTCTCTCTGTCCCTCTCTCTCTGTGTCTCTGTCTCGCACTCTCTGTCAATCCTTCCAATCTGTCATTCCTCTCCTCATTTCAAAAAGGCTGAATGAAGCCAAACGATTGTATTGATCAATGTTTCAAAACTAATTAATTCATATACCTCAATATCATTGCAGTAGTTTCTTATACTTTGGTCTGATTATGAATGAGGTCTTCAGGAAATGTTTCATCGCCAGCTCTACACATTTCGTAATTTCCACTAAATCCTAAAATATATTAGGCTGGAAATGGACGATTAAGAGCTGTATCTGGATATATATCTGCTATTGCATTGATTCTACAAGTCATTTCGGTTAAGTTAAACTGTATTTTGAACCTAATTTCTGTCTTAAATTTGGAGTTATTTGGATGAATTGATGAACGCAATAGGTACATTTCCAGGTGACTCCAACCCTGATACCTGTGACTTCTCCCACAGCGGGTCCACAAGGGCGAGTGCACTATTTTTTAGGAGTCCCCGTTCAACCAACACTCTGGCCTATATATGGTTATATCCTCCCCATTCACACACTCCACATTCTTACACCACTCGTCTATAGATCAACTCACTCTAACATGGCATATGTTATTTAGTTTTTGGAAATAGATTAGAATTACATTGACTGATTTGTAGATCTACTCGGTGAAACAGAATATATGTTATTTATTTTTTCTGAATAGGTTAGAATTGCATTGATTGAGTTGTTGGTTGTTAGCTTAATGCTATTCTCAGCTTAAATTTGAAATGATTATCAATTCATTAGCACAGATTCAGATTATATGTTTATTATCATATATTCCCGGGATAAACGATGATGCAAATACAAATAGGAAATGTTGATCATTTTCTGGGTCTATATTCTGCTGTACAGACCTATAGTATACATTTATATATATGTGTATGTATAAGAATGGATCACAGCTCTGTGTTGATATAGGCGAGTAGGCTATATAGCAGGCCAATGGAATAGCATTCACTCATTCTCCCTTCCATCGCATTGAGTGTGGGCGGTTGCCTTCCAAATGTGGTGCAAAATTGACTTTACCTTTCCGCTTTTTGTCCTGCTTCAAAAGATGTTTTGAGTTTTTAATGAAGTCGTCCCTTCTAAAGCCTTTTTAGGTTACGAGGTGCGAGAAATAAGTCCACAGAATTTGTTCTGGTTTCACCTCTGTATACCTCAGACCAAAACATGATGACTTGTCAGATTGTGGATGATGCAAGAAATACTATTATGTGGGTCAGATTCTCAGAAAATGCACAATCTACAGTTCTACAAAACTCTCAACTTCTGCTAAATTAAAGTGAAAAATGATAAATACTCAGTATATCTGTGTGTATTCTGTATTGTATTCATTCAATAAATCTGTCTGGTTATGTTGAACTGTATTTTGAACCTGATTTTCGTCTTAAATTTGGGTTATTTGAAAGGATTGATGGAGGTCAATTGTACATATTCTTCAAACTTGACCCATGTGTGTGTCTCTGTAGAGAGAGATATCTTATTCTTGTACAAAGTGAGTGGACTAAATGTGATGGCTATATTTGGTGTTTATAACTTCTAACTGACATGCACACGGACAGATATAGAATCAATTCAGTGGCGATTAATATGAAGTCACTTTCACTTGTTCAATTGAAGCTTCAAAAAGCACACCACATTTTAGTTAGAATTGTTATTCAACTCAATTATTCAATATAGACATAATAATTATGTTTAAATTTGCATTCTCAGTTAACATTCAATTCAATTCAATTCAATTCAGAAATTCTTTATTGGATGGTTTTGTTCACAATAGGTCGGTCAATTCTGGCACAAAGACATGCCAGTTCTTCCGATGACTGCCGACGTCTCAAAAGGGCACTATCAAAATCTACACATTGATCAAAATCTACACACTTTCTCGATTTTGTTCCATTTTTGCCCGAATTGTGGAAGATTTCTATCAGTCCAGTGGACTATGCAAGTGAGAAATTATGTTTACGATTATTGAGTACTGTTGAATCCGAAACGATACACCATTAGGACTGTCCTGCAAAAGACACAATGCTAGTGTTGGTTTATGTCACTGATAATATTATTACATGTACACTTATTCTCTAGTCACTTTAGAATTATATGGACCTATTTGAGATGTGTTTCATGAAAATGAATCACACATCTCAAAGAATAGATTTTGAGATGTCATCTTGTATGAAAATATGTGATCAAGCGAATTCCAATGACAGTAAACGATAGGACATCTAATAAGTATTTCTATATCTTAGGTGTGACATTTTTACTTTTGAAAAGAAACTATAATTAACCATAATTTAACTTCGTACTTATTAGCACATACTGAGACAAGTGTACTTGCTACATAAATTGTTCTACTGGATACTAAGTACGGTATTTGAAGAAAAAAAAGAAAAGAAGTACGGTATTTGAATACAAAATCCATGTTTCAAATTGCCAAATCATTATCATCTTTAGTATTGTACCTATGCACCACTGCATGTCCTATTTAAGCAAATATTTCACTTTTACACTAAATAGTAACAATTAGCCCAGTTGTAACCTATAAACACTAATTGGAACACACCGGCGGTATTTATCTATGCTTTACGATACCAGAGCCTCATATTAATATCAAATAAATCTCATTGGGAGGTTAGGGACCACCAATTACCATGGCAACAGTTTAACTTTAGGTGACAACGTGGAGGTATATAACGTAAGGAGAGGTATTTTTTGTAAAAAATAAAAAATAGTTCTTGGGGCAAAGGGTGTGTTCTCAAAAGCTTGTTTTTATTTCTCTCTGTTAACCAGTCTGGGCTCAGAACAGAGAGTGTACCTCCAAACTGAGGGAAAGCATCTTGGTCCAAAGCGAAAAATGCCGTTAGAATCCCATGAGGACTCCTATGAGAGGAACAGGAAAGTCATTAGCGCAGTAGGCGTCCAATCACTGACATACATTTATTATCTGATCTGAGAGGTTGTGAACCTAGACTTTAAAGTCTGATCCACTTATACAAATAAGGTTCTACAGGGTGGTTCAATATATGGGTCAGATTTCCTGAAAATGTACAATTGGCAGCTGTACATATTTAGGAAATTCTGAAAAATTAGACTGAAAAATGATGAATTATCACATATATCTGAGTATATTTGGTATCGCATTGACTTGAAGTATCAGTTCTGTTATGTTAAACTGCATTTTGAAGCTCAATTTTGTCTTAAATGTGGATTATTTGAGAGGATTGGTGAAGGCGAATTGTACATTTTCTGAAAAAGTTGACCCATATGGGACAAACCGTAAACAAAATTGGCAAGTGGCAGTTCTACACAGTTAAAAAATTCTGCTAAATTTGGGTGGGGAATCAGTTGCTTTACACGCTGTTTTGACACCATACTAAATTTGGCTGAATAATGATAAACATTATAGGTATAGGAGTATACTAATATATATCGGGTAAAAAATGATAAATAGTAGGTATATCTGAGTGTATTCTGTATTGTATTGATTCAATAAATCTGTCTGGTTATGTTGAACTGTATTTTGAACCTGATTTTCGTCTTAAATTAGGGCTATTTGAGAGGATTGGTGAAGGTGAATTGTACAATTTCTGACGACCTGACCCATATAACAACAACAATTGATCGAGTAATAGCTAGACAATTTGGTGGAAAATAATCGTGATTGGAACAATAATTCTTGTGACTGTTGAGTCAATTTATGCATACCATCCATACCAGAGATATATCACAGAAATGAACGGTGTTAATAAGAGTTATTATAAATGGAATTAGTGGTAATTCTGACCCCTTTTTGAGATAGATAACTATAGATAAAGATATACTAGTGTGAGACCTCAACTTTAAATAGGATTTATGTGATTAATTAGACCAGGTGACAGAGACCCACCTTATAATGTGTTGTACTATTAAACAGTTTTTTTTTTCCTTTTTTTAGTTTAAAAAAAACCTTTTATTTACTGCATCCTCACATAATAGCTTTCAGCGCTCAATTCTATAGATGGATATTAAATGGTAGGTCCTAGAATGTTTTTTTTACAAGACTAATACATAATATATACCAGCGGTATACGGTATACCAGCAAGAGGCTTGACCTTGAGCTGAGATATTATGCCTATTGTGAGTTATAAAGTTTATATGTGCACGAATAATTTATGTCAAAGATCCTCCTCCAAGCAACGAGGGGATCTACTGCCAAGTCAATTATATGTAAACTCATAATAAACCCTTTCAAAAAAAAAAAAAAAAAGATTATTAAGGATAACTTCGTATAGAGAATTGAAAAGACATTTTTCTTGTTACATTTTTAGGCTGCATTCTTAGTTACAAGTGACTTGGGCAAAGATTTGGAGGATTATGTCCTTTTAGTAGCAATTAGATAGAAAAATTTCTATTCCACAGAAGAAAACTTCTATTCTAAAGAAAAACTTCTATTCCAACTTAGTAGCAGTTAGATAGAAAAACGTCATTAAAGGAACAACATATGAAGGACAAATTTATATTTCGTAGACCAGCCAACATTTCCTGCTGTGGTTTCATTTATAAGACACCTAGTATTTTGTCATTGCCAGCCTAATTGAGAGGAAGTATATCAGCGATTGGACGCCTACTGCGTTAAGGCTTTCTATGACGCTCGAGTAGGTTCTAAATTGGGTTCCAATGCTCCATATGTCATTCCTGTCTCCTGATTGTTGCCCTTTGGTAAAGATACCAACAGGTCTTGGCAAAAAGCGATGCACACTGAACCCTTTCTCCCATCGTATACAATACAGGTTAACTAACGAGTTGGTTGAAGGAGTGTGAATATTGCACGAGTTGCGTAGCAACGAGTGTAATATTCTATGCGACTGAAACAAACGAGTAAGTTAACGCATTTATTATACATGCTTACAACCATGAAAATAGAAAAAAAATCTAGTCATAAATTTGAATTTTACCGATAATCTTAGCAAAAAACAAATTGGTTGCCATGATAACCCCACGTAAATCACTAGTGAAACACGCACTATGCGTGAATCACTCTAGATACGTTGTTTTCAGAGCAATGCGTGTATAATAAATACTATGCACACACAGACTTATTTTCCTAAATTGCTAATACTGTCAGCATTTGATACACCAAGAGTGAATTTCTGTCTTTAGAAAACCGGAACTCGAATTTGATCTTGAGAGCAGCGATTTACTGGACAGACCTATAGGCGTTAAGAATTTGTGTAAATTTAGGTGACAAATACTGGTCTAATATTACCACAGCCCTCCCTTTAATCAGCTCCCTTCATCGTGTAATATTGCTTCCCTTCTTAGCGCTGCTATTTTTATAGCACCGTTTGTGGAGGTGCAAAACCAAAAAAAGTCCCACAAAAATAGCAAAAAGCCAACTAAAAATGCAAGTGCGAATAACTTGTAGGCAAAGGCACAAGCAGTTTGAATGTGAAATAACGATGGAAGGTGTCTATAAAGATTTGCAGGTAAAAAGAGGTAAAGAAAGATTCAATGAGAAATGTTATACGAGTAACTTCAGAAACACACTCGATCAGAGTGTGCCTATCAACATGTATGTCAAGGGACCGATTTTCAGAAAATGCAATCTACATTTCTACACATCTCTCAAATTCTGCTAAATTAGAGTGAAAAATGATAGATATTGAGTATATCTGATTTATTTCTTGATTGTATTCATTTAATGAATCTGTATGTTGAACTGTATTCTGAACCTTATATCTATTTTAGTCTTAGATTTGGGTTGTTTAAGGGGATCGGTGAGAACAAATTATACATTTTCTGGTGACTTCTTCATCAAGACAGCAGTCTCAAATGTGATGTGTTACTGAAAAAGAGTGTCATAAGGTCGCAAATTGATATTTTCCAAAATGATTTATTCACTCGATTTCTTTGTTGGAATGTTATGATATTTGGAGGGTCTAGCCACCTATGTCATATGAATACATGTATCGAATATCGAGACAGTGTATTAAATCTACCCTTGCGTTTTGAAGGTCATCCTATGGAGTTACATTTATTTACTTTACTGACAATTGCCAACACAAAAATTTATATTGCAAACTTTTTTTCAAACATGAATATATCAGGCATAAAATATATAAATCATTCTTAGATGTCCTTAATGTTTACCATCATTGGAATCATTGGAATCAACTTTATCGCATCTTTTCAAAAAAGCTCAAAATCAGCTTTTGAAAGCTTTTTATTCACAAGATCTCATTGTAGGAATGTTCCTATCTTTGGAATATCTAGCTCTTCAAGTCGCATGAATAGAGTATCACATTTCAAGGCAGTGTATTCAAGATGGTCCTGGGTATGACCATGAAGTGCCTTTCTATCTCTTTTTCTCTGTCTCTCTCTCCCTTCTTCTCTATCTCTATTTCCTGGGTATGATCATAAACTGCCTCCCTCTCAGCTCTCCCGCCCTTGATTTAACCATATTAGATGTGTTGATGAGGGCATAAAGCAACCACTCTCACTCACTCACAGTGTATTCAATATATCCTTGCATTTCTAAGGTCATCCTATGAAGTATATTTAGTTTCGTTACTGGTAATTGTCCACCCAGAAACCATCTTTCAAACATCCAAAATCAAACACATAGAAATACCTTTTAGATTTTGTTGGAATCAACCTGAATAAAGCGGATATAATACACAATACGGGGATGGAATCGGATAGAATAAAATGGGGGTCTAACATACATTATTGTAAAAAGGAAAATAAATGAAAACGTTAGAAAACACAAAAAAACTTCTTCAAACGAAATGATTCACATAGAACTAAGAATCGTGGGAAAAGCAATGAACCCATAGCCTGTAGCCAGACTACCATACTTACACTGACAGTAACGTTCACTTTAAGCCCAGAGATAAGGCCAACCATTAACTATACTTAATACAGGCCCCATTGTCCAACATTGCATAAAACTACCCCATGAAAGGGGTGTTGATAGAGAGGGTGCTGCACCCTTCACATTGCTAGTCTTGGATACGTAGGGTTAACTACCAGGTGAGTCCGATTGTCAGAAAATGCACAATCTACATTTCTACACATCTCTCAAATTCTGCTTAATTAGAGTAAAAAATGATAAATACTGAGTATATCTGAGTGTATTCTGTATTGTAATCATTCAATGAATCTGTCTGGTTATGTTGAATTGTATTTTGAACCTAATTTTCGTCTTAAATGTGGGTTTTTTGAGGGATTTGGTGAAGGCCAATTGTACATTTTCTGAAGACTTGGCCTACCAGGTACTTAGCAATGAACAATTATCACTGACTTGTATCCAGGGTTAGTGGAGTCTGAATGATGTTATTCAATAGTGTAATTGTCCTGGGGGGCGTTTCATAAGTTAGCGCAACGCGCGTTCGTTATGCTAGCGACAATTTGGTAACGACATTTTTTAAAATAGCGCGCGCTAAGGGCCATATTCGACGTTAACTAATGCATGGCTAATCAATAACGAACGCGCGTTATATTTATCGTTATTATAACGATAGTGACGCTAGCATAACGAACGCGCGCTGTTGGAGCTTTTGAAACGCCCCCCTGGTTCTGAATGGTCTCTGGTGAACGTTCGCTATAGTTTTTCCCATGGGAAAAGTGACCATCGTTTGGTTCATTGTCGAATTACGTAGTACAGAAATCATTCAGTCGCTTTACAGCATCATTACCTTGATGTTACCACTGTCATGATGACATTATTGATGAATTCCATATGATCTAATATTGATGATGATCTCTGATGATCATTTTCATACATGTCAGAGCTTAATAAATACTGAAACACAGATATGTAAACAATGTCCCCAATGATGGGGTAAAGCGTTTTTCTTGATCGGTGTGGTCACAGTGACTATGGCGAGTACTATACAGAGTTGTCTATGTGATACATTAATGTTATACATCGTTTTGCTTGTTTAAACGATGATCTCTGTAACATACTATATAATAAGGTATATATTTATCCGACGAGTAAAATTATTAAAGTTATTACCAGAAATCAATATAATTTTGTACATCGATTATTGTATTTGATCAGCATTAGCTGAGAAATGAAATTATTCTTAATAAACATATCTTAACTAAAATAAACTAAAAAGTTAATATAAACTGCCATTTTCGCGGTGTATTTTGTAGTCAATTCATGAGCATCCATAATGTAAACTACTGCTAATTACAAAAGGTTCCTTCAAATCTTTCCTGTGACTGTCAACTTCAGAAATAAAGGATTTGCAAAAAAAAGGTTTCCTTCAATTTCCACATTTGCTTCTCGAAAAGTCGACATAAAAGTACTTATGTTGTTAAAACAATTTAGAATTTCCCAACAATACAACCTGTTTTACCTTACATTCGGTGGCAGGTGCCCTCCTATATATAAACCTATCTACCTCAAAGGGAACACAACAAGTAAACTATTCACATATCTCCTAAACAATAGCACCCATTATTACCACAGATTTGCTTTGGAGTCATTAAGTCAACTTGCGCTACCCTACATGTAATTGTTAGCTTACAGGAGATTACTTACATTCCTTCCAAACAATACAACCCGTTATTAACACCCGAGTTTGGCGGATAATTGTTATTAGTGTGGCTTTAAATAACCTTTGACCACCTGTTGTGTGCCTCTGTCTACCTGTAAGACCCCCCCCCCCCCTCCCGCCTATACCCCCACCCCACCCCGCCCTTACCCCCACCCCCTCAATCTACCCCCTTCCCCCCGTGCCCCCCCCATGAGCCCCCAATACATTAATCTACCCTGCGCAGTGGTAGGATTAACGGTATAATTTACTGGTCAATTGGTCAAGCTTGACCGTTTGATTATATCCAAACCGCTGGCCTTTTCGTTTTCTATGAATTACCCTGGCATTTCTTAAGTTTATCCCGCTCAGCCCACCGCCCACTTAATTAGGCTGAAAAGTGATGAACATCCCTGGTCTTTTCCTATTGAATACAAATTATCAATCCATTTCTTATCTGTATTGAGATAAAATATTGTCAATAATTCGTGAGATTCAAGAACCTGCCTTTTCAATTATAGCAACAAGTGGTGACCATTGAAGAGATACTTGAATAGCTCTGTGATGTTGGTGAAACTAGTTCCTTTTTAGACAATTTTTGTGTGGAGAGTACAGATAGATTTCCAAGATGTTGTTTATGTTTTTGATATTGGCCTGGAAGCCTCCTGGAGAAGCATGTGATTTGATACTCATATCATAACATTTGTCCTAAAATTGTTTGAGTTGCACAGAAAGGAAGTATGCTATTTCAGCAAGGGTCATGAATAGGTCTTAAGTATATTCTACCCCCTGTCTTAATTAAAAAACACAATTAATACAAATAAATTCAAATTAATTCATTTGTTAAGCATTGCTCCGGCTACAACAAATTATCATATTAATGACCTGAGTATGAAATAGAGGAATAATGATGTAACAATAATGTATGAATGGATTCCAGTGGGTCCTCCAAATACAAATGAGGACGCTTTAAGGCCCATTCACATTAACACGACCAGCCGGCCGATCCTTGCCGGCTGTAATACTTTAACATTGTGTGTTTTGCCGTGCGGCAGCCGTACACCAATCGGCCGTTGTAATGTGAACGGGCCTTACGAAGCCCTTTAGTAACCAAAACCGACGCAATCCTCCAAAATCTCAAATAACTCTTAGATGGATTGGAAAATACTGTAAAAAAAGTAAAAAATATTTAGTTGTTGACCAACTGAGAGTGTATCTTTACAAGGTACATATATAAAACGTGTATTCAATCAACATATATATAAACATTTCTATTCTGTTTTAATGCAATACTGAAAAGGAATGTTCCCTCTCAATGTAGTTTCTACGATGAGATCTTCCAGGTACGTGTTTCTGGGTGTGGGATTATTGTGAACCAAGAGGCAGTATATATTAACCCTGTGATTATTTAGTCTGGTTTCATTTAATCCCCTGTATAACGTCTGGACAAGTCTATCCCTATAACAGTGCCTGATCGGATTAAGCAGCACGCTCAGTTAACTTTGGTAAAAAAAACTATCGTTTCCAACCCATCTAAAAGTCATTAGAATAATTTTGCTACAGGGCTTCATAAAATGTTATTTTAATATTTAGGAGGCCCACCGAAATCCTTACCTATTCTCAGATATACCTAATAGTTATCATTTCACAGCCTAATTTTGCAGAAATGAATAAATGTGTTAGACTTTCTCGTTTCTGATGTGTCACCGAAATATTGTTATAGCGGAACTCCACTATAGGTAAAAAACGGCGCCAACAGGCAAAATTCGTCGCCGACATTTCTAAAAATTCAGAAAATTCGACATGACTAAAAATTCTAGTGGATGAGGGGGTAAAATAGGTTGTTGGCAACACATTTATTTGTTGCCAACAATTGCAAAATATCTAACTTGATTAGATATTTCGTCGCAAAAAATTCGTCGCAGCTGTTTTTGCCTGTTGGCGCCGTTTTTTACCTATAGTGGAGTTCCGCTATAAGGTCTCAAAATTGATATCTTGCTTTCAAGCAGAAAACACGCATACAAGTAGTTATTAGCTTTTCTAAACATTAACTTTAGTGGGATCCGCTGGATCTCAGGTCTTTTAATATAATGGTTTCTACAAATCATTTTTGTTTGCGCCTTAAGATAGTTTTTCTATGCTATCACATTTGTATTATTTCTTTTAACAATGAAGCACATTATTTTTTTAAAGAAATCATTGGGTGTAATTGTCAGTCTGACTATGTTATATTCTATCATTCATTCATGACTATCATCCTAACAAATTCTTCAGCCACTACCAATTCATATTGAAAATATCCCTAGGGTAAAATATGTCTATACGAATCACACAAATAGATACTATTCAACCGCGGATGCAGCACATTTCAAAACAAGATTAAAATATTTTCTTAAAGGCTTCTGTCTTCTTGTCTTTCAATATTCCATCAACCAGCCAGCAGTCAGCATTGTGAGACAAATGTTAAACCTTTACAAAAAAAACTTTACAAAAACACTATCAATAGACATAGAATTAAAATAAACATAAAATAAAATGACATAAACTATGCCTCCACTTTGTTAAGAGGATTGAGACACACAAGAAAAACTAATTCCCAAGTAAAAAAAGGTAAAAAAAAGTGATGAACACATTTTCTATACCTTTGAGTGGGGGATTTTATAGTGTAGAATTCGAGGTTTATATTTCCCTGGGAAGACTTTTAAATGGATCGCTCTTTATTGGGATCGAAAGGCAATCGCGACCTTTTGAACTCTACCTTTAGATTGGAGACACCTGAAAGGAACGCTAGCAATGGCTTGGGATCCAGTCGGCTCAGCTTTCGTTCAGGGTCATGTGAATCTGGACAAATGGTTATGGAATCTAATCTATTAGTTCTAAACCCTGCAAACAAAACTTTACAAATGTGCAACAAAAAGATTCAGATCGGTGTATATGGGTCGATTTTTCAGAAAATGTACAATTGCCAGCTGTACACATTTAGTGAATTCTGCTAAATTAAGCTGAAATTTGGTCAATACTAGGTAAATTCGAGTATATTTGGCATTGCATTGATTCTAGCAATCTATTTGGTTAGGTTGAACTGTATTTTGAACTTTATTTTCGTCTGAAATTTGGGTTATTTGAGAGGATTGGTGACAGCGAATTGTACATTTTCTGAAAATCTGACCCATATTTGCTTTTATGCAGTTCGTCAAAAGGATGGTGATTGGGAGGGTTGAAATTTGAAGCTGTTGGAATGGGGAAGAAAAGTTAAGAAATTTGGCATTTTCCCTCTGTACATATTGTAACGTGAGATGGGGATGAAAAGGTTTCTAGAATGTGTTCATAATGGAACCGGTAGGGGAGCCCCAAACCATGAGCCATCTTATTTGAAGGATTGGCAGTCCATTTCCAGTTTTGGTGGCGTTCATTATAGTAGTTAATGTGGTCCCTTTGATATCTGATATTCTGATACCAATCGCAATGTATAGAACTCATCTTGATAATTTCAGTTAATGTTATGATATTCTCAGGAGTTAGTTCCATATATGTTTATAATGCCTTATCTGTTCATACTGGAGAAGCAAGTATGTGATGTGTTGCAGTAAAATGAGTCACAAATCTGGGAATTATTTTGTTCGAAGTGTTTTATTCATGGGGTCTCTTTGTAAGAATGTTCTTATTTTGTAAGTGTCTAGTGCCTAAATCATATGAATACTTGCGCCAAATTTCAAGATTGTGTATCCAGTTCATCCTTGCATTTGTAAGGTCATCTCATGGAGTATGTTTAGTTAATTTACTAGTAAATGTCCGTCCAGAAATATCTAAAAAAAATGTAGGCCTACTAAGATAGAACTAAACGCGAGCTGCATATGCAGCAACGTATTCACAAAACGCAAGTGGCTTTTGGTGACTGTCTTTCACAAGTGCCGAAGGCACGCGTGAAAGACAGTCACCAAAAGCCACGAGCGTTTTGTGAATGCGTTGCTGCATATGCAGCTCAAGTTTAGTTCTATTTTTATGCCATGATCGATTTTAGCCTAGTATTTAATCCCCTTTTACCTTGTCTCGCATGACGGTGGCTGCATGGACCCGCCTCTATGTTTATATTTCGTTTCCAAATGCTCTTTGTAAGAGGGCCGCTGATTGGCTGACTGAACTCCCACGTTTAGGTGTCAAATCACATAATTTTATTCAGTCTTACTTAGATTTAAAAACGGGAACACCAATATAAAGATCGCTCTTTATCTAATGTAAGCATAAGTAATAAGTATATTAAGATAATAAGATTCATTTTATGTAACTATAATGATGCCTGATTCTATTCACTTTGTCCGTCTCACGTCAACGTTTCCATCGACGATCGCTCACTCTAGCTCACTCTGAAATCTGTCACTGTCAGTAAGTTGTTATCACTGAATGAAAACAACAACACATGTACAAGGCTAAAATTTTATCGTTGGAATACTTATTTACAATTGGAATTACGACAAATGAACAACACAGCTTCAAAGAAGATCTCTAGACTATTTACAAAAGGTGGGTCATGTTATTATTTATTTCAACGTATGACTGTTTTTACTGATCGTTACTGTCACTGTCTGAGTCATAGTTAAGAGGCAGAACTCGTCTTCGCTTTACTGGGGCCGCCAACATTTGTTGGCTTGAATTGACTGTTTCGCTTTTTGCTACAGTAGCTTTTTCTCCTAGGAAAATTTGAACTGTTCCCGATCCCATATTTGAAATGTTAAAGATGGGCTGAACTTTCTTTTCTACCATTGCATTTGAAGATTCTGGTATGGCGACGTCCCTGTTAGAGGCACCGTTTGACAAGGGGGCTAGAGCTGGACGTTTCATATTGCTGCCGCCAAGTCGAGCATTCCCTGGTATGTGATTTTCTGGCTCCTCAGTTGTATTTAGTATGTGGCTGAGGGCCGCCTGTTGCTGGAAATTTAAAGTGTTATATGAATTAAGACTGCCAATATTCTTATGCCCTGAGAGCTGGGCCACAGCTGTTGGTGGAATGCCAGCATGAAGTAGACGGGAGCAGGACGTTTTTCTAACTGAATGATTCGTTAATCTTCGATCACCACTTAATCCAGACTTCTCAGCGATTTTTTTCATGAATTTTCCAAGTGTATTTATCCCCAGAGGTTGGGCTTTAAACCAAACTCTGTCAGTTAACTTGCTGGCACGATTGACCTGTATAAAGAAAGGGGATTCTGGTTGACACATCATTTCTGGTCGCCTCTGAATATATTGATCTATAATTTTCACTGGGCATCTTTCTGGGTGTTCGTTGTGATTTTGGAGTGAAAATATCTTTGGATTGAAAGGTCTGGCATTTCCACTGATACCCTGACGGGTTTTTGTAATTTTTTCTGTCCATTCATAGTAAGTCTGATCACCTTCTCCTTTCCTTTCTAGGTCCCCGAAAGCCATCTGCCTGGCTTCATGACAGCCTCGGAAACCTAATGTTTTCGAAACGATGTACCATACGGTATGTTGCAAATTATCTGGATCAGTCGTCCCAAGAGCCCCTGACTCCCACATCAATTCTTCGTCATCACAAGTAAGCATTTCTGCTTTGTTTTTTTTATTTCCCAACCCTAGGGATTTTAGTTGCTTCCTTTTGGCTGCTAAAACCTTTCTAGAGGTGTCAAACTCGATATCCCTCAATATATTTTTGGGATAGCTATGCTCCTCCAGGTATTTAGCCAAACCTCGATGCAGGCTGCTTACAGTGTCTGGTTCAAAGTTGCCACCGTCCTCCTTTTTCATATCCATGACCCACTGGCCTGTAAAAGAATTGTTTGTTTAATTATTTAAAATTAATTTGAAGTATTGATGTCATTACTTGTGATATTTTTAAGTATTAATTGATAGTGAGATGAATATCAACAGGCCTACTGTAGCTCGAACTATAACCTTCTCACAGCTTCATACACTTGTAACTTTTCTTAATTTTATTTTTACGTTGCCACTTTTAACAGTAGAAAAAATTAATAAATTATATAGAACTTTACTTAAGTATTGTTTTCTTACCGATTAATGCGTCGAGCTGAACTGGATTATAGTCCACTACATCTTTCTCTGCAGGCAAGCCCTTCTGTGTGACGAATTCATGGAATTTCGCCACTGACTGATTAATTTTCTTGGTGGTGTTTGCGTTTTTTGACTTTGCCACATACCTTTGTAAATCTCGAACTGAGTTAACAAAAAACTCATCATTCTCCTCAAGTAAATCAAAATTTCCAACCTCTTCTTCCATTTCTTTTTCTTTATCTATTGCAGAATCGAATTTGTGCGCTCCAGGTAGACTAGCTGAAGCAGACGCTATTTTTAACAAGCACTACGTTGGACCTGCGACGTCGTCATTGGACCGCTAAGCCAATCAGACGCACTGTTACAAGTGGTTGCATTCGAAAAACGGATTCCACTAGTGCAATCCAGGCATATTTATGCCATGGGCTAATCTGGCCATGTTTTTGTGAATACGCACACCTATCATGGCATAATATACGCCTTACCAATCATCCTCTCAAATACCCCATATATTTTATATTGAAGACAAAAACGACGTAAAAAAACCCCACCAACATAAGCAAGCAGATGTTTGAAATCAACGCAATTACAAATATAATCAGATATAGGCTACCTTATATTTATCATTTCTCAGTCTTATTTCGCATACTTTACTGCGCAGAGCTGCCGCGTGTACATATTTCTGATTTACTATCCCATACTTGGAAAAATCAGGAAAGATGTTGTCTCCCTCTATGTCCCTACCCTTTGTTGTGGCAATCTATCAAACTCTATGATAACCAAATATATTAGGCCTTTAGGTTTGACCCTCACCATATCATATGGGCGGGACTGTTTGAGGGCATTGATCCTGACTGAGAGGTTTATAATGGCGGTTCCTTGATCCCATGTCAAGGTTAACCTTTGTGGTCAACAATGATTGAAAATCCTCGAGATGAAGTGAATGATCCTTGATTGAGAATTTGATATTTCCCCTCTATGCATATTGTAACTGAAGACGGGGATCAAATGAGTTCTAGAATGTCCTTATGGGTCAGATCGCCAGAAAATGTACAATTCATCTTTAAGAGCCCTCACAAATAAACCATATTTAACAGGATAATGATTTTCAAAATACAGTTAAACACAAGGAAACAGATATATTTAATCAAGACAGTTGCAGAGATATGCCGATATACCTAGCATTTATTACTTTCCAGCCTAATAAGCAGAATTTACCAAATTTTCAGTGGTGCCGATTGTACAATTTCTCACAATTAAACACTTATGGGTCAGATTTTCTGAAAATGTACAATTCTCCTTCACCAATCCTCTCAAATAACCCACATTTAAGACGGAAATGAGCCTCAAAATGCAGTTTAACATAACAAAACAGATATTTTAAATCAATGTTGTACCAAATATATTCAGATATACCCGGTATTCTTCATTTTTCAGCGCAATTTAGCAGAATTTACTAAATGTGTAGAGCTGCCAATTGTACCATTTCCCCCAATCTGACCCTTATAATGGAAGCTGCAGGGGAGCTTTGCACCATATTTGAACTTATTCGAGGACATGCCAGTCAATTTCCATTTATTGTAGAAAGGTCTGATCCTCTTCAATATGATCGTAAATGTGGTCTCTTTGATATATGATATTACCCGTTGCAATGCATATAACTTATCTTGATAATTTTGGTTGATTTCATGATATTTCCAATTGCAGTAATTTCAATATTAACCGATTAATGACCAGAATTGCGGGCCTCCTGAAGCGACTGAAACCCACAAGTTGATTAACTGATTTACTATATGGGTCGATTTTTCAGAAAATGTACAATTCGCAGCTGTACACATTTAGTGAATTCTGCTAAATTAAGCTGAAATTTGGCCAATACTAGGTCAATTCGAGTATATTTGGCATTGCATTGATTCTAGCAATATGTTTAGTTAGGTTGAACTGTATTTTGAACTTTATTTTCGTCTGAAATTTGGGTTATTTG
Organism: Sthenelais limicola; assembly: GCA_942159475.1. Lineage (NCBI taxonomy): Eukaryota > Metazoa > Annelida > Polychaeta > Phyllodocida > Sigalionidae > Sthenelais > Sthenelais limicola. Next base: position 119,004,445 of record OW804098.1, read on the forward strand.
AGAGGATTGGTGACAACGAATTGTACATTTTCTGAAAATCTGACCCATATATATTATGAGCTTGTATAATCTCCTATGACTTCTACCCATGTACAATGCGTATAAATCATCAACTAATGAACATATGTTTAGCTGTAAGTACAAATAAATCATTTTCCATCGATAATTCATAACTCTCACATACAATATGGCTCCATACATTTGACATTCCAGAGGCTTTTCTATATGGTTAAGCACCCCAACCCTTAGCCCAAGGCATTGCAGCACTCTAATCCTCCACAAAATCACCAGTATTAATATCATATGGGTGACGACGTCAGAAAGTGTACAATTGGCCTTCACCAATCCTCTTAAATAATCCCCAGATAAGACAGAGTTCGAATTTCAGTTCAACATGACAAAACAGATTTCTTTGAATCGTCACAATACCAAGTAAATGTGATTTTGAGATTGGCATATTTGAGAAGATGAGATCAAACGGATTCCAATGATAGTATTGTGTAGGACATCTAAAAGTATTTCTATAATTGAAGTTTGATATTTTTATTTAGAAAAGAAAGTTTGCAATATTTCTGGGTATACATTTACTAGTAAAGCAGGTAAAGATACACAATAGAATGGCCGCAGTAATACTAGGATATACTTAATGCACAGTCCTAGCATTTAGTACGAGGGTCAGATTTTCAGAAAATGCACAATCTACAATTCTTCACATCTCTCAAATTCTGTTAAATTAGAGATAAGTGTATTTCGTATTGTATTCCTTCACTAAATCAGTCTGGTTATGTTGAACTGTATTTTGAACCTGATTTTCGTCTTAAATTTGGGTCATTTGAGAGGATTGGTGAAGGCGAATTGTACATTTTCTAAAAACTTGACTCACTGTATGCTCCGAGAAGCATTAAGCACCCAGAAATGAAAACATTCCAACAAAGAGATCCTGTTAATATATCCCTTTGGAAAATATCAACTTTTTGCAAGTTAAATTGTGAAACATTACATATTTTCTCACCCAGGTGGCCTATAGTTTTCTATTATTACAGGGGCAGGGGTAGTTGGCAAGGGGTACACAATAGGGGCTGACACATGAGGTAGTAAGATGGCCCTGGGACATGGCTATAGCACAAGAAGGGGAGGGACTCCATCGCTCAAATCCAGATCATCCTTGGCGTTAATATTAGCCTGTCAAGATGTATGTACTGTCATACTACAATACAGCAACCATCCCCAATGTATAGAGATTGTCAAAATGTTGGATGGAGAGATGGATAATTTTCAAATGTGCTGGAGGGTGGAGTGTACCTTGATTTTGATGTTTACCGGCCAGATCGTCGGTAAATTTGGTGAAGTCACCAGAAAATGTAATTATTCAGTTATGAAGACTTGCCCTGCAGTACGCTCAGATTTTCAGAAAATGTACAATTCAACTTCGCCAATCCTCTCAAATAACCCACATTTTAAACGAAAATGAAGTTTAAAATACAGTTCAACCTAACCAAACAGATTGCTAGAATCAATGCAATGCCGAATACTCTCGAATTTACCTAGTATAGACCAGATTGCAGCCTAATTTAGCAGAATTAACTAAATGTTAACAGCTGCCAATTGTACATTTTCTGAAAATCTGACCCAGTAGTATAAGTAAAGTAGAAGAGCAAGAATTGTATTTCCATGATCTTTTCTTTGTTTTACTGACATCCATATTACTGTTAATGTATTAATGTACGCACAGTATTTATTTTCGCGCACCCACCTTTGGGCGTGAAAATAAATCCTGCGCGACAGGTATAACTATTGCATGAACAAGGTATAAGACTTCTTTGCTACTCGAATTTAAATCCACGCGAAAAGCTGTCAAATTACTTAGTTCGCGAAAATTTATCTGCGTAAAAATATATACATTTACAGTATTCAAGGTTATGCTGTCTGATAAGTTGTGTGTGTTCATGTATTCACTGGTAATATAGAGAGTTTAAATGTTGTACATGTCTGCTCCATAACCATTAGATTTAAAAAAAAGCAGAACTTTATATTGGGACATTCTTGTATAAAGAGACTTCAAAGAAGACACACAACTACCTGGGAGGTTGGAGTATAGATCTTTTAAATATATCATGGACAGAAGATGGGTTGATTTTATTACATTTATTTCACTTTGGTTTTTATGCTCCCTAAAAATTATACTTTTTACAGAATGCAGGGAGAATGCTAGAAAGTCAAGGCTAAATTATCTCACTTGTGGGTGACTTTGTTGATCGAAAAAGTCACAAAGATCCATATTATATATTATTGGGCAAATACAGCTTTTGACCTAACATTTAAACATGACAAAAATCAATTCGACATGACATGAAATCGTGTATTTTCACATGAAAATGTCAGTCCATATGAACCAAGACAATACAATTTGTCCAAATTTTTCAATTTCAAACTGAGGGAAAAGTTGGTTATTTGACCTTACTTCAATGCACCGACCTATAGACCAATATCTACAGGAAGGTTGAGGTCATAAAACATCCGGGGTCCCCCACGCCCCCTGCCGGGCTACCTTGCAAAGTGAACCTCCATCTCATTAAGAAAACTGGCTCTAGGCAAAAAAAAGCACAGAGGGATATATGGAGAATTAGTGGTGGAGTCAAAAGTACTTCACTGTGTTGATTCTACTGGTAGCCCATGAAGTATGTGGGTCAGATTTTCAGAAAATGTACAATTTGCCTTCACCAATCCTCTCAAACAACCCACATTTAAGACAAAACTGAGCTTCAAAATGCAGTTTAACATAACAGAAATAATACTTTAGGTCAATGCGATACCAAATATACTCAGATATACCTGATAATTCATCATTTTTCAGTCTAATTGATCGAAATTTCCTAAATATGTACAGCTGCAAATTGTACATTTTCTGAAAATCTGACCCATATGGGTCCGATCGTGGCAGCATGTACAATTTGCCTTCAGATAACCTCTGAAGAAACCCAAATTTAAGGGATAATTAAGATCAGAATAGAGTTTTAATATTACCTTAAATATCTTTTGAGTCTATGCTTACAACCTCTGCAATTAGATAAGAATGGTGTGTGTGATTGGACGCCTACGGCGCTAATAGTTTTCCTTGCCCTGCAGTTGGTGTTTTAATGGGATTAAAATGGCATTTTGCGGTTAGGAGTGAAAGGCTTTCCCTCTATTTGGAGGGGCTCTGTCAACTCTGAGCCTAGACTGTTTTGAGTCAACGCAATACCAGATCGACATAGATTTAATTAATCGTATTTCCGCTTAATTGAGTAAAATTAACTGATTGTGTAGAGCTGGCGTTTGTACATTCTCTGAAACCATGACCCATTTTGTGTTACTGTGTATATAACTGTATATGGGAAACTGTAGCTAAAAATACAGTTTTCCATTTTTAGAAAGATAAATATTTTGGACCACCTATTCAATGTTTATTCTGTGGTGATTGCTTTAAAATTGGTTTGGTGAAGTCAAAAGGGTTCATGACCTTTTCCTGGCTATTTTTTCCCGATATGCTTAGTTAGACGTTTTTTAAATCATAAAGGGTGTAGCCCACTAAGCCGATTCTCATCGATTATCACAGCAATGTAGTGGAAAAGAGCCCTCTGCCTATTTACTTAATGCCTTAATTGGTCAGGGCACGAGCGAATGTACAAAAGTCAGTTCTTCACAATTGTGATATGTTACAGAAAAAAGAGTCACAAGTCGCAAAAAATGGATTTTGAGGTATCATATTTGAAAGGATGTGATCAAGTGGATTCCAATCATAGAAAACACTAGGACATCTGATAAGTAGGCCTACTTCTATATATGAGAATGCATTAAAAAGATTTACCTGATGGTCACTCATTATACAGTAAAGTATTTTAATATACTCTAGGACAACATCAAATATGCATAGACATATTCAATACACATACATGGAATTTGGTACATGTATACATGCCACTATCAGCGCTAAAATCCCTTTCCATGCTGAATATGGCATGTATATTAGATTTGATACTATACAATTAGTCCCATAATGCCATGCAAATCTGGATTCAAAATGGTGGACATGCTAAGCCCCTATAAGAATATAGTTAAGGTAAAGTTTTAAAGAAAAAAACAACAAAATACACCTGCTTGCACATTTGGCTACATTGGCGACACATTAAAAGTCGTCTGCTCTCTTAAGTGCCAGGTTAGAGCGTCAGAGCGTCTCTGTTGGCACCCCGTGGAGTCCAAAGGGAGACCCCCTACAGGGGGGTTTCATACGCCACTGGTTGTGTCAATCGTGGAAAAATGCATTGTTGGCTTGAATTGATTGCAATCCATATGTCACGAACACAGAACTCAAGCCTAATTACCTTGGGGCAACGGTTCTTAAAGGGCTTTTGACTATGTGGGTCAGATTTCCAGAAAATGTACAATTGGCAGATCAACACATTTAGTAAATTCTGCTAAATTAGACTGATAAATCGTCAACACTAGGTTTATATGAGTATATTTAGTATTGCCTTGATTCAAACAATCTGTTATATTGAACTCTATTTTTTTTATATATTAGGTTATGTTGAACTCTATTTTGAACCTAATTTTTGTCTTCAATTTAGGTTGTTTGAGAGGATTGGTGAAGGTGAATTGTACATTTTCTGGCAATTTCACCCTTGTTCTACTGGGTTGTTTCTACGTCTTGTTGAAGTAACTGTCACTTAAGGAGACATGATGTTTATCATATGGGTCGGATTTTTAGAAAATGTACAATTGGCAGCGCTACACATTTAGTAAATTCTCCTAAATTAGGCTGAAAAACGAAGAATACCGGGTATATCTGAGTATATATGGTATTGCCTTGATTTGAGGTATCAGTTCTGTTATGTTAAACTGCATTTTAAAGCTCAATTTGGTCTGAAATGTGGGTTATTTGAGAGGATTGGTGAAGGCGAATTGTACATTTTCTGAAAATCTGACCCATATATATATAGGCCTTGGTTAATATCCTACATTATCGTGTCACAAGAAAATGGATTTTTAGATAGAGTCGTGTTCTAATTGAAGGGATATTGAGGTTTCCCACGATGTTAAGGTTTAACACATGTATGATATATAATTTTATATCTAAGTATGTTTGACGAAATAGTTACTGATATTTTGGATGGACCTTTCATTCAGGTGGTGGGCCATTCTCTGAAGAGGGAAACAATTGTTTTGAGCCTTTGAGGCCTTTGAGAAAGAATACCAGCTTTCCAACCTGTCATAATGTATTGTACAAAATAGGTACAGTATTAAATCTGAGTATACCATGCGTGAGTGAGTGAGATTGGTTGCTTTAACCCTTATCAACACATTGAAAGGTTAAGAAAGAGGGAGGCAGTTTATGATCATACCCAGGAAATAGAGAAAGAGAAGTAGGGAGAGAGATACAGAAAAAAGAGACAGAAAGGCACTTTATGATTATACTCAGGACCATGTATACCTTGTGTACTGAGGACGGAGCTCCGGATTTCATGATAATGTTATTCCCAGGAATTCTGTCCCCCAATGAACTAGGCACTACTTCCATGGCAATATCTAGCCACTATGAATAAAACATCAGACCATAAAATGCTAGGACTCGACTATATGGGTCAGGGTGTCAGACAGTTCATCTTAAAGTCTATATTTAGCTACTTTACTAGAGAATTTCCACCCAGGAACATGGCAGACCTTTTTCTTTTTTTGCCACAAAGCTAAGAATATCAAACTTAAGATATAGAAATCCTTATCAGATGTCATACTGTTTACTATCGTTGGAATCCCCTTGATCTCATCTTTACAAACATGATGATATCTCAAAATCCATTTTTTTTAGGTATTTTTTGCGACTGATTTTCCTGTAAAAGATCACATTTAGTACATTCTGGTATATAAGTCTGAACAATGATTAATACTAGCTCTATCTGAGTACTGGAACCATCTTTAGGGTGGTGTTGAATTGTATTTCGAACCCTATTTTGATCATGAATTTGAGTTATTTGAAGCCAGATACACATACCTACTTCAATTGATTTTAAAACCCAGTCTGTGATTTTGCTGCAATCTAACATGTAATTTTGTCATGTGAAGTAGCAAAATCACATTGTACTACTGGAAACTTGTTATTAAAAAACACGTCCTTTCAAGAATATCCATCTATATTCTGAATAAAATATAGGAGAGTACCATATAGCCAGGGGATATGAATATGTATGTTGATAAAGCCACTTAAAGGTGCATGTTCATTTATTTCCACAAAAACAACTTGACCAAATTGACACATTGTTTAACTGATAGGACTGAAGTTATCAATATATATATTGCAGCTGTCAGAGGATTTTTTTAATTTAAATGCACTAAACGAAAATTAGCGCCGGTGAGTGATAATAAGTACAACTACTGCAGCAAGGGATTTCCACGGGTCACCAAAATATAAATTCAGACATGAACAACAGGGCAAAATGATGTTTCAATGTTAAAGCTGCACTCTCAGTTAAAGCAGCTTTAACTGAGAGTACAGCTTTAACTGAGAGTGCAGCTTTAACTGAGAGTGCAACTTTAACTGAGAGTGCAGCTTTAACTGAGAGTGCAACTTTAACTGAGAGTGCAGCTTTAACTGAGAGTGCAGCTTTAACTGAGAGTGCAGCTTTAACTGAGAGTGCAGCTTTAACTGAGAGTACAGCTTTAACTGAGAGTGCAGCTTTAACTGAGAGTGCAGCTTTAACTGAGAGTACAGCCAGCCTTCATTATACAGCCAGAGCTGACATGGACGGCCCCAGGCCTCCATGCCTATATGACAAGTCCTGTGTCAATTAGACTGGAGATTAAATTTCATAAAAATGTCAGCCGCGTCTCTCAAGAATTCCTCATGCTTTCATGTTATGACAATGACATTTTTATGTCCATTCTTCATCCCTGACAACCGCAAGCTTTAATAATATAATAAACAGCTTCTCACAAATCCAGGGGCGTGGAAAAGGTTTTTGTGTAGATAAATATAATAAAGGGTGGTAAAGGTATCCTGGCAGTTGACTCGAGAAGCGTAATATTAGATTTTTCACAAGAATGTTCGCCTTCGGTGTAATATTATTTCTCCCCGCTCTATGTATTGGGCTATATTATCCTTTGTTAATGGTATCAGGTGTTATCATGTGAAGCGTATCATTTTTTAAAGGTGTTTTTGTTTTAGTTTAAAGTGTATTATTCAGGACAAAATGTAAATTATGATTCAGTAACAAAAAGTATCATTAGGTGTAATATTATTTCTCTCCTCTTTATGTAGAGTTATATCCTTTGATAATGCTATTGCCTGAAGCCTTATCAGCAGGGAGTTGTTTCTTTTAAATATCACAGGTTGAGGGTGTTTTTGGTTTAGTGTGAAGAGTATAATTCAGTACAAAAAGTTATTTATTATGATTCATCAAAAAACACCCGTGAGGTTTAGTAGTTCTTTAAAACTGTGTTTATTGATAGTGTTATTGCGTGAATTGTAAGATCATTGTCGATTTTTAAAAATATCACAGCATGAATGTATAAATTGTATTAGTGGAATATGCATGCATATGATTCAGTTCAAAAAGTAAATTATGATTCAGTACAAAAATACATGCCACGGAATGATTAAATTATACAATTGTTTCATGATAAAGCATTTTTCCCCTCTCACCCCCATCCCCCTACCAACCCCCCAATCCCCCTCTCACCCCCCCCCCCACACACACACACAACAACCCAAAATACCATGATATTTTTAACCTAACAAGTCGAGAATTCATTGTTTTAGTCTTAAACAAAGTATTTAGAAACATTATGCGTTATACATGTATATTTATATGTAATTCAAATGTTCTGCCTTGTAATTTATTATAGAGACCTGTACCTGTTCATATTTATTCATTGGAAATTATGATCGAATATATTATTTTAAGCATATTGGTTTAATGACAACCTCCCTGCTGATAACTAATTTATTATCAAATAAAATATACAATATATCTCTCCCATATTTCACCATAGCGGTCTATATACCTTTGAACATTATTTATTGCCCCTTCAAGAAAGTAGATAAGCCATTTTGTAATCAACTTTATTGACTGAGAAAAATATATGTTTGCGTTTTCCAGGTGATATGCGTACCCAGCAGTTTGTCTTTGAAATGAGCATGCCCTCCGGCTCCCAGCCACCAGCTTCAGGCATGTGAGAGGCCGAGAAGGAAGAAAGAAGAGCCTCCCCCCTCTTCTTGTAACAACTCTTACCTCCGACCATCTCCCTCCCTCCGTTACCCCAAGCATCGGAGCATGAGGGAACCTCTCTCCCTCCCTGCAAGTACTACTTGTTGAACATCTTCACAACCTATTATCGCTCACCCCTTCTCAACGATTATTTCACCTATTATCGTTCACCCCTTGTGATCTCGTCCACGGGGCAGTTCTCGCATACAATCTCGCGTGACTTTGCAGTGAGATTCCACAATAATAATTCGTCTGACTGCCTTCTGGTGGAAGAGGGTGTGTATTTTCTGGATAGGGTAATTTTGTATGTTGCCCCCTTTTCTGCGGAGAAGAAAGTGAGAGTGAATTTCTGAGAAATACTACCTAGATATATATTCAGATGGATGACCCTGTTAAACCATTGAAGACAGGGCAGAAACCTGTTGCCAATTTCGCACAGCATTCACTACAGACATGGTGAATATTCTGATGATAATTTCATCAGTTTTTGTTAAAGAAATATTAAAGAAATACTCATAAACTGAGTATAGATATTAAAGGAAACAAAATGGCAGTGCAAAGTCCTTCGTCTCCAGGCCTGCTCTACTCGCTGTGTGCCTTAACAGCTATAGCTGTGCTGGCTGATGTGATATTGTTAGTGTGGCAGTTAATGACGCATAAGTTTGATCATGGATACCGCTACATGAAATGGGCCTTGGCCATTTTTGATATTGCCTATGCGCTGACCGGATTAGCCATCATCCTGCTGCTCCTTTACCAGGATGTCAATGCATCCTCGCTGTGCACCGCGGGTGGATTCTTCATCCTCTTTGCCACTCAGGAAACTGTCTGGATCCTTGCCACTTCCGGTGTGGCTCTTTTACTCTGGAAGAGGAAATCGCTATCGCAGGATTTCCAGAGGAGAAATTTGCAATTTTTTGCAATGATCGTGGCCGCGATGAGTGTGATCCTCTTCTGCATCTCTCTCCTCCCGTTCACTGACATGTCATACTTCAACAACGAGGTGGATTTCTACTTCCGCTGTACGCCCCTTCGACTTCCGGGAGAACGCGGATGGGCTTTTTCGACCCTGGTGCTTGCTCTGAATTGGCTGGCTGTCTTTGGATCTATCCTCACACTATCTGTGATTTCATTGCGTTACAGCACATGCAAAGACCCGACTAAATCCCCCGCTGCGGAACTTCTTCGATTACTTCCTTCAGATCGACGACTTCAGCGGCAGGTTTTCCTGTCGCTATGTGTGGCAGTTGTGGGTTGGTTTTCAGTACAAATGCTCCTTACCCTCAGTTATTTCTCACCTGGAATACTGGATAGAGGGGTGGTACAGTGGCTGTTAGGGTTCGTCATCAGTACCCTGTTGATCCTTCACCCTCTGACCTACCTTGTTAATTCGCTCCTCTGTAAATATGTCTTCAAAAGTGCGACAGGGTTGAAGAGCTTGCTGGAAACGCGTCCAAAGACCTTGGAGACAATGACACGTTGCTATGTGCTTAAACAGGTGAGTCCTTTTATCTTTACCTCAGTTTGTTCGTTTGTATGTATGTATGTATGTATGTGGGTCAAATTTTCAGAAAATGCACAATCTACATTTCTACACATACCTCAAATCCTACTAAATTAGAGTGAAAAATGATCAATACTAGTATATCTGAGTGTATTCTGTATTGTATTCATTCAATAAATCTGTCTGGTTATGTTGAACTGTATTCTAAACCTGATTTATGTCTTAAATGTGGGTTATTTGAGGAGATTGGTGAAAGCCAATTGTACATTTTCAGAAAACTTGACCCTTGTATGTATGTATGTGTGTATGTGTGTATGTGTGTATGTATCAATTTTATTTCGATCGTACATTTACAAATCAAGGAAAAAGGGTTGAAGCACAAACATTGCATTCATATTTTCATATCCATGTGTGAAAAATAATTCTCAGGTCTTCCAGGTTTCCCTGTTTCGTTTTTTGTTTGTTTACATAAATAATGTTGCAATAGAAAGTAGTTTACTCATTGCTTTCAACATTACATCGATATTTTCAGCACATATGTTAGAGAAGATATAAAGTTACAGGTATCCCAATAACAGTGATGTAAGATAATTATAATCAAAAACTAATTAAAAAGATTAAAAGTTTAAAAGATCGAGGTTTAAGGTTTAATGGTATTTGTGAATCAGGTAGTTAGAAAAATGTACAATCGGCAGCTCTATGCATTTGGTAACTTCTACACAATGAGGCTGGAATAGGAGAAATTGTCGGCATATTTGAGTTTCGCTGGCATTGTGTTGATCAAAAGTATACGTTTTATCGTGTTAAACTGTATTTTAAACTTTATTTCTGTCTTAAATTTGGGACATTTGATAGGATTTGAAGGGTGAATAGTACATTTTCTGACGATCTGACCCTTATATGTTCAAAGGCCATGTCACAAGGTTGATTCGGGGGAATGGAATGTGACAAAAACACCAAAAGGCATCACTTGAAGATCTTTTTAAAGTCCTATTTATCCCTTTTCAAAAGGAATAATAATAAAGTTCATTTCAATCTGAATTTTGTTCATTTAAAAAAAGACCTATATTGATGTAGCACTTAACGTTGAACCTATGGTTGATGTTTTCAATAGAGTGTATACAATTTGATATTTTCTTATAAACATTCTGATGAACACCTTGCTTGAAAAAGACCTCTATATGTACATTACCTATTTGATATAATGATTGACTACATACAAAAAGGCTTTCATTTGACAACTGGGTTAAGTCTTCAGAAAATGTACAATTTGTCTTCACCAATCCCCTCAAATAACACCTATTTAAGAGGAAAATCACGTTCAAAATCACGTTCAACATAATCAGACAGATTTATTGAATGAATACAATACAGAATACACTCAGATATACTCAGTATTTATCGTTTTTTACTCTAATTTAACAGAACCTGAGAGATGTGTAGAACTGTGCGTTTTCTGAAAATCTGACCCAACTGCTTTGAAGAGAGAGAGAGTACTCTCTCCTAGGCCAAAACTAGAGAAAAGGGTCGAAATAGTTTAGTGTGATTAGAAGATTTATTTCTCCACGCTTCAGTTGTCCCATAAAACATCATTTTCTATCCGTTAGCCTGATACTTTGAACATGGATACAAAGGATATTTTGGGTTTTCTGAGTGCACTGATCGAGAAGGCCTTCTCTGACTTGTTTGTCAATCTAAAGTCTATTTCGTCCATATCAGTTTACAATAATTTCGAATGTTTGAAGTCATATTAACTCCAATTTCAATCACGAGTTTCAATGAAGTTGGGATAAGTTGAACATCGTGATGAAATGTTTTATTTCTGAATAGTATCTTGACAAATAAGTGAGTGTGAGGTTCTGTATTTGAGGAATGTGGTTTAAAAATCTGAGTCAAAATGTAGTCAAAAGTATGATTAAATTCACTAGTTTCGTTTACAAACGTGATAGGGTTTTAAGTACCTGGTACGATTGTATTTCATCCCTTTAAGTGAGATGGTATTTCAAAATTCCTTTTTTAACTTAAGTCTGATTTCTCTGTGACACGAGCACATATTATTATACAATTTAAATATCAGTTATTCATCTTTGACACATGTTAAGTTGGAATAACCAGCATCACTTATATTTATAAAAATGTATTATAGAAAGAAATTGTTAGAGATATTTCTGATTGGACTATCACATATATATATTGCTTTAGGGTAGCCTCAGAAAGGTACATATATTCAATACAAAGTCCTGAGATTTCGTACATGTATTCATACCACTATGTGTGAAAATGCAGTCATTGGTATAAGGAATTCTTGTTCTTGTGACAAAGATATTTGCATAGTCACACCTTTTGCTATTTTGGACTAATGGGGTGAAATCGCCAGAAAATGTACAATTCGCCTTGACCACTTCTCTCAATTAACCCACATTTAAGATAACAAATAAGGTTCAAAGCTCTGTTCAACGTAGCCAAACTGATTGTTTGAATCAAGGCAATAACAAATATACTCAGATATACCTAGTATTGACCATTTTTTAGTCTAATTTAGCAGAAATTACTAGATATGTAGATCTGCCGATCGTGCATTTTCTGAAGATCTGACCTAATGTCTATTGGGATACATCACACGAGATTTGATATCTCAAATAATAATGCAAAGTCAACCACAAGGATACAAGCTAATTTTCCTATTTTTTTGTCTGAAAATAAACACGTTAAAAAAAAAAGAAGCTAGAATAACTCGTTCCTGCCAGTAGTGCCAGAATGGTCTTAATCCTACATCTCATACTTTATACTACATTAGACTCGATATGTACATTCAATAACAGATTAGCTTTAGAGATCTGACTTTAGATTTAGTTAGGTTTTCCAGATTAGTTTCCTGTTCCCTATGTTGGCCATGTTGCAATCTGTCTTGTTATGTTGACACCACATAACAGGGGTGAAACCACCTGAAAATGTACAATTCGCCTTCAACAATCTTCTCAAAAATTCTAAATTTGAGACAGAAACTGCGTTCAAATTAGTCCAAAATAACCAAACAAATGTTGAAAAACCAACACAACACCAAATATACCCAGATATATCTAGTGTTAACCATTGACCAGCCTAATTTGGCAGTAGAATCAATTAAACGTGAAGAGATGCCGTTTGTGCAGATTCCAACACCTTGGCCCACATCTCAAGTTTAAGCCTTCAAGGTTGTAAGGTGTATCAAATATCAGGGTTCGGGCTGGATCAAGCTCAAATAACCTTGAGTTAATCTGCTATGAATACATCGCAAACATCGCATATAATTCAAACTCAGTTGGAGGAAATGCTGTGGAAATTGTATACACCCGGAGTAGTAAGCGTTCAGCAGTTGAGAGCGCATATAAAAAAGGAGTTTGAGGTGAGGGTGGTGCAATATGTAATGTATTTTTTATTGACATATAATGAGTCATTGTTATTAATCATATCATTATTTGCCCTATTTAAGCCTTTGAACAATTAATATTATATAACAATACAGGGGGGGTGGGTGGGAGGGGGGTAGAAGGAGGGGAGGGAGGTGAGGGGTTGAAAGGAAGTGAGAGAGGGAGGGAGGATTAAAGGGTAGGAAAGGGAGGGGGAAAGGAGGGAGGGAGGGGAAGGGGAGGGGGTAGGAGAGAGGCTAATGAAAAGAATGATCCTTCACCTTTGAGAGATGAAGACTGAATGAGTGTCCCTAAAGATGAGTCATTGGTCACATGATCACCTGACATGAAAACATGGTCACATGACATGGAGAGAATGATTTTGATTGGACGGGAGGATCACCTGATAAAGTGATGCATGACTTTAAGCATGATGTTATAATCATTGGATACCATATATGGGTTTATGAGGTGATGACCTTTTGCCCTTGTATTTAATACATGTTATGATTTCATAATGGGTGGAGATATTGTGAAACATTTTAGGTATAAAAGACTTTCACTCTCAATGAGAGCCACATCTACACAATGGATTCAACACTGTCAGACGTCCAAATTGCAGTATACATTGATTTTTTCAATGAAGCAGAATCACTGTTTTTATGGGCACAGCAAAATGGAATTTTGAACAAAGCAATTATTGTTCAAAGGATTTGTGATCTTAGAGCAAAGGTAAGAAATGATTCTTTTCATTATTACTCGAAATTTATGATATGTATATAGATAGAGGCATATTATTTTAATAATTTTTAGGAGATATTATTAGTTGATATTTATAATATATCATTTTTACATTAATTTTTTCAGGAAACTAATGAAGCACTTGAGCGCCATCATCGAAATATTCAGTTAATGACAAATTTGACTGATATTGAACAGTACATGTCTGATAACAATATTCAAGAGGATCATATAATTACGGGGAAAAAAGCTGAACTTGAGGTGAAGTAGAAAGTATTTTATTATACTTATTGCTAAAGACATATTTTAGTACATAAACATGTTATTTGTATTACAAATTCAACTTTGATATTTCTACTTTACACACTCTACGTAAGCTAATATAACCTATTTTACTAAAAAAACAATATAAGTTTTATTCTGCTAACACATTAAAGTTTAATATATTTTCTTTATGCTTATTTAGATTCACATTTTGGATGAATTCTTTGTGAATCCCCCACAAACATCGAATACATTTTTTCATCCACCTGAAAACAATAAACAACATATTTCTTCAATTCCAAGCACATCGTTTCCTCCACTCCCAAGCACATCGCTTGCTCCAATTCCAAGCACATCGATCGCTCCGACCCCAAGCACATCATTTGCTTCAATTCCAAGCACATCGTTTGTTGTGAATTCACCCGCATTAATTGATTCACATAACTTCCATTCCACGACTTTTTCGATAGCACCTGCAAACAATGAAGAATGTGCTATTTTATCTTCATATTATCAATCCGGTGATGGAATAAGAAAGAAGGAATTAACAACAAAAGTTAAGGGACGACAAGGGAAAAAGATTTCTAACCAGCAACAATTTTCATGCCCTCACTGCACTAAAGGATTTACTTATAAAAGGAATTACAACAAGCATGTTGATGTGTGTTTGGAAAAAGTAGGATGTGAACATTGTCAAAAGGTTTTTAAATCTGTACAGGAAAAGAACAAGCATCAGCTTTCTTGCCCGACAGTTACATGCAAGGTTTGCGGGCATGTAAGCAATTCAAAACCCGAGCATGAACAGCATAGCAGACTTCATAATCATAAACTTTATTCCTGCAAGAAATGTGAAGAAACGTTTAGATCAAAAAAGGATCTTTCAACACATCAAGGGATGCTGCATGGAGGTGGAGATATAGGGCAGAGCTTTCCATGGGGGGATAACAACCCCTGGGAAAATGCAGACGGAGAACAAGATAAAGAGCTTAAACTCGCAATTATATCTAACAAAGGACATATTCTTGCAAGTCACAAGGTTGGTGATATTGTCTCCGTTTTTAATTTCCCGACAAACAATTTAGAAAATGGAATGAGTGAAATTTCCGATCATTTAAACAAAATCTTTGTAAATCAAAATCATGCATTTAGAGTGAATATTGCTTTTGGGGTTATTGTGCAAAATATCGAAACATCTGAATATAGGTATTTTATCCCTTATAAAAATAGCACAATTTTTGATCTTCCATTAAGGATAAACAGTCATAAGGATTTAGAAAAAATGAAAGAAAAACTAGCAGAAGTAAATGTGGATGAATACTTTATAATGAATAGACCTAATACAAAGTGGGTAGGAGTAATGATTGTGAATGCAACATATTTTATAACAAAGTCTAATTATGTTTTAGGGAAGGGTTTTTTACCCGACTTTATTAAGTGTAAAACATCGATAACAGGGATGGATAGCGATAGAAGTAGGAGGCAGCCTATTACGGATAACTTATGTGCATTTAGATGTTTAGCTGCGTTTAAAAAGTGTGATAGGATAACATTATCTGCAATTGTTTTTTATCATAAGTATAGAGAGTATCTTTTCAATGTTTTAGGAAGGCGAATAACAAGTGACCCCAAACTTTTTCAAGGTCTTCTAATTGAGGACATAGGCGAGTTTGAGAGATGTTTTGAGGTTTCTATATATGTTTATGAACTTACTCCTAATGATACGGTCATTCTTCGATATAAACCATCCACGAATTATATAAAGACTATGTACTTGAATATGTACGAAAGTCATTTATCTTATATAAATAATTTTTCAGCATATGCTAAGAAATTCTCATGCTCATTATGTGTTCGAATTTTTGACAAAATTTCAAATTACAAAACGCATCTTTCGAAATGCGGGAAAAGAACATCATATAAATTAAAAGGAGGATATTACTCATCTCCACGCACAATTTTTGACGAGCTTGAAAATAATGGGGTTATAGTTCCGGATAATTTACGTTTTTTTGAACACTTTGCAGTTTTTGATATCGAGTCTCTTTTGGAAAAGGTTGAACCTGGAAATGCTGAAAAGCTGCATTGGATGCAAAAGCATTCTGCAATATCAGTTTCAATTTGTTCTAACATTCCAGGTTTCACAAATCCAAAATGTTTTATTGATTCTGATTTAAAATCATTAACATTAAAAATGCTCAAGTATTTGCAAAAAATCCAGGAAACATCATACAAAATTCAGCTTGAAAAGTTTGAACCGTATATTCAGCAATTAAAGAAAATTCAGGATGAATGTTTAGAAGAACAGATGAATGAAGAATGGTTTCCAAAATCAGATTATTTCAATGAAAATAAAGAACAAAATGAACATGAGAATGATGATGATGATTATGATGAAGAAGAGGAAGAGGAGGAATATGTTGAGGATATAAACGAAACAGAATGTTTAGACGAACTTGAGAGTTCATATAATGAAAAACTAAATGAAAAATTAAAAAGTGAAAATAAATCACAAGATGGCGGTGGACCTCATCACAGGATGAGGAAGTATTTAGAATCAATTTACTCTAAATTTATTCGATACATAGAAGAAATCCCTGTTCTCGGGTTTAATTCCGCAAGGTATGACATAAATGTTCTTAAAACTGAACTTCTAAGGCATATGTTTAAACACATCCAATTTTCTGAAACAGAAGGAGGATTTGTAATTAAAAAGGGAAATTCGTACATGGTTATCTCAAACGGGAAGATAAGGTTTTTAGATATTTGTCAGTATCTCGTTCCAGGAGTGTCGTATGATCGATTTTTAACTGCGTATAATGTTTCACAGTCAAAAAGCTTTTTTTGTTACGATTACTTAGATTCTCCTGCACGGCTGGAAGAGGGGCACCTCCCCCCACATGACGCGTTTTATTCATCCCTAAAACAGAAGAACATATCTGCTGCAGAGTATGAATCGCTTGAACACATTTGGAAAGATAATAAAATGCAGAAATTATCAGATCTCCTTCAATTTTATAACAATTTGGATGTGTTTCCATTTGTAGAAGCGGTGATAAAACTTCAAAGGTTTTACTTTGATAGGGGTATTGATTTGTTCAAAGATTCATTTTCTGCACCTGGTGTGGCTCGTAAAATGCTTTTTAAATCAGCTGAGGATAATAATACATTTTTTCCTTTAATGGGGAATGAGAATGAAGATTTGTATCTGACATACAAAAAAAACTTGGTTGGAGGTCCTTCTATTGTTTTTTGTAGACATCAAAAGGTTGATGAAACACTTGTTCGTGAAGAGGGTGAGAAGATTTGTAAAAACATTGTAGGGTTTGATGCAAATGCATTGTATCTTTATTGTATAAGCCAGGCAATGCCTACTGGGATGTTTATTCGGAGGACTTCTGCTAAAGCGTTCTCTCCAGAAAAACATTGCCAATATTTTATTGCTACAATATGGCTAGAATGGATTGCATACAAAGAAAAGCGAAATATATTTCATTTCGCTAGAAATGGAAAGGAAAAACGCATTGGTCCATATTTTTGTGACGGGTTTGATTCAAATGAGAATAAGATATTTGAATTTTATGGATGCGCATTTCATGCCTGTGCATGCACAGCCGGGCGAATTGATGAGGAAATTAGGACTAAAGTTATAAAAAGAAACAGGTTTCGTGAAAAGTATATTAAAAGTAAAGGATATGATGTTGTAATAGAGTGGGAATGTAACTTTCGGGAAAAAATGTTACACAGTGATGAGCTGAAGGATTTTTCAAAAAGATTCTTTCCTGAATTTTATAAGAACCATCAAGGTAAGGTGTCTTCGGAAGAGATATTACACGGGGTAAAATCTGGTGAATTATTCGGTGCAGTTGAGGTCGATATTCACGTACCTGAACAATGGGGGGGTGAATTTAAAAGATTATTATGCCCGAATGAATATTTTTCTGAAATGTCTCCGTTGTTTTGCACAGTTAATATAAAAATGAGTGAAATTGGTGATCACATGAAAAATCATATTGTTAGACATAATCTATCAACAAAACCAAGAAAGTTGCTTGTAAGCGGAATGAAAGCTAGCAAGGTTTTGTTAGCAACTCCGTTGTTAAAGTGGTATATTGAACACGGTATGAAAGTTACAAAGGTATATCAAGTTGTGGAATTTATTCCGAAGCGATGTTTTAAACTTTTTGAAGAAGACGTTACTAAGGCCCGTCGAAGCGGGGACTTAGATCCCGCACAAAAAGTTATTGCAGACACTATGAAACTTATCGGTAACTCGGCTTATGGCGGTGTAATAATGCAAAAAGAAAAACATCACAATGTTTCATATTGCTCATCCCGAAGAAAAGCGTTATTAAAGGTAAACTCTCCTCAGTTTAAAAAAATGACAGAGCTTGGGGATGAATTTTATGAAGTGGAAATGTGCAAAGAAAGAATAGTTTTGGATATGCCTCTTTACATTGGTTTTACGATTTTACAGTACGCAAAACTTAAAATGTTAGAGTTTTATTACGATTGTATAGATACATATATCGATCGACAAGATTTTTGCTATGTTACGATGGATACTGATAGTGCATATTTATCATTATCCTTTCCGTCCCTTTTAGAATCTGTAAAAATGGATAAAAAAGATCAATTCATATGCGAAGTGTATAATAGATGTAATGATGATGCTAAGCCGGAGTGGTTTGTTCGTGAATGTTGTCAAAAACATAAATCATTTGATAATAGATTACCTGGTGTAATGAAAGAAGAAGCTAATGGAACAGAAATTATTGCATTGAGTAGTAAGACTTATTTTTTAAAAAACAATGATGATCCAAAGTTTAGTTGTAAGGGTGTAAACAAATTCAGGGTGAAAAATCCCGAAGAGATATATCTAAATGTATTATCGTTAAAAAAACCGGTTCAATGTAAAAATATTGGGATTCGAGTTCATTGCAATACTATGTTTACATACACATTATCAAAGATCGGATTTAACTATTTCTATTGCAAACGTGAAGTTCAGGATGACGGAATTAGAACAAAGCCTTTAAAAATCACTTTATCCCCATGGGATTTAATTGAAAGGGAAATTTTCTCCACTGAGTGGGAGCCGTTATCACCATTGTATAAGTGTCGTTTATTTTATGATGGAAAGGAGTTTAACTCATCACACCAATTATTCAATTATCGATGTGCATTGTTTCACAATAAAATAAGTATTTGTGAGGAAATTGAATCTTGCACAAATCCATATGAAATAAAGAATGCAATTAAGTGTCTTTCATGTTCGACAAGCTGGTATGAAATAAGAGATCATATAATGACTGAAGTTCTTGTTCTTAAATTAAGACATGTTAACGAAGTTAGGAGAATTCTTTATAGATCATTAGATCTACCTCTTGTGTACGCAAGTCGAAATGAATGTTATTGGGGGATAGGAGTTTCGAAAAAGGTTGCGAATATTTTATCTGTTGATGAGTATAAAGGAAGAAATCGACTAGGTGAACTTTGGGAAGAGGTTAGAACAGAATATCGGAATGAAATTGCATTACAAGGGATTAATACTCCTCAATGTGAATATTGCTCATTACGAAAAACAAATATCGTTTCAGGTGTTTGTGATGAATGTTTGGAATTTATATAAACTGTTTTATATCATACTGTTGTTTGTTGTTTGTTATTTTAATCAAGTTTTGTATTTGCGACATAATTTGAGAGTATATATATATATATATATAAGTGTAAGCGAGCATTATCGAAAAATTCATGAGTAGATCTTTTGAAACGCATCTTTAAAATGGAAATTGAAATCGTGGATTATCATTTTTATTCTCCCTGCACTATATCAATTTCGGGATCAACATCGTCAGGTAAAACATCTTTCGTAAAAAAACTCATAACGCATAAGAATGTTATGTTTAAAACACCACCAGTAAAAGTCATATATTGTTACGGAGTATGGCAGGACGGATTTAATAACGTTCAGGATGTTGAATTTATACGAGGACTTCCTGATATAGAAAATATCGAACTTGGAAATGGTCACACGCTCATAATAATAGACGATTTAATGGATGAAGTTGTTCGTGACCAAAAAATGCAGCATTTGTTTACAAGAGAATCTCATCATCAAAACATAACAGTTATATATATAAATCAAAATATGTTTTGTCAAGGAAAATACAGTCGTTGCATTAACTTAAATAGTATGTATCTTATTCTTTTCCAAAACCCGAGAGATGTGCAACAGATTGCAACATTAGGAAGACAACTAGGAATGGGAAAAAAAGTAATTGCTGCTTTTAATGATGCAACATCTGAACCTTTCAATTACTTAATAATCGATTTATCACCACATAATCATACAAATATAAAACTTAAAAGTCATATTTTCCCTTTTGAAGATTTAGTGACCTACTTTTGAGGTATATATATATATATAAGCAAGACAAATTTTCATAATTCCGAATAATGCCTCGGTTTCCGACACTAGCTCATATTCTCTCGCGTGAAATAACTTTCGAGAAATGGCCAAGAACGGACATAAATGGGTCAAAATTAGCCGAAAATGGATTTTTCTATCTAGGAGATGGTGATATGGTGCAATGTTACAACTGTGGAATAGTTATTCATTCTTGGGAAACATGCGATATAATTCCTTTAGAACACATTGTTCACTCACCTGGATGTGAACTGGCAGCTTTTCAGTTACAAAAATATAACGACATTCCCTCTTTCATGATATTAACATTTGATAAGTTTAAACAAATCACGAAGGAAGTCGAAAAGGTTAAATGTACTCAAAAAGCAATTTATAATCTTCTTTGCGAAATCCTGCAGGACGCCATCACAGAAGATGAAATAGGATAAAAAATTGAACATTTACGCATATTTTAAAGACAGGACTTAATGTGGTAAATGAATAAAAGGAACACAGGATAATGTCAAAGTTGATAAAGGATAACAGTCAATACATCGTGTTATTATTATCAACAAGTAAAAAGCAAGCTACTGCATTATTAGATACTGCAACAAAGGATCAAATACAAACATTAAGTGAAATATTAATCAATTTACTTTCATCAAGTGCATTATTTCAGCACACAAACGGGTTGATACTTTCAAAGAAGAAAACATTATCAAAAATTGCAGATGATAACAATAGCATATCATACCGCGGGAAACTTATTAGCAAACATTATAAGATTGTATATGATGTTCTGCATTCTGTTAAAAATATCATATTCGACTTAATATTCACACTCGAAAATGAAAAAAATGGTGATCATCCCGTATGAACAATACGTGAGACAAACGGATGAGAAAAATAAAGATGAAGTGAAAATCCCTATTGAATCTCATAACAAAGTTCCACAACGAGATGATGTTCATAACTCAAATGTTGAAACGCATAATAATGCGATTAAACATGAGAATAAAGCACATGAAGGAAATGAGGAAAAACTTAGGGAACGCGCACCAATAAAAGAAGAAAATGCAGGTTTGAATGAAACTGAATCTGACGAACAAGTAGAACAAGGAGAAGAAGAAGAAGAAGAAGAAGAAGAAGAAAAAGTCGAACCAACAACATTAAAAAGATCTCTTCGATCCCGAAAGCAGAAAGGACAAGGAGATAATAAACGAAGGCAGACGTTTTCTCCGTATTCTTCTCATTCTCGCCCTCCTCCTCCAGGTCTTCCTGAATCTTCTCAAACAAAAAAAATTGATTTTAAAAATAATCGCTTAATTGGAGATGGTGCATCATCTTCCACAAATCCTTACACTGGAAAAGAGGTGAATTCTAAAGTTTATATTTGGAAGCAAGTTTGGGAAAAAAATGGATAAATACTTAAAATCGATATATTATAACCCTGAAAATAATGCTTCATACGGAGGTGTTGAAAAACTATATAGACAAGCAATTGTAGATGGAAATAAGTTTAAGAAGAAGTCAATAAAGAATTGGCTTAAAAAACAAGACACATACACGGTATTTAAGCCTTCCATTCTTAACTTTGAAAGGAGGAGGGTTATCGTACCTCGTAAATATTTTCAGTTTGATTTGGACACTGTTAATATGGTTAAATGGCAGGTTGAAAACAATGGTTATGCTTTTATTTTAGTTTGTATTGATATATTTACTAGATATCTTTGGACATTTCCTATGAACACTTTGCAAGGGAAGGAAGTTTCAAAGGTGATGGATCATTTGTTTTCAATTCAAAGATGTGATGTTGCAAGAACAGACGCTGGTTCTGAATTTGTTAACAAAGATTCAAATAAAGTGTTTAAAAAATGGAAAATAACACACGTCATAACAAGAAATGAAACTAAAGCAAACTATGCAGAGCGGGTTATAAAAACAATAAAAGGAAAAATAACTAAACATTTATATTCTATCGGATCCCATAAATGGGTTGATGTTTTAGAAAAAGTAACAAATTCATACAATTCGTCATTTCATAGATCGATCGGAATGTCTCCATTAAAAGCACTTAACTATGATCAAACAGAATTATGGAACAAGCAGTTTAACATTAAACCTGCATCTAATAAATCTAAACCCGTATCTGATGAAAGCAAACAACAAAGTGAAATTGAAATTGATAACATTGTTAGATTGGCACGATTTCGTAAACAGTTTCACAGGGCATATGATGAAAATTGGACACATGAATTATTTATTATTGTTTATAAGTTCTATGTTGAACGTATCCCTCAATTTAAAATAAAATCATGGAACAATTCCCTTATTGAAGGAACTTTTTATGAAAACGAATTACAAAAGGTTATTATTAACGACGACACAGTATATAAGATTGAGAGAGTCGTTAAGAAGGAAAGAAGAAACAACATAAACGGGAGTATCGTGCACTGGCTTGGATGGTCGGATGAGTATAATACGTGGCTACCTGACAAGGAGATAAAAGATCTCAACTTATAATCGAAAGATAAAATGTATCTTTTTTTAAACTCCGATTCTTCTGAAAAGATTTTTCCGCATAATTCTGGGTTTAACTTTATTGTGAACCTTTCCCAAGAGTTCGATTCAAATGAGTATGAAATTGCATTAACGGAAATTAAATGGAGTTCTGAATTTCATGATAAAACAGACTTATACGTGTTTTGTGATGTTCTCGACCATTCGTCATTTGTTTATAAAAAGTTTCAACCTATTCTAAGAATTGTTGATAAATCCCAAGTGTTTGAAAATCCGTATTACATGAAAATGAAGAACGAAGTTATAAACTCAATAGGAGTGTATATAAGATCGAAAGAAGGGAAAGAATTTAGTACAGAGCCAGAGTCAATAAGGTGCACACTTCACATTCGAAAAGAAAGAAGAAAGTGATAAAATGACTTCATACGTACGGTATATCCCAAACGCGGAAGTTTATAAAAACATTGATCAAAAAAAACATTCCGGCAAACGATTTTATACATCTCAAAAAGGGAAAGGAGGTGGTGATATAAAAATGGTATCCTCAAATCAGGAAGCCATTGAAAGAGCGAAGCTTGATCTGCAGAGACAGTCACTTGGATCTGGAGAAGCCTTTCCATCAACGTCGAAAAAACGAACTTCATATACAAAAAAATCTCCAAAAAAGAGAAAATTCGCTAAATAAAAATGGCGTACATTCCGGAAGGAGCTGGAGAAGGATATGAGGATAAGTTGGCTTTATTTACAATCCCACCTGTAGAAACAGGTATTCAAGAAGTTTATTACAAAACATTTAGACCGGTTGGATCGATATCTGCAAATAGTGTGATTGAATTTGACATCCCGAATAACTCAGCAGACTATGTAATGCTAAATAAGACAAGACTTCACCTTGCACTTGAAATATTAACAGATGAAGGAAAACCGATAGGAAGTCTCGATAAAGACCCAGTTGGGCTTGTTAATATTCCGGCTTCATCTATCTTTAATCAAGTTCAGGTGTCATTACAAAACAAGCTTTTATCATCCGGTGTTGGTGGGAACTATCCGTACAAGGCGGTTATCGATACATTACTTGGATACGGAATAAACGACTTTTCGAGTTGGCTTACATTAACCGCATTTAAGAAAGACGTTGCTGGAATAATGGATGATTATGAGCTTAAGGAAAATCACGGATTATTGCAAAGAGCAGACTTAACTTCGAATGGAAAAACATTAACTGTTTGTACGAAAATATTTACAGATATTACGGAACAGGAACGATTAATTTTAAACGGAGTTCCGATAAATATGAAATTTTATCCTGCAACCGATGATTTTAAACTAATGTATAAAAAGATTGGGAGCGATTCTAGCGAAAACTTTTTTTCTGCTTTTTCCGTTATTCAAAATGAAAGAAAATTTAATGCTGAAAGCGGCGAAGGAAATCCCACCCCACCAAGTACTCCCCCATCACCAGTTTCTCCCCCGGTCGTCCCCAGATCAAAAACATATAGTTTAAATGTGAAATCTGCTTTTATTTCTGTTCCATTTGTTAAAATTCATCCGGGATTAATTATAACGC
This sequence comes from Sthenelais limicola, assembly GCA_942159475.1. Lineage (NCBI taxonomy): Eukaryota > Metazoa > Annelida > Polychaeta > Phyllodocida > Sigalionidae > Sthenelais > Sthenelais limicola. Next base: position 119,029,076 of record OW804098.1, read on the forward strand.
ATGGTGAAATCATTAAGACTTTTCCTGCAATTTACCCATATACAAGAAGCGATATCAAAACGTTTAATGTTCCTATTAACAGCTATGACTATATTGTAGAGAATCTTTTTCAAAACTACATTCCAAAGAGACTTGTTATTGCATTTGTTGCATCTGAAGCAGGGATTGGAAGCCCTCAAAGAAACCCTTTTAACTTTGCAAATTTTGGTGTTAATTATCTTGGATTTGAAATCGACGGTCAAAATCCCATCCCTCCACATACTCCGGACTATAAAAATAACCACTATACTGGGTCTTACTCGTCTATATTCGAATGTATACCACCCTGGCAAAACGAAGCGCCGTCTATTTCTTATACTGAATTCGCTAACGGGTATGCGATATACGTCTTTGACTTAGAAAAAAGTAAAGGAAAATCATTTTCAAACCCAGTCAAAAGAGGGAGTACAAGACTCACCGTGAAGTTTGAATCATCGTTATCAGAACCTGTAAGAATCATCGCATATGGAACGTTTGACGGTTTATTAAATATAGACGCTGCACGAAATGTGATTGTTCATAACTAATAAAATGGATTCAAAGACGATATATGAACATTTAAAAAATAATCCAATATTTGGAGGTGTTATGTCATATGAAAATCTTGTATATTTTCGTAATGTTTCTAATTCTCCACTTATTTTTATTGTTAATACGGACAAAGCCAGTGGGAAAGGGATCCATTGGGTAGCGATCAGAATTAAAAAAGGGGAACCGTCAGAATTTTTTGATTCACTAGGTAACGAGCCAAGAAAATATAGTTCAATTATGCAATCATTCTTGATAGCTAATGGAAATGGAAAATTTGTATACTCACAAAGAAGAATCCAAGGTCGTCAACCTGTTTGTGGAAATTATTGTATATTATACACATATTTTCGAAGCAGAGGGATGAAAATGCACGAATTTATTCAAATGTTTACACAAAACACAAATCAAAATGATATAATTGTTAGTAGATGATACTTATGATACGCATTTAGACGGATAAAACTAAATGTTTATAAATAATTATTGATGTAATTATAATAAATTATGTGACATTGCATTTATTCATATTGTATAATTTATAATAAATTATGTGACATTGCATTCATTCACATGTATAATAATGTAAATATGTATAATAAACATACTTTATCCGTATTTATTCTTACCTTATATTTCGCAGTCGTCTTCAATTACATCCATGTTTACTTCCCCCATTTCAAGAGACTGATCAGGATTATAAATGGCGTTGTTAATAGAAAAATTTCTTAATCTTTTTTCCCGTCGATTATTTAAAATCTTAACAGTAATTACAAAGCATATTACTGCCACTGTAAACATTCCAAACAGGCTCGCCAAAACTGATACGATTATTATGACTGGAAAATTCCCATTTTTCGATGATGAGGGAAGAGAAGATGGGATCATGGAGACGTTTTCAAACATTGGAGTAGAAAAAATTTCCAACGTGGAATTGACATCGATTTCCTTCTGAGTAGGTGTAATATGAGATGAATATGTGGTGAAAATTGTGCTTGTTCTGAAGGGATGAGTACTCGCAGGATTTGTTTTTCGAGTCTAAAATAAAAAAAAATTTTTTTGTCAACATGAATGTGTCAAAAATTCTGTTTCTGCTTAAGATAAATATCATATTAAAATATATGCATACTCAAGACATAAATATGAAATAGTAATAATTACCGTAGAAATAGATGTCGACATAATTGTTGCGGAAGACGATTTCTGACTTGGAATTGAAGCCTAAATTAAATATATTACAAATTAATATGTTAAAAAATATAGGAACGGACGACGAAAAGTGGTGGAAATGAGCAGTACATAATATTATTCATATGTACATATGTTCACTCAACAAACTCGTTCCATTTCAGGCGTATATATCAGTTTAAGCGCTTGTGAGAATAATAAACAATTACAAAATTAGTTATCGCATGTTCATTTCGGTGAATCCCTTTCCCCTCCCGTATGAGTCATGCTTACACACATATGGCGCCACGCGGTACTCACTTCCGATACAGACACATGTCCCATCTAGTGCGAAACGGAGTGGAAAAGTGGTGGATATGACCAGTGCATAATATTATTTATATCTATATATGTTCACACATCCATTTCGTTCCATTTTACGCGTATATATTTGTTTAAGTGCTTGTGAGAATATTAAACAATTACAAGATTAGTTATTGCGTGTTCATTTCGGTGAATCCCTTTCCCCTCCCGTATGAGTCATGCTTACACGCATAAGGTGCCACGCTGTACTCCCTTCCGATGCTTTGAAAGTGGGTGCACTCAATCCACCGAAAGAGCTTTGAATGAGCATGCGCAATTCTGAACGAATTTTAACTTCCGGAAAAATCTGTTCGCTCTCATTCAACATGAATCATGCTTACAGTATTGTTTCAAATTCCGATTTGAAAGCTGATTATGCAAATAAAATTAAAAATTCATCATTAGATGAATCGATCAACCCGTATTTATGATATTTTTCCAAGAAGAAAGGTTACACGGTCTGATGATGCATGTGTAAACAAACTCGATACACGAGTGAAGTGGAAGTGATCATTTTATCGCGGGGGGAATAAATGGAAAACTTTGTTCGTGGACTCAAAATACGACTGGAGAGTGTATGAATGTCATAGTTAATCTAATTTGTACTCAATACATGTTCCTATTATTCAATTCACATATGACAATGCATTCCAATAATATCTTACCGTTTTTTTGTTTGTTGACGGATAAATAGATGGAGATGTCTTGGGGGAGTGTGTGGATGTCCTGTCATTCTCAGATTTGGTTCGAAGCGATGAGATGGTGATAAGAGATGTCATCACTGGTTTGTGAGTCGATAAAGTTGTGGATTGAAGTGAACAATCAGACATAATTCTGAACGGGCTAGAAACAGGCACTGTTCTACAATCGATTTGTTTGAACTGATTTCTTACATCAATCCATTCAAGGGCAAGAAATTTCTTGATTAAAAAATCCACGTCAAATAATTGAATATTTGAGTACTGCCAATCAAGTTCTTTGTACAGATGACTGCGTTCAATATAATAATCAAACGGTGAGCGAAAGCCACGACAGGTTATTCTTCTATGTGCCACATTGCATTCGCAAAAAATGCACATGTCTGTCTGTCCAGAAACTCCCAAAACCCAAATATGCATAATGCATGCTGTTATAATAATTACTAGCTTATCCATTCTGAGGTGTGTTCTCTTCAGCGATTCCTGGGAAAGTGATCGTGGGTTTAATCTGCAAGGGGTATCAACCCAAAATAAATAAATATCTAGGGATGTGACCTATCTATTTCGTTAGTTACCGCGTTTATGAACTCGGTTAAGTACGTATTTATGATAGGGAAGGGAGGGGGCATGGTCATCGACCGGATGCGCTTCTTAAGAGGCGCTCTTGTGCGCTCTGCTTGTGAAGTTTTATAACATTGTCATATAAGGACACACTAGGCCCGTAAGGTGCACTAAGTTACCTTCAGTTGCATCCCGGATTTTAAACCGAACACACCATTCTTGACCTGCTAACGTTACCGAATAACTCAAGCCATTGAGAGACCGTTTTATTCGTCGGATTGGAAAGAAAATGAATTCGCTAAGAATCATATTTATTCTCGGAGTGGTGATTCATCTCATCACCAGTGATATTTGCCAAATTTGCTATTGTTCGGGAGTTCGTAAATTAACATGTAGACACGTTAGGCTGTCCATGTTTATCAAAGAGGACGTGTACTATAGAATAAGGTATGTTGATTTCCGGCTGTCAATTATTGATGTGAACCTCAAGATCCTGGATCAACGATTCCCCAACCTCGAGGAACTTGACATGAGGAATGTGAGAGGGGTTGATCTCTGCAAAGATCCCTCATTATTAAATCCTATTGAAGCTGAGGTTCAAACTAGCTGTAAAAGGGAAAAAGCAACCGCCATTAGCATAAGCGATAAAATAAGAAGGAAAAACGCGCCTCAATTTGAAAAAAACACAGGTGATCTTGCAAAACATTCAACACACGAGATAAGCACAGGTGATCATGCAAAAAATTCAACACATGACATAATACCAGTTTTAGCGTCGCATATTCCTTTTGATAATGGAAATGAGCTATCCCCCGTCCATGAGAAAATTAATGGCGGGCAAGGACAGGACAAGATATCGATTGATCAATTCAACCCTCAAGACGCTAAATTATTAGAAGCGGTAACTGAGGGGTTCAAATTACCAATAACTAACATTTCACCTGAAATTCCCGCCGAACAAAATCTTGAAAATTCTCTACGTCCGAATTTGCATGATATGGTTTCTGGTAACCTTTCTCCATCTTCAAATGAAAAGGAATTAGGTTTCAATGATGTCACGACAGCATTAGTCGAAATGGCCAATACAAGGTCTGATATTCCTAATCAAGAAATTTCTAGTACAATATTCAAAAATGAAACTAAAGGATATTCAACAAAGCAAATGCCAGTCAGAAATGAGGCAACATTAAATGTTAAAATGGGCGGGATGTACGTCACAATTACAGGAATATCTTCGGCAGCGTGTGTTATTATTGTGGGGATGATACTCGCCTGTGTGATCATTCTGGTTAGAATGAAAATAAATGCCAGAAACGAACAAGAGAATTCAGATGTCGAGCTTGACAATTTCCCGTCTCCTGTAAAACGCTCGAGTCCAGTTAAACACCCACGTGGTGGAACATCATTTATGTCAAGTGACTCTTCAACGCCACTAAACCCTATCCCTGATGACGTGTTCCTCTCAGTAATTGATTCAAGTCAAGACACATCAAATGATCACTTGCCCTCAAACAAGATTATCAAGACAGAAATAAATGACCCTAAAAAGGGTCATGATGGATCAGACACTCTAAAAAAAAGACGGAAGAAAAAAGGTCACAAAAAAAAAGAAAAAGGGTAGGTTAAACTTCATAATACTTTATTTAATAAATAGTTTTTGTTTATATGCTCATTTGTTAATAATAATTCTTTAATTATAATACTGTTTCAGTTATCTATTTGGTTATGGCTTAATGTTTATCTATTGATACGCTTCTCTCACCAGCCCATTAAATGAGCCTACTTCAAAGCCTACAGCATCAACATCGAAGAAAGGTGCTACCAAGAGCTCGACGAAAACCCCCTCCTCTACATCCTTAAAGAAAGAGGCTGACAAGACAGTTGCTCCACTAAGAAGAGCACCTCCCCCTCCCACCTCTGCACCTCCCCCCATCAATCTCGAAAATGATAGGAACCCTCCTCCAGTACCTCCGAGAAATGAGGCACCCCCTGCGACAGAAAAACGGAATAGAAAACAGACAGACTATTTTCAGGCTGGGGTAAATATTATTTATGCACTTTTAGTTTTTGAATATTTAAAATACACATTCGTATCATGAAATAATCACATATCTCATGTCCTATATTCCAATTACTATATTTCAGTTTCCATAGAATGGCATAAAACTCATCATCGAACAGTATGTCATAGGAAAGAAACATTTGTTACAGTGAAAACAAAAAAGAGACTCATATCCCGTAGAAAGGATTAGTGATAACATAATTCCAGATGAGATTAGTGCATGTGTATGCTATCATATAGAA